>OY728140.1:1269268109-1269934760 GCA_963277665.1 Viscum album
TATGTATCTATTTTGACCTAAAATAAATTAAAATAAAATAACTAATTAATTAAATAAAAAGTCGGTTTTAAAAAATAACGCAGTGTTTTCACTATTTATCAAAAATTGAAAGTACTGAGAAAAATACAAAAAATTCACCATAAATTAATTTTGATATTTTGAATCCAAAAATGAAGTCCATTTTGAAAATTAAAGTTTATAAAATTTAAAAAGGTGTATATTACTATTCATAACGGGTAGTTTCATTGGTTGTGGTGTGTTAAAACTCCAAGTTGCGTACAATGGAAGCTACTGCATTATTCAAAGGGAAGCATATCGTGGAAGCTTAGGGTGTTACATAGAATTTCAGTTTCAATAGTTCCAATCCTTGTACTTTGATCACTGTTCCATCATCTTCAAAATGTTAAAAATGATATAGATGTCATATATATTCATTATATATATATATATGAATATTCATCCATAAATTGCAGAGATAAAAAAATGAATTACACTATTCACAGAGATAATAGGTCGCACGTATGCATATGCGTTGTTTTGACTTTTTAAAGGATGGAACAAAATAAAGGTAAATAATATTTCACTATTCCAGAATAATTAATATATCATATATATCATATATATTCCTTAAATCTATCCATATTACTATCCATGTAAAATGGAAATGAAGAATGAATCACATCATTTTGGGGTGGTGGTAGTCCATATGTACGCATGAGCAACACTATCGTTTTCAAATGGATTGATAGGTAAGAAGGTAGATATGATATTATAATTATAAAAGAATAATTATCTCATAAATATCGTATATAAACATTAAACCCATCATAATAACCTTCTATGAAATATGGCAATGGAAAAAGAATTGTTTCGCTACTTGGAGACAATGTTCCACATGTGCGCACACATGATAATTTCACTTCTCATTTGATGGAAAAGAGGGATGATAATGGTAGATAAAAAATCATAATAACATTTTTATATATTTATTATTATTATTTTATTATTTTATGATGAATGACACAAATTAAGAGAAGGTGGAAGAGAAAATAAATTGAAATAGGTCAGGTAGGAAGATCACCTCTTCTTTGGTATGCCTCATTTAGATCCCTTCTTAATGACCCTTTTAATGGTATTTTAAGAAGACCAAAACCTCTAATTAATGGATAGGGAAGTGTATAATATAATTGGGTATGTTATTATCTTGATAAAAGGCTCAAAATGTTTTAGGAAGAGAGGAGAGGAGGTATCCTTTTACAAGTGAGGGGAGTAGAACTCTTGGAATTACTAAAAATATTATATTAATATAAATATTTTTTATAATAATGTGACTAAAAATTAATATATTATTGAATATAGGATGATGATAAGTCACAATACTCTTATCCAATAATGTTTAGACTAGTTTTGGTGATGTTTTATCCCTTATCTCTCAGTTTTAACTCCCATTAATCTTTTTGACAATTACCGCAATATCAAAGCTTTTTACTCATTAATCGTCAAGAATGTAAACATAAAAATTAAATTGACCCATAAATTTACCATGATATATATATTAAATAATATCCCATTCACTTGGATGAATATATTATTTTTATGAATTTTAAATCTTTTAATAAAATATTTTTCATTATAAAATATCATTAATGTCATTTTTAGAACAATTCATTTACTTTGACTTTAAAGTCATAAAGATAATAATGTAAATAAAATATGAACCTTTAAAACGTATAAAATATGTTTTATTTATTTATAAAATTTTCATAACACAATAATTCATCCAAAGTGTATTACTTTTAAAATTTTTAAAATCATTTATTTTATTCTTCTGTTTATTGAATAAATAATGTGTCAACGTTGTGTAGCATTTAAGGTAATTATATCAACAATAAAATGTAAAAATAAATTAAAATGATAAAAAATTAATTTATATTTCAAATAAATATTTATAATTGAACTTAACTACTTTTTAACCTTATGTAATTTTTTAGAGATATTAAATAAAACGGAGTGACATTTTGTAATTTTCTTTATGTAAAATAATATAAATTTCACTATCTGGGTAAAATGGAACCATAATGGAATATATTAGAATTTGGTAAATATATTTTTTAATTTATTCCATCCAATGAAATAAGGGTATGATTTTGGTTGATTTTGAGATCTTATTTCATGGTTTTAACCCTTAATGAGGTGATAAATATTTACAACAGTTACTCTTAATAATGAAAAAAATAAAAGAACCATATTTAAAAAATTTGAACCACCTAATTCCAAATATGATATAAATTTTTTTTAGGTTCAATATATATAACTTTCAAAAAAATTCAATATAAATGTGTAAAATAGAGTTCTTTTTTTAAGAAAAATGTGTTTTTAAACAAAAAAATAACTTATATCAAAATCATGAATATTTCTGATTAAAATGGAATTAATTAGATTATTAAAAATAAAATATGTATTATTAAAATTTAATACCAAATAAAAAATATAATTTTACTATTAAATTGCTTTATTCAATGAAAATAAATGACTGTATTTGAAAAATCTATATTTTTCAATATTCAATGAAAAATAAATCATTCCAGAAATATCCCAAAACTTCACTCTAATATGATTTTAAAATTATGATTTCAATAAGGATTTTCAGTTTGTTAAATACATTTTTTAAAATTCGTTAAAATTAATTATTTTATTTTTCACCAAAAACCTATAAAAAACATTTTTAAGGGAAAATGTATTTACAAAACATATATTAAATTTAATAAAAATTGTGTACTTATTTATCAATATATTTTATTTATATAATACCTTTATACATAATTTTAAAAATATTTTCACTCTTATCCACTCTGCCTATTTAACATATATGTTATAATTATATACTATATTTTGGTTTATTTAGACTTGGGTTTGTGTGTATCCTAAGCGATCAAATAAATTAAATTTATTTGAAGAGAAATATATCATAAAATATAAGGGTGATTCATTTTAAAACTAATTTTTACACATTTTTATATTTTTAATCAAAGGATTAAAAAGAATCTTATTTTTGTTTTCAAAAAAAGAACTTTTTACTAATGGTGTGAAAATAATATTTTTTTAATGATTATTATGTGAATGGAATTTTCCATAGTTATGTATGCACATTGCTTTGAAGAATAATTTAATAGTTTTCATGGTTCACTTAGAAGATTTTTTCCTTAATATTTTGGAAGTATTTGTATTTTAAATAATTGATTTCAAAATGAAAAGGTTATTTTCCACAATAAATATACCATTGATATTTTTATGAAATTTTTTACCTATAATAAATGTCATTGAGGTTTATTATCATTTAATTTGGATATTATTCAATAATAAAATCCTTATTATTTTTATGGATAGTTTATGATTATGATGATGAGATATTTATTAAATCCATTAATTTTTGATGTGTTATGCTATGATGAAATAAATAAATATTCATGAAACCTATTTTATTTCCAAGGGTTATGATGTGATGATATGATGAATGTTTTGTGATCTTATGGAACATATATGTTTGGTTTAAATTATGAAATTTGTGGGAATAGACTTATATATCCCTACAATACATTGGTTAATGATGGATATCTCAGGAGAGAATAAGAACTATAATAGAGAGTGGTCCCAATTCAGTAAGGGACTCTATCCACTATGATAGTCTTGGGGGTAAACCTTGAGTAAGGATATGATAGAATGGGGAGTAATCCCAATCCACTATGATACTTTTAGCAGTGATCCTTGACTAAGGAAATGGTTTTATATGATTTTTTTTGTATATGAAAAAAATATGTATTATGCTTATGATATTTTCTCATAGATCCTGATTGATTATTGATGATTCTATACATAGAGTACCCGATCCAATTTTCCACCTGAATAATGATTTCTGGATGGGTGACACTAGCCTTAGGCATACCCCCCCAAACATCAAAGGTTACTGACTAGTAGCGAGGGTGTAAAGAGGGAAAGTGGAAATGTTATACCCTCAAGGAAATATATAGTAATGGTCTGCGTATGTGTGTGTGTGTATGTATATATGTATAACATGAAGTGGAAGGAAAGACTCAGCTGACACAAACCAGACCCACCAATGGTAGAATCACAATCAAGATTGACAATAATAGAAGCAATAATCAATAAAGAATTGTTAATAAATAAATAGCCAAAAATTCCACTTATAGCCACTAAAACAAAACATGCATCAAATATGAGTCATACAATACAATACCCAAATGGTCGCCAATGGATGACCATAGTCGCTACATACATATAAGCATGATGATATAAAGAAAGAAAACCAAAACAGAAACTCCAACTAAGGAAATACCATGATGTCCCATGCCAACTCAATTAGGATCCAGCTCCTAGGATCGAACCCTTACATGTACACAAAAGCATAAAGTGTACACACTTCCTAAAGGGACTATGAAGGGTGTTAGAATGTGTCTTAGTAGGATACCACCCATGTGTGAATACCCAACATAAGTGTTTAAGCAGGCGTAAGCTATAGTAAATTAAAAAAAAGTAAACATGAACATCCATGGTACTCAAAGGCCACTAGGAAGCCATAACCTATCTCGGCCAATGTCAGAATCCCTAAAGAAAAGAGGATCCATGGACTATAGCCCAATATATCACATAATGTAAAATAGCTAAGATGAACCCTCAGGTTCCACCACTAAATAAGCAACCCGAAACATTGTGCCTCCTAACACCTCATGTCACAAACAAATCTCTGACGTCCCAAAGGCATACCCAAGAAAAAAGTAACCAGTCCCTGTGACCCAATATTGAAATCACTCATCGGCTCCAATACCAATATATAGAGGCACATAGATATTTTTCCTCAAATAAAATCATTTTCATCCCATAGCATGACGTCCTGAGGAATGGAGATCTCCATCCTCCCAAAATTGTCCACACACAACGACCTCAATATATAAAACCTCATCCCCCAATCTATAACTGTAATGCTATCATCTGAAGGATCCTCACCTTCACTGTGGATTTTTATGGAAATCACCACTAACAAAAATTCCCAAGCCACACTACCAGGGAATCTACCCACATGAGTGGTCAAAATAACCTCATCATTGAGTCCTCCTATGTACACACGACTCCAAGAAGCACTTTGGTCATCACAGGTGAGAGGAAATCACCAAACTAGTAACTAATCCAAACTAAGTCTGGCACCTCATGCCCTTGAGACCACATCTCTCAAGTTAGATGGTCATACCATCTAATGTCACGGGACAGACCCTTAACCTGATGGTCTTGCCTCCTCAAATTGGCATCCATGATGCCAAACTAGTCATCACATCACCCAAGTAATCCATGACAAGCCCAACAAGATGACCACATCACCTCAATCCTGATGGTCATTCCATCCCAATTCCTCAAGCTGAGCATTCCATGATCTAAATGATCACAACATCAGCTAATATAAATATTAATCAATTATCTTTATTAACAATTTAATTTAACATGATTTAACTGAACAATTTAAATAAACATAACAGTTCAATTTAATTGAATTTACTAACTCAATTTAAAATAATCACCTAAATTTAAAAAAAAAAGATAAAATAGACTAAAAAACTCACTCGAATAAACTAACCAATTTGGTCAATGACCTCTAACTCAACCTTACATGGGTGAACAATGTTTGGGAATTCCCAAAAACATCCCATAAGGTCACATAATTAATTTAACACCAAACAATCAATTTAATTGGGTATTTCTCAAATACCCCAAGGCACGCTAAAATAAGCACCCTAAACATATGTAAAAACACAAATAAATGTATTCACTGCATACCTTGGAATCATATATGTAGGAACGTCTTGTATTATCCTATGACTCAAATTTGTTTGGAAGAAATCAGAGTTTTTTTTCAATCACCCTGAAAATAGGGAAAATGGATCAAACTAATTTAGTGCCCCTTGAAGCATGATCAAGGGATAAGAGAAGAATGGGAGAGGGGATACTAACTGATGCGTTTCTAATTCACTTGAATACTTGAATAATGGTTCACCGATGAAGGAGGTGGATCAAAATGAAGAGGAGGATGAAAATGGAGGGAACCCTCCAATAATGTGCAACCCATGAGAGAAGAAGAAGGAAAAATAAGGAGAAATGAAGAAATATAAAGAAGGAAAAAAATGTAAATTTTCACCTTTAATGAGGCCGCAAGGTTAGCTCACATAATTTTATAAACCATGTGGAAACCGTACATGCTACAGTCATAGGTACTACCTAAGTGTCAATACCCTTGTGGCTTGATGCACGGTTTTCTTTAACCGTACGTAAACCATGTTGAATACCTCAACGAAAACTGCATACATATATGTATGGTCGTGAAAAACACATGCACGGTTTCCCGCCATACCATTCTTTGTGAAAATAGGGGCCACACAATTAGATGGAAGATGCCTCACCTTTTTCCCCAAACCATGCGCCTTGACCTGCAAATCCAAAACTTCACCTTTGGGCCCCTAACACACCCAAAACCCATCCAAACACATTATTCTTTGTATAAACCTCTAAAAACATCCCAAAAATGATATTGGATTAAGAAAACTCTCAGAATTGAGTTCTAATGCTCTAAAAAAGTTTGTCATACCCACCAATTTGAAAATTCAAAATGGGAGATATTTTCAACCCGATCTGATTACCTGGGACATTGAAATCCCCCCACCTTAACATATATTATCGTTGAGCTATAAATAAGAACCTAGATATGTTACTGAACATACCCATTCTGGATAAAATAACTCGAACTAACCTGGTCTCAAGGGTATAGGCCAACTACCTCAAGGGGCTCCCCATCTTAGAAGTTACCTACCCTGGTCACATCCCAAACATATCTCAAATCAAGAAATGGTCCATCAATAGATTCCTAGAATCAAAAGTCTCTCATGAAGTAAAATCACTCCTACAAATCATAAGGTTATCTCATGTCATATTTTACACCCATCAAGATCCTTCAATGCATCAGTTCCCACCCCATTACCATGTCACAAATGGAACCATCGAGGACCTTCATCATAATATATTCTTAATAAAACCTTAGTGCCTTTCAACTCAAAAACTAATGCACAAAAAGTGTCCAGATGACTCATAACTTGAGTAACTACATCACCTCGATGCCCTGATGCTAATACATCTCAATAAACACACATCCAACTATTCTAATATGTGGAAACCAGGTTCCACACACCTCATATATATATATATATATATATCCTACACCCAAGACAATGACAACCTACTAACTAACATCTGGTTAGTCTATACATACAGCTTGTTCACCTCATGAACTCAAAAGAGACACACCTAAAAAGGCCAGACCAAAGAAAAAAATAGAAATCATGGCCATGCCCATGGTGTACCTCTGAGAGTCATTGGGTCACTAGCCTATACAACACCTAGTACAACCATGAAATACCCCTAGCCTGAAGCTCAACTACTTAAAGACTGGCCTCCATACGCTGCTTCACCATCCACCAACTACTGACCCCACTACTGGGTCCCACTATCCGTACCACATCCTCCACATTCAGCTAAAGCTCGACTACCCTCACATGGCACTGATCCCAATCGAATATCAAAACCCCAAGTCTTTCCTGTTCCCTGACTGTTGATGTCTAAGAAGGCTTTCAGTAGAACATCTCAAGATATTTGACCTAACCACATGGACGCCACTCCTTTGGAGTCCCCTCACACTGAGTCCAGACAAGGCCAGGATTCCCACACAGATGGAAAACCATTGAAGACCCACTATGGGGTGGTCTGATCGAGTCCTTGTCATTACTTCCCTTTTGGAACTCATCTCGGTCTTACTTCATCTTATCTAAAACATCAACACTAAAATCACCTAAATCCGCTTCCTGACTAGAGTATGACATATCCATCAGGTTTCCCTAAGCTATGAGTGTCTGGTTCACTACCTTTGAGAATGAGGCCAACCAAAAGATGTTTAACTTTATCTGAATGGAATGTTGTAAACCATCCTAAAATCACCAAACTATTGAGGTGTCTTCGCTCACCATACCAGATGAAAAGAGAGAAAATTCAGTGAACGTCACTTCATATTCCATGAAAGACATGTCCCCTAATTAAGGATAAAAAAATCTTCATATCTCTCTTCCCTCAGCCTCTCCATAAATAAGTGCTCAAAGAGCATGGCCTCAAATTCCTTACAGGCTAGTCCCTCGTGTCTGCCTTCCTGCACCTTCACGCACCACTAGTGATTTTTTTATCCCTCTATGCATATAGATTTACAACTTTAACCTCCTCACTGGAGGTGTCTAAAGCTACTCGAAGATCATATACATGGAATCGATCCAATTATCAGCTGCATGTGGACCACACTCACCCTGAAAAATCGGTGGGTGTTGTTACTGGAAATCCCATGTAAGATATGTCATCAAAGTCTCTACGTCTTGATCACCCCTATCAATCCCCTGGATGAAACATACTGGGATATCTCTGATATTCTCATTAAGACACAACCCAAACATTTCCAATTATAGAAGTTTCTCTTCCTACACTGGAACTTATAACTGAGCCTGAGCCTATACCTGCTCTTCCAAACCCCCAAGTACCTTAACCTTCTCGTTCTCTAGCATCGACCTGTCCTCACCTACCAGACGCTCCAGCTGAGTTTTCTAGGTGGAAACCCACGGAATAAAATAAACATGGTTAGATATTCAAGATAACATATATATAAATATTATAGATTGGGAAATCAGTAATAGGAAACACATCCTCAATACCCTTACCCTTTCTTATCAAAACCATGCCACATGGAATCCTGACTTCATGACCTCCTTACTGGTCCTCAACAGAGCTAAGTATCGAGTATACCCTTGGCCATTCCCATCCTAACAACCAATATTTCCTCAATCGTATGACCACATCACCTAACATGGTGATCAACATCACACCATTTCATAATACCTACTTTCTTATTTAAGATCCAGGACCATATCAAATAGAATATAAATTCATTTCATAGGCACATGCATATGGTTATCACACATTACATATAATATCTATTACAATAACACATGAATTTTTTCATTAAACACCCTATCATGTGCCTATTAAAATCATAACCAAACATAGAAAATTCAAAAACCACTTTATATGTTGGGCCAAGGGTCTGATATCTCATTCCTTACTATACCAGGCCAAGGTTACATATCACAATAGATAATAAGTCACATAAAAGAATACCACTCAAGGTGGAAATCAAATTAATTGTCAAATGATAAAAATGAAAAAGTAATTCCCAACCATGGTAACTTGGTTCATCCCTCATACATGGGGCTGTAGGCACCAAAGAATAATCTCTAAAACTAGTTCTGACCACATCCTAATCTTCATTATACCACAACCCAAATAGAAATACCAGTAGAAGAAAAAAAGGAAATCTAAATCTTATTATAATCCCGGGGAACACTTATAATAAATCACATTCAAGAAATACATTGATACCAATTTTTGCATCCTCATCCTGATTATCCACGCAAACAATACTTTTGGGTCGGGTACCATTAGCCTTTGGCGCACCTTCCCAAATGAAAAAGGCTACCGACTAGCAGTGAGGGTGTAAAGAGGGAAAGTGGAAAAGTGGGATGGATATACCCTCAAGGAAAGATATAATAATTTGATAAGTATATATATATATATATATATATATATATAAGATGTAGAAGAAGGAAATTATCAGTTGACTCGAACCAGACCCACCAATAGAGTAAGCACAATAAATATCAATAATAGTGGAAGCAATAATCAACAAAGCAGAGGAAGTAAATAAACAACCAAATATACCACTTGTAGCCTGTCACGAACCCCTCCCCACAAAGTGTACCACTCCTGGGCCAGCAATGTGAGAAGGGAGATAATGACCCCCCGAGTCCCGCCTCCAGTAGGCCCCAGGTTGGCGATTAGCACCGAGGGTATAATGAACACACAAATAAGAGTTATTACCCTCTAAGAGAACACATGCAGAAGAGAGAGATAAGATAGACACCAACCAACTCCAACTCAGAAATGAAATATAATAGAAGTCCAAAGTACATATATCAAATTCCATGAAAAATTACTACAGCTGAAAGGGACAACTACAAGTACCCAAAATGAGGAAAAAGACATCAGTAACTACAAGCCCGAACAGCTCCTGCAACCACAAGCTAGTAGTAACCAGCCTGATCTCCAACCTACTCCAAGTGACCTGAAAAACAGTTTCTATAGACGTGGGGTGAGTATAATAATATACTTAGTAGGATCCTCCCAGAATCCTCTCATGCAAAAGTAAATAAAGCATGCTAAAGCACAGTGAACAACATGTGAAACTAACTCGTTATCTAAACAGGTATACTAAATTCCCAACCTCACCGTGGCTACTCTCACCAAGTAACGCATACAAGAATATATCATATAATAAAGAATATCAAGGGTACCCCGCTACTACTTCCCCACTAGTTTTCCTCTTTTCCCCAACGAACTACTTCCTATGCATCAGTCTCCAAAGGCTTGTCTGTATACACTTGGGCTAAGCTCCACAATCTGCACCTCGCACACCACAAAGGCTTGCCCGCAGACACATGGGTGAAGCACCACACCGTCCTCACAACCAAAAGTAACCAGGTAGTTTCTGGGAGCCACCACAGCTCGCATTACATGTATCATACGTCTGGTATTATACCTCAAGCCATTACAGGCCATACTCCGAGTAAGGATCATCAATCCATCACAGCCTATACACGTTACACCTATAGTAGTCCATAGGATACTATATCTAGAATATATTTTCATGAATAACCACAAGCCATTAAAACCCTCTACACACATATATGGGGTAACTAACCGTTGTACCTCATGGAACAAGTATCTACCAAGAGAAGAGAGCGGGGTCAAAGGGGGGTAGTCAGCCATTTATCCTCCCATCAGAATGTTGGGAAAAACACCCCCCAGGGCTCAGAATCCCCGGGGTGTCAGTTACTCTTACTGACAGGGTGGAGTAGAATTTAGAAACAAAAAAAGTACAGAATATATTATAACTCACAACCACACTATGGTCATAACCTAGTCTTAGTCTCAACTGCAGCTAACATCTCTCGAACTCCGGGATGCTATTTCTAAGACTAGGTATCCTATAAGCACACAACCAATTAAAGAAATTATTTAGATTCCTTCATTCCCTTTTTTTCAATTCCAATTTATGTTAATTAACTCTTTGCACATTAATTAACCATGAACAAAACCACATTAAACTTCATTGGCATCATATTCAATATCAACCGTTCCTTTAAAAGTTACAACACCACCATTAAATTCGAGAATCTCCATCCCCATGGATTATCAACACTTAATCAAACATTCATTACAGAATTATTTTCCCATATTCCCAGGGATTCTATAAAAGCTTCCTATGCTACTAAACACAAGGGGGCTCAACACGGTGAGTATATGTACTACCCGTCGAGTCTTTGCCGCCTATAGCAAGAGCGTGGACCCATTCCCCTTCGAGAGGCTAAACATGGAAAGCACGTGGCATACCCCATGTGTTTTCGCCTCCTTCGGAAGAAGGGTAAGCAAGACCATCTTCCTTGAGCAGTGGGGAAAAGTAAAGTAGATAATCAACCAATCAAACCACCAAACATCCAGCCATCACATCCATCCCATGCCATCATCCCTAGTGTCCTCCCTGACACCCACATGCATAAACTGATGCATCTCGCCACTCTAGGATTAATCCGCTGCCACAACCACAAGGCCTCCCTACCTCCACAAATCACAACACCCCTCCAGGGTCACATCACGACACAAGCAGCAAGAAATCAAACATCACATCAAATGGGATCTTATCCCTTTAACAAGGAATCCAACCTTCATACATAATGAGCACTCATGGCTCCAAAGCACAAGGCATTCGTCCTTACAAGAAAAGGGTAACTCAGAACCCTATCAAGCATTATTATTTATCAACAACAAGTTCCTTAATCAATCTTGAATTAACCAGGTCATTACTGGTAGGTTCCAACTACGGGAAACCTAACCAAAAAGTTATCATAGCTGACACAATTTAATTAAACAATTAACTGGACATGCCTTCAAACAACAAGCACCACCACCAACAACCAGATTCGTTCACATGACTCTTTATATTTAGAAAATTAATTATCAATTAATTTTTGGTTTTACGTTCTTTATCAATTCATCCAGAACAACATGCTAACATGCAAGGCATAGATATCGTACTATCTAGCAAATCAAGAGGCAAACTGTTATCATGGCACAAAGCAACACAAGCGATCAAACCAATTCTTTTAATCTGGTTCAAGTATTTAATTATGTCAATTTCATTGTGATACAAAGGGATAAATCATTCTAACTATACGATTGCACACAAAAATTAGAGAGAAGCACGAATCGCCTACCTTAAGGGTTATTGACGAAAACCACCACGGTCGAAGAACGCTCAAGGAACCCGGGTTGATTCTCTGAATCCCCGCCGTAGATTCCTCCTCCTAGCAAGATCAAGACCAAGACTCATCACAACGACATCCAAAAACTTAGATCTACCAATAAAGGGCGTAGATATAAGACACCAAGAGAAGAGAATGATTAGATTTAAGTAGATCTAAGAAACCAACAAGAATGAGGAAGAACGACCACATACCTCAAGAATCTGGCTTCGATTCACCAAGATAAGACTCCAGATCGCCTCCAAAATGCTTGAGAGAGGTTCTTATATCTCCAAGGAAAGGTAATCCTGAGTTATGGCTGATTAGGGGCTTAAAAGAGAAATATAAAGGCTAAACGGTCAAGTTCCTAAAATTTAGGATCTAACATTAAGTGCTCGCACGGCCTAGTCGCACGGTTAGACAGACCGTGCGCTAACTGTGCGGTCACCACTGCCTTAGCTACTCAGCTCGCACGGTTTGGAGGCACGGTTTAGACAAACCATGCACCTCCCGTGCGGTATCTACTACCATCAAGGCCAGCTACGCATGGCTTGGCTGCACTGTTTAACAAACCATGCGCCAACCGTGCAGAAGCTACATGGCTTCCAATTTTCTTTAAAAAGGCCACCCAAACGCACCTCCAAGCCGCCTCGATCCCCCAGGTCACCTCTAACACCACATTTTCACAAGGGAATGGACCGGATATGTCCGATCCATTACATCAGATACCACTCAAAACATTCTCATCCTCGAGAATCCAAAACCCACCTAAAGAGAAAACAAAACTGGGTCCGAACATCCACCCACCTAGATACCTCTCAAAAGAGAGAAAGACACAAAAACAACAAAGGGAGCCATCCCATAAACACAAATTTTTCATAACCACACCAGTTAAATTGACACACGAAAATAGATAAACATAAAACAACTTTGGGTACTGAGCACACATCTATGACTCACGTTCCCAGGTACTCTCCTCCAAGACACCATGTCGTCACAAGACACGAACCAAAGGAATAGAACGCCCTCACAACACATTCTCCTTGCAGTCCTAGATCTCCACAGGTCGCTCCTCAAAGGTTGCATCATCATCGACATCGATCTATCCCCAATCAATGATGTGAGAGTCGTCATGAATATAACGACGGAGCTGCGATACATGGAAAACGTCATGTATCCGATTCATTTGTGGGGGAAGTGCTACTCGATACGCCACAGCTCCATCACGAGCTAACACCTCGAAAGGCCCAACAAACGGGGGAGAAACCTTACTTACATGACCAAAACTTCGCTTCCCATGATGGGGAGTCACCTTTAGAAACACATGATCCCCAACATTAAACTCTAAGGGTCTCCTCATTTTATCGTCATAGGATTTCTGATGATCTTGTTCCGCCTTCATCTTCTCATGAATCACCTGAACCATCTCTGTTGTATTCTTCACTAGTCCAGTCTGAGAATTGATGACTCTCCAACCCCAGTCCAGCACAACGGAGAACGGCAAGGCCGGCCATACAAGGCTTCAAACGGCACCATACCGATGGTAGAGTGAAAATTGTTATTGTAAGCGAACTCCACCAAGGGTAAGTGCCTCATCCATGAGCCTCCAAAATCAAGAACACAAGAGTGCAACATTTCTTCAAGAGTCTGGATAGTTCGCTCTGTCTGACCATCCGTTTGAGGATGAAAAGCAGTGCTAAGGCATAGCTGAGAACCGAAAACATGTTGGAGACCTCTCCACACCATGGAGGTAAAACGAGGATCTCGATTAGAAATGATCATCCTTGGAACTCAATGAAGTCTCACCACCTCCTCTAGATACTGCCTTGACAAAAATTCCACTAAGCTCGACTCCTTGATCGCTATGAAGTGGGACGATTTTGTTAAACGATCCACTACCACCCAAATAGCATAATGTCCTCCTGGATCTCGAGGTAAACCTGTAACAAAGTCCATTGAGATGTCCTCCCACTTCCACTGAGGAATCTCTGATGACTGGAGAATACCAACAGGAACACGGTGTTCGGCCTTCATCCTCTGGAAGACTAAACATCGATACGCAAACTCTGCAACCGCACGCTTCAGCCCAGGCCACCAAAATTGACTACTCAAAGAGCGGTACATCTTTGTCACGCCAGGATGTAATGCTAAGGGTGAACTATGGAACTCTCTAAGAACCATCTCGCACATCACCAAGGGAACAAAAAGCCTTCCATGATACAAAACTCTATGTTGTTCATCCTCAGACCAATCATCAGGGGCCTCACCACAAACGACTCTGTCTCTCCAGACTACCACCTCAAGATCCCCCAACTGGGACTCTTCCACCTTTTTCACCAGGGATGATTGTACCGTCATCTGAAAAAGACAACCTATACCTCAAACTTCTCCCATATCAAGATGCAATGCTGACAGTTCTTCCATTACTCTCCAGGAATCACCAGATTCACACACAGCATCACTACGTGACTTTTGGATTAGCGCATCAGCTACAACATTCCCTTTCCCAGGTGTATACGATATTTCGAAGTTGTATTCTTTTAAGAACTACATCCACTGACGCTGTCATAAGTTCAAGTCACGCTGGGAGAAAGCATACTTCAAACTCTTATGATCTATGAAAACCACAAAGTTCTCACCAATGAGGTAATGTCTCCACAACTTCAGAGAAAATACCGCGACTTCCAACTCAAGATCATGGGTGTCATAGTTGCGTTCATGGGGGCGCAACTGCCGAGACCCATAATAAACAACTGACCTCTGCTGCATGAGAACACAACCTAACCCCAGATGTGAAGCATCACAGAAGACATCAAACTGAACTCCCTCAACTGGAAGACAAAGAACTGGAGCACTTACTATCTTCTCCTTTAGATACTCGAAAGCCACCTGACACTAATCAGTCCATATGAATGGCAAGTCCTTCCTGGTCAAAGCTATCAGAGGGGTTGCAACCCGTGAGAAATTGGCTACGAACCTCCTGTAGTAGCCTATGAGACCAAGGAAACTTAGCACCTCTGAAACTGTCTTGGGGGATTCCCAACACACAACTGCTTCTATCTTCGATGGATCCACATGAACTCCCTGTTGGGACACAACATGCCCCAAGAAATGGTCTTCTCGAGCCCAAAACTCCCACTTCGACAACTTCCCGAATAGCTGATGTTGGCTGAGAACTCCCAAAACGGCCCGTAGATGCTCTGCATGCTCCTCTTCAGATTTGGAGTACACAAGGATGTAATCGATGAAAACTACCAAGAACTTGTCTAGGAACTCACAGAACACAACATTCATCAATCCCCTGAATACAGCTAGAGCATTCATCACACAAAATGGAATTACAACGAACTCATAATGCCCATGACGACAACAGAAAGAAGTCTTCGGGATATCCTCATCCTTCACACGCATCTGATGATATCCTAACCGCAAGTTGATCTTTGATAACCAAATTTCACCCTTCAGATGATCAAATAAATCATCAATTCGAAAAAGAGGATAGCGATACTTTACTGTAACTTTGTTTAAGCGACGATAATCGACACACAACTGCAAACTGTCATCGGCCTTCTTCACGAACAAAACTGGTGCACCCCATGGTGACACACTTGGCCAAACGAAACCGCACAGCAATAGACCATCAAGCTGTATATGTAGCTCTAATAACTCGGAAGGGGCCATCCTATATGGATACATAGAGATAGGAGACGCTCCTGGCTAGAGCTCGATCCCAAAATCGATCTCTTGTCGAGGGGGTAATGCTACAACCTCTTCTGGAAATACATCAGGGTACTCCTCTACCACCCTAGGAAACACCAACTATTGAACGTCTGAAGAACTCAGCATCATCTCAGCCATCAAGGATGATAAGGATGGAGCATGCCTCTGACCCATCCGAGGATCTCGTTCGCCAACAAACACCACCTTCTCTCCATCTGCACCGATGATGATGACCTTCTTCCTGAAGCAATCCACGATACCCTGCACCGAATACAACCAATCCATGCTGAGGATGACATCATATGGTTGTATTCATAAACATAGGAAATCTCCCCAAGAGTGGTGTTGCCCCAACACTAGCTCACAGTCTCTACATACTTCAAACAAGTTAGCTCGACCTCCAACTAGCGTAGTCAATGCCAAGGGAACTGGAAGCCTCTCTACCTCAAGTCCCAAAGCGTGGACAAGGGTAGGTGATATGAAGGTGTAACGACCCAATCTTTTTGAGTAGTATATTAAATTACTCTTAATGATTTAATAATATGTTAATGGTCAATGCAGAAAGAGGAGTCGATGGCTTCATCCAGTAGACTCAACCCTTATGAAGCCCACTTATCAGAGCTTGGGAAGGAGGTAGCATCTGTGGGCTTCGCTTTGGACCAAGCCCAAGCCGAACTCCCGCGTGTCAAGCTTGAACGGAAACGCCTGCGGGATAAGTGCAAGTTAGTAGAGATTACTACTAGGGCAATGTTATCTGAGCCTCCCTCAGATTCTCTCACAATAGCACACCTTACACTCAGGTCTTATGTCGGTGTTATAAGGGGCTATGTGACGAGACCCTAGCTTCCTTGTGTAGTCCTTTCGGGTGAATAAATTGAGATTTCTTCCTTTAGTGATGTTTGTGAAATTTCAAATGTCCGGATAATTTTAGAATGTATTTTATTGATGAATTTCGAAAAAAGGATATTTTAAAATATTTATGTAAACCCTAAATAACTAATGATGTGTAATGATTTTCAAAAAATGGTCTTCTACAAAAGTGTTCAGTAAGGAATTTGGAGTCTAATAAGATCAACTTAATTTTTTATGAATAGTAAATTATGAATAGTGATTTTACACTTAGGATTAGTAATGTGACCAAATGGATTAGTAATCTCACGTAAAGAAAGTTTTAATATAATTTAGACACCTAGATTAAGTATTGTGATTCAATAAAATGGGTAAATAACGGTTTCATAAATTATTATTCAAGTATTAGTTTTTTCGGATGAATAGTGTTTTTTAATTAAAAATTTAATTAAAAATAATTAGAAAATTATTTTTATAAAAATGACTTCATTTTTGAACTCAGAGCATCGATATTATGTTATGGTAATTTTTGGGGTTTTTTCTGAAAAAAATGAATTTTCGATGAATAGTGTTTTTATTTAAAAATTAAATTAAAAATATTTAGAAAATTATTTTTATAAAATGGATTTCATTTTTGAAATCAGAGCATTGATATTTGGTTAAGGTGAAATTTTGGGATTTTTCTGAGAAAGTTGAATTTTCAGTGAATAGTAAAAATACAGTTTTAGGGTTTCGGTATGTTTAATGACATCATAACGGTGTCATGATGATGTCATGAGTTCTTTTGAGGGTTGGCCGGCCAAGGGTGATGAATTATTGTTTTGGGGGCCTCATGTGGCCTAACTCCATGATAAATGCCAAGGGAGAGCACATGGGTTTGAGAAAAGCACATGTGAGGTGTCCCTTGGCCATTAATGCTTTGTCCCCTCACTTTCCCTATAAATACCCACCATTTCCTCCCTTAGTTTTCACTCCCAACTCTCCCCCAACGAAGTTCTGGTCTTCTTACCTTCCAAGGAGTCCTCCCAAGGTGCCCCAAAGCCCTCAAGGTCCAATCCTTTGAGTTTCAAGAGTCACGTTTTAAGGTAAGGGATCCGACCCCTCTCTTTCTTTTCATGTAATCTCTTTTATGTCATTCCTATTATGCTCCATGTTTTTATGTGAGAGGATGTTCTTTTATATTCCTCTTACTGCCATTTCATGTTTATATGATGAGATATCCCCTCTTACTCTCATCATTTCGTTTTATGAAAGTTTAAGTGACGTCGTTGGGCTGCCGAATTTTTAAGGGATTCTTTCACCCTTCTCATTTTTCAAGTTCGATTTTCATGTCAAGTCTTTCAAGTTCCTTTTTATTATGTTGGGTTATGATCTCTATATCTATCATAATGATATCTTATGATCATATGATGAGGTACCCTATTTGATCTTTTCAAATCATTTTCTTTTGAAGTTAAGTGACGTCGTAAGGCTGCCGAATTTTCATAAGAGAAATCTAATTTTTTTCCTTCCATGTTTTTCATTTCAAATGGTATGTCCCTCAAATTTCATTACCATGTCCATATTTCCTTCTTATTATTTTACCCTACTGTTTTATGGATCATTTATGAGTGGGTGAACCATGTCCCCTCTCATTTCAATGTTTTCTAAAACCCCGAAACTTAGCCGTTATGCTGCAGAATTTTCCCCTCAAAATGCCTCTCTCTTTTCTCAAAAATTATTTTATGTTATAAAGTGAATACTCAAAGCTCTTATTTATACAAGGGTATTCACATATATATCAAAATTTTCCATTTTAAATTCTGGGATTTACATACATGAGACCCGCTTTCCCTTTCCGTGGGTTTAAAGTGACGTAAAGATCATGTCTTTAAAGCAGTTTTTAAAACGTTATGATTATGAAATGAAACCCATTTATTTTATGCTATGTGGGTTATTTATGAAATTTTTGATGATGATATATGTGGCTCACATGATAATAAAGGCAAATTTAAGGGTGCGCCCTGATAGCGCTCCAATGCATTTGGTAATGATGTAACCACTAGAGATTACAATTTTCACGATACCTTGGTGAATAACCTTGGTAATTTTCAAATGACACCTTGGGGATGGACCTTGGTGATATGTTCATGATTTTCTATGTTAAATGATGTAGCCACATCTTCAAGTTATGAAAAATGTTATTTTTATTATGAAATGCCTCATGATTTCTTTCTCATGCCTTAAAGTTCTTTTCATGTCCTTATTGAAGTATCTCAAGTTCACATGTAAAATGTTTCTCTTGTTTCCCTTACTGGGCCTTCTGCTCACCCTTTCTTTTGATGTATGTCCCCAGGTTATGAGATGCAGTAATTAACCTAGAATGAACTTAAGGAGACACCTTTCAAGTGTTTAAGAAGAATGTTTTATGTTGTTTTCATGTATTATGTTCCTGGTTTCCAAGACACTAGACCTTAAAGATCCTCAGTTTTGTGTAATGTAATGAAAGTTTATGTTATAAAATGGCGGGATGCTATAGTTGGTATCAAAGGATGGTTTTGTTATTTGTGGAAATTAGGATATAAAAACTTTAGGAAGAACCCTATATAAAAGTTTAAATATAGGAAAACTTCCTGGTATTTTGGTAAGTATTGAGTAAGTGGTTTATCAAACAAATACATCCCTGTCTGGATACGAGCAGGTAGAGGCGGATCTGGCACAGATGTACATAGGGGTAAAACCCAAAAACACCGCTTTGAGCTAGACTCGAACGAGAACTGGTGCACGATAACGAGCCTTGCTGCACTCTTGGTTACGACACTCCTGGGGGATATGTTTGGTTAATCACAAGCTTTTTATGAATCATTATGAAGGAATTATAGAAAAGTGTAATTGTATAAGCATGAAGTCTTAGTTAAAAGATCCATAAATGAAATAAGTTTCTCACTAAGGTTTTATTCTTTTAGAAAATGGCGGGCAATAGGAGAAACCGTGCCGATGGTGACCGCAATGCACCATGTGCTGACGGCCCTCCGATGGAAGCCGGAATGGAAACGTTCATGCGAATGATGAACCAACTGACTCAAGTTATGAGTAATAACTTGAATCAAGCTGAGAGGCCGACCTCACCACGAAGGGAACAACTTTATGTTGAGTCCTTCATGCGTCAACGACCGCCAACATTCAGTGGATCTACTGACCCATTGGTTGCGGAACAATGGATAAGCTCCATTGAAAAGATCTTTTCTGTACTTCATTATTCGGAACAAGAAAAAGTCACCCTTGCTGTTTACCGCCTAGAGGGAGAAGCTGATCAGTGGTGGTCACTGATCAAAAACACGAAGCCACGAGGAGAGATGGAATCTATGGAGTGGGAAGAATTTCGGGGGATTTTCTTTAACAAGTAGTTCCCTCGTTCCATGAGAACGAGAATGGAGAAAGAGTTTCTCGAGCTGAAGCAGAAGGAGAACGAATCTGTCGGAAGCTATGAGATGAAATTCACAAGGCTTTCCCGTTATACCTCAAGCTTTGTCATGGACCCTAATGGGAAGGTTGATAGATTCTTTGGCGGACTACGACTACATCTGCGGAAGAATCTATCCAACAGAGACTATGATAGCTATGAAGAAATAGTTCGAAGTGATATGAAAGTGGAACTAGAGTTTGGGGAGACACAGTGGTCTCACAAATCTATTGAAAAGAAGAGAACACTAGAACCAATCCTGGGAAGAAGTTTTGATCAGGAAAGATGTGGAAAGCATATGCAACATGCCACATGCAATAAATGTGGGAATAAGCATCCAGGGAACTTCTTGATCGGAAGTTGCAAGTTCTATAGGTGTGGAAAATAAGGCCATATTTCTCGGAATTGTCGTGGTGATGTGAAGCCTCAACTTCCCAACACTAACGACCGAGGAAAGATGGTTCTGGCCCTACCCGAAGTCACATGCTTCAAGTGTGGACAGCTTGGGCACTTTGCTAATCAATGTCCAAATCCGAGGGCGGTGGAGGGGAATCACCATCAACCTCAGCAGAGGCCAAGGGAGCAAGGTCGTGCTTTCGCTATCACAACAACTGAAGTTAAAGTTCCGAACGATGTGGTAGCAGGTACTCTTGTTGTCCTCTCAAAACTAGCAAGTTCTTTATTTGATTCTGGTTCTACGCATTCCTTTATTTCCTCCAAGTTTTCAAGGGATATAGAATCAATCCCTGAACTGCTAGAGGTAGAGTTGTCAGTCAAGACTCCAAGTGGGATTATCCTTGCATCAAAAGTATTTAGAGACTCTAGTGTTTACTTTGGTGAGCTCAATATTATCGCAAATCTAGTAGTCATTCCCATGATGGAATCCGATATTATACTAGGGATGGACTGGCTCTCAAAGTATAATGCTAAGATCAAATGCAGAAGTAAGGAAATCTCCGTAGTCTTGAATGAACGACCTACAGTTATCTTCTAAGGAGAGATATCCCGAACTGATCCCTCTCTAGAAGCACCTCCCATAGCTTTCTTTATGGAGTTAATCGGTGATGATGAAGAAGGGAAAGGGAGCATACAAATTGAAGATGTTCCGATTGTTCAGGAATACATGGATGTATTTCCTGAGGAGTTACCTGGACCTCCCCCGGAAAGAGAGGTAGAGTTCTCCATTGAAATCGTACCTGGGTCTCAACCGATATCAAAGACTCCGTATAGAATGACAAATGTGGAGCTAGAAGAGCTAAAGAAACAACTCCAAGACTGGTTGAAGAAGGGGTTTATCCGACCGAGTGTGTCTCCTTGGGGAGAACCAGTTCTCTTTGTGAAGAAGAAGGATGGATCAAAACGGCTATGCATTGATTATAGAGAACTGAACGGGATCAAAGTGAAGAACAGATATCCTCTTCCAAGAATTGATGATTTATTTGACCAACTTCGTGGGGCTCAATTCTTCTCTAAGATTGACCTTCGATCTGGTTATCATCAACTGAGGGTGAAGAAGGAAGATATTCCAAAGACTGCCTTCCGATCAAGATATGGGCATTATGAGTTTACTGTTATGCCCTTCGGCTTGACTAATGCTCCTGCTATTTTCATGGATTTGATGAATAGAGTCTTTAAGGACTACCTTGATAACTTTGTGGAAGTTTTTATTGATGATATTTTGATATATTCAAAAATTCGTGAGGAGCATGAAGATCATCTAAGGGTTGTTTTGAAAACTCTACGGAAGGAGAGGCTCTTTGGGAAGTTCAGCAAGTGTGAGTTTTGGTTACAACAAGTGGCTTTCTTGGGGCACATCGTAACCAATGAAGGAATCTCGGTTGACCCTGCAAAGACAATGGTTGTGGAGGAGTGGCCCCAACCCACAACAGTAACTGAGATTCGTAGTTTCCTTGGTTTAGCGGGATATTATAGGAGGTTTGTGAAAAAAATTTCACGGCTTTCTAATCCACTAACCAAGTTGACTCGAAAAGGGGTTAAGTTCATCTGGACAAAGGAATGTGAGGAAAGTTTCCAAGATCTAAAGAAGAGATTGGTTACTGCACCTGTGTTAACACTACCCTCTATCGGAGAAGGATTCTTTATTTTTAGCGATGCATCTATGAAAGGGCTTGGGTGCGTCCTCATGCAAAATGACAAGGTAATTGCTTATGCATCTCGACAGTTGAAGATTCATGAGCAGAATTATCCTATGCATGATCTAGAGCTGGCGGCAGTTGTTTTTGCTCTAAAGATATGGAGGCACTATCTTTATGGGGAGAAATGTGATATATACACTGACCACCAAAGTCTAAAGTATATTTTCACACAGAAGGAATTGAACATGAGACAAAGGAGATAGTTGGAGCTTATTAAAGACTATGATTTTTCAATTCATTATCACCCTGGAAGAGCAAACAAAGTCGCGGATGCGTTAAGCAGGAAAGATCCTGTTGTTCTGGCAACAATGAGGATCCTGGGAGATCCCTTGATAAAAGATCTAGTAAAACTGGACATGGGAATTATATGGAAAGGGACATCATCAACCCTATCCCAAATGATTTCTCAACCTTCATTACTAGAGAAGATCAAGAAGGCTCAAAAAGAAGATCCTTTGCTGCAGGAGAAGTTCGAGGCTGTAAAGGATGGGAAGTTCCTTGATTTCAATATTGATCAAGAAGGTGTCTTGAAATTTCATACAAGACTATGTGTCCCATCTATTCCGGAGATAAAGAAAGAACTGATGGATGAAGCTCATAGCTCTACTTTCTCTATACATTTGGGAACCACTAAGATGTATAGAGACCTTCGTGATCATTATTGGTGGGATAACATGAAGAAGGAGATTGCCGATTACACTACAAGGTGCCTGGTGTGTCAGCAAGTAAAGGCAGAAAGACAACTTCCTAAGGGGGTATTACAACCGCTACCCATACCAGTATGGAAGTGGGATAATATCACTATGGACTTTGTAACTGGTCTCCCGAAAACATCCAAAGGAAACAATGCGATATGGGTTATTGTGGACCGTCTCACCAAGACAGCCCATTTTATCTCTATTCGGGAAGATTTCTCTCTGGATCAGGTTGCCAAGATATACGTGAAGGAAGTGGTAAGGCTGCATGGGGTACCACTATCCATCGTATCTGATCGTGACCCAAGATTCACATCAAAATTCTGGAGAAGTCTTCAACATGCTCTGAATACTGAATTGAATTTTAGTACGGCCTATCATCCTCAAACTGATGGCCAATCTGAAAGGACTATTCAGACACTCGAAGACATGTTGAGATTATGCTCAATGGAATTTAAAGGTGGATGGGATCAACACCTCCCATTAGTGGAGTTCTCCTATAACAACAGCTTCCATGCGAGTATTCAGATGGCACCCTATGAAGCTTTGTATGGAAAGCGGTGTAGAACTCCTACTTGTTGGGATGAAACTGGTGAGAGGTAGCTTCTTGGGCCTAATGTTGTGGAAGAAATGACAGAACAAGTTCATGCCATCCAACAACACATAAAAGCTGCTCAGAGTCGGCAGAAGAGCTATGCTGACAATCGATGAAGAGACTTGGAGTTTGGTGTTGGTGACAAAGTCTTCCTTCGAATCTCTCCATGGAAGAGAGTCATGTGGTTTGGGAAGAAAGGGATGCTCAGCCCTAGGTACATTGGCCCCTATGAAATCCTTGATCGCATAGGAGCAGTGGCCTATCATCTAGCACTTCCACCGAACCTAGCTCAAGTTCACAATGTCTTCCATGTATCTCTCTTGAGGAATTACATACCCGACCCTTCGCATGTACTGAACCCAAAGGTGGTACAACTGGAACATGACCTCTCTTATGAGGAGAAGCCAGTGGAGATCTTGGACCGTAGAGACAAGGTTCTACGAAACAAGACTACCCACCTTGTGAAAGTGTTGTGGAGGAATCACAAATATGAAGAAGCGACTTGGGAGCCTGAGGAAACAATGAAGCAAAAGTACCCTCACCTTTTCGACTAGGCCTCAAGTGTAAATTTCGGGGAAGAAATTTCTTAAGGGGGGGAGAATGTAACGACCCAATCTTTTTGAGTAGTATATTAACTTACTCTTAATGATTTAATAAGATGTTAATGGTCAATGCAGAAAGAAAAGTCGATGGCTTCATCCAGTAGACTCAACCCATATGAAGCCCACTTATCAGAGCTTGGGAAGGAGGTAGCATCTGTGGGCTTCGCTTTGGACCAAGCCCAAGCCGAACTCCAGCGTGTCAATTTTGAACGGAAACGCCTGCTGGAGAAGTGCAAGTTAGTAGAGATTACTACTAGGGAAATGTTATCTGATCCTCCCTCAGATTCTCTCACCATAGCACACCTTACACTCAGGTCTTATGCCGGTGTTATAAGGGGCTATGTGACGAGACCCTAGCTTCCTTGTGTAGTCCTTTCGGGTGAATAAATTGAGATTTCTTCCTTTAGTGATGTTTGTGAAATTTCAAATGTCCGGATAATTTTAGAATGTATTTTATTGATGAATTTCGAAAAAAGGATATTTTAAAATATTTATGTAAACCCTAAATAACTAATGATGTGTAATGATTTTCAAAAAATGGTCTTCTACAAAAGTGTTCAGTAAGGAATTTGGAGTCTAATAAGATCAACTTAATTTTTTATGAATAGTAAATTATGAATAGTGATTTTACGCTTAGGATTAGTAATGTGACCAAATGGATTAGTAATCTCACTTAAAGAAAGTTTTAATATAATTTAGAAACCTAGAGTAAGTAATGTGATTCAATAAAATGGGTAAATAACGGTTTCATAAATTATTATTCAAGTATTAGTTTTTTCGGATGAATAGTGTTTTTTAATTAAAAATTTAATTAAAAATAATTAGAAAATTATTTTTATAAAAATGACTTCATTTTTGAACTCAGAGCATCGATATTATGTTATGGTAATTTTTGGGGTTTTTTCTGAAAAAAATGAATTTTCGATGAATAGTGTTTTTATTTAAAAATTAAATTAAAAATATTTAGAAAATTATTTTTATAAAATGGATTTCATTTTTGAAATCAGAGCATTGATATTTGGTTAAGGTGAAATTTTGGGATTTTTTCTGAGAAAGTTGAATTTTCAGTGAATAGTAAAAATACAATTTTAGGGTTTCGGTATGTTTAATGACATCATAACGGTGTCATGATGATGTCATGAGATCTTTTGAGGGTTGGCCGGCCAAGGGTGATGAATTATTGTTTTGGGGGCCCCATGTGGCCTAACTCTATGATAAATGCCAAGGGAGAGCACATGGGTTTGAGAAAAGCACATGTGAGGTGTCCCTTGGCCATTAATGCTTTGTCCCCTCACTTTCCCTATAAATACCCACCCTTTCCTCCCTTAGTTTTCACTCCCAACTCTCCCCCAACGAAGTTCCGGTCTTCTTACCTTCCAAGTAGTCCTCCCAAGGTGCCCCCAAGCCCTCAAGGTCCAATCCTTTGAGTTTCAAGAGTCACGTTTTAAGGTAAGGGATCCGACCCCTCTCTTTCTTTTCATGTAATCTCTTTTATGTCATTCCTATTATGCTCCATGTTTTTATGTGAGAGGATGTTCTTTTATATTCCTCTTACTTCCCTTTCATGTTTATATGATGAGATATCCCCTCTTACTCTCATCATTTCATTTTATGAAAGTTTAAGTGACGCCATTGGGCTGCTGAATTTTTAAGGGATTCTTTCACTCTTCTCATTTTTCAAGTTCGATTTTCATGTCAAGTCTTTCAAGTTCCTTTTTATTATGTTGGGGTATGATCTCTATATCTATCATACTGATCTCTTATGATCATATTATGAGGGACCCTATTTGATCTTGTCAAATCATTTTCTTTTGAAGTTAAGTGACGCCGTAAGGCTGCCGAATTTTCATAAGAGAAATCTAATTTTTTTCCTTCCATGTTTTTCATTTCAAATGGTATGTCCCTCAAATTTCATTACCATGTCCATATGTCCTTCTTATTCTTTCACCCTACTGTTTTATGGATCATTTATGAGTGGGTGACCCATGTCCCCTCTCATTTCAATGTTTTCTAAAACCCCGAAACTTAGCCATTATGCTGTAGAATTTTCCCCTCAAAATGCCTCTCTCTTTTCTAAAACATTATTTTATGTTATAAAGTGAATACTCAAAGCTCTTATTTCTACAAGGGTATTCACATATATATCAAAATTTTCCATTTTAAATTCTGGGATTTACATACATGAGACCCGCTTTCCCTTTCCGTGGGTTTAAAGTGACGTAAAGATCATGTCTTTAAAGAAGTTTTTAAAACGTTATGATTATGAAATGAAACACATTTATTTTATGCTATGTGGGTTATTTATGAAATGTTTGATGATGATATATGTGGCTCACATGATAATAAAGGCAAATTTAAGGGTGCTCCCTGATAGCGCTCCAATGCATTGGGTAATGATGTAACCACTAGAGATTACAATTTTCACGATACCTTGGTGAATAACCTTGGTAATTTTCAAATGAAACCTTGGGGATGGACCTTGGTGATATGTTCATGATTGTCTATGTTAAATGATGTAACCACATCTTCAAGTTATGAAAAATGTTATTTTTATTATGAAATGTCTCATGATTTCTTTCTCATGCCTTAAAGTTCTTTTCATGTCCTTATTGAAGTATCTCAAGTTCACATGTAAAATGTTCCTCTTGTTTCCCTTACTGGGCCTTCTGCTCACCCTTTCTTTTGATGTATGTCCGCAGGTTATGAGATGCAGTAATGAACCTAGAATTAACTTAAGGAGACGCCTTTCAAGTGTTTAAGAAGAATGTTTTATGTTGTTTTCATGTATTATGTTCCTGGTTTCCAAGACACTAGACCTTAAAGATCCTCAGTTTTGTGTAATGTAATGAAAGTTTATGTTATAAAATGGCGGGATGCTATAGAAGGAGTGTGTCACTCCTGAATCAAACAAGGCATACACCAAGGTAGAAAACAAGAAAAGGGTACCTCGAATGACATTTGGCTCGCCTGGAGCTGGCAACGCTAGGGCATGAAGCTGACCACGACCTCCTCCACGACCTCTCTAACACCGATGAAGACCAACACCATGGTCGCGCTATTCTCTCTGAAGATGGAGAGAATCATGGGGCTATCCTCTGCCTGCCCCATCTACCCTCTGCTGATCAAAAGCTGGTGCAATTGGCTATTGCTGCCTCAGCGGAAACTGCCTCAACGGAGGAACCTGGAGCGGAGTGCCCGATGTACGATGACCGCTATGAAAGGTCGGGAACTCCCACTGCTGATGACCACGACCACCACAAAAAAAACAAGCACCTGATCCCTTGGCATAGTCCTGAGAGTTTATTCCTTTGGATAAACAAGATGCGAAGGGATGAGACCTACCCCCGGCTGAACGAAAACTCTTCTGCCCTGAAAACCAGGAACCCCGGACCACAGCTCTGCTCCGTGAGGAATCATGCTGATTCCCCTCTCATAATGATCTGATTCTGGACAAAGTCCTCTCGACAACCTCTGCCCTCACCGGCACCTCAAGATATGTCTTCAGTATAAATGGGGTGACCTGGTGCTAGATCTCTGGACGCAAAGCCTCCTCAAAATGCCTCACCCTGGCCTCCTCATCGGGTAACAGGTCCGAAGCATATCGTAGAAGGTTCCTAAAACGGATTCCAAACTCCCGAACACTGAAGCTCCCCTGTCGAAGGGTAAGAAGCTCCTGGAGATTGGACACCATTTCAGTTGAAGAAAGGAACTCAACCCTGAACTTGTCTCGATGCTCTTCCCATGAGATCACTGACTCCTCACGATCCCCGAGGAACAAGAGCCACCACTACCTCGCTGCTCCACGCAACATCGTCACCACCAAGGACACCCAATGATCCTTCCGAGCACGAATCGAACTAAAACCGATCTTGACCTCCTCCAACCAGTATTCTGTGACTGAATCTGAAATGGAGCCCTCGTACTTCTGCAGACTCTGGCGCTAAAATCTCGAAGTGTCTTCCTCCAAGTGTCGTCGTCATCAACCTCTACCCGGCGGCGATCTGCTGTCATAGCCTGCTGGACATATTCTGTGAAAACCTGATGAGGACGTCGACCTGGAGCCATACCTGCAAAATAAAAAACACTTAGAGCTCCTAATCCTGGAATATGAAAGACACAACATTAATTAATTAACTATTTTCTTTTATTCATTTTAGGTTAACCTATCCCAAGGTTTACCCATTCAAACATAGGAACAAAGGATAATGATGCATGATCCTCTCCTAGGTCTCTACCCTGCAACTAGTATCACCATGTTTAGTAGCCATTGTAAACTTAAAGGCACGTGCATCAGATCATAGGGGGGCCTAAACGCCTATGTCTCATCCGGTATCCAGTGTTTACCCCACTTTCTAAACATGAATGACACTGTTTCCCTACCAACCCATGCAACCTCACTTGTGCCTAACTCCAAACTCCATCCTATCCCTCAACCAGACCTCTTATACCACTCTGTCATGACCCCCTCCCCACAAAGTGTACCCCTCCAAGGCCGGAAATGTGAGAAGGGAGATAATGACCCCCGAGTCCCGCCTCCTGTAGGCCCCGAGTTGGCGACTAGCACCGAGGGTATAATGAACACACAAATGGGAGGCATTAACCTCTAAGAGAACACATGTGGAATAGAGAGATAATATAGACACCAAAAAACTCCAACTCAGAACTGAAATATAAAAGAAGACCCAAGTACATATATGAAATGCCATGCAAAAGTACTACAGCTGAAAGTGAAAACTACAAGTACCCAAAAGAAGGGAAAATACAGCAGCAACTACAAGCCCAAACAGCTCCTGCAACCACAAGCTTGTAGTAACCAGCCTGATCTTCAACCTGCTCCAAGTGACCTAAAAAACAATTTATATAGACATGGGGTGAGAATAACAGTATACTTAGTAGGATCCTCCCCAAAGCCTCTCGTGAAAAAGTAAAGAAAGAATGCTAAAGCATAGTAGACAAGAAGTGAAACTAACTTGTCACCTAAACAGGTATACTAAATTCCCAACCTCACCATGGCTACTCTCACCAAGTAACACATACAAGAATATATCATATAAGAAAGAATATCAAGGGTACCCCTCTACTACTTCCCCACTGGTTTTCCGCTTTTCCCCAACGAGCTACGTCGTGTGTATCTCTCTCCAAAGGCTTGCCCGTATACACTTCGGATAAGCTCTACAATTTTCACCTCGTGCACCACAAAGGCTTTCCCGCAGACACCTGGGCGAAGCACCACATCGTCCTCACAACCAAAAGTAACCAGGTAGTTTCTAGGAGCCACCACAACTCACATAATGTGTATCATACATCGGGTTTTATACCTCAAGCCATTACAGCCCATACTCCGAGTAAGGATCCTCAAGACATCACAACCTATACACGTTACACCTATAGTGGTCCATAGGATACAATATCCAGAATATTTGTGCGTGAATAACCACAATCCATTACAGCCCTCTACACACATATATGGGGTAACTAACCGTTGTGCCTAATGGCACAAGTATCTACCAAGACAAGAGAGCGGGGTCAAAGTGGGTAGTCATCCATTTATCCTCCCATTAGAATGTTGGGTAAAACACCCCCAGGGATTAGAATCCCCGGGGTGTCAGTTGTCCTTACTGATAGGGTGGAGTAGCATATAGAAACACAAAAATTATAGAATATATTATAACTAACAACCACACTATAGGCATAACCTAGTCTTAGTCTCAACTGCAGCTAACGTCTCTCAGACTCCGAGCTACTATTTCTAAGACTATGTATCCTATAAGCACACAACCAATTCAAGAACTTATTTAGATTCCTTCATTCCCTTTTTTTCAATTCCACTTTACGTTAATTAACTCTTTGAACATTAATTAACCATGAAAAAAACCACATTAAACTTCATTGGCATCACATTCAATATCAACCGTTCCTTTAAAAGTTACAACTTCACCATTAAATTCCAGCATCTCCATCCCCATGGATTATCAACACTTAATCAAACTTTCAATACAGAATTATTTTCCCATATTCCCAGGAATTCTAGAAAATCTTCCTATGCAACTAAACACAAGGGGGATCAACACGGTGAGTAGATGTACTACCTGTTGAGTCTTTTTCGCCTATAGTAAGAGTGTAGACCCATTCCCCCTTGAGAGGCTAAACACAGAAAGCACATGGCATAACCCACACGTTTTCACCTCCTTCGGAAGAAGGGTAAGCAAGAACAGCTGCCTTGAGTAGTGGGGAAAAGTAAATTAGATAATCAACCAATCAAACCACCAAACATCCATCCATCACATCCATACCATGCCATCATCCTCGGTGTCGTCCCCGAAACCCACATACATAAACCGATGCATCTCGCCACTCTAGGAATCATCTGTTGACACAACCACAAGGCCTCCCTGCCTCCACAAATCACAACACCCCTCCAGGGTCACATCACAGCACAAGCAGTAAGAAATCAAACATCACATCAAATGGGCTCTTGGACCTTTAACAAGGCATCCGGCCTTCATACATAATGAGCTCTCATGGCTCCAAAGCACAAGGCATTCGGCCTTACAAGCAAGAGGGTAACTCAGAACCCTATCAGGCATTATTATTTATCAACAACAAGTTCCTTAATCCCTATTGAATTAACCAGGTCGTTACTGGTAGGTTCCAACTAAGGGAAACCTAACCAAAAAGCTATCATAGCTGACACAATTTAATTAAACAATTAACTGGGCATGCCTTCAAACAACAAGCACCAACAACAACAACCAGATTCATTCACACGCCTCTTTATCTTTAGCCAATTAATTATCTATTAATTTCTGGATTTACGTTCTTTATCAATTCATCCAGAACAACATGCTAACAGGAAAGGCATAGATATTGCACTATCCAGCAAATCAAGAGGCAAACTGTTATCACGGTACAAAGAAACACAAGCGATCAAACCAATTCTTTTAATCTGGTTCACGTATTTAATTAGGTCAATTTCATTATGATCCAAAGGGATAAATCATGCTAACTCTACGATTGCACACCACAATTAGAGAGAAGCATGAATCCCCTACCTCAAGGGTTATTGATGAAAACAACCACGATCAAAGAACGCTCAAGGAACCCGGGTTGATTCTCCGAATCGCCGCCTTAGATTCCTCCTCCTAGCAAGATCAAGACCAAGACTCATCACAATGACATCCACACACATAGATCTACCCATAATGGGTATGGTTCATTTCCCTCACTCAGTGTATGGTTCATTTTCATCACTTCTATTGGAGATCCAAGGATAATTTTACCTCTCTTATTCCTTGTATTTTAGTTTTATTTCATTGTCATATAGTGTTCCACTTGGTTAATCTAATATGCCCTGTTTTTTTACATTTTTCTAGTTTCTCATTTTCACTCATTTTAGGCTGAATTGGAGGATGATATTTGGTGTGTGAGGGATTAGAGGTTATGGTGTAGTGATGACCAATTCATCATAGTCCTTTTCCCCTAGATTATATGATCTCATTGTTGACCATGCACGTGAATTCTAGATGTGTTTTTACCAGGAACCATTGTGGTGTTTCCATATTCTTTGTGTTGTAGTTATTTCTCATTTGGGACCTGTTGTGGCATGGACCTATGTGTTGTGTTGTGATGCATGTTTTCATAGATTTCATATGTGTTGTGTTTTTATGCATGTCTTGTTCTCCCTTATATTTAGGTCCTTTCCAATTAACTCCATCAACATCTCCACATCATTCAGCCCCCCAAGATTATCATTTACACATTCTACATCACTTGTAACTATACGATGAATGAAACCAACCCTATTAAGATTCAATGAGGATTGTAAGATATTTCCTATATATTTTTCCATAGGTTATGAAGTCATCACATAATTTTTAATCACTTATTAGCTTCTGAGGTATACATCACACACTAGGTTCAATAAACATTACTACCATATAAATGATAAAATCTTTAGCAGTGACTACTCTAATGTCCAATCTATAAAATATTTATCAGATATGATACTATCAGGACCCACCCCCATAGGACCTGTATTTAAATGGACATGGGTCAGTTATAATTAGAAATGTAATGATACGACCTAAGCTGGTATCATAACCAATAACTAACCTGACCTTCCACTAACCTAAGAGGCATTTAGGATCCCTATAGGATAACAACACTCCCCTCGGGAAAAGATACAATTAATTTGGAATATTTTACCCCTAAATTATAGTAAATTAAAAATTACCTTTCTCCTAAAAACTATACATGTCCCATTCATAAGTTAAACATCTAGGAAAATAGTAGATACACAAAAAATAAATAAACAGGAAGCATATATCATTGATGGAAAATAAAATCCCACTATTGAACAATAAAATTGTTTAACCAGACATGTCCCATTCCTTAATTTCATTGGACCTATTTTGGATTGGTATAACATATGAGTTCTCATTTTATTTTTTCTTTTCAGTTGGAAATCTCCTCTACTGTGTGCCTCTCTTTTTTCACGAACACACCTCTGTCGCGTACTGAACGACACCCTCGCAGTGGGTTTTCTATTCTTAATCATTGGTTTCCACTTGTTTTTATGTTATTACTATTTGATATTCATGGTTATGTTGTGAAATGTACGAGCTAAATGCCCCTCTAAAAATCATGTCTGTTGGTGGTCCTTGTTTGCACACTAAATGAATTGCTTGTTGGTTGGTTCATGTTGAACATTTGAATATAAAAATTGGTAATTTGCATATACTTAGCTGTTGAATGAATTCCCCATAATGATAAAACTTCTGTGATAACCCCTTAATTAACAAAAATAATTGAATAAGGGATGCTTTGTAAAATTTGAAATTGTGCTTGTTTGGTTTGTATGGTGTCGCGATTGTGAGCATGATTGTGTGTTTGTATGGTGTTGCAGTTGTTGGCATGATTGGTATGACATTTTTTAGTTCCTAAACCATTGTATATCAATCCAAACCTTACCCATTTCGATGGCACCGACATATTGTTTCTAGTGTAATTCCACTAAATCTTAAAAAACCACTTCACTGGAGGACTCTATGGGACACTTTATGGACACCCTAGTCAAATAACCATAACAACACATGTAATGAATCCTTCCACCCACAAGAAATATATTTAAAATCATACTATCTATTAGTTTAGTACCATAGTTCTTGAATTGATACATTATGTTTCTAGAGAAATACTAAAAAACTGTTTTATAACAATGTATATAGATCACATGTGGGATAATAATACATTATAGTGAAAGGGATTATCATATCTAGTTCCATTGATCATGTGTTTGAGAAGATGGGTGTGATCTACTTTGGTCTTGGGTAATGCATGGAGAGGTAAGGGTATTGTTTAACAGAGCTAGTTCCATTGATTATAGTTAGATGATGACCCTAGTTGAACATATTTTTTGTAATTATTTTGTTAAATATTAACATTACTAAATAAAATAGTATGAATATGAATTAAGAATGGATGAATTCCAATCGGTTGATAAAAGAGTATAAATATAGTATGAATGTGTTTATCAATCTTGAAAAAGCTCATGCATATGACCCTTCTCAAATCCTTTGTCCATGTTTACATTGTTGATATTCAAGACAAATTAGTCTAGAGGAGTTGTAAGAACACCTGATCTGTTATAAAATATATCTAAGTTATACATGATGGAATAAACATGGGGAAAATGAATGTAGGTAGTGGATGGGATAGTACTGCATTTTATGGATCATATGATATGATTACAAGCGTGAACAATGATAGAGATTGTATGGAGTATGTGATTACATATGTGAATGATGATGAAGATAGTATTCAGGAAATGATAATTATAGTTGAAGATGAACTTCATGATTGGACAAAATTTTTTGAGAAGTTAAATAGTTGTGCAAATACGCCATTGTATGTTGGTTGCACTAAATATACAACATTTTCAGCTATACTGAAGCTGTATAATTTGAAAGCAGGAAATCGGTGGAGTGACACCAGTTTAACAGAACTACTTACTCTCCTGAATGACATGCTCCTAGAAGATAATGAGCTCCTAATATGAACATATGATACCAAAGTAATTATACTCTAGATGGTTATGATCTCTGAAAGAATACATGCATGCCTGAATGACCGTATACTATTTTTCAAGGACCAAAAATAACTTAAATAATTCCCAAAGTGTGGTGCCTCTTGATACAAGAAATATGAATCCAGTCCTACAAAAGTTGTATGGTACATTCCAATCATTCAATGGTTTAGGCACCTATATGAAAGTGAGGAGACTACAGGACAATTGACATGGCATGTGGATATAGTAATTAAATATGGGAAACTACATCACCCGAAAAACTCTCCTCAATGCAAGAGAATTGATCATGTTTTTCCTAAATTTGGAAATGAGCCGAGAAAACTTCGTCGTGCATTATCTATAGATGGAGTGATTCTTTTTGGTTTTCAAAGAAGCAGTCACAGTACATGGTCGGTTATATTGGTAAACTATAACTTACCATTGTGGTTATACATGAAATGAAAATACATCATGTTATCTATGCTTATATCAGGGCCAAAACAACTGGGTAATGATATTGATGTTTATTTGGATCCATTGATCGAGGATTTGAAATTAGTGTGGGATTCAGGTGTTACGTAGTATGATGATTACAAAAATGAATATTTCACTTAGAGATCCATGTTGTACAGGACGATAAATGACTTTCCTTCTTATGGAAATTTTTCAAGATATATAATTAAAGTAACTCAAAGGTGTTCTATTTGTGAACAAGGTACACAATCAATTAGGTTGAAACATTCATCGAAAACCGTGTTTCTAGGACATCACAGATTTCTACCCCAATGGCATAAATACCGATCTTGGATGACATCATTCAATAGAAGTTCAGAAGAATGTACAACACCATCTCCACTAACCAGTGATCAATTTTTTAAGAAATTAAAATATGTGGAAACTACTTTTGGTAAATAGTTTTCAAAAAACCTTATGAAAACCGATTCGAAAAAGAGATCAGTTTTTTTCAATAACCATACTGGAAGTGTTTGTATGTTAGAAATTTTCTTGATGTTATGCATGTTGAAAAAAATATATGTGATAGTGTGATAGGCAAGTATCTAAATGCACTTGAAAAAACAAAGGATGGAATTAAGGTTAGGTTTGACATGGTTGAGATGGGAATATGAGAAGAGTTTGCACCAGTGAAGGGTGAAAAATGAACATTTCTTTTTCCGGCTACTTACACTCTTTCTAGGTAGGAGAGATATCAGTTCTTCAACTTCTTGAATGACATAAAGGTTCCATAGGGGTATTCATCAAATATCAAGAACATCATGTCAATGACCAATTTAAAGTTAAAGGGTCTAAAATCACATGACTTCTATGTTTTGATGAAAGATCTAATTCTTATAGCTTTACGTTGCATTTTTTTCAAGAATGTCTATCATAAATTAACAAAGATCTGTTTATTCTTCAAATCTCTATGCTGCAAAGTTATAAACCCAAGAAAATTTCCAACTACGGAAAGATAACGTTCCATCATATTATGTGAATTGGAAATGTTCTTCCTTCATAAATTCTTTCATATGATGGTTCATTTGATAATTCATTTGGTGGGAGATATTTGACTATTTGGTATTTTACATTATAGATAGATGTACCCCATTGAATGATATATGAAGATTTTGAAAGGGTATGCCAAAAATCGAAGTCAGCCAGAGGGTTGTATTACAGAGCAATATATTGTTGAAGAAGTCATTGAATTTTGTACCAAATACCTATATATTATGGAAAACATTGTCCTACCAAAATATTGTCACACTAGGCAGATTGAGGGTGAAGGAAGTTCTAGATGATGGGTTATCACAATCAATATTACAGATCGGGAGCAGTCCCACCTTTACATTTTTCATAACAGTTTCGACGTTGACCCATATATTCAAACCCACAAAGAAATTATTAGTCATTTGAATCCATATAGAGATGAAAAATGGATATTAGATACACATAATAGAAAATTTATAGGATGGTTTTGGGACCATATTTTTAGGAAGTTAGATGAAAATACAAGCTCAATTTTAGAATGAATTCGATGGATAGTCAGAGGACCAAGTGTGTATGTATTATCTTACAATGTTTATGTAGTTAATGGTTATACATTCTATACTATTGAACATGATGAAGATAGTACCATGCAGAATAGTGGGGTTACACTTGTGGCTAAACCAATTCATGTTTCCAGTGCTAAGGTAAGAAATCCAATTTATGCGAATATGTTATACTTTGTAATCATCAAAAAAATATGGGAGTTGGAATATATGAAATTCCAAGTGCTGATTTTTTAATGCATGTGGGTTGATAATAGGAGTTCTGTTAAAATGGATGAATTGGGATTCATGAAATTTGATTTAATTAAGGAAGGGGAGAAAGTTGAACCGTTTATAATGGAATCATAGGCAGTACGAGTATTTTATGTTCCAGATCCCGCAAACTGAAACTTGTCAATTGTTATGTTATCGACCAAAAAACTGAAGGCTCAGATAAAAGTTCAAAGAAGGATGACCCATTCATTGGGACTTTGTAATCATTTCACAGCGGTCCAAATTTAGATGGAATTTTGTATGCCATAAGAGACCGCAATGAAGGGATTTACATAGTTAATAGTGGGGTCAAATCTCTTCAGCCTTAAAAAAAGAGTTCAATAATCAAGTTATTTTTTTATTATAATATACATTGTGTTATGTTATGTTATTATTTTCCCACTGATGCTTTTATGTGATCTAAATTAAATGTTAAACCACTTTTGTAGATAACGACTTCTACACCTGCTGATGCGCCCAATCCTGAGGCACAACAAGACTCTCAACCTACTACTGCTGGTCCTAGTGCAGAGAAATAATAGGTTTCTCAATCTATTGCTACTCGTCCCAGTGTTGAGGTACAACAAGTTTCTCAACCTGTTGATGCTGGTCCCAATGTCAATGCTAGCACTCTGAAGGAACATAATGATGATGCTGAAACTGAGGAAATAGTAGGTAATGAAACCATGACGGTGCAAAAAAACAAGAGCATCTTAGTTTGATAGTGTTATCCAAAATCCTTAAGGAAAAAGAAAAAGGAATCAAATTTCATGAGGGATAGAATAAGTGAGGCCAGTATGTTAACCCCAAATAAGCCCTGTTTAGTAGCTACATTGGAATCGTCACTCAGTAACGCGTGCCGATTGATGTATAGTCGTGACACCATGTTGTCACCAAGCTTAAGACACTAATGTGGAAAGATATTATGGTAACATTATGATATATTTTCATTAATTTATTAAAATAAAATAAAATACTATAAAATTGAATTACTCTTCATCATCCCTTGTAGATTGCATTTATAGTAGATTCCTCGCACAAGGAATATGTATTAAGAGTTGCAGGAAGGATTCATATAGGCTTATGCACAATTTTAATGAAATATCATCTTAAAGATGCTGACGGGAAAATCAAGCTGCACCCACCTCCTCTTTATGCACACTTGATATCCCAAAGAGTGTGGGATGCATTTAGCAGCCGTCGTGCAGAGTATAATTTTCAGGTACATTGTGTCCGGTAATACATTATTTGATGTTTCTTTTATTCATCACTTTGATTGAAAATTTTATATTTATGAAACAACAACTAAGTGATGATAATAAATAACAGGCAGTAAAACCAGTGTACCCCTACTATAAAGCAAAGATGGGGTACGCTTCACTTGATAAATAATTGGTATGTATTTTAAATCTACCTTAATACTTTCATGTGACCTAAAACAACACTATAACCATGTTCCTCTATTTATATGAATATTGGTGAATCTAAATCAAAAGACACTTCCATCACACTCCATGTTCTATGGAAGGAGGCTCATGTGAATAAATAGGGGATACTGATAGATCAAAACACACAAAAAATGTGGGAAACATGTGTAAGTATGACATAATATAAATTTGATTTTCTTTAAATCACTATTACATAATAATTAATACTTATTTTCCTATATTTTCTATCTTACATAGTCATAGGAATCCACAACACCCATACTAGATGCAGACATACTTTCAGCAGCCTTGAAGCAACCAAAACAGTATGGTCACGTTAGAGGTGCGTGTTTTATAGTGACACCTCGAACATATTTTCAGAAAGAAAAACAAGTGGAGGATCGAACTGAGGAAATAAAAAATATGATTGAAACAATAGCTATGTTTCAAGAAGAATTCAAATACCAAAGATAGATGATAGAAAGTTTGATGGGGGAAAATAGAAGAAACAACTCAACAACAACCTATGCATGAAGATCCCACCCCACCCCCACCAGCTTTGAGGCGAGCTATTCCCCTAAAAACCTAACTTAGTTGAGGTAATCAATGTTCTAATAATTTTTTCTATGAAATGTGAATCACATAGACACTGATTCCTTTTTTTATTGATATTTTATAGGGTGAAAATGACTGTGATTTATATATATAAACACCCACCTATCACCTTGTAGTGAGGTCTATGGTGTTCAATATGTAGAACGACATGATACACAATAGACCACACCCAACATGTCATGTTAGAGTGTTGATTAATGTAGCTAATAATCCAACCATTGAGCTACCTATTCCATATGATGATGAAAACATTCATATGGTCAAACAAGATATTGGAATATTCATTGCATGGCCATGAATTCTTGTAAAAAACATCTAGATAAGGAGGTATTTATTTCCAATTTATTTTTCAAGCTAAACCTTTCAAATTTAATGAAAAAAGGTCTAGACCTATAAATATTATTACAAAAAAACAAACATAAGGGGTGAAATGAAATATTGACTCAAAACTATCTCATGGATCAACTAACCGATCGAAACAATCTACTGTGAGCACCTTCACCCTGCCCATTCTATATCCACATTTAATATCATTATAGGATAATTTGGATAAAAATTTGATAGATAGAAATACTCAGATAGTTGATTTTGAAAAAAACATGTACGAAGGGGAAGAATCAGATTGCATTAGTTTTAACGACCCGAGTCCGGAGCCCCTCCACTAGGGCCCCATACCCAGTTCACCACATGACCTCAAGCGTGTTTCCCCGAATGCCAGAGGCTTCCGACTAGCAGCGAGGGCCTTGGTGAGTCGGTGGAGAAACTATGCCCTCATTCGGTAAGGTATACAAGTTATGAAAACAGAAATAAATAGCAGATGAAGTAAAAAACATGCATAACAACAGAAACCAAATAGAAGAAGCAATGTAGATATATAACTATGATGAAAATGATACAGCAGGTACAATTATCTAAGGAAAACAGCAAACACAACAACGTGCTGAAATACAACTGAAACCAAGTGCAAAAGAAAACAAATTAAGCTCCTCTGCATCACGAGCCACGACTCAGTCCCATGCTCCCCATCTCCTGATGCAGTCAAGATCCTGAAGTAGAAGGGCGCTTGCCCTTATCTATACCTGCAGCAACATAGTCTTCTTGGGCCCAAAAGCATGGTCCAAACAGGGTGTGAGATACAATCCCAGTAGGAAATCACCCAAATATTTGTGCCTAATAGTAAATGAATACATGGCAGTAAATAAACAAGAAGAAGTAAACAGGAAAGAAAAAGAAGCTACAATCCACAGTTCTAACAAGTAAAGTACACAAGTAAGCAACCAGCAACAAGAAGAAAACAGGTAACCCTCTGGGTAGATCTCACAGCCTAACCCCTATGGTTCAAACTATGGTACTAGCAACCCTATGGGAGGCACACACAGTCTCACCCCTCTGGTTTAGCTACATAATTAAGCATACTCTCTGGGGAAGTACTCACCGTCAATTCTCCCTATAGTCGCGTATCGTGATAAAGGCTCTCTGGAGAAGCACTCAACATCAATTACCCATGTGTCCTGCATCGAGGATCTATAGACTCTCTGGGGAAGCACTCAACGTCAATTCCCCCTATAGTCTTACATCGTAATTAAAAGACACTCTGGAGAATCCCTTTCGTCAATTCTCCCTTTAGTCTACTACTCTATGTTCTCACAGTCCTGAGTGAAAGATAAAACATGATCAGCATGCGTACATCATCCATGTAAACCTCAAGAACTAAATGGATATCAACTAAGGCTCAACAACATAACTAGGTAACATTTCCTCTGTCATACGGCTAAGCATAACAACTAGAAAAACGCCAAACAAGCAGAACAAGCATAAAAAACATCCAAAGTACAGTAAAGCTACCATAATTATAGGAAAAACATCTACTCTAGAAATCAAGAAAAGCAGGAAATACAACAAGGGAAAAACAGGAACACGCAATACCCCGTTCAAGGGTATTGGTGGAAATTGCACAAAATATTCATCAACTTTCTACAGAAAGGAACAAACCACCTACCTCGATCCGAGGAGATCGATATACATGAACGTCGACGACAGATTCCTCTTAGAACAACGTAGATCTGAGGAAACTCACAAAATTTTCATCCCATGATAACTTTGAAATGAGGAGGAATCAATAAACAAGGGTAAGGCAGAAGGAAGAACTCACCGCTGCGATTCCAACACAATCGATCGTGATAGAATCAGGGAATGGATGGCGAGACGGGAGCCCGTCGAATATCCGGCCGTATGGTCACTCTCAGACAGACGAAAACTGAAGAAGAAGACGAAACTAGGGGTTAGGCGTGACCCTGGTCCGTTTAATGAAAAAAAGAAAGTACACAGTGTGTACTTCTTGATTACACGACATGTACTTCAATTTTCCATACTCCAAATTAACCGGCCTCCACCTCAGCCATACACACCGTGTGTGTGGCCTGGACACGGCCAGCACATGGCTTCGAGCCGGGGAAGAGTACACGGCGTGTACTCAGAAAGTACATGGCGTGTACTTCCAAAATTTCCAGAAAATTCATTTTTCTCAAAAAATCTAGAAAAAGGAAAAACGTACCAGAAAAGAAGATCCAGGTTCTTACAAACTTCCCCCCTTAAAAAAATTCATCCCCTAATTTCCCTAACGAGTCGGAGAAGAAGAAACCCCGAAAAGCTCCGGCCATTGCGATCGTACATCGACCTCCCTCTCCTTGGTCTCGTCATGTACTTGCCCGTGCTGCCATAGCACTCATACCAGAGGAACAGACCACCCGCAGAGAACCTTCGTACTACGATCGAAAATCCGGATAGGATGCTCCTCGAATGACGCATCCACTTCAAGCTCAACTTCCTCAGGCAGAAATACGTGAGACGAGTCTGAAAAGTAACGTCAGAGTTGAGATACGTGGAAGACGTTGTGCATGGCCCAATACCTCTGAGGTAGCTACAACCGATAGGTGACCGGCCCCACTCTCTCCAAGACCTCAAATGGCCCGACGTACCACGGTGAAAGCTTACCCTGTCTCCGAATCCTTTTGTGTCCCAACCTTAGTGCGACACGTAAGAAAACCTGATCACCGACCTCGAACTCCAGAGGTCATCTCTGCTGATCAGCATAAGACTTATGTCAAGACTGCGCTATAGCCATCCTCTTCTGAATCATCTCTATCTACTCTGAAGTTTCTTGAACAAGACGAGGTCCCAGCAAAGCAGCCTCTCCTGCCTCCATCTAGCTTAAGGGTGATTGGCATGGCCAACAGTACAAATCCTCGTATGACTCCATCTGAATGGTCTACTAGAAACTATTGTTGTAGGAGAACTCCACTAGAAGAATATGCTTCTCCCAAGAACCACCAAAGTCAAGGATGCAAGCTCGGAGCATATCCTCAAGCACCTGTATCGTGCGCTCGGACTGACCATCAGTCTGAGGATGGTATGTTGTACTCAAAAGTACCTGTGTACCTAAGGCCTTCTAAAGTCCCTTCCAAAACCGAGAGGTAAAGCACACATCTCTGTCTAAAACAATAGAGCACAGAACTCCATGTAAACGAATGATCTCTCTAATGTAAAGTCGTCCCAGATCATCGACGCTGAAGGTCTCCTTGATCGGTACGAAGTGGGAAACCTTCGTAATCCTGTCAATGATAACCCAAACAACATCGTTCCCTCGCAGAGACCTCGGAAACCGAGTCACGAAGTCCATCGCAACATCGTTCCACTTCCACTCCGGAATGGGTAACTGCTGTAAGAGCCTCGTTGGTCGCTGATTCTCTACTTTCACTTGCTGACAAGTAAGACATCTTATGACAAAACCAGCAACATCCTTCTTCATACCTGGCCACCAGTACTGGCGATGAAGATCCCGATACATCTTGGTGACGCCAGGATGAACTTCCCAAACAGAGGAATGGAAATCCCGCATCATCTCCTCACGTATGTCTTCTGTCACCCATACGCATTCTTGGAAACGCAAGATCTCATCATCACCCACTTTCCATCCAGGAAGAGGGTCCTCTCCTGACACATTCTCCCGCAGGACTAAGCCTTCTGAGTCTGATAGTTGCCTCATCCATACCCAATCAAGTAGCGTGGAGGTAACAACTACAGAAGATAGAAAATTCTGTCCCCTTATGTCGTGCACCTCCAGATGCATCTCAGAGAACAGAGCCATCAGCTGCCACTCACTACTGGCCTCCTGAACAGCCTGAATCTGAGTTCTCCTACTCAACGCATCTGCCACGGCGTTTCCCTTTCTCGGCGTATAGGCAAGCTCGAAGTCAAAAGACTGAAGATACTCAACCCACCTGCACTGCCTCAGATTCATATCACGTTGAGAAAAGATATACTTGAGACTCTTGTGGTCAGTGAAGACCACAAAGTACTCTCCCAGAAGATAGTGTCTCCAAAAGTGCAAGGCATGAACAATAGCTGCCAACTACAGATCGTGCGTAGGGTAGTTCCTATCATGTGGCCTCAGCTGCCAATACCCATACGCAACGACTCCATCTCCCTGCATAAGCACATCTCCTAGCCCGATACCCAAAGCATCATAGTAAACAGTCTAGCTCTTTCCTGGCTCTGGAAAGACTAGTATTAGTACTGAAGTCAACCTCCCTTTCAGCTCTCGAAAGGTTGACTCACAAGAATCTAACCACAAGAACTTCGCCCCCTTCTTGGTCAGGCTTGTCAAAGGTGCTGCTAGATGAGAAAAGTCTCGAATGAAGCGTCTGTAGTATCCATCCAGCCCTAGGAAGCTCTGTACCTCAAAAAAGTTCTTCGGCTGCTCCCAGGAAACTAAATCTCTCACTTTATATAGGTCCACAGATACTCCTGCCTCTGAGATGACGTGACCCAAGAAGTGAATATGATCCATCCTGAAGTGGCACTTCGAGAGTTTAGCATAAATCCAATTCTCTCTCAGTGTACTCAGAACGATCTCAATATGTGTGGCATGGTCGTGTCGAGTGTGAGAGTACACCAAGATATCATCCAAGAAGACCACGAAAAAGGAATCCAAGTAAGGATGGAACACTCAGTTCATCAGTGCCATGAAAACTGCAGGTGAGTTCGTGAGTCCGATAGGCATGACTGTATACTCGTAAAGACCGTACCTGCTCCTGAAGGCTGGCAGAGGTATATCTGATGGTCTAACGTGCAACTGATGATAGTGGACCTCAAGTCGATCTTCAAGAACACCCGGGCTACTCGAAGCTGATCGAAAAGGTCATCAATCCTCGGGAAAGGATATCAGTTCTTAACCGTAAACTGGTTTAGCTTCCGATAATCCACACAAAACCGAAGGGTACCGTCTGCCTTCTTCACAAACAGAATAGGCGAACCCCAAGGATAAGTATTGGGTCGGATGAAACCCTTAGCCTGTAGCTCCTCTAACTGCTTCTTGAGCTCCTGAAACTCAGGTGTGGCCATCCTATATGTAGGAATGGACACCGGTGCCGCTCCTGGAACGAGCTCAATAGAGAAGTCTACCTCACGCTTTGGAGGCAAACCCGAAAAGACAACTGGAAAGACATCCCTGAAGTGATACACCACTGGAGGAAAGTCCAACTGTGGAGTTCCCTGATCATCCAGGTAAAGGCTAGCAATCTGGGCTGTCACCCCTCCTAGCCCAAGATGCTCGAGTCCTGCCCGACTCGCCCGAACGTCCCATTCGCCTCTCTGAAGGAAAGATTCACCTTCTGGTGAAATGAAACTGACTCGGCGGCGATAACAGTCAACGACTGTCTGGAAGGGAATCAACCACTCCATGCCGAGAATGACATCATAGCCTGTCATCTCTAGGACATAGAGATCCCATAAGAAGTGATACCCTGCAACCTCGAGAGGGCACTCTCTACACTGGCGTACACTAGATGTCCTCATTTCAAAAGTTGTGTCTAGTGTCAAAGAGTCGGCAGAAGAAAAGATGCAGAGTCCAAGGCTCTCCACAGCGGCAACAAAGATAAAGCTATGTGTAGCACCAGTATTGAAATGGCCTGAAGATAAAACTGAGGCTACTAAAATTGTTCCTCGAATAGTAGAAGGGTCGGGATCCTGCTCATGATAAGTCTGCTCCACAGTGAAAGACTGACTCGTGCCGCGGCCCTACGCCCCTGGCTGACCACTCTGAGCTGAACCTCTCTGTTGGTGCTGAGTAACTAGTGGCTGACCGCCACGGCCTCGACCTCCACCTCGGCCGGAATAGTTGAAAGAACTCCAGTTCCCTGACTGGTGAGAGACTGGTGGGGCTGCTCTTGAATGAGGAGTCATGGAAGAACCTCGGTCACCCGCTGCTGGTGAGAAAACCTGGCAGAAATGCTGAAGGTGACCCTTCTTGCCACAAGATCGGCACTCCACGGGGTCTCTCTGGCATGGCGGCCTCGTGTGCCCTGTCCGGCCACACTGGTAGCATGTCACATGGCTGCCTGATGATGCATATCGCTTCCTCGAATCACCACGTGTAGGCTCTCTATGGTGCTTCTTGCTGTCATCTAGAGGAAAACTAGCTCTGGAAGCAGACCCGCCCTGGCTTGCAGCTCCAGTGTCTCTCAGATTGCGCTCCGCAATCAGTGCCTGGTTGACGATTGACGTAATGGAAGTCAGCTGGAAGATGTTCACCTGCGAGCTGATCTCCCACCTGAGTCCATCCTTAAACTCCCTTGCCAGGAACACCCCACTTCCATCCCGAAGGGGTGTAAAATGATACAGCTCAGTGAAACGGGAGGAATACTCCATGACAGATAGAGTACCCTGCTCTAAGCTCATGAACTCCTAGGCTCGATCGGCCCTCAGAGTCTCCGGGTAGAAGTAGTCATAGAACACATGCTGGAACTCCTCCCAAGCCATAGCCTGCTGCTGACCCGCCTATGAGATCACGTCCCACCACCTCTTGGTGGAGCCTCGGAGCATGTAGGTGGCGAGCTTGACCCGCCTCTCTGGAGGCATCTCCAAATGCTCGAATATAGTCATCATGGCTTCCAGCCATGACTCTTCAGCCTGAGGTCCTCCCTCCCCCGAGAACGTGGGAGGATGCTGCTGCTGAAAGACCCATGTCAAGTCTTACATAGACGAGGCAGGAGGCGGTGCTCCCCGAAAGGCCTGCGTCATCCTCATGAAACCTTCCCTGAACTGTGCATCAGCGCCCGCGACTGGTACAACAACCGGTGCCAAGGCTAGCTCGGCTGGGGGATCGACAGGAAGACCCTGATCAGCCCTGTCCGGCATCTGATCACTGCCTTATGACAGACGTACGACCTGAGGACGTCTCGGAGGCATAGCTCTAAAAGATCGAAAGCACACCATAGATCAGAAAAACAAGGACAGAGAACACAAGAGTACAAAACGGGAACAGGGGAAGAAAAACACACAAGATTGCAAAACACGACTACATGACGTGTATAAAACTACATGACATGTCTTCTTAAACCACTGACATGGGTGTGTACTCTCACCCTACAAGTTGTGTACACTTCAAACTACACGGCGTGTTGACCCCCACACATGGCGTGTACTTGAAAACTATTCCCCTGCCTGAGTCTCCTTACACGGCTAACCCACACGGTCCGACTCAACCCGAGACTACACGACATGTTTGAAACAAACACGGCGTGCACTAGACAAGGCTTCGGTGGTCCATGTTGTTGAGTACACGTCCATCTACACGGTTGGACCTTACACGGCGTGCTCCGAACAAGCACGGCGTGCATAGGTGAAGGAGACACTATCCCGTGTTGTTCGTGACACGACCGAGTACCTGGGTAAGACTACACAGAGTGTTTCGAACAAACACGGCGTGTGGAAAGGAAGGTAACGCCGGCCCGTGTTGTTCGTGACACAGTCGGGTACCTGGACAAGACTACATGGTGTGTTCCCTATGGACACGGCGTGTTCTACCCAAGCTTCCCCGACCTGTGTTGTTAGTGACACGGCCGGGTACACGGCTCCGAACTCACATGGCGTGTACCAATGGTACACGGCGTGTTCCCGAAGTTACTCCCATGACACCATGTTCTGCTCACACGGTCAATGACATGGCCTGAAAACTACATGGCGTGTATCTAAAAAGTACACGCTGTGTATTCTGGGTTTTTCTGGGCAGTAGCTCAGAAACTGCGCAGAATTCCAGAAACACTAAAAACGAGGGAAAAGATGCCAAATTCTGATCCGTGAGGGCCCATAACACCTCAGGAACCAGATTTTTGGCATTCACTTTAAACAAAGAACAAAACAACAGTTTTCTAACATAGCAGCAGAGAATATATAAAGCAAATATCACAACAGCATGCACAATCTACACAAGGTCTATCACAACAGCATGCAATCGCTAATGCACCCTAGATGAAATGGAAAGAATGCATGACATGTGATTTCTACAAGTGCCTATATGATGCATGAGATGGAATACCCTCATCTCATCAGGTTGTGACATAAATAGAACTGAAATATCAAAACAATAACCGCACAAGTCATGTGAATCATCCTAGGTGAAATCAGATTAACTATAAAATCTCAATACCAGAAAACTGCAATTAATGAGGTAGTATGGATTTTCCTTGTACATGGGTTAGCTACTCCCGGGCACAGATTAATACCAAGTACCGAATCCGTCTTATCCCTGGATAAAGTCTCCAAACGGTAAGGAAAGAGAAAAGAACCCCTATGATACCACTTTGTAACAACCTGAGTCCGGAGCCCCTCCACTGGTACCCCGTACACGGTTCGCCACATGACGTCAAGCGCGTTTCCCCGAACGCCAGAGGCTGCCGACTAGCAGTGAGGGCCATGGTGATTCGGTGGGGAAACTATGCCCTCATTCGGTAAGGTATACAAGGTAAGAAAACAACAATAAACATCGGAAGTAGTAAACAACATGCATAACAATAGAAACCAAACAACGAAAGCATTGTAGATATATAACTATGATGACAATGATGCAGCAAGTACAAGTATCTAAGGAAAACAGCAAACACAAAAATGTGCTGAAATACAACTGAAACCAAGTGAAAAAGAAAACAAGGTAAGCTCCTCAACATCACGAGCCACAGCTCGGTCCCATGCTCCCCAGCTCCTGATGCAGTCAAAATCTTGAAGTAGAAGGGCGCTTTCCCTTATCTATACCTGCAGCAACATAGTCTTCTTGGGCCCAAAAGCATGGCCCAAACAGGGTGTGAGATACAATCCCAGTAGGAAATCACCCAAAGATTTGTGTTTAACAGTCAATGAATATATGGCAGTAAATAAACAAGAAGCAGTAAATAGGAAAGCACAAGAAGCTACAATCCACAGTTCTAAGAAGTAAAGTACACAAGTAAGAAACCAGCAACAAGAAAAAAATAGGTAACCCTCTAGGTAGCTCTCACATCCTAACCCCTATGGTTCAACCTATGGTACTAGCAACCCTATGGGAGGCACACACAGTCTCACCCCTCTGGTTCTGCTACGTAATTAAGCATACTCTCTGGGGAAGCACTCACCGTCAATTACCCCTATAGTCTCGTATCGTGCTAAAGGCTCTCTGGGGAAGCACTCGACGTCAATCCCCCCTATGTCCCGCATCGAGGATCTACAGACTCTTTGGGGAAGAACTCAACGTCAATTCCCCCTATAGTCTCACATCGTAATTAAAATACACTCTAGAGAATCCCTTCCGTCAATTATCCCTTTGGTCTACTGCTCTAGGTTCTCACAGTCCTGAGAGAAAGATAAAACATTCTCAGCGCGCGTACATCGTCCAAGTAAACCTCATGAACTACTTGGCTATCAACTAATGCTCAACAGCATAACAAGGTAGCAGTTCCACTGTCCTACGACTAAGCATGGCAATTGGAAAAACGCCAAACATGCAGAACAAGCATATCAAACGTCCAAAGTACAGTAAAGATACCATAATCATAGGAAAAACATCTACTCTATCAATAAAGCAAAGTAGGCAATACAACAAGGGAAAAAGAGGCACACACAATACCCCGTTCAAGGGTATTGGTTGAAATTACACAAAATATTCATCAACTTTCTACGAAAATGAACAAACCACCTACCTTGATCCGAGGAGATCGATATACGTGAACCTCGATGACAGATTCCTCTTAGAACAACGTAGATCTGAGGAAACGCACAAAATGTTTATCCCACGATAACTTGGAAATGAGGAGGAATCAAGAAACAAGTCTAAGGAAGAAGGAAGACCTCACCGCTGCGATTCCTATACAATTGACCATGCTCGAATCAGAGAACGGACGGTGAGGCGGGAGCCCGTCAATGATCCGGTCGTACGGTTGCTCTCGGATGGATGAAAACTGAAGAAGAAGACGAAACTGGGGGTTAGGCGTGACCCCGGTCCGTTTAATGAAAAAAATAAAGTACACGGTGTGTACTTCTTGAGTACATGACGTGTACTTAAATTTTACGTACTCCGAATTAACCGGACTCCACCTCAACCTTACACATCGTGTGTGTGGCCCGGACATGGCCAGCACAGGACTTTGAGCAAGGGAAGAGTACACGGCATGTACTTCTGAAATTTCCAGAAAATTCATTTTTTTCAAAAACTCCAGAAAAAGGAAAAATGTACCTGAAAAGAAGATCCGGGTTCTTACATTAGTGATAAAAATGTAGATGAAATCCTCAAGTATGAATGGCTAAGAGCCTCAGTTGTAAATGTATACATGAAGCATGTTTTCATGATTTGATTTTACAAAAGATGATATACTATGATAATTGTGACTAAATACATTTCATATTTTTCGCAGGCGTATATATGAAAAAAAATAAGGGATTTCCCCATGAAAAAAAATGTGGACTCATTAGTCCTCACATCACCTCTTCAAAAGAAGAAATAAATGATGATAAAGAGGGTGAAATAATTTCATCCCTTCTCAAATCATTAGAAAAAAAATTAAGGATGACAGAATATTTTTAATATCAATGATCCATGGGTAAAACTATATAATTTAATCATATCAACTATATTTTCATTTCTTTCATTAATTATTCCTTTTTTTTATTTTTAGGAAGCATTGGATTATCATTTCGGTCAATTTGGATACTCCAATGATTTATTTTCTAGATTCAATGCATGGATATACAACAAAGCGACCATGCATGATGGCATTTTTCAATTTGTAATACACTAGATCCAACATTTTAGAACTAAACATATAGTTATATAATTTATATTATCTTTTAATGAGGATTCTATTATGATAGGGCAGGGCATTAATATCGTATACTTCATGGAATGAATCTAGGGCCTAAGGAAAAAAATGCCCACAAGATATAAAACTAGACAAGTATCCTAGTATATATAATAATATTTCACTATCCAAACTCATATCAAAACAAATTACTTATTTTTCTCTATGTTTCTGTAGTGTCCGAAACAAACAAATAGAAAGGACTGTGGTTATTATGTTTTTAAATTTATGACATAAATCGTATTTCATCAACAAACTAGCATCCATAATGTTGTTTTTTTGAAAATAATTAATAGTTCATTTAAAATATTTATTAATCCTTTTTGTATTTATATTTTTCCAGTACTACCATGATTGTCACAAAAAATCATATTCACAAGATGATATAGATGTGTTTAGAAACAAATGGGCAACATACCTGATAGAAGATTGAACACAAATAGGATAAAGGTGAATTCCTACTACTTATGTTATCCTTATATGATCATTGATATCTCCCTTTCTTACAATTATTGAGTATCTATGATAACCCTTTATTATGTTTCATATCATTAGGTTATGAAGAATGGTTTTAGAAATGATTTTTCTTTCTTTTAAGAATAACTTAATGAGAGACTCTTATCAACTAGTTCTTTATGTTTCCATATTTCCAAAAGCACTAGAACTAAACTATTATGGCATGGATCATTTATTTTATGTATTTTGGTCATTTATGCTGCTATTTGTACTGATGTTTTGTGTTGGAATAAAATTGGTTGTGCATCACTCACAAATTTAATAACAAAACTATTAATTCTTTACTACTATTGGTTAACTATCACTTAGCATAGCATATGATATGAACTTCTGATTCGGTTTCCCCATGATGATATCATCCCACACCATCTCTGTGATATCATCATTCATCATTCACTTTTCCTTCTCTTCCTTCACCCATTTACTTGGTAAATTGGTGTAGGAAGATAAGGAGAAGTGAATGTTGAATGATGATGTCATACAGATGGTGTCAGATGATAGCATCATGAGGACACTAGATCAGAAGTTCAGATCAGATACTATGCAAAGTGGTAGTTAACCAACAGTAGTAAAGTTCACAATGAATCATTAGTTTTTTTATTAGCTTATATTTGGTCCAAATAAACCTTCTGTAAATATATAAAGGTAATGTTATGATATAATATCTCTATTTTAACAAAAAATCATATAATGAAATGTTTATTTGATTTTAATTATTCCTTGAAGGGTTTATTTATTTTAGAATATTTCATTCCATGTGACATTACTTTGTAGGAAGATCAATGACACTGTGTCTACTCAATCACATAGGTAATCATAATGTTTTCATAGAAAAATCATTTTCCATAGAATTAATGCATTTTTTCATATTTATGTTCAATTTATTTATTTTATGTAAGGAATATTAATCTACTCATACGTGATATCAATGTATGAAATTTTTATTTCATTATAGTCTGTATCAGAGTAACTGGCATATTCAAAACTGATCAAACACATTCAGTTGTTTTGATGCTTTATGGAGATGATCTATAAGTCATTTGAAATGTGTAGGAATCAACCCCACCTTAATACGACAAATGATGCGACCTGTATGACTCAAATTATCTATTTTTATTTAAAATTGACATTATTTTTAGTAAAAATAACATGTGACATACTGAAAACTGAGCAAATTCATTCTGATTATTTTGATACTTTAGAGAAATGGTCCATAAGTCATTTATGACATGTAGGAATCAACCACACTTCAATTCAATACAAAATGTGACTGGTATGACTCAAAGTGTCTCTTTTTATTAAAAATTGACATTAATTTTAGAAAAAAACACAAGTAACACACTTATTGTCAACACCATCACCTAACTGAATAGTCTATGGGGGCCTTCACCCATAATGAGTGGTCAACAGCACCTTGACTAAGTCCTGACTATGTGAACACGACTCCAACAGTGCCTCGAACAACAAATGATGAGTGGAAATCACCAAAAAACCTAATCCGCGTCATCTAACACCTCATACCCCTATGACCATATCCCTAAAATCATGATGGTCAACACCATCTCAAGTCTCAAGAGCCATGACCTTGTCCTGACAACTTCATCACCTCAAATCCCGATGACCAAGTCACCACAACTTGGTGATCATCATCACTCCAAGTATATGAGCCAAGCCCTACCTGAAGAACCACATCCCCTCAATCTAGACTATCATCACCCACCTCAATCTTATGGCCAATCCCATTACATTCCCATGGAATCAAGTAACCAATATAACAATTTGATTTCATTCAAATTTACACTTAGCCTGAACTTTCCACGTTTTTTCAAACCTCTTACACGGATTAACCAATTATAGTGGAGCAAGATCATGCCCATAAGCATATTATATAATCATTATAAAATTTTAATAAGAATATATTTAATTAATTGGGTTATTTCTTAAACAACCCACACATTGTATATGAACACACCCCCAAAACACTCACAAAATAAAGGAGAAATCTAGGAACCACCTACCTTGTACTAGTATGCACTCACTCATTTGATATCGTCCTCAAAATCGATCCGAATTGGAAGAAAATGGCGTTCTAGATGAATTCCATGAAAATATTAAAAAAGGGAATGCATGGATTTACAACTCCATATAGAGAGATAAATAGAAAAGAGAATCTAGAAAATTGAAGGTATTATTGTGATAAATCGGTATCTACTAACAGATCAAAGATTGAACTTTGGATCATGGATTTACCTAAAAGCCTAGGGAGAAGAAAGATGGAGTAGCTCCCTATGTTGTGCATTGTAAATGGGAGGAAAGGGAGGAGAAATAAAGAAATAGTGAATGAGGTAAAAAAATTAATTTCATTCTTTCTAATGGGCCACATGGTTTGGCCGCATAGTTTGGATAACCGTGTGCCAACTGTATGGTGCCCACTATCTAAGCACCACACTACACACTATTACACACATGATTTTCCAAACTACAAGAAAACTATGTGAATCAACTCTATTAAAAACTTAAGAGGTTCCACATCGACATTCACCACCCCCCACCTACATAGTTTTACAAACCATATCAAGTGTCTATGGTGGCCTGCATGGTTTCTTCTTGGAGACCACATGGTTTTTCCAAACTGTGTGCCTCTGTCCGTGCTTTCTTGAAATAGAGTTCTTAAGCCCCACTGCACCCAAACCCACAAGTAACTTTCTCATCCTTAAATTCCATATAAAAACAAGTACTTGGGTCAATAAAACTCCCATAATTAGCTTCCAGATATCAAAAAAATATGGCCCACTCACCAAACATGAAAAATTCAAACATGTTGAGGATTTTTCAACCAGCTAAAAAACCTGAGACATTACAATATCTCCACCTTAACATAGCTCATCCCCAAGCTATCAATATCTACCCAGATATGGTACCAGATATACTCATCGAAATCAACCATGTCTACCCCAGTCATTAAGTCATAGGTCAACTCCCCTCAAGGCACTCCCCCCCCTTAGGAGTTACCTACCTGATCACTTCTTGACCCAAAACTCAAATGCCTTGATGGTCCACCAACCATCCCTGGACTCAAAAGTCCTACCATGATGCATCATCATTCTTGAACCTCATTGGGCGCTCAAATAATACCCATTTCATATTTAACACCCATCAAGTCTTGTATCTCATCATATGCCCATATGTACTTGTTCCATACACAACACTCATAAAGTCCCGCATCTCATCAAATTCCCATAGATATTTCATCTAAATAATTTCTAAAATAAACCAACATCATATATACATATGCATTCTAATCAAAATCTGGGTGCCTAGACACCGCATAGAGAACTTTCATCATATCAATGCCCAGATGCATACACACCTCACATAAAAATCTGTATCGCTTAGATTCCCACATAAATCTTGATTCCAACACACCTCATATATATATATATATATAAATCTCACATCATAATTGATGGAAACCTAGTAACCAGTACCTAGTTAGTCCAAAAAAATACTCTTATACCTTATGCACCAAAAATGTACAAATCCAAAATGAAAGAAAAGTGTGGTGACACCCATGAAGTACCACTAACTATCATTAGATCACTGTCTTACTCTAACCCTAATAGATTGATTGTGTGATTTTGGCATGATACCCTACTACCTGAGTTCTAGCCTCCATGGGGAGATCCACCATCCACTAGACACTAATCCCACTGCTGGGTCTTTCTATCTTTTACAATACCTCCATGGGTAGCTAAATCCCAACTACCCACTCCTGGTACTGCTCTCAGTCTGAACTCAAATCACTAAGTCTTCCCTATTCCATGGCTCCCACCTGTCCGATAAGGCTTCCCACAGAATCTACAAATGGATCATCTGGTCGCATGCATGGCACTACTTTAGAACCTTATCACATTGGGTCTGAACATGCCCTGGATTCTTACACTAAAATAACAGTACTATAAACCCACTCCTTGGAAGTCTTCTTGGGTATCTGGCCTAACTGCCCTACTGAGACTCCTCACTACCTCTGAGAAGGATGTTAGTTTGAAGATGTTGACATGAACCCTAATTGTGTGTCACAATCCATCCTCAAAGTGCTGCACCCTAGTGATTTCATATCCCACCATATCAAAGTGCTGACATGAACCCTAATTGTGTGTCACAATCCATCCTCAAAGTGCTGCACCCTAGTGATTTCATCCTCAAAGTCCATGACATAAGTATCCCTCTGATAGAGGTTCATTAACTCAAAAGATCTTTCTACCCTTAGTGTCTATAACTAAGTGCTTGAATAATTTGGCCTTAAAATCCTTCTGAGAAAGTCCCTTGTGTCTAGGCTCCTATACCTATACATCCCACAATCATTATGTCTTTCCTATGAGCATGTATTTCACCAGCCTCACCCGCAGACCTCGGGTGTCTCAAGCTGGTCAGAGATAGTTTATACCAACTCTATCAGGTCCTCTATTGTTTGTAGTCCACCTTCACTCTGAATTAGTGATGGGTGTTGAGACTGGAACTCTCAAGTCAACTATGCCATAGATGGATAATCTCCCTGGGATCCCCTATCGATGCCCTATATGGAACGAACCAGGCTCAACCTGAGCTGCTCATCAATACATGGCCCAAAGTCTTACATCAATAGCTTTCTTGCCTGTATCGAATCCTGTACCTATAGATCATGATCACGCCGACCATTCGGGTTCTCATCCCAACTCTCAAGGGCCTCATCCCATGAACACTTAAGCAACAACGTATCTCCACCCTCCCGACACTCCAACGAATCCCATCAAGGAGGCATCCCCCTGAATACCAATCTTGATGGTAAAATAGAAATATTATTGTTTATATAAAAATATCACCAATAGAAAAGGTTGTAACAGGTAACACATCTCACTACCCATACACTCATTTACCATACCATGTCACACAACATCTGGTCTCAAGGATGCTTACCTACCCATATCAAGGATAGGTATCAAGTATAATCAAGTCTTATGGCCCTATACCTACCCACATTAGAGTCGTTAATCACATATAACCTGGCCTCATAGACCCTTTCCTACCCATGATAAGGCCAGATATCAAATCTCATGTATCAATTTGGGTTAGCTCAGTATAATTCCACTAAAGAGGCTATACAACAAAAACACTATTTAATATCTATGTTAAAACTTTAAAAAATCACCCCCAATCATCATTTATGTCAACCCTAATCACAGTCAGGACCATATATCAGATTTATATAAAGTCACATACATATCTCATTGGAAAAACATGTTTGGGTTGGCTAAGTATAATTCCACCAAAAAAGGCTAAGTAAGAAAACACTATTTAGCTTCTTTGCTGACACTTTAAATTGTCCAACCCCTCTTAGCTCAATCCATGTTCCCAATGGAAATCATAAGAAAGCATACATCATATGAGCCTAAGTACCTATCATGATGCGTAATCAAACCTCCCTTGCTATACTGGGCCAAGAGTCAAAATCCATATAATAGCTAAATATCACACCCAAGTGTGCCACCTGAGGTGTAAATAAAATCAAATATAAAAGAGAAAAATAAAACATCAATTTACTGCTATTGGAAACTTAGTATGTACCATGTGCATGGGGATGAAAGCACCCAAACATAAGATCTGTACCCAGTCCTGACATACTCAAAAGAAAAAGTGACATACGGAAAACTGAGAAAACCCATTAGTATTATTTTAATATTTTAAAAAAAATGATCTATGGCTCATTTTTGACGTCTATGAATCAACCCCACATCAATATGACATATGGTTTGATCGGTATAACTCAAAATGTGTCTTTTTTATTAAAAATTAACATTTTATTAATGTATTATTTCATATTAATGTTTAATTTATTTTATTATTGTATTAATAACATAATATTTGTTTTCTTATATAGGTGGATTTTTTTTCTTGAGTTTGGATACTTTGTTCAGCAACTAATACCATGGATGAAAATTTTTGAGAGGGGATCACGAATGCAAAAAAGAATGAAAAATTAATGTTTTTTACTATGTGTTGGATAATTGTAATTGTAACCATATAAAACATTGTTTGAAATGTATATAGTAGTGTGTTTTTTATTTATTATGTCACATAAATTTATATAGAATTCTTTGTGAAACACTTGTGTGTGATGTCTCTTTCTTCTGTTCTTGGTGTACAGGTGCTGTTTTGTGCAGCTATTTTTTGTGCAGGTGATGTTTTATGCAAGTGATGTTTTGAGTGCAGGTATTGTTTGTGTGAAGGTGGTCAGGTGCAGGTGTGTAAGTGAAGGTGCTGGGTGTGATGTTAAATAAATATTACATCACATGTAAGTCAGTCTTTATCAGTTCTATTTTGAGCTCTGATAAAGGGGGGGACCTTTATCAACAGTTTTTTAGCGATGATAAAGGGCCCCCTTTATCAGCATGTTTTTAGCACTGTTAAAGGGGATGCCCATATCTTTGTCACAATTAACAAGGATTTTCTAGAACTATTAAATACGGTTTTTAGTTCTGATGAAATCCTTATTTGTACTAGTGTTCCTACATATCAAGAATGAGGGAATAATCTGTCAAGGATAAGTATCAAAATAATGGGAATATATTTTATGTGTAAAAATGAAGGTTTATATGGAGATAAGTAAAGTAAATTCTAAAAGTACAATTTATAATTTAATGTATTATATATAGGGGTCATGATAATTATCTAAGTCGATTCCCTAATCTAAGGGTTAACTCCTAGACCAAGGAATAGAATATGCCATTACAATAATTATAGTGGAATGATTAAAGTGTTTATGCTTTGGGAATCAATAATTATGTTGTATAAGTGTTTTATTAGTGATATTATAGTTATAAGAATCATGTAAAATCTAAGTATTTTTTTTATTAATTTTTCCTAAATGATTTTAAAAAATATGTTGAATAGTACTGATAACCTAGAGAAATGATTTAGTGATAGGGTAATATTTTTGAAAAACACATGATTGAGGGATAGGTAACCCTTAATATGTTTTTGATGCTGAGATAATAATGTTTAATTGGGATAAAGATATGATGGAGTAAATTGGATAGTATTGATGACCTTATAATTGATTGGTAATTTAATTATAAAGTTATTTATGTCATATTTTGTGATGTTTATTGCATTTTATTGATTTATGGAATATATTGGATTGTTTGTTTATAGTTATTTTTGAAAGTATTTATGTTTTCATTGAGTTTCTATAGTGATTCAAGTAATTTTGGGAAATGATTAGCATATTTAAGAGAATATATAATCATGGTATTCTAGTGTTTGGTTTGTGACATTATGAGATACTTTTTGTTTTCAGGGGATAAATATTAAAATTGGTCAAGAAAAAATAGGTGATCAAATTTCTCAAATTTTTGGGTTTTGAATTTGGACAAACATATTTTGGAGGAGTCTTAAGGTAAACTATTTATATTACGGATTAAGTTGAAATTTGGGTGTTATTATTGAGGTATTATAGATTAATTTATTATATTCGATAACGTGGGCTAACCATTTTATTTTGGTAAATATTTATAGAAAAAAGGAAAGAATTATGGATCATATGATCCATTAAAATTTAATTTCATTGCTTCATTAATGACAAGTTCATCTTGAATATTAATTTATTAGAATAAGGTATAAATTGGAAATTGATTAAAGCATAACCAAAGGATGAAATTGTGCTTATGAAATAGAAATAAATAATGTATATTTTCTTGATCCCTCTATCTTGATAGTAAAATAAACCCATACATTTAATATAGGGATCTTGAAATAAAAAATTTATTCTTTTACCATCATTTCTAATGAATTGATGGTCTTTTACCCCCAAATTGATTTATGGTATAGTGTTCATTAAATTTATCATAACAATGTTCTCTATCATTATGAATTAGTCCTTAGACGTTATTTTTAACCTCCATGTTTATATTTTAAGTTCTCATTAATTTTCTCCTTATATGGTGACCTGATTATATGTTATTTTAGGTAACCTTTTTGTTTCTTACATTCCCTTTTTTAAGGATGTTTTATTATCCCTTTTTATGATGTGGGTTTTCAACGAAGGTATTTGAAAATATTAAACCTTTGATTTCCAAAATAAAAATTTTAAGGTAATATTTTTTTTAAATTGGGGTATAATATAATACCCTAATATTTTATAATCTATTTCTCATTAAATAAATTTTAGGTTTTCAATAGATTTCTTGACACACAACATCGAGCATGAAACAAACCATGATATATTATAACATATCTATTAAAATTAGTGGTATGAGTAGGATTAAACATATTATGAAATATATATAGAAATATTTTTCAGAATTCAAATGTATTTATTGATGCATGATAAATAAGTACTTATTTTTCAGAAAAGTCATTTTATGCTTTAAAAATAGGTTTTCTTCAAAAATGATTTTTATGAAATATTTTGTGTTATGATTTTTTCTAAATTTTTTTGATTTTTTATTTTTTAGAAATTATATATTTTTTAAAATAATCATATAAAAATTATCTTGGAGTAATGTTTTTTGGTATTTTTCTGAAAATATTAATTTTTCAGTGAATAGTGAAAAAATCAAATTTATAAAAAAACACTCTTTTTTTATAAAAAGGTAAAATAATTATTTTAATTTGATATTAAATAAACATAATTATTATTTAATTATATATAATCTAATTAATTATATATTAATCCCCATTAATCTTGATTTGGATATAAAGTCATTTTTTAGCTTAAAAACACATTATTCTAAAAAAAATTTATGTGAACAATGGATTTTTATCTTAATTAATTAAATAAATAACTATTTATTAATGGTTTGAATAAAATGTATAGAATATATATTCAATAAAATTATTTTATATTCATTTGATGGTTTTTAAATGGCTAACCACCTTTTATTACATGGTTTTAATCATAATTCCTTGACAAATATTACACAAATAACTCTGAATGGCCTTTTTAGGTTTAGTGTATTCGAAAATAAGTAAATAGTACAAGACATAAATTGTAAATAAACTAAAACATAAAAACATAATATATCTAGATAGTATTTTTTACTATCACATCTCAGATCATCTCACTACATATGATTTCTTAAGTACGTTTTTCAAATGATATGGGTGGGTATAAATCAGAGTAAGGGATAAACAATCGAAAAGAAAATTATAGGAGAAATACGAATAATAGTATAAGAATGTGTATATAATAAATTGAGGCATAACATAACTACATGTACATAATAATATGGGGTATATCATAGAAATTTGGCTACAACCTAAACATGATATATTCATAACCATATCACCAAATCCCAGCACTAAGTTTTACTGCAATATATTAACAAGGATTTTGAACAAGGTATCATAAGAAATTACCAAGTAATCCATCAAGGTATCATGAATATATAATATCTACATATTACATCCATAAGTAATGAATTGGAGTGCTATCAGGGCGCATCCTCCATATGTCTAACATAATGTGTGCCACATCGATCAAGAATCAAAAGTACATCTCATTTAAAACCCATGTGTAGATAATGTGGGTTTCATAAATGGATTTACCAAATAAATATTTATATTATACTTATAAATTAATACCCTTAAATTAAAATATGGTTGGGTATTCATGAAATGAAAATATAGCGTGGAAAATCAAGGGTTGATTTTGATTGCATAACGAGTATGAAAAAGGGATATAAAAATAGGTTTAATGGGAGTGAAATGAAGTATATAATTAAAAATGATTCAAATTAACAACAATGTGGGTTCCTATTAACACTTAAAATCATAATAAATTGAGAGTAAAATGTCTTATACAAAAGAATCACTTGAATTGAAAAATTGGAGGAAGATAAACCTTACCTTGAGAGGATGCTTATTAGAGATAACGAAAGACTCCTTATATGACTTGGAAAACCTTATAAGTTATTGAAAGAGGTATATGGAGAGTAAATTTGTTATCCATGTGTTTTTAGTGTATATTAATGGGATAAAGGGTGGATATTTATACTTATGGAGGGTTGGTTTAAAGGGTAAAAGTATTGGTTATTTTATTATATAAGCCAACCAATTGTTTGTGCAATCAACTCTAACTAATTTTTTGGATTATTAAGGATTTATTGAGATATGGTAAATGTTTAAATCTTTACTAATTCTAGATTAAACTTCCAACCAATCCATTTAATTCATCAAATCTAAAAATAATTTATATCTTAAATATCTAATTTTGGTTCTAAAATGTAAGTTATAAATTTATAAATTCAAAATAATATTTTCAATTAATTTTTATATTTATTAAATGATTTTTTATTGAATAAAATTTTTCATAATTTTTTAAATCATGTTCATATCATAATGATTTCATAAAATTGTGGTATAAGCGAAACTATAAATTTCACTTTTTCACCCAAAAATAAACTTTGTCAGAAAATTATCAAAAACTAACCCTAAGTAAATTATGGTAATATGATTCAAAAAAATGATATTTATTTTATGAAAATAATTATTTAAATAGGATAATTTTAAATTTTAAATAAAAAATTTTATTATTGGAAATTAACAGTTTTTATGACATGATAAATAGTATGATCATTATAAAAATTAATTAGGACTTTGGTATTTTATATTATCATCTAAAAATTGGATTATAATATTATTTCATGAAAAAAAATTATTTAAAATTTATAAATTTATCATAAAATATACTTTTAATATAATTTAATTATATTTAAAGTTTAAAAAAATACAATTTTGATTTCTTCCTTCATAATCAAAACAATATATTTATTGCATCTTTATAACCAAAAATAATAATGGACAGTTATCTAATTGATTAATGGTCATAATTTCTATCGTCCATATTATCCAATATTAATAATGTAAAAAAATAATATTTCCCTATAAATACACCATCATTATCACTTTATCCTTCACTACATACAAATGTTCTTACATATCTTTTCATAATTTCCATTATTTTCATAACACTTCTCTTTCCTTTTAAATTCACTATGGAAGGAGTCATCACTGTAGGGTAATTCAAGAGTATGGAGTTTATTTTAATGAATTTATTATTATTATTTTTTGTACATATCTTTACTAATTATAGTTTTCATAGTGCATATCAACAAATTATTTTTAATATTATTAGGAAATGTAATAGTCTTTTATATGATCATAAAAAAGGTTATTCTATTAATATAATAATAGAATTTTCTCGCCATTATATTCTCCCCCCTTAAGAAATTTCTCCTTAAAAATTTGTGTGCAGCCTCAAATGGCCCAATATACCTTGGAATCAGTTTACCTATATCACCCTCAGATTTGGGAATTAGTTAGAAATGTTCTCATGATATTTTTACTTGAAGAAATGCATCATAGGATGTTATTACACTATATTTCCATTATCATAATCATTAAGAGGTTGAGGCTTCACAACTATTTTGAGAAATATGGATAGAATTTCCACATTTATAAAATATCCCACTTCATTTAATACAATTCCATGAGAGAATTTCCCATAGTATTTTCATAAGTAATGTTGTAGTTTCTTCTCTTGATTGTAAAGGTCCAGGTCATTCCCAGCATTTTATGCATATTTATATTTTTATCATTCTTTCTATGGGACCACTATGAATCCCCAAACTCTAATTAAACATTTAGATCACATCATACTATTTATTAATAGCTTCTGAAGTCATGGATTTCCAATGCTTTTTTTAAATGAGGTCTTATTCCGCCAATTAATAAATTGATCTTCTCGCAAGAATTGATCACATAGAATTAATCATAATGAGAAACCACGTGAATTTTATCTCATAATTTCTGACAAATTCACCTTAATTTTTATTTATTTCAAGGAATTAACTTTCCATATTTATTAATAGGGTGAAAAAATTAATTATTCTAAAAGATATTTTTGAAATCTTATCATTTCATAGCAGTAATTTATTCCTTGGACTTGGTATTATATATCAATGTTCATTATTAATATGATTATCCCTCTAATTGATACAAATCCAAAGTGGCCTTATCTTTCTCATAATAGTCTAGTGTAGAAAATATTTTTTCTTGATTTTACTTATTCACTATTCTGTAATCAATGGGTCAGAGAGTCTGTAAAAGGATTGTGGTAATTGATGCATGAATGATTCCATAGCTTGTTGTTCCATACTAGGTGAGTCTATATGCTCTACATGGATCGTGTTATTACTCATAACATGGTATAACATCATCATGAAATTTTCTACCCCAAATTACAACATATTTGGATGTCCATCATTAAATTCCCTATTACTTCCATTTTTCACATGGGTCCTTCTATTTCTAGCCATTTTCTAAAAATAAAAACATAAATAAGAATAAGGATACTTATAAAAATAATTAAGATAATTATTTACAAGGGAGAGTCTGATACGAAAGTTTTTCTAACATAGGGATTCTAGGATCATACACTTCAATATTTTCATCCTTTAAAAAACGAACTTATACTTTTTATACTTCATTTCATGATGGTTCATAAAAAGAACATGATAAAAAAACATGTCCCTTGGGAGTGTAAAACTTGGTTTAAACTATGGTCTCATTCACCAGGCATTAGAATAATGACCCAGATGTACCTGACCAAGTATTTTCAGGGTTATAACCACTAGATGCATCTATTCTAAAACCATATCCACTAATAGTATTTAGAAATGGATTTTAGTGCTTGGAAACCACTTAATTTATTATTTACAAAAAATTTAGTAAGTTTTCTTATATTTATACTTATCACTAGGTTTCTTACAATTTTTTTATTCAAAATTTACACAAATCAATAATCCGTCCTTTTATACCAACTATAATGGCCCACATTTTATTACATGATTTTAACTATAATGCCATGAAAAATATTATAGAAACAACTATATAGGGACTTTTTAGGTTTAATATCTTTCAAAATAGGTACATAGTACAAGACATACATGGTACATAAAAAATTGTAAAAAAATTAACTCTATTGAAATGGTTCTTTACTATCTTATTCTAGATCATTTCACCACATTGGATTTCCAAAGGACACTTATCAAATTAATTGGGTCATAATAAATCCCAATAAGGGATAAAAAAATATAAGAGAAAATCATAAGTGAAACATGAATCATAACATAAGAACATGTATATCAAAACATGAGGAATTACTTAAGTACATGAATATAATAACATGGGGCATAACAAGGAAATGTGGCTACAACATAAACATGAGACATTCATAAACATATCACTAAATATCATAACTAAGGTGGAATAAAATATTTTACTAAGTATTTCGACCAATTTATCAAAAAATATTACCAAGGCATGATATATAGGTATCATGAACATGAAATCTCTAGAGATTAATTCTTTACCCAATGTATTGGAGTACTATCCGGGCATATCGTTCATATGTCTAACATTATACGTACCACATCAATCAAGAATCATAGTTACATATCATTTATAACACATGAGTAATGAATGTGGGTTTCATAAATGTATTTACCCAATAAATAGTTGAGTAATAAATCAAAACTAATACCCTGGAATGAAAATAGGATTGGGTATTCATGACTTGAAAATATAGCATGGAAAATCAATGGTTTATTTTGGCAGCATAATAGGTATGAAAAATGGATCTTGAAATTGGTTTAATGAGAGAGAAATTAAGTATCTAATTAACAATAAATCATTTTCATAATAATGGGGGTGTGTATAAATACTTTATAATATAATAAATTGAGAATCAAAATACTTATACAAAAGAATCACTTCAATAGAAAAAGTGGAGCAAGATAACCCTTACCTTGAGAGGATACTTATTAGAGATTGAGAGAGGCTCATTAAAGTCCTAGGAACACCTTGGGAGGTTTTTATAGATAGATAAATATGTTAATATCATGCTCTATGGGTTTTTAGTCGATAGTTATAAGATAAAGGGTGGCTATTTATACTTTTGGAGGGGCAGTTTTAAGGGTTAAAATATTGTTTTTTATTTACAATCCTACCACTTGTGGGTGTAATAAAGACTAAAAAAATTGTATCATTAAGGATTGATTGAGGGTTTTTTTACATTAAAATCCTCACCAATTCAAAATTTTCCTTCCAACCAAACCTATTAATGTATTGAATCCAAAAATATTTTTTATCTAAAAAATCATATTTTTTGATCCAAAATATAAAGAATAAATTTATAAATTCAAAATAATATTTATAAATTAATTTTTATAATTATTAAATTAAATTTTAATCGAATTATTTTTTAATAAGTTTTTAATAATAATTACTTCATAATGATGTCATAAAATCATGGTAATCATGAAATGACAATTTTTACTTTTTCACCCAAAAAATAAATTAATCAGAAAATTATCAAAAATAAACCTGAAATTAAATAAAATTTGATGAGTCAAAGAATTATATTTATTTTATCAAAAATAAATCTATAAATATGGAAATTTTAACTTTTAAATAAAAACCCTTATTTCATTAAAATTAACTGATTTTATGACATAAGAAATTGTCTTGTTGTTATAAAATTGACTTAGAACTTTGTTAATTTTTATTATCATTTAAAAAGTGTTTTATAAGATTGTTTCATGACAATAAAATTTATTTTAAACTTAATAATTTATCATAAAACATACCTTAATATAATTTGAATATTTTTATATTTTCCAAAAATTTAATTTTGGTTTCTTCCTTCGCAATCCCATAGTAGCTTTATTGAATCTTTATAAACAATAATAATAAGGGGCAACTATTTTATTTATTAATATTCACAATTTCCATCATCTATATTGTCTAATGTTCATAATTTAAAATGTCCATATTTACATATAAATACACCATCACTCTCACTTCATCATTCACTACTTAGAAAGGTTCTTATACATCCTTTTATAATATCTATTTTTTTCTAACACTTATCTTTATATTTAGAGTAATTATGATAGGTGATATATTTATGGGATAATCCAATCCTATTGAGTTTATTTTAGTGGATATATTATTTGTTTATGTGTATGTCCCTTTATTGTTCTAAATTATAGTAGTCCATTCAACACATGATGTCTAATGTTCTTATAAAATTAGAAGTCTTTTTATGTGATCATAAAAAATCATTAAAAATTATTTTTATTATTATATTAATAGAATCAATTAATTTATGGACTGTTATATTTTACTATGAATGGAGAAAATAGTAAATCCATTTTTATTCATAAAATGCATTTTTCTAAAAATGGGTTTCATTTCATTTTTCAACCTTATTATAAAATTAATTTCTACCACTTCTAGAAAATGAATATTATAAAATGGATTATATATTTTTAATAAATTAATTAATATAATTTAATATGTCCAATTTATTTTTTACATTATGAATATTGACCATAGTAAAAAAATTTCCCCTTAATAAAATAGGTAAAATTAGGTTAAAACTAAGGGGAAAAACTAAAATATATCTAATAATTCCCTATATCCTATTGTGTGATTGGTTTTCAACCAATAAAATGTTTCAAGAGTTAAATAATTTTTTATAAAACATTATTTTTATAATTTTAACACCAAATTAAATTCTGTGAAGATAAGTTATATTATATTCAAATAAGAAACTATTTTTGGGTATTTTGATTTAATTGAATTGTTGGAAGATTTGTTTTAGTTTTGGATTTCTACAAAAGTATAAAAAAACATAAATTTTTTTATTATTTAACCCAAAAAATCATGGGAACCAACTTATTACTTAATTATAATGTGATCTGATTTTTACTCTTAAATCTGGTATTTTTCTAAAAATTGTTTTCATGTGTTTTGTGTTCTTATAATTAAAGTAATTTATAACACTTATAAAAAATAAATATGATAAAATGTATTTAAATTTTGGAATAATCATGTATAGTTTTTTTATAAGTCCCATTTTATTTTTGGTCATATAATTATGTTATCATGGTTAAATTTTAAGTTATCATGGTTAATGATAAAATGGGTTTAAGGTGGTTTTACTAGGATATAAGGTATAAAATGTGTCCAAATATTATCTAAATGTGATTAGTTAATTTTATTTATACCCTATGTCATATTATAATTGAATTTGGGGTGCCTTGGTTCCACTTTACATGATTATTATAAATGTATTATTCAATATTTTAAGTAATTCTATGTGTTTCCTTTCCCTCCCATATAAAAGGATATCACCTATTCTCTATTCTCCACTCTTCACAAGCCTTATATCCTGGAAAGTAACCACCATAATAACTTCCTATATCTATTACCCATGTTTTATAACTTCTATTATTTCTAAAATATTATTCTTTCATGTCTTAAGGATTAAGAAAAAAGAGGTTTCTCAATAAAGTGGTTTCTCAACAAAGAGGTATAACTCTTAATTGATTACTTTCAATTTTATTTATTCTTATAACTCATATATATCTATTTTATACATTATCAAATAATGAATTTAGTATCTTAAATATATTTAATTTTTATTATGATTATGGATCAACCATTTTTTCATATCCTTTCCACCAAATGGGAAGTGAAAAGTATTACTCGTGTATACATGTGTTCTACCACCTCCGCATAACGATATGATTCATTATCCATTACCATAATATATGGTTGGATATTATGATGGATTTAATATTTTTATATGATATTTATGAAATAATTATATTTCTATAATTAAAATATATTTTCTACCTTCTTACCTTCTTATCCAATGTAAAACGATAACATCACCTGTGCGTGCATGTGGACTACCACCTCCAAAAAGCGATGTGGTTATCTTTAATTTTCACTTTACATGGAAGGTAATAAGAATATAATTATTGAATATATATGATATATATGATATAATAATTAATGTTTAAATTTCATTTATTATTTACCTTTATTTTGTTCCAACCATTGAAAAGTGGAAACATCACTCGTGCGTACGTATGGACGACCATCTCCATGAAATAATGTAATTAATTTTTCATCACCACTTTATATTAATAGTTATAAAAGTTTATATAATTATTAAATATTATAACCATGATGGGATTATAATTCTGTATACGATGTAACCAAGATCAATGTATAATGACTGGGAATACCGAACTGAAACATAGATGAAAAACAAAGGAGTTATCACCTGAAAGAGTTATTTTAATAAATAATTGTTAATAAATGGGTGAGAAAATGATATATTTAAATCATATATATTATGATATATATGATTATTGTTATATAATATATATATATATATATATATAATAAATCAATATTTATTATATTTAAGGTTCTAACATGTACGGAGCAAGATGAGACTTGGGGTAAGGGTTTTTCATCTCATTTTTTTTCTGTGTGACACATTCCATATTCACCACTTGTTTCCTTTTAATGGTGTATATAATTAACATGAATACATTTTATTATTATTTAAAAAAACATTGGTATTTACATATCCATATAAGGTTCACTCTTTCATGAGTTTTTTATTCATAGATTACCAAAGTAGTAAGTGTTCTTCATCTCAATATTGTTTTGTTGATACATATTTGATGTTATGGACATATTTATATTTATGATGTGTATATAATTCTATTTTTATATTTTGTATCATGAATATCATTATTTTCGTGGTTTTTAAAGTTTAATTTTGATTATTATTTTCATGGAAATTACAACTCAAAAGTTACCAATGCAATAAGGGATTTATGTTTCAATCCCATTTAAATTGGAATTGTTTCTACAAAAAATTTAAATTGATAAAATTATATGATATATATTTCATAAAACCATTTAATTCTTCTTATAATTTGGTTATTTATGTAATTTTTATGGTTTAGTACCATTTTTCTCTCTTTTGTTCTTAAAATTGTTCTAAAAATGGTTTTTAAGAAAATATAACCTTATCTCTCCAGTTTTTGTTAAATAACATTTTTTAATATCCATGTTTTATAAAATGTTTTCAAGAATTTTTTTTACTATTATTAAATTATTTTTTAAATATAGATTTAACCATGTTTTTATTCTTACAAAAATGATTAAAATATTCTTTTTCTAACATGATACTTTTTACCGAAGATGTCAACTAAATCTTTGTTTTAATAGTTATGACATGAATGGAATTTATCATCATCATGACTACTCAATGCTTCAAAGATTAATTTAAAATTATCCATTTTTATTTTCAAGGAAAAAAATTTCCTTCATAATTTTGAAATATTTTTATTTTAAATAAGTTATGTAAAAAAATAAAATTATATTTTCCATAAGAAATATTCTAATAATATTTTAAATAATTTTATTATCTATGAAAAAATATTTGATGTTAATTATGATTTACTAGAGATATGATCCAATGATAAAATCATTATTATTTCTATGTATATTTTATTGTTATGATTTTGAGATGTTTATGAAACCCATTTATTTTCCATGGGTTATGATATAATGAAATGAGGAAATATTTATGATACTCATTTCCTTTCTACAGGTTATGATATAATGATATTATGAGTGTTTTGTGATCTTGTCTCATATATATATATATATATATGGTTTTTATTATTTGATTGGTAGAACCATAATTATATAACCCTCCAATGAAATTGTTAAGGATAAATATCTCATGAGATAATAACAACTGTAATGGTGAGTGAACTCGGTTATGTAAGGGACTATGTCCGCTGCGATAGTCCTGAGAGTGAACTTTGACAAAGGATATATTTGAATAGAGAGTGAACTAAATCCACTATGACTGTCTTAGCAGTGATAATTGAATAAGTAAATTATTTTATATTCTTATATGTATACAAAAAAATTATATCCTATTCTTATAATATGTTCTCATAGCTCAAGATTTATTATTGACGATTTCATACACTTATGAATTATGTACTTTGTTATATTAAATCATTATTCCATGATTTATTATTAATGATATATGATATATTGGGTGTCATTATTTAAAGTTATGATCATGTTCTCATACCCTTATATTTATCTTATGCTCAATTATGATCATCAATTGATATATACTATCTTAACCCTTACTGAGCATATAAGATAACCATTTATTATATTTCCTTTTCCCCTATGATATTAAGAAAAGTTTTAAGTATGATGTGTATAAGTAGAGTTCTAGTTGTGAATAATTTATTTTAAGATTATGTAAATTTTTTATGCACTGTTTATTTATGCATCCATGTTTCCAAAGAAACTAAAATTATACAGTTCTGATGTGGGTTATAATGTAATGTAATGAATCATCATATAATAATATATAGTATTTATGCATGAAAAGTATGGGTCTCTATAAGTATTATTTTTGATATTTAAATTAGGATGTGATCATAGGAAAAAATTATGGGAAATATCAAATATTTATAGTAAAATTATAAGTTCATGTAGCTAATCTCCAAATACAATAAACCTATAGATTTTGGATTGTGAATTATTATGAGATATAATGAATATTCTTGTAAAAATATGTAATATGTATGTATGTCAAGGTTTTTTAATCTCATCTATTTTCAAAGAGGGGCTTATTTATTTTTGGGGATATATTTATGTAGAATAATATAAAAAACCTAAAACATTTTATGTTGAACCAAAAGTGATGTAATATAAACCTAAAATGTTATAGGTTGAAATAAACGTGTTATAATTTAAGGAATATTTAGAAATATTTCCTTTATCATATGATTTATTACTCTGGTAATTATTTCTTGATACTCACACTAAAATTTTTTGTTTTATCCAATGGTCGTAACCAAGATGAATTGAGTCAAAAACAAATGAAATGGATAATGAAATTATTTTCCTAATGAGAAACCAAATGGGATGGGAGTAGATTTTAAAAATATTATTTTTATTTTTCCCAAATTATCTTGAGTTACATTTAAATTCTTAAAACATGTCAAACTCTCTAAGAATCCTAATAAGATAAAATGGATTTTAATGGATTTTTAGGTGATAAAGACCATCTGGGAAAGAATATTCAACTTTCTACATGTCAAAAATGTGGGAAGAAGCACTCAATAACATTTCTTAATAGAACTTAAAGATGTATTATGTGTATAAAAAGAGATTATTGATTAAGAAACTACTAAAAATGAATAGTATAATTAGCATGATGGAGGAAAGTAAAGTTCTCCCTAAGAAACCACTAAAAAAGTAATAATTTATATATGAGTAATTTGGTAACTATGAAAAAAATGCACCAATAAAATGGTTAAGGAGGAAAATAATCAATAGAAACATCATAATCCAAGGGATAAAGGGAAGGATTATCCAATTAAAACTGTTGAAGTGGGTCATAAAGACGATGTGGTGGATGATACACTAACCATACACTAAAGATCAATATATATCTTATTTGATTCTGGTTTTACCCACTCATTTATATATAAAAAGTTTTCTAAGAGAATTAAATCACCACCCCAAAGGCTTTATATTAAATCATTGGTTAAAACGTATAATTTCATAATGATTACATCCTAAGTCTATAACTCCACTTCGATATAATTTTTTGGGAATGTGATTCCTGGAAATATTATTTTTATCCCTTATATTGAATTTATGTGATTTTTGGTATGTATTGGATCTATCTACATAAATACAATATTATGTTTTGGGATAGGGAAGTAAAATTTCATATTATAAATCAACCTTTAATTGTAAATGTGTCAAAATTAGAAAATGAACTACCTAGGTAAATTAATTCCATTATATGGGTCATAATACCCAATCATGAGGGGTATTTAGCTCAAAGGGTTGGAGAGAAACTCAATAATGAGGATATATTGATTGTAAATAAAAACATTGATGTTTTCTAGGGAGTTTTTGGGGTATTTTCCTAGATAATGAGATTTTTTTTCAAATAAAACTCAAACATATGGTTATGATTATATCAAAAAATTCTTATAGAATATCTCCATCTGAATTAGAGGAATTTAAGAAGAAACTCCAATAGAATCTAGAAAAGGATTTTATACACCCATGTGCCTCACCATATGGTGAACCAGCCCTCTTTGTAAACTAGAAAGATAGATTAATATATATCTACATTGATTTTCATGAACATAACAAGATCATGATCCAGAAAAATTATACTCTACCCAATATTTATGAATTTATAAATCAATAGTTAGGGGATTAATACTTTACAAAGATTTACCTTCAATATGGGTATCATCATCTAAGTATGAACTTATAGGATTTACCCAATAATACCTTTTAAACAAGACATAGACACTATAAATTCATAATTATTCCATTTGGACTTATAAATGTCCCTAGTATCTTCATAAATATAATGAATAAAGTCTTTAGTAGTTACCTTGATTAATTTTTATTATTTTTTATAGATAATATTTTCATATATTCTTTGATCATGTAAGAGCATAAATATCATTAAAATATTTTTCTAAACACCATGATAAAGGATAAATAGTATGAAATTGCGGATATAGATATTATGATTATTAGGTCATACAATCATAAGCGAGGGTGTATATTTGGATCCTCTAAAGATAGGGGTAATTGAAGACTGTCCCATAACAACCACAATAATAGATACCCATAATATTCTTTGATTAGTGGGATGTTATCAATGATTTGTGAGAAATTATCATGATTGTCAAATCCACTAACCAAGTTAACTTGAAAGGGATTCAAGTTCCTCTGGATATATGAATGTGAAGAAAATTTCAAGGAGCTTAAGATAATTTTTCTCATAACACCGGTACTTGAACCATCTTGTAGGGAATATGGTTTTGTGATATAAATTGATGTGTAAAATAAGGGATTAAGATGTTTCCTTATAAAACATGACATGTTGGTATCTTATAGCTTACATCAATTAAAGGTCTATGAGAAAAATTAATTGATAAATGATCTAGATTTAGAATCATTAATATTTGAATTAAATATATAAAGGAACATTTGTTACAAATGGTTATGAATAATTAAAATTTAAACATATTAATATTATGAGGGAAAAGATGAGTTTATTATTCATACCCAAGATTATAAATATACCTCATTAGAAATCATGTCTAATGTCATGAATTTGTTAATAATGCCTTCATTTATTTTCCCATGTTAGAGAAATTAAAATTTTGAGAATAAAATTTATTTAAGGGGGAATGTAACATCCTGGATTTAATAATGTATTTTATTTTGTTAATTCACTTATTCTATACTTTATAATTAATTGAAACATAAATAGAAAATAAATCATATAATTAATGAATCAAATTAATAATAGTTATTCATTCATAATGGAACATTAAAAAATAAGTACAAGAACCAATGTAATATATACCATGTATTATTATATACCATGAATGATTACATCCCATAAAAGTGTGTAAATTAAAATGAGGTGATATACAGAAAAGAATAATATTTTTACAATTAGAAGATCCCCTAGATCATCTTCATCCTTGAGAACATCTTTTAGTATAACAAAACCTATAATGAGAAAAAAATATCATGAAAGGAGAAATAATCTTGTAAAATACCAAATAAAAACCATAGTAATGGGATGTGCACTTTGTAAAGCAATAATGAAATGAATTTATAGGATGCATTGAGGGAAATATATTCTATATATGACCATTTTAAAGAGTGTATAGTAATTTAGTATAATACCAGTAAACATATTACTAGTTTGTGGTTATCGATAAATATTTTATATAAAAGAAAGTTTAATTAGATATTAAAAAGATATTAAAATTAATTTAATAGAAATAAAATAAATTATTTTATAATATAATTAAAATATGCTAATACACTAGGGAAAATAGTATTTATTCTAAAGAAACTATTTTTATGAATCATGTCTTTTTCATAAATTTTATTCTTTTAAAAAATGATATAAATAAAATGTATTAATAAAAATTAGGTAATGAATAGTAAAATTAATTAACAAAATATAAGAAATAATTAAGGAACAAAAAATGAATATTTATTTACCTATTTATTGTTAAATAAATATGCTTTATTTAAAAACGATATTTTTTTTACTTTATATTATATGTTTTTATTTAAAAGTTTGATTTTCCATATTTGAAGTATTAAATTTACTGAAATTTACTATTTATATATATAAAAAATAATATAATATCCATAAAATTATTATTACTTGGTAATAAATTAGAAAAATTCATTTTTAGGCTTCAAAATACATTTTTCTAAAAATTATTTTTTATACGCTATTCATTCTTATATTAATTTTTTTTCATGTTTTGAAATCAAATCATATAAAATCAATATCATATTTGGAATCAATTTTTTAAAATTATTTAATAAGTTCAATTTCATTTTTAGGCATAAAAATAAGTTACCAAGGTAAAAATAGAGTTGTTATAGTAAATTTAAAATTGGTTGAAAGGGTTTAACTAAAGGATGGAAACCTAAAATATCAAAAAAAACTATATATGAGTTTATAAGGACATGATCAACCTCCCATTATCCTATATTTATTATGTTCCACCTTGTATCCACTTTCCATGTTAAAATACTTTCCTTACACATTAAGGAATGAGTATTCGTGAAAATTCCACTCAAGATCACCAATAAAAGGATCCATAATATACTAATCTCTCCCCACACCTTCCCATATATTTCCTCTAGAATACCTACTAAAATTATCTCACTAACAAGACTCTCCCAAATTTGGGAACCTCAATTCATAAGAAGGAGTCCCAAATTCCTCATTTCCAAGAGGTTCTCTTAGAGAATATTCAAATCTTAAATGGAATTAGAGTGTGTCTAACAAAGTGGAAGTCCAAGGTAAGGTATTTGTGCCTCAGTTTCAACTTTTTGAGACATGTTTCATATTATGTGCCTATTTTCATTTATATGGTGTATATAATACCTCTATGACATAAATTAATATCTCTTTTTAATGGTATTTGATGTTCCATTTAAAGTTATACCTTTTGTTTGTAGTCACCTTATTTATTACTAAATTTGTAGGGTTTCCTTTATAATATCACTTTGAATTTGAGATTGTTATTAAGTAAAATTATATTTTGATCAAATTGTATATTATTTTTATCTAAAAGCCAATTTATTTTATTTTAATCTGGTTATTTATTGGGTTTTCATGTCTTCTTTCCATTTTACTTCGCTTTGGTTTAAAATGTTACGAAAAAGATGATTAAAAGTTGATCCAATATTATCTTTTCTTTTTGGTTCAGAATCTTTCTCCAACGTGTCTATGTTTTGTATATTGATTTATATATGTCCTTATAATTGCATCTATTATTTATTAATCTTATTTTATTTCGAATTCAACTGTATTTACAAAATTTTGAATTGAATATTTTGTAATGTTTTTTTCATAGTCGCTTTCTCCCGTTGTATCCTTCATTTTTCTTTAAGAAGATTCCTTTCAAGTTTTTTAGGGTTTTCTAAAGTAGTTTTTTTTTAATTTCACGTTATTTTTCTAAAAATATTTTTTTATAAATTATTTATTTAAAAAATATGTTGACCCCTTTATTTTAATTATCCCAAAATCATGATTATAATAATAATAATGAGTTTCAATTTTTCTATAAGGATCTTATAATTTGAGATAGGTGATGAATTTTTTCCTAAGTATGATACTCCATTGTGGTTAAGGCACCACCAAGAATGAATCACCACCCAACAAGGTCTCACCATCATTATAGAAAAATGATAAATTCTTGAAATGAGTATTCATCACATATGACACCATTGTACATGTGTAATTTCCAAGATGAAATTTTTACAATGTTTGAGTCATAGCCAGAAGAGTGGCACTGTCATCCATGAGACACCACCAATATGACATACAAATAGAATGAGACACCACCAACCTAAGACACCACCAAAATAATAGAATTTTAGTGTCACATTTCCATACTTAGACATCACTATAGAGAGACACTATTACAAAGACATACCGCCAATATTGAGTCACCGTTTAAGACTCATCGCTATTATTTATTAACTTATTGCTTTTAAATTAATTTCTTAAACATCTAGTTTATTGATTTTAATTCCAAATATATTTTAATTATTTTATCTTAAATTATCAACATAATGCACTGATGTAAGTATAATACATGTAGTATGATGAAGTGGAGAGGATCTGGATATTCCTAATTTTGTTACTGATAAAAGAGAAGACACAATCACATGAATATACACAGATAGAGAATGAATGAGATAAATGAAATGCACTAAAAGGATTTACCTTTAAATGATAGAGTTGAACTAGATTTCATGAATAAGAGGAGCTTAGCTACTGCATCCTGTATAAACCTGACTGAGGAATTTGAAGCTCATACACATCTGTTATCTTCATGTAAGTCAAGAATCAGAGTCTCCGACATTATATTTTGTTGAAGTGTTCATAAGAACCTGACTCTATCTCTAATGAAAATAAAAATCAAGATTCAAAAGCTATACTACATATCAAACCAAGCATATCTATCCTTTCATACTCGTATTGCTTGGTTTTCTTATTGTTTCTTTACATTAAGAGCAGTGTGTGCTATACTCTATTTAATATATGCACAGTTTATTCTATAATAAACTGGAAGATACATAGATATCTTCTTAACTCTTTTTACACCTTTAATCCTTTGCATAACTCTAGAAGAGGTCGTGTGTGACCTGTCATTTTTTTTCTCCCAAGGCTAATAGTGGAAGAGGCCACGTGTGGTTCGGACAGTTGTATACTATTATAATAACCCAATAAAAGTTTTAGATAAAACCGTTTATTTATATAAACTTCTTGGTGGAGGGTTATCACCAAATGAAGAGAGCTAAGTCTCGATTTGACACTGAAACTCTTTTATTCAAAATTTCTACTGTGTGTTTTTTGTTTAAATTTGAATTTATTCTTTAAAATAAAAAATTATTTTTAAACTGCAAAACAATTACTTTTGTATATAACCTTAATTAGTGTTTTTATAAGATTTTGGTTAAGTAAATTTATTTCAAAGGATTATATAATATTTTATATTATTTTATCTATGATCTAATCAATATTCCAATAAATCTTTTGAAAAAATAAAATTTATAAAAATCTACTGGTTTGGTTAACTGGTTCATTTTTAAATTAATTGTGGGAATATTTTCAATCCATTTTCAGTGGAAAATTTTATTGGAAACTCAATTCACCCCCCCCCTCTTGAGATACTCACTCAAACTAATATTTCATATCAGAGGAATATGCCTTTGATATTAAAGTTTTCAAGAATTTTCAAATGGGATTTTAGTTTTGATTTAAAGATCTTAAATTTATGTTATTTCTAAATATATTTCTTTTAATGGATTCTAGAAAATAAGGTTTTGCTACAAACATACCTCCCTTATTGAATGGAAATAATTATGCTTAATGGAAAATTAAAATGAGAATTCATATAGAAATAATGGGTTTTGATATTTAGTCTAGTATAGAAGATAAATATAAACTACATGATACCACTAGAAAGGATTGGGATGATTCTAACAATAGTGCAGAAAACATTATTTACATCACCATTTTTTTCGTCAGTTATATATAACCTATGTGATAATCTGTGAAACGTGGTTTTTTACATCGGTTATTTTATAGCCGACATAAAAAATGTGGTGAGTATATTTTTAACATCGGTTATTTTAATAACCGACATTACAAATCGTGCACGTTCGTTTTTTATGTGGGATATAAATTAACCGACGTAAAAAACAAAAGCGCGGGGGTTTTTTACGTCGGTTATTTGATAACTGACGTAAAAAATGAGATATGTACGAGTTTTTTATGTCGGTTATTTTATAACCGACCAAAAAAACCAAAGCACGGGGGTTTTTTACGTTGGTTATTTGATAACCGACGTAAAAAACTCAAAGATATCTCCTTTTCTACGTTAGTTATAAAATTACCGATGTAAAAAACGCGGCTTTTGAGGCCTTTTTGACGTCGGTTATTTTATAACCGACCTGACAAAACAACCCACAGAAGTTTTTTAAGTCGGTTATACAATAACCGACGTAAAAAACTGTGATTTCTGATGTCTTTTGTATGTCGGTTATAGAATAAACGACTTAAAAAACCAACATGCGGATTTTTTATGTCAGTTATAAAATAACCGACATAAAAAAAGCCGTATATGATACATTTATAACATTGATTATTATAATAACCGACGTTATTAATGTAAAAAATATTTTATAATGTCGGTTATTAAATAACCAACGTTATAAAACATTTAAAAAATTAACAAGCCCCGTGGATTGTCATTTACGATTTTTCGATCGACAGTTCGGCGGCTCGTCTCTCTCGCATGGTAAACCCTAGTCAACTCGTCGATCTTGTTGCATTAAACTCGTTTTGCCTTCACCGTTTATCATATTTACTCTCCTCGGATCTATCATCTCAACTCGCATCACTCAAGTAAGACTTCCATGAATTTATTTTGTTCGTTTTTTCCCTAATAGTCTATATTTATGTTTTGCGATTTTTGTGTCTAAACTAGGTAAGATTCTTCGATTTCGAACCCTCTTACCTCTTTTTGCCACCATCATCTTATTTATCATCCCTAGATATATTAGATCGACTCGCAATATTCACGTAAGCCTCAACTACTTCTATTTAGTTTGTTTTTGTTTTGTGAATGCCCGACATTGATGGTAATTTTTGTTGTCATTGACAACTAATGATCTCATTCACCTATATTACTACATAGAATGGTTATTGATTAAATGTACGAATTCGGAAATTATATTTCATGTGTTGTTGCTGCTTATGTTTATCCTCTTTTATATGAGAATCTATTAGACATATAATGTAATGGCTGTTGACCTCTATGGCCCTTTGATGCATCGCTATGTCTCATGATTCCAAATAAAAAGGGGTTCTGTTGAGGGCTTACCCTAGTATTTTTTGAGGCCTTGGCCAAGGCCTTGACAATATGTTTAAGATTTCTAGAATTATCCATTACCTCATTATGATATTAGTTATCGAGAAAACTTGTGATCATTTGACTAGTTGAATATCAATGGTTATTTTTAATTATCATACGATCATTTAAGTAGCCATATTTAATAATATTTAATTCCATCTATTTCATGCTGAATTATATATTAAATTCACGTGTTTTTAGTTGTTCATCATTCATAGTTTTTATATGTAAACCATTGTTTGGGGGGTTGTCTGGGGGGGTGGGGGCTGTCCAGAGGGTTGGGGGGTGTCCAGGGGGGTGTCCAAGGGGGTGGGTGGGTGTGGGGGGGGGGGGGGGGGGCTGTTCAAGGGGGTGGAGGCCTGTCCAGAGGGTTTTGAGGGTTTTTCGGGGGGTGGGGGTTGTCCAGAGGGTTGGGGGGTGTCCAGGGGGGTGTCCAAGGGGGTCGGGGGTGGGGGTGGTGTCTAGGAGGGGTGGGGGGTGCTGTCTAGAGGGGTGGGGTGCTGTCCCGGGGGTGGGGGTTGTCCAAAGGGTTGGGGGTGTCCAGCGGGGTGTCCAAGGGGATAGGGGGTGGGGGTGGTGTCCAGGAGGGGTGGGGGGTACTGTCTAGAGGGGTGGGGTCTGTCCAAGGGGTGGAGGGGGGGATGTCCAGAGGGTTGGGGGTGTCCAGGGGGGTGTCCAAGGGGGTGGGTGGGTGTGGGGGCTGTCCAAGGGGGTGGGGGCCTATCCAGAGGGTTTTGGGGGTTGATTGGGGGGTGGGGGCTGACCAGAGGGTTGGGGGTGTCCTAGGGGGTGTCCAAGGGGGTGGGTGTGTGTGTGTGTGTGGGGGGGGGGGCTGTCCAAGGGGGTGGGGGCCTGTCCAGAAGGTTTTGGGGGTTCTCCGGGGGGTGGGGGTAGTCCAGAGGGTTGGGGGGTGTCCAAGGGGGTAGTGGGTGGTGTCTAGGAGGGGTGGGGGTTGTCTAGAAGGATGGGGGTGTCCAAGGGGGTGGGTGGGTGTGGGTGGATGTCCACGGGGGTGGGGGCCTATCCAGAGGGTTTTGGGGGTTGTTCGGGGTGGTGGGGTGATGTCCAGAGGGTTTGGGGTGTCCAGGTGGATTGACTACTACATCGTGGTTTTTGAGATTATGACATGATGATTGTTCCGTGATGATTGGCTTTACATTGTGATTTTCTGCATCTGAATTTTTATTTTAAATATGATTTGATTCTCATGTTTACTCCATTTTCTCTAATTTTCTATCAACCATGTAGGCGCCATGGTTTTCTTTTATTCAATGGAATTTAAAATTGTTATATCTAACTATATTTTTTTAATAATAATATTCAATCATATTTTTTTAAATACGTATAGATTTGTTTTATATTTCAAAAAAAAATTACATTAAAATTATGATTTTTTTCATATAAACTTATATTTGTCTTATCTTAAAAATACATATATTTTTTATATTTCTTATAGGTAATAATGAGTCGAATTTGGATTATGGCACATCGAATGAGCAATGAATATGAGGAAGGTGTTGATGCCTTTTTGGAATTTTCTTAATGAAATGTTCCAAGTAGTGACATTTTTTTCTATCCATGCCTAAAATGTTTGAATATGAAGAAGTTGAAAAGTAGAGAGATAAAAGATCATCTGATTTTTCATGGTTTTAATTTGAGTTACAACCCTTGGATTTGGCATGGTGAAACTGGACGAAATTTCACTGATGATGATGATTCACAAGATGGTAACTCTGATGGAATTGAAGAAATGATTCGTGATATTGTAGCAGAACAAATTGAGATAGAACTGATAGTTGCGCGTCTATATGGTGATGCTGAAAAACTATTATATCCTAGTTGTACATATTTTACAGTTTTGTCAACGGTATTAAGATTGATTAACCTAAAGACGAAACATGGATGGAGTGACCGAAGTTTTACAGAGCTGCTACAATTGATGATAGACATTATTTCAAAAGATAACGATCTTCCAAATTCACATTACAAGGCCAAGAAAATATTATGCCTGATGGGATTGGGATACAAGAAAATACATGCCTGTCCGAATGACTGTATTATATATTGGAAGGAATATAAATTTCAGTCAGAGTGTCCTAAATGTGGGACATCACGGTATAAGGTGAAAGAAAAATCACAGGCTGATGTAGAGATTACAAAGCTCCCTTCAAAGGTATTTTGGTATCTTCAAATAATTCATCGTTTCAAACATTTATTTTCTAATTCACATGATGCAAAAAGGTTAATATGGACTGCTGATGAGTGGGTATGTGATGGAAAAACACGTCCTCCAGCTGATTTTCCACAATGGAAGAAAATTGATGCGCAGTATTCTACATTTGGATATGAAATTAGAAATCTCAGACTAGGGTTGTGCACAAATGGAATGAATCTATACTGAACCCTCAGTAGCACACATAGTTCATGGCCTATTTTATTGGTAATTTACAACCACTCTCCTGAAGTCTATATGAAGCGCAAATATGTCATGTTGAGTATAATGATCTCTGGTCCAAAGCAACCCTGCAATGATATTGATGTTTACTTGTCACCGTTGATTGATGATTTGAAACTGTTATGGGATGATGGTATTAGGGTGTATGATTCTTATAAAATGGAATATTTTCAACTGCATGCAGTGCTTATGTTCACTATAAATGACTTCCCAGTGTATGGAAATTTGTCTGGATACAGTGTTAAAGGTCATAAAGCATGTCCAATTTGCGAACAACAGACGTCATATTGTCAATTGCATCATGGGAGGAAAACAATGTACATGGGTCATCGAAAGTTTTTGCCTATGGATCACCCTTATAGAAGACTAAAAAATGCATTCAATGGCTCAGAATAATTTGATACTACTCCAAAACCTTTATCCTCGGATTTTTATTTTGACAGGGTGAAAAACCTTGATGTGACATTGGGAAAGACAAAGAAATCTGGTAATAATATACATATTTGGAAGAAAAGGTCAATATTTTTTGAGCTACCATATTGGATGTATCATGAAGTTAAACATAATATTGATTTCATGCACGTGGAGTAGAATATATGTGATTTTTTGATTGGAACATTGTTATATATTAAAGGAAATACTAAAGATGGATTGAATGCAAGATTAGACTTACTATAAATGGGAATACATTTGGAGTTAGCTCGCACTCCTAAAGGAAGACAAACATTTCTTCCCCCGGCTTGTCATACATTATCGAAGAAGGAGAAAATTAGCTTTTGTCAGTGTCTTCATGATATCAAAGTGCCTCAAGGTTATTATTCAAATGTAAAATTTTTTGTCTCATTGAAGGACTTGAAGTTGATATGTATGAAATCACATGATTGTCACGTCATGATGCAACAAATTCTACCAGTTGCATTGCATGGAATATTGCTCATTCGTGTTAGAAAGACTATGATGAAGTTGTGTTATTTTTTCAATTCAATTTGTAACAAGGCGATTGATGTGATTTCTTTGAACATTTTGGAAAAGGGTGCAATTTTTATACTTTTCCAATTGAAAATATATTTTCCTCCAACTTTTTTTGATATAATGGTGCATTTAATGATTCATCTGGTTTAAGAAATGAAGCTTTGTGGACCTGTATATCTTCGTTGGATGTATCCTTTTGAAAGGTATATGAAAATATTAAAGGGGTATGTTAAAAATACATATCGACCTGAAGCCTCCATTATTGAAAAGTATAATTCTGAGGTGGTAGCAGAGTTTTGTACGAGCTACTTGGCTGCGGCGCAACACATAGGTTTGACTCCATCTCTCCATAAACGAGTTAATAATGAGGGAAAGGGGATTCATGGATTGAAAGTCAAATCATTGTCTGCTGAACAGATGAAGAAGTTATAATCATACATCTTGAATAACATAGCTGATGCTCAACCATATATCACATTGCATACTAATGAGTTGAAACAATGTCATCCAAAGAAGAAAGAAATGTGGATTTTGAATGATCACAACAAAACTTTTTTGTCATTGATTAAAAAGACTTTGCTTGGTAGATCAGATGTATCAGAGACATTAAAATGGATAGTGGGTGGTCCATGGTTAAATGTGATAACATGATCTAGTTATGACATTAATGGCTATACATTTCATACGAAAGCTCTGGACAACAGAAGTGCAGTTCAGAATAGTGGTGTATTGGTGTTTGTAGAAGCAATGCATTTTTCGAGTGCTAAGGAAAAAAACCCAATTTCTACATCAAGTGCATATTATGGAGTGATTAAAGACATATGGGAGGTTGATTAATTTAAAATTAAAGTTCCTGTTTTTAACTGTAAATGGTTTATCGGTAACAACAATTTCAGACATGATGAATTTGGAATGACACTTGTTAATCTGAATAGATTGGAAGTCACCACTGATTATTTTATAATGGCAATACATGCAAAACAAATTTTCTATGTAGTAGATCAATCAGATATGCAGTGGGACATTTTTTTACAAGGGAAAAACAATATATTGGTGAGGATGAAGTTGATGAAGATGCTGATTTATATGAGATCCCTACTTCCATGGAAGGATTAACAGAACATAATGATGAGCATGTTGAAGACATGGTTTGTGCCATAAGTAACGACCACGATGAAGGAATTTGGGAAAAAAATCCATTTGTACATTCCTAAAATTACTGGTAACATATGTTTATTTATTGTTTACATTTATTTTTTTCATAAATGTTATATATTATAAGTTTTTTATTTAATAAAACATGTTTTAAAAAAAATAAGTATAATTTTTTGTTTGTTTTAAGATTGTTTAGTTTACTTTATCATGTTTACCATTACATGAATTATATATCTATTATTTTTGTTCAGTGACAATTACTTTACCATGTTTACCCGGTTTACCATGTTTACCATGTTTACCATCTTTACCATCTTTACCATCTTTACCATTGTTTAACATGCTTACCATATTACCAATGTTTACTATTACGTAACTTAGTACACTTTTCTATTTTATGATTACAGTAGTATTAAAATATTTGAATTTGTATATTTTTGAACTAACATTTGTTTTTTTGATTTGAAGGATAATGATAGATCATTCAGTTGATCAACCACATGATTCTAGAGATGAGAATATTGGTCACACCTCTGGGGAGGAACATTCACATGCTCCTATTACAAGAAAGATTTCAAAGGTTGGTAAACATGGGTGCACACGTTTACCTAAATTATCACTTTTCCGTACGCAGGATCATAGGATAGTCGTTGAGTTTGATGATGATGATATTCCTAGAGGTCCAAATGCAAAATATTTTAAGAGTTTTGTTGCAACTCAGGCTAAGCGCAAAGTAAGAATTCTGTATGATGACTGGAGAAGTGTGGATAAAGTGATAATCTCTCAGTTGTGGGAGACGATTTGGGTAAGATCTTTTGCTATTGTTTGACTATTCTTTAAATGTTTCTAGTATATATAATATGTTTAACCTCTTCTTTATCAGATGGAATTTGATATTCCTGACACTGGAGGAGTCAGGAAGAAATGCTTATCGTTGAATGACAGGAGATGGAGGGATTTCAAATCAACCCTCTCATCTGATTTCATTTATGGTCATAGGATTCATGACAATCCATGTCGTATATATCCTTTTATAGATGAAGACACATGGAGACAGTTTTTTGAAAGTAGAAGAAAAGAGTCATTTTTGGTAAGGGCAGTGTAAACTTTTATAAGCTTTCTTATATAAATGATCTTATTAAAGTTTTGTTAAGGATTTCTTATTCTTAATTTACAGCAAACAAGGAAATATCATCAGGAGATCCAATATAAAAATGTATACCCTCATAGTTTATCTCGGGGAGGGTATGCATTTTTGGAAGAACAAATGATGGAGGACAAATTTCAACAACTAAGAGATGAGTCTTCAAGCTCTGGAGAGGTGTCCATTCCATCCCCTCTATCTAAACATGAAAAATGGAAGAGAGATCGGAAGGGCAAAAAAGGGCAATATCTTTCGGAAGATTCGAGAATCATAGCTGAGAGGATTGTAAGATATCTATTTTATTTATTTAAGTTAACCATTTTCTTCATATAATTTCAATCATTATAGAAATGTTCAATTAATTAATACAAGACTCTCATGAGGAGCAGAGTTCACATGGGACATTTACAGCTACTGGGAGGGAAGATATTTTGTTTGTAGCATTGGGAAGGCCCGAACATCCTGGTCGTGTAAGAGGATATCCGATAGGTGTATCGGTAAGAAAAGTGTTGCCACGTTCTGCAAATTCTAACGTTGACGGGGTTTATAAAAAATAGAATCCTTGGAGGCTGAAGTTCATAATATTAATGTGACTATAGAGGACAATATTAGATCATCGGTGCAGTCTATGTTTGTAGACATGCAAAGGCAATTTCAGACAGCATCTCCCACTCCTCCACCTCCCACTGCAGACCCCATTATTTATCCTCCACCTCTGCCAGTAGCTCCCACTCCCCCACCTCAGCCTGCGGACCCCATTTTTTATCCTACTCCTCTACCGCAGCTTCTTACTTATTGTGAGTTGTATGTTGATGATTCTCAAAATCATATAGTAGCATATGGGTTGGTATATTGTATAGGAGATATAGTTCATCATCCACAATTAGAGGTAGTGAATCAGAGGGTCACTATACAGGATATTATAGATAGATCAGCTCAAGTACCATTACCAACAGATGAGGTGGTGACAGTTGGGCATAGTATCGGCCATTTTTTAATTTGGCCATCCAGAATTTTTCAACTCATTACCATAGAGGTATGAATGTTATATCTTTTATTTTTATTTTTTATTAAAGTTGTTTTATCATTTAAAAAATAATATATTTTTCAATTTATTTTTACAGGAATACTTCAAAGGTAAATAAATACTGTATAGACAACAAAAAAGACAAATGGCTATGACATCAGATACATATTCTAGTAGTCTTGACAGATTGTCAAGATATTCAAATTTGTTGGCGGGTCATTATGAGTTTCCAGTGGAAGCTTATGTTTTTGGACGTGAAATAAATGTGGGGATTATGAAAACTGATATCATGGAGCTTGTTACTAGAGATAATTTGGGCATCAACGTGGTGAAAATTGTTTCCATGTAAGTCTTAACACCTTTTCCCTGCATTATATTTATTAAAAATGTATACTTATATCTGTTTTGTATTAGGTTTATTTATAAAATTTGTGAGAGGAATGAGATGACAGATGTATATGGATTCATGGACCCACAATTGATTTCCCCTGAAGCATGTGCATTGGATGAGGAACAAAGAATGATTTATATTGCTGAAAGACTTGAAAAGAATATAGTCATACAATGTTGGATGATGAAATTTTGTGAGAGGTATGAAACACATATCTCTCAAAGAGTTAATTATCTTTTAACATAAAAAACCACTAACGTTAAATTTCCTTTTATCAGTGATCATTGGATGTTAGGGGTTTTTTTCCCAAGGGAGAAATCACTTTATTGGATATGCTCTATCCATGATGATGTGTGGGAAAGTTTTAAGAATATATTGGAAAAGTAAGTTTCAATTTCTCAATAGTTTTATATATTATAATGAATTTTAAATTTACCCCATTTGTATTATTTTCTAACAGGGCATGGACCTACATTCGAAAAAACACAAAGAAAAGGAATGCAAAGATCAAATATGTAAATGTGAAGGTAAATATCCATTTATAATTTTTGATTTTTGATTTATTTCATAAAAATAATATATTTAATTTACACTCATTCAAACAAATTTTCATGAACAACATGGCATCATTGAATGTGGATATTATATGTTAAGATTTATGTATGAAATAATAACAACTGGGACAGTTGTGAATTTTGACCCGGTAAGATTTACTCTTAAACTTTTCCATAATATTTCAATTTGATTTATTCATTATTCACGTTAACTACTATCCTTTTCATTTGTAGATTTTTGATGACCCTCAACCCTATACTGCTAAAGACATCAAACACTTACAAGTGGAGTGGTCAAATTATTTTACTGGTTTGACTAAATTTTAGTTGTTTGTAATGTAAAATGTAATTTTGAATATTGTCGTTGTAATTGTGTATTTGGTAGTTTTTTAGGTTGGATTTAGTTTTTTTTTAATTTGACAGTGTAAGTTTTGAATGTTATATATGTGAATGTTTAATTTTTTTCTACTTCTTGTTTTGGTCTACTTATGATGGTTTTTTTGGTATGGATTCTGGTCTGGGGGGAGGGGTTCCAAGGGTATGGGGGGGTGTTCAGTGGGGTTGGGGGTGTCCAGGGGTCTGGGAGGGCTATCCGGTGCGGTGGGGGGCAGTCCAGGGGGGTGGGAGGGCTGTCCAGGGGTGTGGGAGGGCTGTCCAGGGGGTGGGGGTATACATGAGGGTGGGGGGTTGTCGAGGGGTGTTTGGGGTTGTCCAGGGGGTCGGGGGGTAGTCCAAGGGTGTGGTGGGGGCTTCAATGGGGTGGGGGTGTCCATGGTGTGGGGGGTATACATGAGGGTGGGGTGGTTGTCCCGGGGTGTTTGGAGTTGTCCAGGGGGTAGGGGGGAAGTCCAGGGGTGTGGTGGGGGCTGTCAAGTGGGGTGAGGGGGTGAGGGGGTGTTTTTCAGGAGGGTGGGGTTGTAGAGGGGTGTTTGGGGCTGTCCAGGGGGTCGGGGGGCAGTCCAGGTGTGTGGTGGGGGCTCCAATGGGGTGGGGGCTGTCAAGTGGGGTGAGGGGGTGTTGTTCATGAGGGTGGGGGTGGGGGGGCAGTCCAGGGGTGTGGTGGGGGTTCCAATGGGGTGGGGGAGGGCGGTCCAGGGTGTGGCGGGTATACATGAGGGTGGGGGGTTTTCCCGGGGTGTTTGGAGTTGTCCAGGGGGTCGGGGGGCAGTCCAGGGTTGTGGTGGGGGCTTTCAAGTGGGGTGAGGGGGTGCTGTTCAGGAGGGTGGGGGGTTGTCGAGGGGTGTTTAGGGTTGTCGAGGGGGTCAGGGGGTAGTCCAGGGGTGTGGTGGGGCTGTCAAGTGGGGTGAGGGGTGCCGTTCAGGAGGGTGGGGGGTTGTCGAGGGGTGTTTGGGGCTGTCCAGGGGGTCGGGGGTAGTCCAGGGGTGTGGTGGGGGCTCCAATGGGGTGGGGGAGGGTTGTCCAGGGGGTATACATGAGGGTGGGGGCTATCAAGTGGGGAAAGTTTTATATGTTATCAATGTAAATGCTTAAAATTTCTTTAGTTCATGTTTTTATCTCCTTCTGTTTTTGTGGTACGAATTATTGATTTGGTTTCTGGTTGATTTTGGGGGAGAGCAGAGGACTGCAGTCGATTTTTTTTTAGAAATTTGTCTTCCACATCGGTTATAAAATAACTGACGTGATAAAGAAATCGAGAAGGGTTTATCACGTAGGTTTTTTCATAACCGACATGATTAACACATGTGGCATTGTTTATCATGTCAGTTATTTAATAACCGACATGATAATGGACCTGGTAAATGATTTATCATATCGGTTAATCAATAACCGACGTGATAACCCCCCTCCCCCCCCTCCCCCCGGACTGGTTTAGTACGTCATTTATTATATAACTGACCTGATAAACTATCTCCTAGGAGTTTATCACGTCGGTTATTTAATAACTGACGTGATAAACTCCCCCGCACGTGTTTATAACGTCAGTTATTATATAACCGACGTTATAACCCCCCCCTGAGTTTTTTCACATCGGTTATTAATTTACTGAAGTGATAAACCCCACGATGTTTTGTTTGTTACGTCTGTTTTTAAATAACCGATGTAAAAAACCTTATTTATAACATCGTCCGTATTAATGTCGGCTAAAAACCGACATAAAAAAATGAAAAATAACCGACGTAAATAACGTTTTCTGCACTAGTGTAAAAAGCTTGATAATAATAATAATTTTAAAGAAAGTAATTCCTTTTATTGTTCACTTGTAGATGAAGAGTTTAATAGAATTTTGGTATGTAAAACTACATATGAAATTTGGGATACTTTGTCTATTTCCCATGAGGGAACTTATAATATTAAAGAGATGTGGATTAACAATTATACTATCAAATATAATAATTTAAAAATGAGGTTTGATGAACCTATCTCTGACATGTACCTCAGGTTCAATGAAATTATAAACACAATTAGATTTCTTGAAAATCTTGTATTAGAAAAGGATCAGATCATACGATTTCTTAGATGTCAACCTGAATTATGGAGAGGCAAATTTGTGTCAATCAAAGAATCATGTGACATAAGAAAAATACCTATCAAGGAGATGATAAGTAAGCTTGTGATGTATAAAGAAGAATTTAAAGGTAAATCAATAAGATAATGAAGAGACTAATAGAAAATATATATCCTTTAAAACTATAGTATCTAGATAAAAATAGAAATATAAATAAAAATAAAAAAGTTGAAGTTGTGAGTTCAAGTGATAGAGAGTCATGGATGAGGATATGGTTCATCAATCTAGATGGTTTAATAATTTTTATAGGAAAACGTTTTTTCTAGAAATCCCAATTAAAAAGGAAAATAAGATTCCAAGGGAACCTGTATGAAAGACTAGAGAAAAGATGAAAAGGAGATTGTCTGCTATGAGTGCAAAAGGAAAGGACATGTGAAGGCTAATAACCCAAAACTAATGTAAAAAATTAAATATGAGGACAAGGAAAAAAATTAAAAAGGATATAAAATCTATATGGAGTGCTTATGAATATAGATATGATGATTCTGATTCATCGCATGATGAGTGTCAGGTAGAAAAAACATGTGCCTCAGGACCAATATTTCTAAGGTACCTACTGTATCTATTTTACCTGTTTTCTCTACTGCCTCACCTTTGCATAATGATGATATTTTGGATTATTCTAAAAATGAACTTAGTGATGATGACATGTAAAAAGAATAATTGTTTTAATATTTAAATATAGTAGAAGATATGTTTGATGAACTAAAATATAAATATAAAATTATCAAAAGACAATATGCTTTGACTGTAAATAGTAAATCTGAACTGTCTGTTGAAAAAGAGAAACATTCTCAACTAATAAAAGAAAATACCAAACTTAAGTTGTCAAATGAGCAGTTGAAAAAGGACCTAGAAAAAATTAATAATGGTAGAGAAACTCTCACATAGATTTTAGGAATGAAAGATGTACCAAAATATGTTACTGGTATTGGATACTAACCTAGACATAAGAGAATAGTATAAATTACTTTTGTACCTAAATCAAAACCAGAAAGATATTCTACCAATTATTATTATAAAGAACCTGGTAATGTTTTCATTTCAATAATTATTCTATCTATTTATAGGAAACCTATCAAGAAATTTTGGGTTCCCAAATATTTAAGTACTAACATCTCTCGAACCATGAAAATCTGGGTGCCAAAGTCATCTCTTGAATAAATTTTGTTTTGTAGGAAAATTGTTGGAAGAACTCCTATAAAATTATATGTTACTTGTGTAGGATCAAAATAGTGATGTAGATGCTCAATTACAAGATGGGGGTGAATTGTATACTTTAAAAATTCCTTTGGAACCCTTAAAGTTAGTTATGATTAACTATGTTTTCCTTAAGCAAAGGAAAGGGATAAGTTTAACAAAGTTAAACTAATAAAATTCACAACACCTCTAACACTGAATGCAAACTTGGAAAGAGATTCCGAAAGTAGGTTCCAGAAATATGGTTTCAGAAATTGAAACTTAATAAAAGATTACAATATGAGATTCTACCTTAAAGCGTATAGAATCTAAATGAAACAGAGTACAAGTAAGGAAGTATAAGAAAGTTATACTTTCCTTACAATGCAATATGCAGTGGAATATAAACACTTAGTAGAACTACAAGTAATAAGATATAAGTCTTTTAACCCAAAGAGAAGGGTATCCAACAACCTTGGATAAAGGTCCCTTGATTTATACATTCAAGAAAGTATGTCTTACCCACACCAGGGTAAGCCCTCGATACGAAGATCGGAGTCTCTGTCTTGCTATCCCCACAAGCCCTCAACTTCAAGGTAGTTGGCAACCTCTGTCTTCCTCAGCAAGGAAGCCCTCGAACTTCAAGGTAGTCAGCAACCTCTGTCTTCCTATCCCCAGAAGTCCTCGAATGTAATCACCAACATTCGGAGTCACACGAAGCTTTGAGAGTTAATAAGAGCCTTTCTCTCTAGAAATTACTTCAAGTATGTAATCACATGAGTCGAAGATCAGTCAGCCTTTCAGCACCGAGCTCTTTCAAATGAGCTCCTATTTATAGGTAAGGTCAACTCCTTCTCCAACGGTCATATTTTACTTAAAGATCGGAGGGACCTGTACACGTGTCACTTAGACAACGGTTAGTTTATAACAAAATAGATGACATCGTTTTATAACAAAACAAGTGTAACAGAATGTACAACATCATTTTAAAATCTAACTCAAATGTTCGGAATGAAAAATTTAGAGTGAAGGTTCGGAGTGTAAGGAAAATAATAAAGAGTAGACAGATTATAACAACGTAAGAAAGATGAAAGTTCGGAGTCTAACCAAAGATAATTTTCGGAGTCTAAATAAATTTGGAGTATATAAAACAAAGATGATCAGATTCTGTTTAATAGGTGAATTCAGAATGAGATTTCGGAATGAGAATTCGTCATCAGAATTCGTTATGAGAATTCATCATCAGAATTCGTAATGAGAATTCTTCATCAGAATTCGTAATGAGAATTCTTCATCAGAATTCGTAATGAGAATTCTTCATCAGAATTCATAATGATAATTCTTCATCAGAATTCGTAATGAGAATTCTTCAACAGAATTTGTAATGACAATTCTTCATCAGAATTCGTGATGAGAATTCTTCATCAGAATTCGTAATCTGAATTCTTCATCAGAATTCGTAATGAGAATTCGTCATCAGAATTCGTAATGATAATTCCTCATCAGAATTCGTAATGATAATTCCTCATTAGAACTCATAAGGATAATTCGTTGTCGAACTTCATAAGGATTTGTATCCTGAATCTGGAGTAAAACTGTATCCGGAATTCGGAATGAAACTTTATCACAGTTCTCATTCTGGATTTCGGAGTGAACCTTTATCGCAGTTCTTATCCAGAATTCGGATCCTAAAACAGAATAATTCATATAAAAGTTTCAAGCAATTCCGAGAAAATAGAAATGAATCCGAATCTTATACTTAAGAAAAATATGAATGAAAATATGATAAGGATAATTTTTCTTATAAAAGCGATTTTCCTTAAAGATAGGGTGTTTGTGATTTTCAAAACAAAAAGGAATGGAAAAGTCATAAGGAAAACCTTATTGACTCAACAACTTGGACAGAGGATGTTAAATATATATGACATGATATTATTCATGATTCTAGATCCTTATTAAGATTTATGGTGGTCATGTCACCTTTGGTGATAATGATAAAGGTAAAATCATCAGCCATGGCCAAATCAGTGACAAAAATTTGGTTTTGATTTCTAAAGTATTATTTATTGATGGATTGAAATATACCCTTCTTAGTATCTATCAGTTATGTGATGATGATTTTCATGTAAAATTTATGAACAATTATTTCACTTCTTATGATTCTAATGATGATCTAGTTTTTACTTCTTTAATAAATGATAATGTTTATAGTGTTAATTTAAGTTCTTTAATTTTTAAAAATATTTCCTGCTTAAGTGACATCCACAATGAATCTTGGATTTGGCATAGAAGACTAGGATATTACAATATACACTCACATAGGATGATTACTAGGAAAGGGTTATTCAAGGATCTACCTAATCTTGATTTCCCAAATAACAATGTCTGTAACCCATGTCAAAAAGGGAAGCATCACAAAGTTTCTTTTAAATCAAAGAAATATGTGTTAACTTCTCAACCTCTTGAGTTGGTTCACATGGATTTTTTTGGACCATCTAAAGTATCTTGCTAAAATTTGAAGCATTATGTCTATGTTCTTGTAGATAGATTTTCTAGGTATACTTGGGCGTTCTTTTTAGCTCACAAAAGTGAAGCTTTTTTTGTTTCACCATGTATGTTGTATCTATAGAGAACTTAAGTGGACATAGAATTGATACCTTAAGAAGTGGTCATGGATGTGAGTTCGAAAATCAAGAATTTGAATATTTTTTCTCACGTAATAGCTACAATCATAAATTCTATACTTCTAAGACCCCATAGAAGAATAGAGTTGTTGAAAGGACAAATAGATCTTTACAATTGATAGCCCAGACTATGTTAAATGAGTTTGACCTGAATCTTTATTTTGGGGAAGAGGCTGAAAATATAGCATGATACATAATAAATAAAGTTTTAATTAAACCAATATTGATGAAGACCCCTTATGAACTCTGGAATAATAAGATACCTAAGGTTAATTACTTCATATTTTTCAGTTTCAAAGCCTTTATTGTAACACCCTGATATTTTATGAGAAGTATTATTTTTAATTTATTTAATGTCTTGTGTTGTATGCTACACCAAGATTATATTGCGCAATACGCAACACTGTATTAGCTTGCAGTATATGCAACACTATTCTTGGATTGTGTTACACACAATTTCAAGTTTGTTTGATAGAAGTTATTCTAAGCAACATTGAGTGTGTATATATATATATATTCAATGTATAAATGAAATATGGTTGGATTCTATTATACGCAACAACAAAGGAATCATTCACTACACAAAACCCTGACTTGGCTTGCATTAAAAGAAATCACGACCTTCCTCGATAGCGTGTGTTGTATGTAATACCGTGTTTCAATAAACAACGATATGTTATTAAAATATTATATAAACTAGCCGTTATGAATAGTAATACCCACTTTTTGAAATTTTATATTTCAAAATGGACTTCATTTTTGGATTCGGAATATCGAAATTATCCAAGGGTGGAGTTTGGGTATTTTTCTGAAAACTTTCAATTTTTTTTGAATACTAAAAACACTGAGTTATTGGTTAAAACCGAATTTTTATTTAAATAATAATTTATTTTAATTTAAATTTATTTTAGGTAAAAATAGATACATAATACCTATATAAGTTCAATTTAATTCATTGGAGTCATTTTATAATAATTTTAGATCTATAAAATTTTTATTGAATTTTTTACCTTCTTTTACCCACCTCCTATATGAATTTGCAAATTTACATGAAACTTAATTTTACCGCTTCTGTGAGTTGAATTTCAAAAATCCAAGAGACACATTTAATATCAAGGAGTAAAATGTGGTTCAATAAGATAAAAATAATTTTTGGTGAAAATTAACTTTTTTATTTTATTTACCACGGTTAAAAGTAAATATGGTAATTAAGGGTATAAATGATATTATTATTACCCTAACACATGTCCTAATTCTATTGGATAAGAATAATTAAAACAAAAACAACCTTAGGAATAAAATATGAAACTCTTTGGTCCACTTGGATTAGATTAGGACACTTATTATTATTTTATTTAAAGAAGAGTTAAAATAGTTAAAATCAAAGTTTAATAACTAAAACATTTCTAATATAGGGTTATACATAAGATAAATTCGACTATACTAAAGATAAAAATATTTACTATATAATGGTATTTTATTTATATTTTTTAGACATTAAATAATTTAATTTATTTATGACACAATACCTTATTAATGAAATATTAACATAATTGATATTATAAATACCCAAATAAATGTAATTTGAGACTTTTTATGAATTAAACTAATTTTATAGGTTAATATAACATATTAGGGCTGGTTAGATTAATTTTTTTTCAAGTAATAATGCTGTTATGCATTTATAGAAAACAAAATACAAAATAGTGTCAAAATTGACATAAAAGAGTTTTTAAAACAAATATTATATTATTAATTAATATAATGGTCCTAAAAATCTGAGGTTCAGACAAAAGACTTATATAATAATATATATGACATTAATTAACCAATTGGGGATCTATTGGAAGTTTATAGTAAGTTTATTAACCATATACTGTAAGAATACAAGAAGACACAGTAAAAGTTAAATTATTTAACTTAGAGTTAAATATAAATGATAAGGTTAAAATGGTAACCTAAACTTGTATAAAACCTATTGTTTGAGATTATTTCGACCCATCCCCACCCTAGTCTATAAATAAGTCACTTTTGAGCCATTATAAACTGAGTATGAATTTATTATAAAATAATATTTTAAGTTTTTTCTAAGGTGTCGCTCACCCCTCTTATAAAAGGGCACTCCCCCTTCTCTCTAATACACACTTCCAAAGCCATTTGTATCAGCTAACCCCTACCCAAATACCCTATAAACTATCCTCCTTTCATCCTAGAGGCCTTCCATTACTCCTAAAGCCAACCTAAGGGTCCCTTTTGATCAAATCAAAAGGAAGAACCCAAAGAAGAGGTAAATATCTCACCACCTATTTCAAGTTCCTTTCTTCTTACACTTCCTCCTTCTTTGTTGTTTCCATTATAAAATAAAAACTCCAATATCTTATATATAATGTGATTTTATTATAAAATTTTTACCACCATATTAGTTATTTTATCCATCCTATGAATGAAAAAGTCACCACACATGCGTACGTACGACTTACTGTCTCCACGTCGTGGTGTAGTTTGTTATTCAAACATTTCATAATTTAGATGGGTATAATAATGAGTATAAATGATATAAATAATAAATATAAAATTATTATGATTCTGTATATATGATATACCATCCAATTATATACGATCTTAATATCAAAAGAATGATATCATCACTCGTGCGTACCTACGGACTACCGTCTCCACGAACGTGATGAGATTCATTTTCCATGATTAACAATTCAAGTATGTTTATAAAGTATATATAATAAATAATAATGACACTATATGTATGTACATATATGCTTCATTTACTTAATTCCATTCAATTCAATAAGGAAACGAAAACAATGTTCATGCATACGTACGACCTACCGTCTCCATGAATGGTGTATTTCGTTTCATTTATCGATCTATCATATATATTTATATTCTGAATATATATTATATATAAATCATATTATACATTCTGGAATTACATAAATCAGGATATAAGTAATAATATCAAGAACAAAAAGTCGCAACACGTATGATAAATGAAACGAGTTTACCCAAAACGCTGCTTTAACATGGAATTTATAAAAGAACGGGTAATATAATGTCATAAGTGAACCATATATGATATCATAACAATTAATATGATTCTTTAATAAGTCAATAACATTATTTAAATAATTATACAGGAGGTTCGGATACATACGAATCATATCGGGCCTAAGGCAAGGGATAATTTTTCAATCTCATTTTTATCCGAGATTGTTTATATGTAAGTATTTACTGAGGTTATATTTTTCATCCATGTCCATAAAAAAATGTTTTTTCATAAAGTGTTTAATATTATTACATTTATGTTTAAAGTCATGTTTACCCCTCTTTTACTTTTACTTTGTGTTATGGAAGGAATCTTTCTTTTGTTTACCATACATGGTACTTTTTGACTTTTCCGAAAAAAGTACAAGAAGATTGTTTTTTTAACTTATACGACATGAATGGATTTTTACGGTTTCATAATGACTTAATTTCATGAAGCTTACTCAATAATATTTCATGACTATTTTCTATAAAATCCTATTCTTTTAAAATTTCATGGCATTTTGTGAAAAGAAAATGATTTTGAATAAGAAAGGATATTTTCCTGAAGAATTTATTTCAAGTGTTTTATCAAAACCATTTTCCATTAAAGATGAAATTATTTAATATGTTTATGATTCAAGTATAATGCCTATATTATTTACATGGTTTCAATTTTCTTATGATGAAATGATATCCATTTGTTTTATAAGGATTATGTTATGATGGGATGATGTTTATGAAACCAATTTTATTCTTTGGGTTATGATGAATGATTTATGTTTATGTTTTGGCACATGTAAGAATGATTTCATTATGAGATGAGTGTGAACTATATCTCCCTCCAATGCATTGGGTAAATATTTATATCTCATGAGATTGACATGGATGTAACGGAAAGTAAATTAGGTATAGTTATACAGGGCTGGAACAGCAGGTAAACCCAATTCAGTAATGGACTTTGTCCACTAAGATGGTCTTGTCAGCATTTCCTTGGCTACTATGGAAATCATAACATGTGCTTAATGGTTTCCACAATTACATGTTTATTCCCATTCTATTTTATCATGGTTAATGTTCCGTTATGATCTATGCCTTATGCACTGCCAAGATTTATGTCATTACTTGTGATTTTGACGTTTTATGTTCATGTTCTTACGTTCAAATGTTTACGGATTGTTTTATGTTCTCTATGTTTAACCTTACTGAGCATTTGAGCTCACCCTTTTTATGTTTTCTTTTCCCCAGGATATAAATAAAGGTTTTAGGTAAGAAAACAAAAGGGGAAGATCTTTATGGGAGATGTTAAAGATCTTTCACCATGATTAGAATATTATGTTCTGAGTTTCCAAAGACTCTAAACTAATATTGACTTCGGCCGTCTGTTTTTGTCATGTATTAGGTATTCCACAAAATTAATGTAATGTCCATGTACGTCAAGATTTGGCTCTCTATAGTTGTTATCAGAGAGAAGTTTTAGTTAACCTTTGGAAACTCAGATGCGAAAACATTAGTAAAACCCCTAGAGTTATTTCTAAGGTATGTCTAGGGATGTCCCTTAGGTTTAGTATAACTATGGGTTATAGTCCTCGAATTATGTTTACAATCATGAATAACCTAGGGTGAACCTAAGGTGTCATGGATTAAATAATGTGTGATAAGTTAGACATCCCATGAGTAACTTTTCATGATTATGTGGTTCCTTATTATTTTAACTGTTTCTTACACTATGGTTTCTGGTTTTAGTCAGTGGAGGGAACGAGAAGGAATTTGGTTCACATTGATTCCAATGGAAAAATTTGTGACTATTAGAAACAAAATTGTGCAATTCTTGAAGATAAAGATATTGTTATTATGCTGAATCAGTCATCACGATATATGATTAACAAGGGGAACTTTAGTTGTATTCCTAAGTCATCAAATAAGAGGAAGATGGACTTTTATGCATGTGCGCATGATGAGGAGCATAAATAAAGGAAGATTGAGATTTATAAAGAAGGGAGGAAGAACCTTGATGAATACATCAAATTGAGGGGAAGATGTTATCTTTGTGGGGAGAAGGGTCATAGAGTGACAAACTATTATAGAGTTCAATGTCTTATCTGTGGAGAACATGGGCATTACCCAACTCAATTCCCTGACCTAAGAGGTTACTTCTAAATCAAATAAGGACTTATTCAATGGAAATCATTTAAGAGGATTGATTGAAGTTTTTATGTATTGGTAATCAAGAATAATGTTGCTGAGGTACTTTTATGGTATATTGGAATATCTATGTATTGGTCCATTTTGGTTTTCCATAAGAATATGGTACCGGTAACCATGAAAAGTGATTGAAATATTTTTGGAAAGCAGATGATATGCACATAATGAAGGGATAAGGAGATAATGAAATGTTTGATAGTATTCATGAGATCATGACTGATATATGGACAAAGTGATATCATGGTTTGAGTATATCAAAATTTTGGGATTTTTGTATGTGGAAAGAGTTAACTTTTGACAACATTCATGTTTTCACTAACGTTCTATGGTAATTTATGTTTCAATAGAATACTTGATTAAGGTATTCACATGTTTGGAATGTGACCTACAAGATATATCGTATGATATATGGGGGATAAATGATGGTATTCACATGCTCGGTAGATGACATTTCTAGTGGTCGTTTTCTTTATACTATGAGATTGGACAGAAGTATCTTCGAAAAGCCTAAAGGTTGGAATGGATTAAGTTGGACATCAGATAGTATTCTTTAAGGATAATTTTTTTTATAATGTTATAATAGTATAGTTTTAGAAAATGGACAACCTGTAGGTCGGGTGACAACCCATCGCGTCGGACAAGGTTGCGGAAATTGAACCCACAACTGAAGTGTGACAGGTCTTTATCACCTACCACTGGCCTACAGGAAGTCCCTGGTTAGTAGAAACTAGTTTTATTTTATTAAGCGGTATGATAGATGAAGTATAAGTCCTTTTTTGGAACCATATATGATTAATCTCACCATAAGATGGACTTATGTATATAACTATGGATAACCTTATGTCTGAAACAGATGGAATGACCTATCATTCTATCGCATGATCTGCTAACACTTCACAGAAGAAAAATTCAACTTCATTTCTTTAAGAGATGAAGTGGAAATTGTTCAAGGCACAAACAAGAGTGAGATTGTACCAAAATCAATTAAGTATTTCTTTTAATTAAAATATTCTTCAACATTTGGGAAATGATCTTGAAAAGCAAAAAGGTTGCCCTAGTGCCCTCATATCTGATGAATCAGATGGTACCTTAGATCATCACAAATTTATGGCTTTGTAATTGTTGGATTTTTCATAGCCATGTTATCTACCACTCTCTATCAGAACTTGATGGTTAGATTTCTCTTCCATATCCATATTTTCACCTATATTCTCCTATGTGGAAACCTAGTGATGAGTTACTTTGGGTATCCATTATGTTTCTAACTTTCCTTTTTAAAATGATGTTTTAGTATTCTTTTTTATGATGTGGGTTTCTATGATAGAAACTTTCAAGTAGAAAACCATTTATAACCCCGACGAATTTTAAGGGCGAAATTCATTTTAATGGGGGTAGAATGTAACACCGCGAGATTTTATGAGAAGTATTCTTTTTAATTTATTTGATGTCTTGTGTTGTATGTTACACCAAGATTATCTTGCGCTATACGCAACACCGTATTATCTTGCAGTATACGCAACACTATTCTTAGATCGTGTTACGCACAATTTCAAGTTCGTTTGATAGAATTTATTCTACGCAACATTGAGTGTATATATATATATTCAATGTATAAATGAAATATGGTTGGATTATTTTATACGCAACAACAAAAGAATCTTTCACTACATGCAACCCTGACTTGGGTTGCATTACAAGAAATCATGACCTTCCTCGATAGCGTGTGTTGTATGCAATACCGAGTTTCACTAAACAACTATATGTTATTAAAATATTATATAAACTAGCTGTTCTGAATAGTAATACCCACTTTTTGTAATTGAATACATTTTATCTTTCAAAATGGACTTCATTTTTGGATTCAGAATATCGAAATTAGCCTAGGGTGATTTTTTTTATTTTTCTGAAAAATTTCAATTTTTGATGAATAGTCAAAACACTGAGTTATTGGTTAAAACCAACTTTTTATTTAAATAATCTTTTATTTTTATTTAAATTTATTTTAGGTCAAAATAGATACATAATACCTATCTAAGTTCAATGTAATTCATTGGAGTCGTTTTATAATAATTTTAAATATATAAATTTTTTATTGAACTTTTTACCGTCTTTTACCCACCTCCTAGGAGAATTTAAAAATTTACATAAAACATAATTTTGCCGCTTCTGTGAGTTGAATTTTGAAAATTTGAGAGACACGGTTAATATCAAGGAGTAAAATGTGGTTCAATAAGATAAAAATAATTTTTGGTGAATAGTGACTTTTTACTTTTATTTACCACGGTTAAAAGTAAATAGGGTAATTAAGGGTAAAAATGATATTATTATTACCCTCAAACATGTCCTAATTCTATTAGCTAAGTATACTTCGACCCAAAACAATCTTAGGAATAAAATATGAACCTCTTTGGTCCACTTGGATTAGATTAGGACACTTATTATTATTTTATTTAAAGTAGAGTTAAAATAGTTAAAATCAAAGTTTAATAACTAAAACATTTCTAATATAGGGTTATACATAAGATAAATTCTACTATAAATATTCATTAGAAAGATAAAAAAAAATTCTTAAATAATGGAATTTTATTTATAGTTTTTGTACATTAAACAATTTAATTTATTTATGACACAATGATGATGAAGTAATTACCTTATTAATGAAATATTAACACAATTGATATTATAAGTACCCAAATAAATCTAATTTGAGGCTTATTATGAATTAAAATAATTTTATAGGTTAATATAACATATTAGGGTTGGTTAGATGAATTTTGTTTTCATGTAATAATGCTATTATGAATTTATAGAAAACAAAATACCAAATAGTGTCAAAATTGACATAAAAGAGTTTTTAAAAACAATATTATATTATTAATTAATATAATGGTCCTAAAAATATAAGGTTCTGAAAAACGACTTATATAATAATATATATGACATTAATGAACCAATTTGGGTTCTATTGTCAGTTTATAGAATACATGAAGACACGGTAAAAGTTAAATTATTTAACTTAGAGTTAAATCTAAATGATAAGGTTAAAATGTTAACCTAAACTTGTCTAAAACCTATTGATTGAGAGGATTTAGACCCATCCTTACCCTAGCCTTTAAATAATTCACTTTGGAGCCATTATAAACAGAATAATAATTTATTATAAAATAATATTTTAAGTCTTTCCTAAGCTGCCCCTCACCCCTCTTATAAAAGGGCACTCCCCCTTCTCTCTAATACACACTTACAAAGCCATTTGGCTCAGCCAACCGCTGCCTAAATACCCTCGAAACTATCATACATTCATCCCAGTGGACTTACTTTAGTCATAAAGCCAACCTAAGGAGTCCTTTTGATCAAATCATAAGGAAGAACCCGAAGAAGAGGTAAATATCTCACCACCTATTTCAAGTTCCTTTATTCTTCCACTTCCTCATTCTTTGTTGTTTCCATTATAAAATAATAACTCTATTATCTTATATATACTGTGATGATATTATGAAAATTGTACAACCATATTAGTTATTTTATCCATCCTATGAATGAAAAATTCACCACACGTGAGTACGTACGGCTTACCGTCTCCACGTCGTGGTGTAGTTTGTTATTCAAACATTTCATCATTTGGATGGGTATAATAATAAGTATAAATGATATAAATAATAAACATAACATTATTATTATTATTTATATATGATAAACCATTCAATTATGTACGATTTTAATATCAAAAGAATGATATCATCGCTCATGTGTACATACAGACTACCGTCTCCACGAACGCGATAAGATTCATTTTCCATGATTAACCATTCATGTATGTTTATAAATTATATATAATAAATAATAATGAAAGATATTAAATAATAATGATACTGGATTTATTTACATATATGTTTCATTTACTTAATTCCATTCAATTCTATAAGGAAATGAAAACAGTGTTCATGCGATCGTACGGCCTACCGTCTCCATGAACGGTGTATTTCATTCCATTTATCGATCTATCATATATATTTATTTTCTGAATATATATTATATATAAATCATGTTTTAAATTCTGTAATTATGTAAATAAGGGTATAAGTAATAATATCAAGAACAACAGGTCGCAACACGTACGATAAATGAAACGATTTTACCCAAAATGATGCTTTAACATGGTATTTACAAAATAATGGGTAATATAATGTCATAATTGAACCATATATGATATCATAACAATGAATATGATTCGGTAATAAGTCAATGACATTATTTAAATCATTATACATGAGTTTTGGATACATAAGAAGCATATTGGACCTATGGTAAGGGATAATTTTTCAATCTCATTTTTATCCGAGATTGTTTATATGTAAGTATTTACTAGGGTTATATTTTTCATCCATGTCCATAAGAAAAATATTTTTTTCATAAAGTGTTTAATAATCTTACATGTATGTTTAAAGTCATGTTTACCCCTATTTTATTTTACTTTCGGTTATGGAAGGAATCTCTCTTTTGTTTACCATACATGGTACTTTTTGACTTTTCCGACAAAAATACGAGAAGATTGTTTTTTAACATATACAGAATGAACAGATTTTTACGGTTTCATAATGCCTTATTTTCATGAATCTTACTCTAAAATATTTCATTACTATTTTCAAAAATATCATTTTCTTTTAAAATTTCATGGCATTTTGTGAAAAGAAATTGATTTTGAAGAATAAAGGATATTTTCCTCAAGAATTCATTTCAAGTGTTTTATCAAAACCATTTTCCATATAAGATAACATTATTTAATATGTTTATGATTCAAGTATAATTTATCTATGATTTTCATGGTTTCAATTTCCTTATGATGAAATGATATCCATTTGTTTTATATGGATTATGTTATGATGGGATGATGTTTATGAAACCAATTTTATTCTTTGGGTTATGATGAAGGATTTATGTTTATGTTGTGTCACACATAAGAATGATTTAATTATGAGATGGGTGGGACCTATATCTCCTTCTAATGCATTGGGTAAAGATTTATATCTCATGAGATTGACATGACTGTAACAGCAAGTAAATCCGGTACAGTTATACAGGACTGGAACGGCAGGTAAACCCGATTTAGTAATGGACTTTGCCCACTAAGATGGTCTTGGCAGCAATGCCTTGGCTACTATGGAAATCATAACATGTGCTTAATGGTTTCCACAATTATATGTTTTATTCCCATGATATTTTATAATGGTTAATGTTCCTTTATGATCTATGCCTTATGCACTGCCAAGATTTATGTCATTACTCATGATTTTGACGTTTTATGTTCATGTTCGTACGTTCAAATGTTTAGGGATTGTTTTATGTTATTTATTTTTACCCTTACTGAGCATTTGATCTCACCATTTTTATGTTTTCTTTTCCTTGGGATATAAAGAAAGGTTTTAGGTAAGAAAACAAAAGTGGAAGATCTTTATGGGAGATGTTGAAGATCTTTCACCATGATTAGAAGATTATGTTCCGAGTTTCCAAAGATACTAAATTAATACATCCTTTTGGCGTCTATTTTTTTCATGCATTAATTATTACACAAAAGTAAAGTAATGTCCATGTACGTCAAGCTTTGGGTATCTACATTTATTCTGAACAATAACGATAATTTGGACAAATTTTCCTCCAAAAGTGATGAAGGAATTTTCCATAGTTATTCAACTTCTAGTAAATCATATAGATTTTTCAGTAAAAGGTCCATAAATGTGGAAGAATATTTCCATGGAAAGTTTGATGAAAAACATAAACATGAGGCTAAAACTACCATAGAAAATCTTGAGGACAATTTTTCATCTCTAAAATTAAATTCTAAACCATTAAATTATGCTATTAAACAGTCATAAAAATCATTTAGTTCTGAATAATTTTCAAATATTCCTGAACGTAAACATGTATAAAATCATGAAGTAACCATCCCTTCTTTTTCCTAACTTGTTATAACACTCAAATTCCATCCTTTAGATGCTTTTGTAGGAGATCTAGATAGAGGAACAAAAACTTTATATTCTCTTAGAAATTATGTTGAACATCAATAATTCATATCTAATATAGAACCTAATAACATTAATAAATCTATTAATGATGAATTTGGGGTAATGTAAATGCAAGAATAATTGAATAAATTTAAAAGAACAAAGTTTGGAAACTTTTAGATATACCCAAGGACACCTTAACTATTGGCACTAAGTGGGTTCCTATTAACAAGGTAGGTGAGTTATGAAAAATAGTTATAAATAAGGAAATACTTATTATAGAAGTTTATAGTTAATAGAAAGTAATAGACTATAAAGAAACCTTTTCACCTATAGCCATACTAAAATATATAAGAATCCTTTTTTCCCATGCAGCACATCTAGATTTTAAATTTTATCAAATGGATGTTAAGAGTGCATTATTGAATGGTTTTATAGTTGAGGATGTTTTTGTTGAAAACTCCCTGGTTTTCAAAATATCCATTTTGAAATAAAGTTTTCAAATTAACTAAACATTATATGGTTTGGAATAGGCACTTAGAGATTGGTATGATAGGATCAACAATTTTATTATTTTAGAAGGAATTTAAAAAGGTATAGATGATCCTACCATTTTTATAAAACGAATTTAAAAATATGTTTTAGTAGTAAAAATATATGTTTATGATATTATTTTTGGATCTTCAAGAAATTCTATTTGTAATGATTTTTCTAAAATGATGCAAAATGAATTTTAAATGAGTTTAATGGGTGAAATTATGTCCTTTATTGAATTTAAAATATTTTAAATTAAATATAGAATTATTTTATATCAAATTAAATATAAAAAAATATCTTTTAATTTTTTTAATCTGGATATCACTAAGAGTAGTGATACACCTATGAGAACCACCTGTAAATTAGATATTGATGAAGCTGGGAAATTAGTGGATCAAAGCAGTTACATAGGTATGATTGGAAGGCTTCTCTACTTGACTTCTAGTTGGCCTAATATAATATTTAGTGCATCTATGTGTGGTAATTTTCAAGAAAACCCTAAATAGTCCCACTTAAATGTTGTAAAAATAATTTTAAAATACCTCAATTATTCAACCAATTTATGATTATTTTACCCTAGAGGACAAACATTTGATCTACTTAGTTATTCTAATACTAGTTTTGGTGGATGTAAGTTAGATATAAATAGAACCTCTAGAAAATGTTGCTTTTTTAGAAATTCTCTAGTTTCATAGTGTAGTAAGAAATATTTTTTTCACATTGTCTACTACTAAAGATTAATACATACTTGTAAGCAGTTGTTGTGCCCAAATTTTGTGGATGAAACATGATTTACTAGACTATGGATATCAATTCTAACATGTCCCCATAGATTTTGATAACAAAAGTGCTATAAATATTTCCAAGAACCGTGTATCTCATTCTAGGGAAAAGAATATTGATATAAGGCATAAGTGTTTTAGATAAAAATTTCAAAAGGGTGATATAACTCTTGAGTTTATTGGTACAGAAAATCAGTTAGATGATATTTTCATAAATCCTTTAAATTTTGATAGAATGATATATATAAAATATGAATTAAGAATTGTTAATTTTGGATAAGCTTAATTTTGTATGACACATAGTTGGGTGACACACTGTTGAGTGACACACCATTGGGTGACACACTATTGGGTGACACACCATTGGGTGACACATCGTTGGGTAAGTCTCATTACTGGTATATCTCACCATTGGTCTATCTCATCATTGGTCTATATCACCATTGGTATGTCTCAGTTTTTGTCTATCTCATTGTTGGTCTATCTCACTATTAACTTGTCACACTGTTGGTTTCATCCCTTTGTGAAATTATCTTTTCTAAATTATTGAACTGGTGGGTTTTCAGTTTTAAATGTTTTTGGTTTATTTTATTTCAGAAACCCGATTCGAATCTTTCCTAATACTTTATTTTGATTTCAAGTGTTATTTATTTTTTTAATTCCTAAATCCAAAATTATATACATTCATTAGTTGTATAATTTCAACACACCTATATTATTTTTCCCTTCTTTTCTCTCAAGACTAGTGTAACCCTTCATCTCCCAACCTTCAAACCTTCAACCTTTCACTCAACCTTCGATCGAGCTCACGCAACCGGCCAGCTAGATGAGAATGAAGCTTCCTTCTAAGTCTTCACCATTTATGTCACGATTAGCTAAGAATTGAAAAGGTTAACCAAGTGTTCCTTCTCTGGTTTCACCAGTGAACCTCTAACTTTCAAAGAGGGTCATTATACCTAAAAAGGAAGTGGAAGAAAAGTGGATGTTTTCAAGTAAGTCCCTAGTGATGAAAGTCATATAGAACCAAGGATAGATAGACTAGTTTTCCTCAAATGAGAGACCATTCTACCCTAGGTTTGTGCATCAATTTTATCATAATGTTGAGTAATAATTTGATGAAAATGAATAATACTGGATGAGAACAAAAATAAATGGTCATTAATTTGTTTTTCCTCACAGAATTGGATTGATTGTATAGGTATAACACATGAAGGAGTTTATGATGACTGCTAAGGAACCATTCCTAAAAATAATGAGTTGTTTTTATATTAAGATTCTCTCTCCAAAATAACTGTAGATGGAATAGTAAGAAGACCAGTATCATCCAAGTTATATGGAGAGTACAGGTTTCTATTGAATTTTATTCAATGCATGTCATGTCTAAGGAAAGGTGACTTTTACACCATAATATATCAAGATGTATATCTACATTGTCTTATGAAATGAGGATATCAAATAAACTTTTGTAGGTATCTTATGGTACATCTGTCTGAGATGATAAAGCCTAATTTGAGATATAACTCCTTGTTCTATCCAAATCTTATTTCTACCATGTTAGAGGAAAAATGCCTTGTTTCAAATAATGGGGAAACAATTTTTGATTGTGGTGTTTTTTTTTCATTGAAAAATAAATTTTCCCAAGAATGATGATTAGTTGGAACCCCTAGAAAAAATAGTGGGTAACTAATAATGATAAGTTGAATATTGAGTTCAATCCTATTAATCATCCCATTAGACCAAATTACTCAGTGGATTTTGGATTGAATATGGATAAGTTTCTTGAATATTCAGATTAGGAATAAGATATGGTGGCCTTAAGAGAAGAATAAGAATTTATATTTGATCAGGGAAGTGACTCTAACTTGTCACCAAGATCTCCATACATCACTTTTGGTGCTCCTAGTTTACCAGGTACTCTCCAAAAAAGAGAGAAGTTTGTGAAAATTGATGAAGAAAAAACTAAAGTATCTATATAGGAATAGTTAAAAAGTTATTCTAAGTCTGATAATGATGAGAATGGTGATAAAGATGAAGTGGAATAAGAAAATGGAGAAAATGGTGGTGGAAATGGAAATACACGGAATGGAAATGATGATGATGATAATAATAATTCTAACCCTAAAGGTTTAGTTGGAATAATTTGAAACAAATATGTGGAAGTTCCTCGATAACTTATTGTTTCTCCTGGTTCTTCTAAATCTGTAGAAATAACAAGTCTTGTTGACTGTTCGGACAGAACTCCTTAAAAGAAAGGAGATGGTTTTGATTAGGGGGATCAATCCTTATCTTTTGAAACTCTTTGAGAATTCCCTACTGTTTAATCTAGTTATTCTATTAATGGTCAGACTATTTCTATCTCGGATTTGGTTGAGTATACAGTTTTCATAGATTTTGTTGACCAATATGTAGGTAAATAGATGCAAAAAAAAGAGATTATTAAGGAAGAAGATAGAAATTAACAGTTTGATGATCCTCCTATTGATAGGATTATGAAATTTGAAATATATATTGGTATGCATAAAGAATATGTTTAGATGGAAGAAAAACCTACTATAGATGAATAGGATACTAGTAAACAGAATGAAAATTTTCAAAATGTTGAAACTCCTACTATAGTACCTGTTATGGTAACTATTGTTGCTAAAACTTTTATTGTTAAACCTTCAGAGAATTGGGTTGACCTGATGGCATAAGAATGGGATAAATTCTCGAGTAAATAGGGAAGTTCACCAAAGAAGGGTGAACCTATAATCCTAGAAGAAAATGATCCTAAATGATCGCTTGTTTCCCAGGTTAATGTTGCAGGGTTATTGGAAAGAATTTCTTCTATGGGAGAACATACTCCTACACCTATTTTAAGTTATTTTTTAATTGATATTATCATAATAAGTGACTTGGATTCTTTTAGATAATTTTTTTAACATATTTTGATAAGTTTACGATTCAATCAAATTCCTAAAAAATATTAGTGAAAATGATTCATGGTATCTTTTTGAATTGTTAATTCAACACATTAATCCTAAAATGATGCATCACATCCAATAGATTTAGATCGAGTATAAGAGTATTAGTAGTGAATTGGAATCTTTAAATTATATACATGAATAATTAAAGTCGACTTTTACTACCTCTTTGGATGGAATTATGAAAATCCTTGAGAATGTATCTTAAAAAACTTCTACCTCCACCGCTGCACCTATAGTGGATGTTGATTATATCAGAACTATGGTCAGAAAAGAAGTTGTAGTTGTGTCCATTGGACCTGGTAGTGGAGAACCTGTGGTAATGTTGGATATTCTGAGAAATTTTGAGGAGATTACTAAGAATGGTCCCATCATGTTAAGCTGTTTTTTCCAAGGATAAAAATTTAGATCAAGAGAATATTTCCAAATATACCAAATATTATCTCTCAAGTATTTATACCAATAATTCCATGAACAAAAACTTCAAATTGTTGCATGAGAATTTGAGGATTCCACCTATTATATAGGCCTTTAACAACAAAGTTTGAAATTTTAAGGAGACGACTCCAGTACTAAATCATGTTATGGAATAAAAAAGAGATTTTTTTGTTCCATGGACAATGGTGGTCATATTATAATGGAATTCATAAATCTTTGGAATCCCTTTCTTCATGTTCATGGTATGGATTTTGTAGATCATGAAGAAATTCATATTACACCTCATGAATCATTCAGAACTAGTGTTACGAGAGATCCTAATACACCTATACCTTCCAGATTTCAATCATTCCCTCTTCATCATGCACAAGCTATGAGACAACTTATGTCGGTCTCTCTTATAGAACAACAACCTCCTCGACCGATAGGAGGACTCCCAACTAGTGTTTCGTCTACATTATCTAGGTATTATTTGGCCCCTATGACACCAACTTCCTACGATCTGAAGAAAGTCCCAGACAAAGGAAAATCACTGATGGATCCTTCTCTCAAACTTTGAAAATATTGTTGACATCAGAAATTCTGTTTTGATGGGACTATTTATTCATAACTTTTGTATAAACCTTTTTGAATTCCTTTCATGGTTCTTTGTCTTGCTTATTCATATTTATACCTCCAACTCTTACTATTTTATTCGGATAATATTTAATTTTTTTCTAATCCTAAAAGTTGAAAAATTATTATGTTATATTTATATTGGACACCATACTGCATCCATGTTAGATAATTCTTCATCTATGATACCATATAAATTATATGTATTGATCTTTTTTATCGTACATTTGGTATCAAAATTATGATACCTTTGATGACATGATTTGTGATCACCAAAATGGGGGAGATTGTTTACCTCCTTGTTTTAATGATAAAAAAATCATGATTATAATGAAATTAATGAGTTTCATGTTTTTTAAGTATCTTATAATTTGATATAGGTGATGAATTTTTCCTAAGTATGAGACACTGTTGTGGTTAAGACATCTCCAAGACTGACTCACCGCTAAACAAGGTTTCACCATCAGCATGAAAAAATGGTAAAGTCCTAAAATGAGTCACCATAAACTATAAAAAATCACTGGTTAGAAGAGGTTTATTAGTATAGGTTATATTAACCACTACTAAATAAATTTTTTTAAAAAATAATAATATAGTGGAAGTTTCATCAAACTGCCAAAATATTTTTTTATTTAATAATTAGTGGTCGTTTCCATTAAATTTCTACAAAATGTTTTAAAAAACCTTATTTTCTCCCCCACCCCCACTCCCTCAACATGAACCGACCCTGACCCCATGACACCACTCACCACCACCCTATGACCTCTATCTCTTCAATGGAGATGTGAACCCCCCCCCCCCCCTCGACCTCCTCTATCTTCAGTAGTGACCCCAAACCCCACGAACCCCCTATGACCTCCCTCTTCTCGAAGGTCACCTAGAACCTCCCCTATAATGACCCAGCCTTAACATACATTAACATTATGTCACTTTTTTAGAAAACTTAAAACATTATACAAATAGACGCCCAAATTCTATATTAGTTTAGTTCCTTTAGAAGCATGAAAACATAAACACTTGTACATAAGTGAGCTACATTATCTCCCACAATATTCTTCTTGAATAACACCCTTCTTAGACATGTCAAACATAATACACATATTCATAACCTGGGGAAGGAAACATACAAAGGGGTGAGTTAAAATTCTCATTAAGGGTAAAAAAGGGAGATATGTAATCATAATCATGAGAATAAGGGTATGAGAACATGATCATGAAAAAATATGATCACACCCTGTATAAAAAATATAATATACAAGGATCATGGCATAAAGCTTTTCATTTAATAAGATATGAATCATAAGGAAATAAATAACATAATCCATGAAAGCATAACATAGGAATAAAACATATAATTATGTAAAATACATAAGAAAATAATATTATTTCCATAGTAGACAAGGAATCATTGTCAAGACCATCTTAGACGTATGGGTTCACTCATCATTCCATCTTGGTAGTAATGGTTCACTCCAATGACCATATTATTAACATGAGTTCACTCCTCATACCATCTGGGTAGTCATGGTTCACTACCATGGTCGTCTTAGTATTCAAAGACCACTCCCAAGACTATATTAGATTATCTCTTGAGATATAAATCTTTACCCAATACATTGGAGGGAGATATAGTTCCCACCCATCTCATAATGAAATCATACATACATATTTCACAAGATCATAAACAATCATATCATAACCCATGAAATGAAATGGGTGTCATAAATATGTAATCATATCATAACCTATAGAAAAAGATAAAAGTTTCACAATCATTTCATCAAAAACATAACCCGTGAAGGAAAAACAGATTTCATAAACATATAACCTGTGAAAGAGAAACAAGTTTCATAAAGAACATAACATCATGAATAACCCATTTAAATAAATAATATGAATGGATTCATTAGATAATTTCCTAGAAAGTAATGAGTAAAAATAATGGATGTTATCCTAGCTGGGAAATAATTTTCAAATATCTTTCAAAACATTCTCTTATAGAAAATATCCTCTCTTCATTAATTTTTTTAATACATAAAATCATTTGAAAATAATTTTCATAGAAAATACCATGAAAACTAATAAATAAGACTTGAATTTAATTTGAAAACATTTTTCCTTGAAAATTAATAAATTAAGATTCAAAAAATTTTAAAAACCTTTTTATTTAAAAAATCATGAAAACTTTAAAAGAAATCTTGAAAATGTTTTGAAAACCATTTTAATCGAAATCTTATAAATAACATGAAAATTTTTGAAAATTTTTTTCTTTGAAAATACTTATAAAAAATTAATTTATAGTATATTGGGAAAAAAATTAAAAGAAAATAACTTTTTAATCTTGTAAAGGAAGCTTCAATGAATTTTTGGTCATGGTGTTGGATAAACCCGAACATTCCAAACATTCTTTTTACACAGTAAAAAGTTTAGAATGATGCCTCAACCAGAAAATGGAAAGAAGATTCATTATTAAAAAAAATTAAAGTTAAAACATGACTAAAAAATACTTTTAATATAATAAGAGAATAATAGAACATTTTTAGAAACCTTTTATAAGACATGGTTTTTAATGAACTCAGATTTATAACTGAAGAGGGAGGTAAAGTCGGGCATTATTAAAAACATTTTATTAACTATCTTATATACCACATAGTGGAGAAATGGAACCAATACATGAATATATAATGAGTAACCAGAGAATAATAAAATTCAAGAGTTTTATTGAGATATGGATCATTAAATTTCATCAAATAAAGCATAATCATAAACAATCTCAAAAAGTGATGTGATTATTTCAATAAACTCTTACAACATGCTAATTTTGAACCATACTACCCATGTAAGAAAATGAAATTACATGAATCTTAAAATTTCATTAAAGTAATTATATTCTTGATATAACATGTCAATGTATGTATATACACCTAATATAAAAATATAGTTTCATCACAAGGCATGTGTCTCAAAGAAAGAATATTGAGACAAAAAGTACATTACTGCTTTGGTAACTTTTGAAACATAAATCCCATTATAGAAAGACCATAAAATGGTTATATAAATTACCATATATTTAAGTATAATATGATTATAATACATAAATGGGAATTATATACAAAATAAAAAATAATTTAGTGGTGAATAAGGCATGTATCTCACAGAAATAAGGAGTGAGATGAAATTCTATTACCTTATGTCTTGACTCTCTTCGTAATCATACAAACCTACTATATAATATATATAAATTTATTATAAATATATCCAATAACCATATTCTTATATATAATTCCATATATGTTTTTATTATGACTTTATATTAACCTATTTTTAACAATTTTATTTTAAAGTTTCACTTTGGGTAATATCTGTTTTGTTCTTCGCACATGTCTTAATTTTTCATCTATTTGGTCCTTATATTTATATAATTATTTCCAGAATGTAAACCATGATTTAAATATAATTTATATTCAGTATATTTTTATTAAAATAATCCATATAATATAGAATTTTCCATCTGAATACACCATTCATGGAGACAGTAAGTCATACATATGCATAAACGCTATTTCTGTTTAATTGTCATGTTGAAAGAAAAAAAGTAAAAGAAATATATGTGTATATATGTATATATATAATTATTAAAGTATATTTATTATATCATATATATCATATGTATTCACTAAATCCATCCTTAAAATATTCCACGTAGTGTATGAATGAATCACATCACCTTGAGGGGCAGTAGTCCACAATTCCTCAAACGAAATTATCGTATTAACACAAAATGGAACGTTTAAAGATAAGTGTTATAAAAGAATTATTGAAGATAAAAGACATAATAAATATAATATATAAAATATATAAATATATTTTACATCATAATTTCTTCCATGAGAGGCGGTAAAGGAAAAAATGAACAATTATCATTTAGTGAGATGGTAGTTCTCCATACACGTAAACATTATGTTCATTACCCATTAGATGGAAGTGTGTGTATGTTCAGGTAAAATCCTTATCATAAAAAATACTAGTATATTTAGGATAATTTTTTTGTTATAAAATCAAGGAATAATAATTTTTTAGGGGGTGGAGAAAGAAAATAAAACAAAGTAGTTTGAGGGAGGGTGTTGCCTCACTATCAGGTAACTCTTTTTGGTTGGTGCCAAAATACTTCATTAGGTTTATTTATGCATAATGGTAGTATTAAATTTACAATGGAGGGAAGTTTGGGAGTTATTTTGGTATATTTTTTCCAAAATTAAGTGTCTTGAGAGGTGTGAAAAAGTGGGAGGAGATGAGGACTTTTATAATGGAGGAGGAGTGGCACTCTAGTAATATTTTAAAAGAAAGGAACCCCACCCACGTGTTTTATTAAAACTGGTTAAATAATGGTCTTAAGTCAAGAAAAGGGAGTATAGGATCAAAATATGGACATAATACGGATTTAGGATAAGTTTATATGTCATTTTGGGTCTTAAATGTAAGGTTCAGTCCTTAGTTAAGCTTAATTTATCCTTAATCATTGTAATTAATTTTAATTACTTCACTAATATTTTTAGTCAAAAACTAAGTTGACCTTGTTAGACATTATAAATTATAATGATTAAAAATATATAATCCATTTATCGAAATTCTAATCATATAAGTATAATAAATTAATTAAAATATAATCTCACAGTCGGGTTGATAATGTGTGTTTTTAATGTAAAAACATTCTAAAGTTCGCTATATTTTTATAGTCAATTTCAGAATGAAATTGATTCTAATGGCCTAAATCAAATTTATTGAAAAAAAATATAATTAAAATATTAAACCAATTAAAAATATAATTTAACCTTATAAATAAATTTGATGACAAAGATGTTTTGAATTAAAATCCAGAATTTTTAACTATTCATTAAAAAATGAAACCTTAAAGAAAAATAACAAAAATTTATCCTAACATAATATTATATTTTTATTATAAATATGAAGTTTATTTTGACATATTAAAACTATAAAAGTTATTAAAATTTAATTTAAAATGGGTTTTCTATTAAAAAGTGATAAAACTACCTTTATAAAAATATTGGGTTTTAAGCATAAAATTGGGGTTGTTCTTATATTATTAATATTGAATCTACTGGATAAATATAAAAATTATTTCATTAAATATATTATATATATTACCATAAAATCACTCACTGATTTTAATTAATTTAATTTATTATGATAAAACAGCTTTGTGAGTATCAAAATAGTTTTCTATAAAAATATTCCCTTTATATTTAATCGGTTCATTGTAACTAATGATTTAATTTTTTGTTTGTGTAAACCATATTTTTTCATAAATTAGTTAGTATTATTCATAAACACAAACTTAACATCTAGGTGAATTCTTAATATAATGTTTTAATAATATAATTTTGTTCGGTAAACCTCATCCATGTGTGTTACGCAAGCCATCGAGGAAAGTCATTGTTGTGTGTTACGGAATCTATCCCCAGCATTCCATATAGATAAAGATAAAATTTATGTTTTGTGTAGTTAACATAATCCAAAAATAGTTATTTAATGTAAATTAATCTATTTTTAGTGTTGCGTGAAATGAAAAATATCAAAATTATTAAATTAATTCAAAAAATAATGATTCACAAAATATTGGGGTGTTACATCCCCCCCTCCTACCTCCCTCTCCCGGGATTTGTTTCTATCCTCTTATCCTATTAAGGCTTCTTTTTCCTTATTATAGTGATTTAGTGTCCCACATTATGGAAGTGGCAGATTAAAGGTTGGGTTTCTCTATTACATAGTTCATTAAATTAATAAACTCTGATTTCTTGCCTCTTTAAGATAGGTTTTAGATTACTAATTAAATAATTATATTTGTATATAAATATATTTTAAAGGGAAACCATGTTTCTCTTATTTTCCATTAAATGAGAAGGTTTTTTATATAAAAAATTTATTTGAAACTTATTTTTCAACTACCATGCACTCCTAGAATTTGATAAAATATTAGAATATATTTTATTATATGATTTCATGACTTTAAAGGATTTTATGATTATTAAAATAATTTTTAATTGAAACTCGTGACTTTCTAGGGATTTAATGTATTTTTAAGAACCAAAGTTGGGTTAACTTGAATATAGTGACTTTATGATGATTGAGTATTTGAGTTTTCAAAGGAAATTTTATAAAGAGGTTTCTCAATGTGTATTCTCTTATGGCCTCCATCGCTAAAAATTATTTTATTGTTTATAATATAAAAAATTTTAATCTATTGATTTATCTTGAATTTTTTTCACAATAATTATTGGCACAATGACACTTGGTTATACCCCTATAATTTGATGTAAATTACACACCCTGAGTTTTTTACCTCAATTTTCCTCTTTTCACTACTTATTCTACTTCGTGAGATTTAATAACTCCTTTAATTTATTCTTCCTTAATTTTTATTCCATAATAAATTCTTAATCTTGGGATTGTAGTTTAAATTTTATTCACTGATTTTATAACATTCTCTTGAGTAGAATATTCATTGATCAAAATTTTATAATAATAAATTCCCATTATTCAAACACTAATCCTAAAGAGTGAAAATGAAAAAATAAATGGGGTGAGAAAATATGTGTATTAATATATCAAACACAATATTCCACTACATTCACTAGATACCCAGTAATAGTTCCAAAAAACATGAATAAGATTCAAGAATCATTACTTATCATATTGGAGAAATTTTATAATTTTAAATATTTTTTTTGAAATCACTAACTAATAAGGTGTAGTAAATTTCTAGTAAAAGGTTCCCCTCCCTATCTAGTTTTTAAAAAAAATTATGTACACATATAAAATGACCTTAAATGGTAGAAAAAAAAGTATAAACACATCTAAGAAACTAAAACTTCTGTATTTATCAGTTTTATCCATCCAATAGTTTGCGATATCTAAATAAAATATACTTTGCATTCATATTTTTAAAGGTTTTCTCTTGGTATTAGTTAGACCATGGGAAATGGTGTAGAAATTGATAAAATTAACTAATTTTTCAATGCAATGAACCCACCTTAGTTACAACACTAAGGCATAATACACCAATATATTTTTCTCCCATAAAAATAATATCTTCAACAAATAAAATATCAAATATTGATACATATTTAACATCTTCAATGTATAAGTTGTTTTCCACACTCCCATTTTTAAATACTAATTATTTCAAGCATGTATCTAACTTCAAATACCATTATCTTGAGTCTTATTCTAAACCATATAGATTCTTCCTTAATTTTGATTGTAACTATTTGATTAAGATTTTATATCCTTATATTTTAATGTATATGGAGAATACAATACAATAACTATTGATGGAATCTGGATTAACTTACCTCGAAACACACCTCGGTATGCCAAAGGATTGGAAGAATTTTTAGATTATGTAGTTTCAAACCAATCAATGGATGGTAGAATAAAATGTATGTGTCTTGATTTTAAATTTAAGTAATGGTTGAATAGAAATGAAGTATATGAGAATTTTATAATAAAACTATTTCATACTCTATATGAATGTTGTATTTGGCATGGTGAATCAAATGTTATGGAAGAAACAAAAGAAGAAAACTCTTGAAAAGGTATTTCGTTACTTTCCTCTAAAATCACGCTTGCATAGATTATTCATGTCATTTAAGAATGCAGATGACATGAAGTAGAATGCTCAGGATAGTAACAATGTCTTGATGAAACATCCAAAATATTTTACATCATGGATGATATTTGATTAACTACATCTATATTTTTCTTTTTATCCTAGGAATGTACGTTTGAGATTTTCTTATGATGGTTTTAACCCTTTTGGTACTTTAAGTACTAATTATAGAATTCATCCAGTTGGTTTAATACCCTATAATATACCTCCATTAATTTTTATGAATAAGTATTCTTCCATTATTTTTATGATTATTCCTAGAATTAAAATTCCTATAAATGACATTGATGTATACCTTCAACCTCTAATAAAAGAATTGCAAGAATTCTGAGATTATGGTGTGGAAAAATATTATGCTTAAATGAGAAAACTATTCAAAATGAAATTTGATTTAATGTGGAAAATTAGTGACTTTTATGGACTAGTAAATTTATCTATTTGGAACACTTATACTGGTTTGTCATGTCCATTTTGTAATTTTGATTTTGAACCTTGACAATTACCTCATATAAGAAAATGGTGTTTTATGTGTCATCATTAATTTCTTGATGCTTCTCATAAATTAAATTTTAACAAGACATGATTCAATGAAGATATTTAAATGATAATTTCATTGAATGTGTTATCTAGTTTAGAAATCTTGGGACAATTAATTAATTTCACTAAAGAATTTTTAAAATGTTATCAATTTAAAGAAGGGAGGAAAAAGGTATAAGGTATAGTATCCAAAGAAGTTGGAATACAATAATGGAAGAAAAAGTGTATATTTTTTTAAACTTCTTTATTGGGAGTTTAATTTGATACATCATAATCTTGAATTAATTCATATTGAGGATAAAATATGTGATAATGTAATTTTTACAGTGCTTAATGAGCATGGAAAGTCAATGGATCTCTTTAATGCTCATAAGGATTTGGATTCAATGAATATATACCGTGTTTTGTGGGTAAATGAGAATATAAATTATCCTTAGACTATTTTTATAATGAAAATTCATGAGAAATCTTTATTACTTTGAACTTTAAAGAATGTAAAAGTTCTAGGTGAATATTCAAGTAACATATCAATGTGTGTGGACTTGAAACATCAAAAGTTACATGGATTGAAAATTAATGACTCTCATATTTTGATGGAGTGGTTTTTACCATTTGATTTGAATAATAATTTACCATAAAATGTAACTACAGTTCTTGTTGAGTTTTATACCTTTTTCAGTGATCTTTGAGGAAAAACATTAAATCCACCAAAGCTTGATAAACTTAAAGAAAGAATTTTTTTGACAGTATATCGTTTTGATATGTTATTTCCCCCTTCATTTTTCACATTTATGATACATTTGACTATTAATTTAGTTGAAGAAGCTAAAATTTGTAGACCACTACACTATCGATGGATGTATCCAATTGAGAGGTGTGTTGATATTTTTTTATTTTCATTGTTCCATTCAATTTTATCAAATTATTACTTATTTTTTTAATATGTTAATTATTTTTTTCGTTAGGTACTTTGTTAATTTAAAATCATATGTGAGGAATACATCTCAAATATAAGGCTATATTTATAAAGGTTATATAGCTGAAGAGTGCATTACCTTATATTCCATGTATTTGGATGGGATTGAGACAAGATTCGATCATAATAGATATGATAACAATATCTCCTCAAATTATAGTTCTGAAAATCAATCATAAGTATTTCCAAATATTGGATGACTAATTGGAATGGGGTCAAATTTTACACTGACAAAATTGAATTTGGTACAAGAACATAGATATTTTCTACTCAATAGTGTTATTTTAGATCCATTTATTGAAGAATTTCAACTAAAAACAAAGAGGCGTCTATGGGATCAAACTCGAAATGAGATGGAATTAAAAAAAGTGGTTAATAAGGAGATTTTATAGTGGTTCACCCATCATGTAAGTATATACACATATTCATATTATTTATGTGTTGTTATCTTTTATATGTTAAGAGTAACAACTTATATATATTTTCTAGATAATTAATGTTGAAAATTGAGCTAAAATATAGAATGATTTTAAGTTTTTGGCTCAAGGTACTCTAAGGAGGGATAATATATTCAATGCTTAAAATATTCTTGGATTCAAGTTTCATAAAATTTATCATGAAGAAGATTTGAAAACATATAATTGTGCTTTATTTACACGTGAAAAGGTGGGATGTTATGAGAAGCTGATGTATATAATTGAAGTAAACTATCATAGCTAGTTTTTATTTTTCTTATTCAAATGAAAGTAGATCAACATTGATAGGGTTATAATGAAAGATTTATTACATTTTAATTTTTCAAACTCCTATCGCTTGATGGATACTAGTGAGCATGAGCGTAATTAATTTATCTTGGCTACAAAAGAGAAGGTTTTTTATTATGTGGATGATGAAATACATGAAGGTTGGAGTGTTTTTGTACACTTAAAGAAGATATACTTATATGATATGGGTAATGAAGATCAATAGTTTATTTATGATAGTGAACCTCGTCAACCAAAAAATATTGAACAATTAATTCCTGACAATATCAAAATGGTAGATCTTACAAGAGAGGGTGAAAATCAAGGACTCTTCATAATATGGGTTGATAATAATGAATATAATATAGATGAAGATAATTGAATCTATAAATTGGTAATGAAATTATATTATAAGTTCTAATTGATAAGTGTTGTGTACACATATATATTTTTCTAGTTTTTCTTTTTCTTTTTTGTAAAAAGATTCTAGTTTTTCATTATTTATATATTTAATATACCTTAACCATTTGAAATGTAGAATTGTTGATCACAAAAAAAATCTAGGATTCTATCCGGTTAGCATATCAGAGAATGCCACCACTATCATCATCTTTTGTGGATCTTAGTGATTCCATTATACCTGAGATTTCTAGTGATCTAGTCATTTCCCTAGATGTCATTGGTATCCCACCTCTTGATTCACCTTCCGTGATGGAGTAATTGTTCACCCCTCTATCTAGGAGATATTGTCGGGTTACCATTATTGGTACGTATGTCATTTTTTAAAAATAACTTTATATTTTATCAATTGTTTATTGAATTTTATAAATAGATAAAGAAAATCATAAAAAGGATATAAATATGAACACAAATAATGTATGGGGCTTAAAGGACTTCAAGATTATCATCCCATTTGATGAGTTTGAGGTTCTTATCGGTGATTCTTCTAGAATATATAGGATAATTCTCGGGTATCGTGCTTGCGAGACAGTGAGTTGTCCCATTAATTATAAAGATTGGTGGCATATTCCTATAACTAAGAAAAATGAGTTCTTTAATACTCATGTAAAGGTAATATTAATCTAATATTCCTTGATAACTAATTTAAAATACATGAGTAAATTTTGTAATATACTTATAAAGTGTTATGTTTTTAATTTCTATATGTTTTTTCATTTTGATGTCCCTTACTCTGTTTCACTCCCATGGACTTTATAAATAATACAAACAACATCCATAAATAATCTAAAATGAAACATTTATATAGAAACATGCTTTCCATGTTATACTGACCACATGTCATGTTATATTTATGTGTAGTTGATTCCTACATGTCAAAAATAAATTATATATCATTATCCATAAATTTGAAAACAATCCAATCCTATTTTCTTAGTTTTGACTCAGTAAAAACTTATAAAATGTCTAAATCCGTTAAAAACAAGTGTCAGGGGGTAAAAACCTAAAACACATAAAATTGTCCTGAAATCAAGGAAGAAAGATCGTATATTTAATTTTAAAATGTAGGAACAAGCAAATTGTCATTTTCAAATAAGGTTTTCCAATTATGGTCGTAAACACATTTTTAGTGTTTTCAAACACTAAAACATGTGTAGAATGATCTAAACTAGAAAAAAGACATTTTATTGTCCTCAAGTTAGGGTAAAACAACCATATATTTAATTTTCAAATGTAGGAACTTATGGCATGCCATTTTAAATGACAGTTTTTCCGTTATGGTTGTAAACATGTTTTTAGTGTTTTTAAACACTAAAGCATGCATGAAAAGGTCAAAACTAAGAAACAAACATATTATTGTCATGAAATCAAGGTAAAACCACCACTTATTTTTTTTACATGTATGAATAGACAACACATCAATCTGATGTGTGGTGTGATCGGAATTACATTGTAAACACTTATCAAGGGAACAAAAGACTTTATAAACATGTTTTGGGGGGGGTCAAAACCATGGAAAAGAAATCATATTGTCCTAAAATCTAGGGACAATGACCGTATATTTGATTTTAAAATGTCGGAACTTATGACATGTCATTCCAAATGACAGTTTTCCCGTTATGGTCATAAAAGAGTTTTTAGTGTTTTAAAACAGTAAAACAGGTGTGGAACAGTAAAAACTATGAAAACGATGTCATATTTTCCATAAATCAAAGGAAAACTTCCCTAGATTTAATTTGGAAACTTAGGAACTGAAGACACATCATTGTGAGTGACAGTTTTACCATTATGGCTATAAACCTATTTTTAGTGTTTTAAAGCACAAAAACGTGTGAGGAATAGTCAAAACTAGGAAAAAGAAGTTATATTGTCCCAAAATCTAGGGATAATGACTGCAAATTTAATTTTGAAATATAGGAACTGAAGGAACATCATTCCAAGTGATGATTTTCCTGTTATGGTTGAAATGAATTTTTAGTGTTTTAAACCACTAAAATGTGCGTGGAAAGGTCAAAACTAGAAAAATGACATCATATTTTCCTAAAATCGGGGTACACCGACTGTATATTTAATTTTTAAATGTATGAACTGACGAAACATCATTCCGAGTGAAAGTTTTTCCATTATCATTTTAAACGTGTTTTCAGTGTTTTAAAACACTAAAACATGTGTATAATGGTCAAAACTAGGAAAACGATGTTGGATTCTAATGAAAACAGAGGGAATGACCAAATATTTAATTAGAAAATTTAGGAATTGATGGTATGTCATTCCTAGAGATAGTTTTCTAGCTATGGTTTTAAACACAATTTTAGTGTTTTAAAACACTAAAACACACGTAGAATGGTCAAAACTAGTAAAACGATGTCAGATTGTATTTAAATCATGGGAAAACCCTATAGATTTAATTTTGAAATTTAGGAACTGATGAAAAATCATTATGATTGATGGTTTTCCCATTATGGTTGTAAATGAGTTTTTAGTGTTTTAAAACACTTAAATGTGCATGGAATAGAAAAAACTAGGAAAACAATGTCATATTGTCCTGAAATTAGAGAAAATTACCATATATTCATTTTTGAAATGTATAAACTTACGACACATCATTCTGAATTATATTTCTCCAATTATAGTTGAAAACGAATTTTTAGTTTTTTAAAATACTAAAACGTACATGGAATGGTCAAAACCATAGATAATGACTTCATATTGATGTGAAATCATGGGATAACCACATATTAGTTGTTTTTGAATTATAGTACTTTCTATGATATCAAAATATTTAAAGAAAATTATTAAATAAATTTCAAGCACATCGCATGTTTCTTTAAAAATAAATTAAAATATTTACTTAACCCTTTTCAGTTTTAAGTGTTGAATCTTATCTTAAATATGTATGTTTATATTTTCAAAGTGTTTTGAATTATATATTAATTGTTTTATGTTAAAATTTATTTATTTTTGATTAAAAAAATAAAACAATTGTGCACATAATTCTGAATATATTCGGTGTCTTTTCCCTTTCTCATTTCTTTTACTAAATGTTCTGGTTTTTATTGTAGGTGGTAGATTTCAGCAGTAGGTAGGAGGTTGACTATTCTGATCCAAAAAATTATTTAGAAGGTATTCATGACAGTTCTTAGTTTCTATGGTATATTAAAATTTTATCTATTATTCTATTGTAATTTTTATTTATTATGTTTAGTTGAAATTTTATTTTCATTTTTTGTTACAGCTGATGAGATGATACGGCCAGTTTTTATTGATGAAATGGTGTGGAGGCAGAAAAATGCAATTAAGGTCATGATATGGATGAATATTGGTAATTGGTTGATGTTGTACATATTTTATATGTATATATTGATGACCGATGTATTGGTTGATGTATGGGGTGACTGAGACTTAGGTTATCATGATGGTGTTTGTTTGTATGACTTTGGATGTGTGATGTATGAATTATGACTTTATCATATATTTTTGTTTGAGTTTATAGATCTTCAGTTTTGGTATATTTATAGTTTTTTATTAAATATTTTTTCAAAAAAACAACAAATATTTATTGGCAGTTTATTGTAACCGTAGCTAAACATATATTATTTTATGTATTTAGCAGTGGTTCAGATTAACTGCCACTAAAAATAATCACTGCTAAATTCTTTGTAGTGGTTGATTTATTTTTATTTATATTCCCAGTGTATTTTTTTATTAATAAACCATCAATAATTAAACATCAAATACACACTAAATTTCCCAAAAATAAAACCTAGAAAACCTCTTTGAAATAAAATAAACCACCACTAATTGACTAGAGAATGTTCAATAAATGGTGCTTTTAAGAACATTCTCTAAACAATTAGATGGTGGATTAAATCACTGCTAGAAAAATAAATAACATTCATTAACCATTGATTTTTTTAGTGGTCACATATGAAACTTCTGTACATGATTCACCACCAAGATAAAATTTTGACAGAGTCTATGTCACCACCAGTAGAGTGACACAATCATCTATGAGACACCACCAGCTTGACATACCACCATAATGAGACACCACCAACCAAGACACTAGTAGAATAATACATTGTCGATGTACCACTGCCAAACATAGACACCTCTATAGAGAGACACCGTTACAAAGACATATTGCCAGTATTGATGCACTATTCATGATTCAGCACCATTATTTCTTAACTTATTCATTTTGAATTAATTTATCTAATGGATATTTTATTGAATTTAATTTCAAACATATTTTAATGATTTTATCTTAAATGATCAAAAAAATACATTGATGTTAGTGTTAAACATGCAATATGAGATAGTAGAGAGGATCCAAATATTCTTGCTTCTTCTACTAATAAAAGATAATAATAATACCTTGTTCAAACATGCATGTATAGAGAACTAATGAGATGAAAATGATGTACTGAAAGGCTTTACTTGTACATCATACAGCTGAACCTGATTACATGAACAAGAGGAGCTTGCCTGTTGAGTCCTGTAGACACTTGAATGAGGAAGCCAAAGCTCATAAACATCTATTTTCTTCCTTCATGTTTAGAATAAGAGTCTTCAATACTCTATTTTACTGAATTTTTCACAATAACCAAACCCCAGCATAACTGAAAATCAAAATCAAGAGTCACGAGTTGTACTACATATCAAATCGAGCATCTCTATCCCTTCATACTCTTATTGATTAGTTTTAAAATTGTTTCTTTACATTACGAGCAGTGTGTGCTACTCTGTTTTATATACACACACTATCCCATTCATTAAACTATAAGATACATAGTTATCTTCATAACTCTTTTTACACCTAGACTCCCAAGTATAACTATGTAAGTGGTCTAAGGTGACCTATCATTTTTGGTATACCATGGATAATAGTGGAATAGGCCTTGTGTGGAATGGAAAGTTTTATACTGTTGTGAAAAATTGATCTAGGTTTTGGATCAAACTATTTATTTATATAAACTTCTTGGTGGTAGGTGATCGCCAAGTGAAAAGGAATAAGTCTTAAATTGATACTAAACCTCTTGTATTCAAAATTTTTGTTGTGGGTTTTTTTTATACTTTGAATTTATTCTTTAAAAATGAAAATTGTTTTTAAACTATAAAAAAATTAATACTCTGATATTTAACCTTAATTATCATTTTTATAATATTTTGGTTAAGTAAATTGATTTCAAAGGATTAAGTAGTATTGTATAATATTTTATCTAAGAACTAATAAATATTTTAAGAAATCTATTGAAATATTAGAATTTATAATGATCTATTGTTTTGCTTAACTGGGTCATTTTTAAATTAATTGGGGGAATATTTTTATCCATTTTGAATATAAAATTTTATTGGGTACACAATTCACCCCTCCCCTCACCCCCCCCCCCTCTTTAGGTACTCACTTCGACCAACAGAATAAGAGCTAACAAGGTAATTTCTTCTTATTTTTTAAAGTTATTTTTTAATTTTCATATAAAGATTTTTTTCATCTATATATATATATTTTAATTTTTCTTATGATTCAATGGTGATATTACTTAGTAATACCATCTATTTCATTCCCTAGATGGATTATAATCATAACTTGTGTAAATTTTACTTGAAATTGATTCCTTCACATGGGTTAATTAATGCATGATCATATTATTAATTTTTTCTTGTTGCACACATAGGTATGGTTTTTTAGTATGTGATTATTCTATTTGGAATTATATAGTCTACCAATGTATTTGGTAAAGATTTATATTACATGATATGAAAGGGAATGGGGATTAAACCCAAACCCCTATAGTACTTTATCCACTATGTTTATGGGAATGGGGAATGAAACCAACCCCCCAAGGGACTCTTTACACTATGTTTATATGAATGGTATAGTGAACCAAACTTTTCACACATAAATTTTACATCTTTTTAGATGAATATTTAATACATAACATTACGATCTGTTCCAAAACAATAAAGGTTTAGTTTATTTGGGGACTAGATACATAAAAATATTATTTAGGTACATTCTTTGTCATCACTCATAACGATATTCTCACATTTTACCCATCTTGGCATACCCTACTTAAAAAATTTCTTCATAACCTAAGGAAAATAAAAATAATAAAGGTTGAGCTCAGATACTCAGTAATGTTAAAAAAGGGAGATATCGATCAATGATCATATGAATTCATAATATAAGCACAAGAGTGTGATATCATGATCATAACTTAAAAATTTCATACCCTATCTTTTATAGATCATAAACAAGATTCAAGGAATAAAATTATATCATTTTAAAATACATGAATCATAAGAGTGAGGAATCATCATAGATCAGTCATGAACCATATTTTTAGATCATGGTCATAAAAACATTTAATAAGAGTATGGAACAATCATAGGAATATGAACCATTTCATATGTAAAGGTTTAATAATGAGACCATAAAATCATAGTGGATCAGGCATAAACACCAGTTTTCCATATCATAATGGATCAGAAATCACCACTTATTTCCTATAGTAGATTAGGCATCCCTAACTATTTTAAATAGTTGATCTAGAACATAAAATCAAATCCCATAATTATAATAAGAGATATAAATCATACCCAATGCATTATAGGGCTATATAATTTTGATCCCCCCCTCAAATAATGGAAACCATACATATGTGTGCCACAAGTTCATAAAACATTTCTCATGTCATCATATCATACTCTGTGTAAAGAAATCAGGTTTCATAAAAATTTTATAATAATAATAACAAAATATATAGATAAGTAATAGGGATGATATCATTGAATTATATTCCTAGTAATGAATAAGTAAAATCAAAGGATGTTATCATAGATGAAAATGTCTTTAAAGATCACTTGAATTTTTCGTGAGTAAAATACCCTTTTCATTTTGAAATCACATATTTAAAATAAAAATATTTCCCAAATGTTATAGAAAAAAATTTATTTTAAAATAACATTGTAAAATTTCAATGGAAGCTTCAAATCATAGATCAGTCATGATAGTAAGAAATTAGTTTCATTACTTATACATTAAATATTCCTTTCACATTTTTTATAAAAATTCAAAAGTAATTTGTTCGAAAAATTACATCAATATTCATTTGAAATTTTTTATATAAATTCAAACATGAGTAAAAATTAATTTAAAAAATATTAGAATATTCAAAAAAAATATGGAATTTGTTTAAGGCAAACATGGAAGAAAAAGATTCTTGGTTGAATAGTAAAACATAGTTGGTTTTCGTCAAAACTATCCTTTCAGTCTCATGAGTCCTTAAAGTGAGGAAATTTAAAGGAAAAATTCATTCTAAATAAATAAATATATGATAATAAAAATTAAATTTATTTATAAGATGAGGATTAAATAATTTTCTCTATAGAAATCTAATCATAAATAATACCAATTAAAATGGGTTTGCGCCATAAGTCCCTTACCTAAAGTTTTATCTTTCCACATACATGATAAAAACTCGTGTATAATAAATATAGATTTATTATATATATAACACAGAAACATAATTATTTATCCTAAAATATATTATTTACTCATAACTTATTATCACCATTTAATTAATAATTTGTTATTAAAATCACTATTTGGTGTGACAACTCTTTCATTTTGCATGCATGTTTCAATTCATCGATCTTGGTCCTAATTTTTTTTCATAGTTTCATCATCTCCACAGCTTTAATAAAGGTATAAATATAATATATATTCATTATTTATATATTTATATTCATCCATAAAAGGTACATATAGAAAAATTAATTACATCGTTCAGGGAGATGGTTGGTCATACATACGCATAATTGCTCTTTTTACTTTTAAAAGGATGGAATGAAAGAAAGGTAAATAATAAATAAACTTTAAAAATAATTATTATATCATATATATCGTATATATTGTGTAAATCCTTATTATCATCCATGTAAAGATTAAGTGAAAAATGAATCACATCGCTTCATGAAGTTGGTAGTCCACACATACGCACGAGTGACATTATCATTTTCCAAAAAATAGAAAGAAAGTGTATAATGGTTGTTCCATTATCATAATAAAAATAAATCATATTTAATATACTTAATTAGTTATTTTATAATGGATACCATGAATATTTATAATGTAGAATAAGAAATAAAATTGAAAATCTTGGTTAAGAGGTATACCTCTTTGTTGAGAAACCTCTTTTGTATTACACCTTAATCCTTGAAAAGAAGGTATTTTAGTAAAAAAAGAAGTTATAGGATGTGTTTAAGGAAGATAATAAGGTATTATTTTAGGTATTGGATGATCTATAATGCTAAAAATATACGAGGAAGAGAGGAGTGGAGGTTTCCATTTATAAGTGAGGGGAGGGAATTCTTGGAATTACCTAAAGTATTAAATTAATATAAATTAATATTCCTAGAAAAAGGGAAAAATTGATATAATTAAAATATAATTAGATTGTTATTTTAAATCCTATAATTCAATAAAATCTATACAATTTTATTGATTTTTTCACACTTATCATATTTTAGCCCCTATTAACCTTTTTAACAATTAGCATGATATTATTATTATTTTACTCTTTAGGGGTCTAGAAAGTTACTATAAAAGTACAAGTGATTCATAAGTGTAAAATGGTTAATATGTTAAACCATATCTCATTAACTTGGATTAAGATAGGTTATTTATTTATTTAAATCATTTAATAAATTATTATTTATAACAAAATATCATTAATGTCATTTTTGGAACTATTCGTTTAATTTGACTTTAAAAACATAATGAAGTTAAATAAATTGGAATATAAACTTTTAAAACATCCGTAATATGTAATATTTTTCTATAAAATTAGTGTTACATTATAAATCATCCAAAAAATATTACTTTTAGTGTTTTTAAAATAATTTACTTGATTTTACAACTGCTTGCAGAAGCACTATGTGAGCATTGCGTAATCATTAAATGTAAATATTTCATCACTAAAAATTTAAAAAAAATCATGATAACAAAATTTATAAATATTTCAAATAAAAATCTATAACTAAAAATAAGTTTTTTTCCTTTTATAAAATATTATAGATATTAAAATCAAGATAGTGACATTTTTTACATTAACTTTTACTTAAATATTATAAAGGTTAAAATCAAAATTAAATTGAAATAATGTTATATTTTATAATTTTGGATAATTTTGGATGAAATATACTCATATAATGAAATAAAAGAAAGTTTTTGGATGAATTTTAATCCTTTTCACATTTTTTTAACTCTAATTAACAAATTTTAACTTTACTATGGAAACAAAAAATTATTATGGTTTCTATTCATATTAACCAAAAATAAAAAGAGAAATATTTACCAAATTTTCAAATAATTATTATAAATATTGAATATTTTGTTTATAATTCACATTATAGAAGTGATATAAATAAATTTAAGATAAAAACACAAATTTCAATGAAAAGTATCTTTTAAGAAATAATTTATTTTAAGTATAAAAATATTTTTATACCAAATTCAACCATAAAATTGATTCCAATGAACTTAATTGAACTATTAATAATATGATGGAACTAATTTTACTTTTAATCCATTTTAAAACAAAATATAACTTTGTAAATTATTGAATAAAGAATACAGTTTTGAATAAAAATCAATATGTTCTCATTATTTACTAGAAGTATAATCATTTTAGAAAATTATAAAAAAATAAAAATAATATTTTTTGACATGATAGTTCCAAAAAATGAAGTTAATTTTTTCAAATAAATTTTCTAATAGTGTTATAACTTAATTATATTATTTTCTCAAAGAAATTATAAAATCCATTTTTGAGGAAAAATCTATTTTTAAAAGATATAATGACTCTACTAAATTTATTTGTTTCATCTAAAACATTTATACATAGTTTTTAAAATGTGTATATTTAAATTAATTCATCTATGTTAACATCTAGGATATAACTTTATATTATATGATGGTTAATTTATTCATGGGGTTGCACGTATCACACAATATCGAAGAAATCAAATTTATTTAAAGACTAATATATCATAAAATCTAGAGGAGTTACATTCGACCCCCATTAAAATTAACTTCTCCCTTGAAATTACATATCATTAATACATAAAAAATAAGGATATATTTTCTTCATCACATCCTTAGGTTCCCATGTAGCTTTCTCTGATTTATGGCTTTATCATAAAAATTAACAAGGTGAATAGTCTTGTTTTATAGCACTTTCTCTATTTGGTCCAAAATCTACACCAGTTTTACCTCATAAGAGTTATCTTTCTGTAGTGGTATGACATATAACTTTATTATATGTGAAGGGTCTAGTATGTCTTCCTCAGGAGAGATACATGGACTACATCATGAACTTGATAGAGATTTGGTGGAAGTGCTAAATGATAACATACCATTCAGATGAGATCAATAATCTCCAAAGGACTGATATATATAAGTATCAACTTTACCTTATTTAAAAATTTCATAACCTTATTCCAAGTAGATATTCATAGGAATAACGTTTCACCAACTTCGAACTATAGATCTCACCGATGATTGTTAGCAGAACTTTTATATCAACTCTGATATATTCTTATGTGATGTTAAATAGATCTAACCTTCTCTTCCATTTCTTTAGCTATATCAAGTCCCAATTTCATTATTTCTCCAACTTTATCCCAACATGTTAGAGTTATTCACTTATTTATATATAGGACTTCATAAGTTTTTATATGAATGATTGAGTGAAATCTATTATTATAAGAAAATTTCACCAAAGAAATGTGTTGATCCCATTAACCTTAGAAATTTATAGAGCAAGATCTCAACATGTATTCTAGAAAATGAATGGTCCTCTTAGACCAAATATCTATCAATGTATGATATGATGCATTTAAAATCAATATTATATTTAGATACTTCTGAAGACTTATCTAGAACATCTAGTTAAACCACAAAACCTGACCAGATACAAAAAAATGTGGTACTCTATACAATATTACCACTTCCTTAATGTATTCCCTAGAAACAAAATCAAGATAGAAATTTTCTCTAATGTAAATTAAGTGTTCTAACTTTGTAAGGTGGTTAAATACAACCTAATTAGTATCGTTCCATTTATGTGTTTTGGGGATTTTGACTACAAAATCCATGGTAATGTTTTCCAATTTTTATTTAGTTGTGGGTAGTAGTTATAACATCCCCTTATAATTTTGTCTCTAATAATTTACAAGATTACATACTAGGAATCATGATATATACTCTTCAATATCCCTTTTCATATTTTCCCATTAGAAATACTTTTTTAGGTCTCTATATATCTTCATACTTCCATGATAAATATTGAATGGTAAACTCTGATCTTGATCCAACATATTCTTCCTCATGTCTAGTATTTATAAGACACATACTCATTTCCTAAACATTATCATTATATCACAATCAATGATGAACTTAGGAAAATTTCTTACTTTATTCTACAGTTCCACATCTTCCTTCTACACCTCTTCAATCCTCGTACTAATAGATATTTTTAACATTCATTTCACCAAGATAAGATTCAACCCCATCATTTAATATTTCTATATCTATCCTTTTAAAATTTATAAATATTGGATAATTTGTGATCCTAATCATAATATAATCTAACATTACTATTCCAACTAAGATAATCTTCCACCATGTTTTCTTTCTCCTATTGGTAATGTATTCAACAATCATAATCTTTAATCAATTCCAATCATCATCTCTGATGCATTTTCATCTCCTATTGAGTTAATATATATTTTAATCTTTTATTATCAGTCTAAATATCACATATTTATCTTTAAAGACAATTCCTCTGTATAATTAATGATAATTTTACTATAGATAAATCCAAATCATTAGTTAGGTAATTTTACTCATGTGTCATCATTGTTGTGAGGAATAATCTATAATGATATAATTTCCCTGAGTACACATCACAAACCCTTCTTTAATGCATCACTATAGATCACACACTCTTATACACCATAAGGTAGTATGAGTACATGTTCACTAACAAACCTTCTATTTAGATCCTTGAAATTATCTTCACATTCATCTATCTATAAGAACTTAATCACCTTCTAAGTCAACTTGGTGAGTAGATTAGATAGTCATGAGAAATATTTCACAAAATCTTAGTAGTATCCAGCTAACCCAAGAAAACTATAGATTTTTATTGTCTTAGTGGTTCTAGGATATTGTACAACAATTTATATATTTGAAGGATCCACTGATACACCCTCACTTGAGATTTTATGACCCAATAATGAATCTTTTTAAATCTAAAATTCTCACTTGGTGAATTATGCATGCAACTTCTCCTTTTTCGATGTCTTCGACACAATTATCAAATAATATTCATGCTCTTCCTTTACCTTTTAATATATAATAATATAATCTATAAATACTACCAAAAAATAATCAAGGTAATATCTAAAGGAACTATTCCTTAAATCGATAAATAATGTAGGGGAATTAGTAAGTCCAAATGTAATCAATATAAATTTACAATGTGCATACCTCGTAAGGAAATATATATTAGGTATATCCTCTTTATTAACCCTCAATTGATCATATACGAGATTAATTTAAATATTATAAAAGTATTTATCTCCACATAATTGATCAAAAACATTGATATGGGATAGAGGGTACTTGACCTTGAAAGAGATCTTGTTAATTTCCTGATAATAAATTAAAAGACACATTGACTCGTATTTATTTGTAATAAAAAGAACTTGTGAAACTAATGGTAATGGATTTGGGTGTATGAATCCCTTATCAAGATCCCCATGTAGTTTCTTTTTTAATTCCTTTAACTCAATTAGGTTCATTCTATAAGGTGTTTTTGAAATAGTCATAACACTAGGTATAAGTTCTATTGAAAACAAAACTTGATGATTCAAAGGTAGACTAGGAAAATATTCTGGAAAGACATTAACAATACCCTATACAATAGGAATATTCTTAATGTTTATTTTCTCCCCAATCATCTGATATATACACCCTTAATGGATAGAAATAAATACCCACAATCTAGAAGTAATTTCCATTGTAAGTCTATATTTATCATCACATAGATAAATGATCATAGGTTCATTCAGAATATGAAATGTGACTTCCAATCATTGATAATTGATGTGGGATCTGTCTAAATAAAGATAATACATGAATCGAATCACATAAAATTCAACTAAGTGGAGAATCCTAATATTTTTTAGGAAACACCTTCCCATAAACTTTAATTGGAGAGGAACTATAGACATGAAATGACACTATCATACCATTAGTATTATTCACCACTAACTCAACATATAACCATTCAGGTGGTGATTTGATACCCTTAGAAAATTACTTAGATATATAATATTGGTTAGATCAATGATAAAATAAGAAATTAGATATTATATATTGGATGATAAGTGTAGGTTTCACCACATCATTCTTGTATACCACTTCAATAGTCATAATCACATAATATTTCCCTTTTCCCTTGGGATTAAGATGACTTTGATGTTCATAATTATAAAAAAACATTTATATTAGTGCACTATTTAGAATAATTCCCATACTCCTTTCATTTGAATCATTGTAGCATGGGTGGTGCATTAGTCAACATCTTCTTTTCCTCCATTGTATAAAATGTACTCTTCATTGAATTTCGACATTCATGGGCTTTATGACCCACCTTTACAAATTTAAATCACCTACCATTTAAATTTAAGAAATTCCCTTGATTTTTATTCCCATATTTATGGAATGTATATGGTTGTAATTTCTTTTCACCATGTGATTTATTCAAGTTTCCATGAAACACAGTCTTTATTTTCTTATCAAAACCATGAGAATGATAGAAATCTCTAATTCCCATTTCTATCTTGAGTACACATAGAATGATTTCTTCATAGATACTAAAGAATCTTATAGTTAATTCCTTTTGGAGACTTGGTTTTAAGAAACTATATAATGGATCAATTTTTATTTAAAGGATGATGATTGAACCATAATCATACCTTGAAAGTGTTGTAAAATCTACTTCATATGTACCAATGGATTCATCAAACTTGTTATTGATTTCAAGGAATTACTTCTCCTTTTTTCAATGTAAACAAAAGGGAATTACTGAAAAATATCTTCTTAAACTCATCCCATTTCATTGAGTCAATTTATTCCTTTTTCCTTGTATCCTTATAAGATTCCATCATCGGTATTCTTTTCCTTCTAAAAAATAAATGGATAAGGAAACTTTTTCATGTTCTAAGCACTGGAGAATAGAAAATATTTTCTCAATGGTGTTGATCCATCACTCATCCATTAATGGATAATAAGACCAACTATAACAAGGTGGTTGTTTCCTCATAAAATTATCAATAGTATGGTGTTACCTCATTTGATTGTTTGGACACTCAATATGATTTCTAACCTGAGAAAGTCATGGGAGTATATAAAAAATATTTTTCATTCCAACTCCCATACCATATGGTTTCTAAGGAGGATAATAATTTCATTGTCTATCATATTATTTTTTAACATGATTTATATGGTTCCATCCATTGACTAAAAAATCAAAGAGTAAGTATCATTCTATAATATTTAAAGTGAGATATCCTATGATGATGAAATATTAATTATAGGATTTCAAAATCATGACACCTTATTATCAATATATGGAACCTTAGGTTTAATATAAGTTATCCATGGTCATATCAAAATAATAAGATGTTACCATATACTTATAATTAACCCCATGGTATTCATCAAAGTATTCTAACCCAAATCTCTAAATATTTACTAAACCTTTCTCTAATAGAAACTATAGAAACTCAAAATTTTCATACATAAATATTACATCTTTTTAGATTATTATTCAATACATAACAATAAGATTCATGCCACAAATATAAAAGGCTCAATTTCATAGGAAACTATATATATAACCATATTATTTAGGCATATTATTTATCATCTCTAACAATTATCTTCTCACTTTGTAACCTTCTTTACATGCCATACTTAAAACCATTCTTTATAACATGAAGAAATAAAATATAAGAAAGGGTGAGATTAGATGGTCGGTAAGGGTAAACATGGGAGATATCAATTTATTGTCATATGAAAGCATAAGATAAGAATAATGGTATGAGATCATGATCATAATTTATAAAGTTGGTATCCAATCTATCATATATCATAAAAATTATTCATGGAATACACATTTACTATTTAAAAATACACTAATCATAAGAGTGAGTAATCATAATAAATAAATCATAATCCTTAAGTTTAGATCATAAGAATAAAAACATGTCATGATAGTGTTCCACCATCAAAGGTATAAAAAGAATTTCATATGTCAAGGTTAACAACCTTGACTATAAAATCACAATAAATAAATCATCAATACATGTTTCCCATATCATAACAGATCATGAATCACCACCTATTTCCCGTAGTGGATCAGGAATCCCTACCTATTTCCCATAGTATATTCAGTACATGAATATGCATCAAATACTTATCTAATGAGATATAAATCATTACACAATTCATTGGAGTGCTATATAATTCTAATCTCATCCATAACATAAATAAAACCATACATATGTGTGCCACAAGATCATAAAACATTCATTGTATTAGCATAACATAACCCATTTAATTAAATAAGGTTTTATAAACATTTAATCATCATAATCATAAAAAATACAAAGAAATAATAATGATTGTTTCATTTGATAATATACCTAGTAAATAATAAGTAACATCAAAGGATTTTATCATAGATAAAAAATGTATTTAATATATCACTGGAATATTTCTTGAGAAAAATACACTTTTCATTTTGAAATCACATTTTTAAAATATAAATATTTCCCAAATATTATGGAAAAAAATTTCTTTCAAAATATCCTTTGAAAATTTTAAATGAATCTTCAAATAACTGAGTGGTCATGATGTTAAGAAATTTAATCCATCTAATGATTCCTTTCACATTTATGGTAAAATGTAAAAAGTAACTCATTAAGAAAATGATGGGAATTTTACTTTGAAAAAATTTCTTAGAAAAAAAAAACTTAGTTAAAAAGTAATTTAAACATTCATTCGGTAATATTCAAATAATATTCATGAAAAATTTTTAAATAAAAAATTAACATGGAAGAAAAATATTCCTGATCGGATAGTAAAACATAGTCAGATTTCCTTAAAAATATTATTTTGGTATCTTGAGTACTTAAATTGTGTAAAATAAAAGTAAAACATGAATTATATAGAAAAAAATATTGGATAATAAAAATTAATTTTATTTATCATATAATTATCACAAAATTTCCTCAATGGAAATTCAAGCATAAATAATTCCAATTAAAATGGGATTGAGACATAAATCGATTACCTCATGTTTCATCTTACTTCATACACATTAGAACCTAAAATATAATAAATACATATTTATTATACATATATTATAGAACCATAATTATATATATGATTCCAAATATTATATAATTATAACATCTTCTTATCTTTTTAAAAACAATTTGTTATTAAAATCACTTTTCTGGGTGATAACTTTTTTGTTTTTCATTCATATTTACATTTGGTGGTCCCAATCATTATACTTTTATCATGGTTATATAATATCTATAATTTTAATCATTATATAAATATTTTATATATTCATTACATATATATATATATATTTATTTATATTCATCCATAAAAGGTAGAGATAGAAAAATGAATTACAACATTCATGGAGATGGTAAGTCGTACGCACGCATTAACATTATTTTCACTTTTTGATGGATGGAATAAAATAATTGTAAATAATAATTCACCTTTAAATAATCATTATTATATCATATATATCATTTATATTCATTAAATTTATCCTTATTACCATATATGCAAAGTGGTAGTGAAAAATGAATCACATCACTTTGTGGGGGTGGTAGTCCACACATACACATGAGCGACGTTATCATTTTTCAATGGTTGGGAAGATGGTGGATAATGGTTGTTCCATTATCATAATAAAAATTCATAATATTGAATAAAATTAATTAATTATTTTTTAAAGTATTCCATGAATTTAATGTAAGTATAAGAATAAATAAAAATGTAAACATTCGGTTAAGAGTTATACCTCTTCATTGAAAAACCTCTTTTGGCTTACAAATTATGCCTTGAAAGGATGAAATTTTATAAATATATAAAAGATTTAGGACATTTTTAATGAATCCAAGAATGTTTTAGGGTATATATTTGTGTAGATAGAAAGATCAAAATATGTAAGTAAGAGAGGAAATAAGGTTCTCTTTTATAAGTGAGGGGAGGGGCAATCTTGGCGTTACTTAAAGTATTAAATTAATATAAATTAATTTTTCTAAACAATGGATCAAAATTGATAGAATTAGAATAAAATATTATTACGATTCTAAATAATCTCATACAATAAAAGTTGGACACGTTTTGGTTATGTTTTCACCCTTATCATTTTGTTTTAACCTCCCATAAACCCTTTTTAAAATTACCATGATATTACTATTTCATGCTCTTTAGGGGTCAATAAGGTTAAAATAATAGGAACATTTACTAATAAATGGTTCATTGTTTATATTTTAAACCAGTTATGATTCACTTTTCCAAATATAGTTTTTTTATGAATTTTAAATCATTTATTAAAATGTTATTTATGTTAAAATATCATTAATGTAATTTTTGAAACTATTTATTTAATTTGACTTTAAAAACAACATGAAAAAGATGTTAATTTGAATATAAACCTTTAAATATTCATAATATGTTATATTTTTCTATAAATTCACAGAACACTATAAATCACCAAAAAACTATTACATTTAGAGTCTTTAAAATAATTTACATGATTTTTATACTACTTTCACAAACTCTGTATTTGGATTTCAAAAGAATTTAAGGTAATTATTTCATCACTAAAAATTTAAAATAAATTTCCATGATAAAAAATTAATTAAAATTTTAAATAAAAATTTATAACAAAACTTAATTTTTTTATCCCTATCAAAAAATATTATAGATATTTAAAGTAAGAAAGTGACATTTTTTATTTTATCTTTTACTTAAATATTATAAAGGTCAAAATCAATATTAAATGAAAATAAAAGTTCATATTTTTGAATTTTTTATGACTAACTATAAACTATATTCATCCAGTGAAATAAATTAAATATTATGGGTTAATTTTAAGTCTTATCACATTAGTTTTAACTCTAATTAAACTATTTTACCTTTACTATGGTAACAAAAATTTACTATGGTTAATATTCCAATTGACCAAAAATAAAAGGGATAAAATTTAAAAATTTATACCTTATAATTAAAAATATTTAACCCAATTTTATAGATTCAATTTCTATAAGTGATATAAATTATTTTAAGATAAAAACACAAATCACAATAAAAAACAGTTTTTCAGATAAATGCTTTTTTAAGAATAACAATACTTCTATACCAAACATCAATCATAAAATCGATTCCAGTGAAATTAATATTATTATTAATAATATAAGGGGACTAATTGTTCTTTTAAAACATTTTAAAAAAATATAACTTCAAGAATTCTTCAAATAAAATTTTTGTTTCAATAAAAATTAGTATTTTCACAACTCACTAGAAAATAAATCATTATAGAAAATTCCCAAAAATTAACCCCAATCTAATTTTGAAATTATAGTTTCAAAATTTAGTCTAATTTTTCAAAATAAATTTTTAAAAAAGTTGAAGAAATGAATTATACTATTTTCATAAAAAAATAAATAAAAACTATTTTTGAGGAAAAAGAGGATTTTTAATAAATATAATAACGTTAGAAAATATATTTTGTTCATATAAAATATTTATACATATTTTTTCAAATGAGGTTATAATTATTCATTCCATCAATATAATGGATAGTTTATGATGGTATACTAAGTTACGGTTCATTTAGGCTTGGGGTTTTGTCTATTGAAATCTTTCAAATAAATAAAATTTATCTTAAGAGAAATATTTCATAAAATATGAGGGTGTTACAAATGGGGAGTGAACCTAAACTAATAATGGACTATTTTCACACTGTTTAATATAATATGGAGTAAATAAAAATCCCTAAGGGACTCCAACCACTATGTTTATAATAATCGAGAGTGAACCCAAACGTCTAAGGGGATCTTTCCACTATGTTTATAAAATAGGAAGTAAACCCAATAAACTATGGGACTTTGTCATTTTTATGAGGATGGTATTTTCTATTAGAATTTAAATAAGAATTTTTTGTTTATAATTATGTATATTTCACATTATTATGTCAAAAATCTAGGTTATGAAGCATTCTTATGTTATGTTTTCGTGGATCCTGAATATTGAATCGTGTTTCTTCACTCCTATAACTCGTGTATTATATTATTAAAAATTAATTATGTTATGAATCATGATTTGTGATATATGTTTTATTGGGTAAGATTATCTAATGTTATGTTCATTCACCATGACTTTGTTCTCATGCTTATATTTATGAACTCCGATTGTTATCACTTATGTTTACCCTTACAGGATGTTTGCTAACACCCATTTATTATGTTTCAAGTCCCCAAGAATGAATATGAGTATTATGTGTGATATTTCTAGAATGATATTATTTAATGCTATATTTTTTCGAAATGTTGAAGACTTTGTAAAATATGAAGATTGTGTAAATAATTTTCAAGGACACTAAACCTATAAGTTGTGTGGTGTGATTTATTATGATATGTAATGAATAATAATATAAAATGATTTAGTATGTATATATAGTAAATTTGGGTCATATTAATTTATATAAAATTAAGGATTAGTAATTTTGGGGGGGATAGATTATGAATAATAAGAGGAAAAAACGTAAACCAACATATGTTGAACCAAAATTGATGTAGGATGAATAAAAAACATCATTGATTTAAATAAAGGTGTCATAATTAAGGATATATTAGGATTGATTTACCATGTCATATGATTTCTTAATCTGGTTATTATTTCTTAATACAAAAATGATTGTTTTTTTCCAATGAATGGTACTAGGATGAATCGAGTTAACAACAATTGTAATAGATAATTTAATAATTATACTAATGAGAAACAAAATGGAATGGTAGTTGGTGTTGAAAATATTATGGTTATGACTACCCATATATCTTGAGCTACATTCAAAAACCTAAATTATATCAAACTCTAAAACTCCCCAAATAATATAAAAATAAAGTTTCATGTAAGTTCAGATGATAAATTCCATGGAGGAATTCTTTATGTCAAAAATATGAGAAGAAGTACCTAGATAAATATACCATAAGAATTAGAAGATATTTTATGTATGAAAAAAGAGGTAATTGAGAAATAAAATTTCAAATAAAAATAAAAATTTTGGTTAACATAATGGAGGAAAATAAATTTCTTCCTAAGGTACCACTATTAATTCAATATTTGAAATGTGAGGATTTTGGACACTATTAAAAAACGACACCAACCCAAGAATTAATGGGGACAATTGACATCATCAAACACATAAGATAAGGTAAAAAGGAAGTCTTATCTAATTAAAAATGTTAAATTGGGACATAAAGATAAAATGGTAAAAGGTATTCTCATTATCCCATCGATAATAGAAAATGTTGTATTTTTTTGGGTTCTTACCGATCCTTTATATCTAAAAGGTTTTATAAGTTCACCAAATCACCACCCAAATTGGTAGATTTTTAATTATTGGTGAAATTTTTTAATGGTATGATTATTTCATCCCAAGTAGATAAGTTCAATCCAATAAAATTTCATGAGAATGTGATTCCTATTAATCTTATTATTCTAATATGATGTTGGGTATGGATTATCTATCCCTATATAAATCTCATTTAAATTTTTGGGATTTATAAGTTACATTTCATATCCAAAATAAACCTATTAATGTATATTAGTTCAAGGATGACTATGAACTCCATATGGAAAATAATTATATTATATGGGTCTTAACACCCAAACATGAGGGGTATTTAGCATAAATTGTTACAGGAAAACTCAATATTTAGGATATGCCGAATTTTGAATGAATACATTGATGTTTTTACTTATGAGTTTCATAGGATTCCCTCATATCGTGAGGTTGACTATTCAATAGAACTCATACCTTGTGTTATGCCTAAGTCAAATAATACTTATATAATGGTTCCAATTGAATTAAGGAAATTGAATAAGAAACTCTAAGAGAATATGGATAATTGTTTTATATACACAAGGGATTCACGGTGAGGTTAAAAAATACTCTTTATTAATAATAAATATATATCAATGAATATTTTCATTGATTATTGTGAACTTGAAAATATCATGATCAAGAAAAAATATCCTCTACTGTATATGGAATTTTATTTTTTATCTGCTATAAGGGGCACAATATTTCTCAAAGATTGACCTTTAATATATATTTTATCAATTAAGGGTGAAAAGGGAGGATATACCCAAGACAACCTTTCGTACAATATATTGTCCTTATGGATTTAAAGTGATACTATTCAGACTTAAAAATTCCTTTGTTATAATTATAGATCTAATCAATATATTCATTAGGTATTACCTCGATCAACCTACGGTAGAATTTATAGGTGATATTCTCATATATTTCAAGAGAATGGAAGACTATTAAGATCATTGGAGGATTTTTTGGACGACCTTAAGAAAGGAGAAGTGGTATACCAAATTTAGCAAGTATCAGTTTTTTACATAGAAATTATGATTCTTATTTCATATAATCACATGTGAAGGAGTATATGTGGATCCTTCAAAAGTAGAGGTAATTAAATAATGGATCAAACAAACCATTGTAATATAGAACTAGTGTTTTCTTTTATTTGATAGATACTATCGAAACTTTGGGAAAAAATTATCATTATTGTCAAATCCACTAACCAAATTAACTAATAAGGAATTCATGTTCCTATAGATAGATGAATGTGAAGAAAATTAAAAGGATATTAAGATAAGGTTATTTAGAGAACCAATTCTCATAATTCCTTATAGTAGATGATGTTTTGAGATATAAAGTGATACATCATAAGAATATATTGGGATGTGTGCTCATTAAAAATAGAATTATTTTATCTTACACCTCATGTTAATTAAATTTACATTATAAAAATTATTCAATGCATGATCTAGAGATAGTAGAAATAATAATTACATTAAATATTTGGAGTCATATTTAGAAAAAATGGTTATAAAAAATGAAAATCTAAACATATGCCTATTGTGGGGTAAAATATTAGTTTATTAGTCTTACCCAATATAGTAAGTTATATATCTCATTAAAAATTATATCTCAAGTCATGAATATATTAAGAATACCCTCATCTATTTTCATGGGTAAGATAAATTAAAATTTCAAATATGAGACTTATTTAAGAGTGAGAATGTATCATCCCAGATTTAAGTATGAATTTTATTTCCCTAAGTTACTTATTTTATTATTTATACTCAATAAAAACAGTAGTAGAAAATAAATCAAATAATAAATGAATAAAATTAACAAAAAATTATTCCCTCATAATGAAACATTACAACCTAAAAACTTTATCCATTTATTTGTAAAAATAAATCCATGAACCAAAATAAATTTATTAAAAAGAAAAGTGCACAAAATTTCAAAGATATAAGTTACAAAAATTCAGAACAAGACCAAACCGAGTAGATGATACAAGCCCCACCCAAAAGAGAGATATACTATCAAAAATACATCATCCAGGTAGTTCCCCCATGCTAGTAGAATTTATCATCAACAAAAAAAGTGTGCGAATAAATTTATAGCGTGAAATGGGGTTAATATCGTCATTATATGATCATTATTACAGGGTATATAGTCATTGGGTATAATACCAATAAACATTTTATCAGTTTGGAATTATCAGTATACAATTGATATAAAGAAATTTTATTTAGATGTAAAAAAAATATTTTAATATTTTAATATAAATAAAATAAATTAGTTTTAAATTTAATTAAAATATTATCATTTAATTAGGAAAATACCATTTCTTCTAAATTTTATATTTTTAATAATTAAATTTTTTATTAAATTTATTACTTTAAATAAAGATACCAATAAAACTTATTTATAAAATTCAATAAACAATTAGTAAAATAAATTAATAGCATCCAAGAAATAAATAAGTAATTATAAGTAATACTAATTTAATTATTCACTTCTGAACAAAAAAATTATTTAAAAACATTATTTTCACTATATATTGTGTGGTTTTATTTAAGTGTTAAATTTATCATATTTATAGTATTAAATTTACTTAAATTTATTCCTTATATATATATAATTAATTTAATAACTATCTAATTATTATTACATGTTAATGAATTAGAATAAATTCATTTTGGTTCTTGAAAATATATTTTTCTAATAATTGCTTTTTATGTGTCATGTACTCTTGTATTAAAATTAATTTTTATCACTTTAAGAAATAGCATCTAAAAAAATTAATTTCATATTTGGAATTAGTATTTCCAAAATAGTTAATAAGGATGGTTTTATTTTTAGGCATAAAAATAAGTTTCCAGGTTAAAATTTGAATTACCACAGTAAAGGTAAAATGAGGAAAAAGGATTTAACAAAGGGATAAAGACCTAAAATATTATAAAACACTATCAATAATTGAGTTGATAAGATAATGATAAACCTCACCTTATCTTATCTCCATTTTTCTTAAAATTTGGAACCACTTTCCATGTTAAAGATATTCTTTACACATTAATGAATTGGTATTTTTAAAAATATCACTCAAGCTCACCTATAAAAGTACCCCACCTCTTCTAACCTCAACCCACACCTTTCCTTTGGTTTCCTATTGAATCCATATCCAATTTATATCCCTAGAAACTTAACTCACATTTTCATACTTCTATTCATAAGATAATTCCCAAATCGATCATTTCTAATAGGCTCTCTAAGATAAGATTGAAGTCTTTAATAGAGTTAGAGTGTATCCAACCAACCAAAAGATAGAGGTAATGGATTTTCATCTCAATTTACCCCTTTTGAGTGACTTTTTACATTATTCACCTATTTTAACTTACAAGGTGTATATAATACCTCTTTGACACATTTTATTGTAGTTCCATCTCTATTAATGGTATTTAAAGTTCCACTTCAAGTTCTCCATTTCATTTTAAATTATACTATTCATTACCAAAGTCTAAAGGGTTTCTTTTCCAATTTCACTTTGAATTCATGTTTTTTTATTAATAAATTTATACTGTTATAAAATAGAATGTTCTTTCTCTCCAAAACTACATTTATTTTCTTCTCATCTAGTTATTTATTGTGTTTACAAGTCTCCTTACCATTTCACCTTCATTCAACTAAAAATTGAAATAATATGATCTGGTAAGTATATTTAATCTAATCTCTCATTTCTTATCAGGAATATATCTCATTTATGTCCATGTTTTTATATGAATTTTTGGATTTCCTTAACCCTTCATAGATGATCACTTAATTTTATTTTCTAATTACTTTCACATTATTTACAAAAGGATAAAAGGAAACATTTTTAATGTTTTTCGTACTATCACTTTCTCCCTATGTTCCCTTTGATTTTCTTTATATATCTTACTTTCCATGTTTTCTGGTTTTTCTAAGGAATTTTCCATTTAAGTTTACATTCATTTTTAGGACTATTGTTTTAAAAATTACTTCATTTTAAAATAATGGTTATAAAACTAAAATGTATATTTCTTATTATTTTTTTAAAATAATTTTCCAATGATATTATAAAGTATTTTTTATTTATTCCAATATCCTTTAGTGTTTCTTATGATTCACTAGGGATATTCCTTAATGATACCATCAACCTTCTTTCTTTGGATGCATTATAATCATTTATTTTGTAAATTTTCATGAAATCCATTTTTTCTCACTAGTTAATCAATCCATGATATAATTATGAGTTTTTTATTATGAAACATGTCTGTATGGTTTTTCAATGTGTGATAGGTGGTCATGGAATTAATATATCCCTCCACTGAATTATGTGAATATTTTCATCTATTGAGATGATAATGATTGGGGAGTAAACCCAAAACCCTAAGGTATTATGTCCACTATGTTTATGGGAATGTGAAATGAACAAAAACCACAAAGTGAATATTCCCACTATGTTTATGTGAATATAGAGTGAACTCAAACCCCTAAGGGACTCTGTACACTATGTATTTATGGGAACTGGTAATTAAAACTAACCCCTAAGGGACTCTATCCACTATATTTATAAGAATTTTTAGTGAACCCAAACCCCTAAGAAACTTTGTCCACTTTTTTTTATTGGAATGGGGAGTGAACCTAAACACCTAAGGTACTCTTTTTACTATGTTTATGTGATTGTGGAATAAACCTCAATCTTAATGGGGCTCATTCCACTATTTTTATGGAATGAGGAGTGAACCCAATCCATTATGGGAATTTTCCAACTATGTGAGGATGGTCTTGGTAGTGGGACTTCACATAAGAAATGTATTTTTTACATTTATGAATATATCACATTATTATGCCACAAATCTATGTTATGGAACATTATTATGTTATGTTTTCCTGGCTTGGGATTTTGGACTCGTGTATCCATACGTCTATGACTCTTGTCATTTTTTATACCAATATCCTTATGTTATGAATCATGATTTTTTATCTATGTTTTATTTGGTATGATTTTCTTATGATATGTTCTGTCACCATAATTATGTTCTCATACCCACATATGCATATTATGCTCACTTGTGATATTAGATCGTTATCTCTTAAGCTTTCCATTATTAAGTAATTTAGCCAACCCTTTTATTATATTTCTATTCTTTGAGAAATTAATAGTATTATTATGTGTGATATTTCTAAAAGGATATAATGTGTTGGATATTATAAAGTAATTGTGGAAAAAATATTGTAAAATAAGAAGATAATGTAGTTAATTCCCAAAGATACAAAACCTACAGGTTATGGGGTGTGATTTATTGTGAGATGTAATGAATATTCATGTAAAATGATGTATTATATATATATATATATATATATATTAAGATAGGGAATATCAGTTTATGATCATTCATAAATCCATTATAAAAGGAAGAAAAGTTTACTATTGTGGGGGATAGCTATTTTTTTATGATTTTTCTTCCTATTTATTATATTATCTCTAGTAATAGATAACTTGGATAATTATGGTCAAGAATATGAGATTTATCACACCCCCTAATAATGAATTATAGTTATTGATATCCAATTCTCCCTTTCTCAATATTTTTGGAATTGTGTTTTTAGTTTAGGTAACATGGTATTTTATTTGTTTATTACATTTCAATTATTATTCATTCATTTTGGGGGGATTACACGCATTTTATTATGGAAATTATTCATTTAATATATGGTGGAGTGGAGTGGGGATTAGTTTAGGAGTGATTAGAGATATTTTATAACTTATATAAGAAATAAATAGGATTCTAGTGATCATTTCATATCTTTTTTTTGAATTAAACACACTAAGTGAGGGTAATCAATTGATGTAACTGATTTGTGAGAGGGGATGTGATTTTTTCTTAATTGAATTTTTGATTTATAAATTAGGATGAGGTATTATTTAGGGTGAGTACACTATCTCAAAACTAATTTTGAACAATATTTCACTTACACTAAAGTACGCACACACTTGGTTCCTTATTTTTGAATACAAATCTAACCCATACACACACACACACACAAAGAAGCACTTGGGATTCTGACTCTCTATGAGATTCCAAAGCTATGCAACTTAATATATTTCTCTTGGGTTTATATTTTTATTTCATGACTAGCCCGTGACAGTTACCACTAACAAATTCGCACCATTTCTATGGATTCCATCTATATTTATTTTTTTCTTATTATAAATTTTTCCATAACATGAAAAAATATAATTCCAATTACCTATATGGTTTTAATCATGATTTTTAGAGAACTATACTTGACAAAGCTATATATTTTAGGATCATTAAGATTTTGGATAGAGAAATTTTTACATCTCATCAACAGACTCTCATTCATCTTCCCAATATTCTAAAGCTTTAATAGGTGGTGATAATATAGAGGAGAACATAGAAAAATCAAACTGAACACTTGGAAATTTTTTGTAAACCAAATTTAAACTATTATAATAATTAATTATTCTTATCATATAATAAGGTTTACTTTGATTTAATGCATGTAATAATAGAAATTATACCTAAGTTTCATAGTTTGGTAGGTGTAAATCCTGAAAATAATTTGAAGAAATTTGGTATTATATGAATTAACTTCAAGACTAGAGGAGTTTTAGAAGATCAAAGAAAATGGAATGTATTCACATTCTATTTAGAGGGATGAGTAAGTGAATGGATATAAAACCTATAACATGGAAAGGTATCAGATAAGAAAATCACTAGAGTAATTTTATTTATAATTTATTTACTCTTTCATTGAGTATAAAAATGAAAAAGAAGATTTATATAATAAGTAAATCTAGTGGAAAAAATATTTATAAATATTGGTAGAGGTTCAATATTTGTATTGTCATCTATCCAAATCAACCCATATAAGATAAAAAAAATTGGATTTTTTCTATAAAATCCATCTAGATGGTGATAAAAACCTACTTGATGCTTCTTCTGGAGGATCTCTCATAGAAAAATATTCAAACAACTATAAGGAGTTAATATAAAATATCCCTTATAACTCCTAATAATTTGGTACAAGGACCACTAACAAAGGTGTGCATGAGGTTAAAAGTTCCAAATTTCCATTACATGAATCTAGAAGTGAAGAACTACCCTATTTTGTGAAACAATTATCACCAAACATAGTAAATGAATACATATCTAAAACCCCCATGGGTATTTTAAGTTTAAAATAATTTAGAGCATTTCATAAATAGCTTTCCTCGAGTACAAGAAACTAAAATTTGTAATGTCATGTACCAAAGATAGTTCCAAAAACCAATGAACAACCAAATTTTCAAGGAGTACTCAATAATCAAGTACATAGCAAGAAAAAAATAGCTATAAATGATAAATTCCGATATAGTTTCCAATATAAATACCATCCACCTCCATTCCAAAGGAATAAATACCAATCTTCAACAAGTTATCAACCTCGAGGATAAAATTAAGAGCCATAAATGAAGTACTTGTTGAGATAGTTAATGTAGTACCAAGTTAATCAAAAATATACTTTGAAAAATCATAGTTCTAAGATTAGGTAATTGAATTTTTAGTGTATGAAAATTCTTACTACTTAAAAACATTTATAAATCAAGGTTTATGTAAACTTCCAACTCAATAAATTCCATACCCCAATTGTAAAGTAATGGTAGGGATGTACAGGTCATTGATGAGTTTCCACTAGATGTTAAAGATGAAACAGGAAAAACAAGTTAAGGGGAATAAGAACTTATAGAGAAACAAGTGGATCCACCTATAAAGTCACAAATAATGAAATAGAAAAAGTTAAATCCAAGATAGATGATTTTCCTCAATCATTACCACCCTTTTTTCAATGATAGTTCCACTAAAGAAATAGACTATATAGTCCCTATGGAAAAAAGTGTTTGATACCTTTAAGAAGGTGAAAATAAATATTACTCTACTAGAAGAATTCAAACATATTCCCAAGTATGTGAAATTTATCAAAGAGCTATGTATTAAGATAATGCATCACAGAGATGAAAGGGTTGGGTTATTATTAGTGTTGGGAATTTCATTTATATTTTATTTGTTTTGATAAATTGAAAAATTAATTCATTTAAAATCTCTTCATTTAAATATCTTCAATTAAAAATAATTTTAACAAATCATGTTATTTAAAAGTTTCAATTTAAAATCATTTAATTGTTCTATTGGAATAAAGTTTTAAATTTTTTAATTTTTTTTAATTTCTTTTTAATTTGAATTAAAGTTTTAATTTTAGTATTTATAATTTTTAGTTTTGTAAATTGATTATTTTTATTAGAATTAAATATTTATTATTTATTAATAATAATTATATTTATAGAGTTGATTTTAATTATATTTACTCTTTTAATTATTTTAATAATTATTTTTATGTTCGATTTATTTTTAATAATTATCTATTTGAAATAATGTTTTGATTTCAATATTAATTTTAGTATTAAATTTTAAATTACATAATTTATATATTTTTATTTAAATTAATATATATAATTATATATATACATATAATATGTCTGTTTATATTATTAAATATATAAAAATTCACTATGGATCATCTTCTCCTACATGATCCCACTACATCGCCATCCTTCTCTCCAAATGAAAATCCTTCATGGTAGTGGATATAAGCTTCAACCTTACTTGACACTAGTCTTCATCCATGGGACAACACCTCCACACAATAGTGGTAGTGCTTTATTTGATCAACCATAGCAGTTATTTGACACTTAGCCTCTCTCACTGGGTAACTCCACTTCATCCTCCTCAACATCTTCATTGTAGCATCACATATTCAATATTGCACCTGTATATTTCCCAAAAGTAGCATAGTTTCAATCTTTCTTGTGATAAACATCTACATCCATGTGAACCAATTGACTAGGTAGTTAATTTGATAGAACAATAGTCATGGCACCCCTAGGCGTACCATATTGATAGTTCTATCCAACCACCCTCAATGCACAACATCTCACAAACATCTCCCATACAACGTGACTATATAATCTTTCACAATATTTATGTAGTTCTCCTATATCTCCTATGCAGTGTGTCTTTATATCTTCTTAATTTCCAAAGTAGTAAGGTACCTTTCCAGTAGCTTATCCATCCTCATCCCATGACTCAAAGTTCCAACTATAGTTACCATGAAGTCAATTGATTGTGGGTTTCATTATACCTACTGCATGTGTAATTTTATACTTACTTTGAAGTGGTACTAATAACAACCATGAGTTATGATAAAGTGAATATATCGAAAAAAATACCACCAAGTTATCGTGAGTTCATTTATTCAACCTAAAGTGAAGGTAAGTGATCTCAAGGCTCAACCTAGTTTCCAAAAATCTAATTCAATTGATCAAAAATATTTTTTCAACTTAACCCATGATTTTTTAAGTTACAGCACAACCATTCTATTTGATTAGTTTACCAACTTCATGATAAAATTGTATTCACAATTATTATACTGACTATGTGCCTCAATGGAATGGTAATTATACCAACTACAAGTCTTATGTATTTCATTTTCAGTTCTTTACTTTTTTTTTATTGGGAAAAATTTTATATTTTATAGAATGATCTATTTATTAAATATTTTTAACATTATTTAACTATATGTTATTAAACGTGTTTTAATTATTCAACTATAGTTTAGAATAAATATATAATATGTGGAGTATGTATATAATGTATAGTAATAGAAATATTTTTTAATTTTATGAGTTACATGTAATTATTCCATACTCTGGTTTAGCATTATTTTAATAAATTAATTTACTGGAAGTTTGTTAAATTTTTTTACTATTAATTGATTTTTAAAATAAATAAATGTTATAACTACTTTTCTATAAACTATTGAATAAAAATTATCATAGAAATGCTTATGAAAATGATAATTTTCATTTTATTCATTTAATACCATGTTTTTAAAGTTTTTGAATTATTCATTTACTGTGATTTTATGGGAGATATTTTAATTGTTTCAATTATTTAAAATACTCTAATCTGTTCAAATGATCATACTAGAATTTGTTATAATGAGTTTAATGAAAGAATGAAAGCAATTCAAAAATATTATTGAATACTCAAGGGGTATTATAAGGTAATTAATAACATGTTTTAATATTTTTAATATTTTTAATTTTTGTATAGAAGTGATAAGTCTAGGGAAACTCCCCCATAGAGTTCAAAGATGATTGTTGGTGATTATTTGATAAATGGAGAACAAGGGATGTAGTGTGAAGCTATCTTGATGACTATTTTAATACTATATGAATTTTGAATAATCAATGATAAGAATAATTTTCTTGAAACTTGATGAATGTTTTTAGAAAATATTTCTCTATTGTTGTGATCACAAAAGAACTTCAGTATTCAACTCTCTACTATTAAATTGATCAAAGATCATAGAGAGAAATCATCTTTAATGTTTTTCAATATCTACTCATTTTATTATTTCTAGTTTTATTTGTATTATTTATCTTTAGTCTATTTATAATCGTTAGTGTTGATTTATTCTTTTCACAATCAAAATCAAGTCTTTCTTGGTTATTAGACCACCCAAAAGTATGTTCTTGGGTTTTGTATTCCAAATAAAATTCAGGTTAGGGCTAGGTTGTGACTCCTGTAAAATGTTAGGGTTGTGCTTCTCGGTATTATAATACACAAAGTCTATAAATAGGTTATCACACTTTTAAAAGTGAGTTTCTCCCAGTGGGTGTTGATATTCTCATAGAGTAAAGAATATTGAGGAGTGGACTATGATCTTGGTGATCCAAACTACTATAAAAATATTGTTTTCATATTTTTATTTCCACTTCATTGTTTTCTAAACACTGCACTCACTATTTATTTATTCCATAATATATATAGATTGATTATTTTTATTAAAATATTTAAAAATAACATCCATCCCCCTATAGTATGTTTTTCTATAAATCTTGATCCAAAACTTATATAGGAATTTTTCTTCTATAATCACACCATATTTACCTAGGAAATCTCATGATCTATGTACTTTCATCCTTATATACACTATAAGAAATATGACATTAACCAATGCTTTATGGGATTTAAGAGAATCAATTAATTACATGCCTCATGAAATCTATTCTTCACTGCAGGTGGGATATCTCAATCCAACCCAACTAATGGTATATATTTTCAATAAGTTTATAGTTGATCCTATGGGTGTTTTAAAGGATGAACTAGTAAGGGTGAAAGGTTAATTGTCCCTATTTTATTCCTATATTTTTAACATTGAGGAATAAATATGTACTTCTCATTACCTAGTAATCCTAGTGAGGTCATTTCTGAAAATTATGATAACCATTATTAATATACATAAAGGTAATCTCTCCATAGAATCATGTGAATAAATTATGAAATTAAATATCTTGGACTCCATGAAATTTTATCAATAGAAGCATTCTATTTTTACTATTTCTAATTCTAAAAACCATATCTTCTCAAATTAGGACACTTAAATTTTAGATGGAATAATAAATTTAAGAGTAAATTTAATGCCACAAAAACCCTTGGATAACACTATTTGTTAAAATGAACTAATTATTAAACCAAAATTATGTAATAACCAGTCTAAAGATGAATTAAATAAATAATTTATTGATGATATAGACTTTTTTGGCTAAATCTATCACTCAATATTATTCTTTTCACAAGTCGATTGCAACTATGAGTGAAACTGATTTAACAACATCAATAAAGAAACCATCAAAACAAGAATTAAAATTATTACCATGAAACAAGAAATATTATTATCTTTTAGATAATTATAATATTACTATGATAGTTTCAAATGAATTGGAACCTAATAAATAACAAATATTATTATCCATTATGAAACAAAATGCTAAGGCTATAAGTTATACACTATGGGACATTCCCAGAATTATTTCCATGGTTTTAAAGCAATAAATACTTCTTAAGAATTAATCAAACCCAGTGATCCATATTCAAATAAGGTTAAACTCAAAATTAATGTAAGTGGTTACAAAAATATATTGAAAACTATTGGGAGCTAGCATCATTTACCCAGTTTTAGATTCCCGGTGGGTGATCCCCTTCAAAATTTTCCCAAAAAAAGTATGAAATAACCATTGTAAAGAAAGAAAATAATGAACTAGTATCCATTAGGATTAAAAATAATTGGAGGGTATTTATTATTTACATAAAACTGAACAATGTTACTCAAAAATTCTACTTCCCCATTACCTTTATAAATTAGATTCTTTAAGTACTAGCTAGGGAAGATCATTGATGTTTTATTGATGGTTTCTATTAATATTTTTAAGATCTTATTTCACAACAAGATCATAAAAATACCACATTTACTTACCCCTATAGTATTTATTTCTTATCATGGATGACTTTTGGTTTATGAGATTCACTATATACATTCCAATGTTTCATAGTAATAATATTTTGAGACCACATAGAAATTTTTCTCCAGGTATTCTTAGATGACTTTGTGGTTTATGGAATATCTTTTAAAAAAATTCTTCAGAATATGGGAAATTTTTTTAAAAGGTTCGTTGAAGATAATTTGATTAAAAAAATTGAAAGTTTTATTTTTTATAGTAGAAATATGTATTTTTCTACGCCATATCGTTTACAAATATGAGATTGTTATAGGTAAAGACAAGGTTTATATCAACTCTGCACGGTCATACCCCACCACTATAAAACATATTTGATTATTTCTAAGACATTATGGGTTATATAGAAGGTTGTTTCTGATGTTTTCTCCATGGCATGACTACTACCACATTCTCTATGTGCACTAGATTTTCTATTTTTTCCATGCATTCCTTCTTTAAAAAGGTAGACAATATGCATCATTTTCATCAGCAATGTATTCTCCTTGATCTAAATAGGGTGATGGGATGTCGATTCATACTTTCATGTATTCCTTCTTAGAACTCATTGCCTAGTCTAGGTCACCCTCATAGAGTTAATTTTATTTGTGGAACTCATTCCTAGTTCCATACATTTATGGTCAATGGTTAATTACACTGCTTATGTCTAGAAATTCCAAATGGTCTTGACAGGGCATCAACCTTTGGTCAAGAGAATAGTCACATTGGGAATCACTAGCATTTATGGATACTGGGAACATTGGTCACCTATATTCTTCCCCATAGGAGGGAACCTTGAGGAGTCATCTCATGCACGAAACCTGAGGAATCCAGTGTCTATCACGAGGTATTGGATTCCAAAGGAATATCATTTAAGGCCTTCACCTCAAGCATCCCATGTTTGGCATGAGGGAGAAATATGAGACGGGTCACAAGTTTAACATCTTGCGAAGATAAGGAGGTTGATCAAATTTTCCAATAGAGTTATATTAAGGAGGTGAATCCTTAGGAGGGATCACCTAAACGTTTTACTAGAAGTGTGGATTAGAATGACCTATGGAGGTGGATCTGGGAGGTGTGTCCCATAAATGGAAGGTGTCAAACCACGAAGGATGATTTAGAAACCGTTGGAGGTGAATCATTGAGGTGTGCCCCTAGGAGGGGGTACCAAGGTTTAATGTTGGTTGGTATTTAACCTTAGGTAGGATTCCTATGTACCCTATTTAGAAGATAGGGATAAAAATCCACATAGTTTTAGATGGTTTGGGGATTTTGTAGGAAATCTTCCCAAGTAGGTGGCATGATCATATCGAGATGTGGCGTCTTGGATAAGATCAAGATTGATATGGATGGATTGGATGAGGTGGATAGAGTGTATGGAGTGCTGGGTTTCGACTTCAGGGAGGCTTCTTACATATCCTAGTTAGTTGGTAATCAAATCCCGTATAGTTTGGAATGGGGCATTGGTTATTATACTTGAGGAGGAGGCCCATGTAAATGGAGCATGTGGTTGGGGTTACCCATGAAAGATTCTCGATTGGTTGGGGATTATGCATAAAGGTTTCCCAATTTATGTTTGAGATAATGTGAATTTCATGATCACCACTTACCTCTAAGCCCACATGAGTCATGCTTAGTGTAAGAAATAAGAGGTAGCAGTAGACCTGAAGATCATATAACATAGTTTTTCTGCTAGTGGAAAAAAGTTTAAGCCCAAAGGAAGAGAGAGGGGGAATTTATGTACTCATCTCCTGGCCAATTTTTTTTATCCAGGGGAGGTGAGGATGGGAATAGGTGTTGCCTAATACAAGAAATTATAAGAGCTTACTACATGAGGGATGCCTAGGAGGATGTCAATCCCTATTTGGAGGATGTCATTCCATGTGGGGAGGATCTAGTTCCCTCTGAGGAGGATCTGATTCCATGTGGGGGTAGGCAGTGTAAAGATCAACCCATGACACTCAAGCATGTAGAATCCTACATTTTCTGTATGGGTTGAGACCATTCTTTAACTTCATGTGTTGAGAACGTTGGTGCTAGGCATTTTTACGCCATGCATCTCAGACATGGGGGACTAGTACCTTACCCCATAAGCTTACATAATTGTAGCTCATCCACCTTTGGGAGGGGGATGGGTTCTACAATGCCAGGCTGGAATGGTGTGGATGAGTGGTCGATCATGAGGCCTTGGTTATCATGCCTATTCTGAAAAGAAAAATTCATTAGTGTATATATGCTGAAAAGAAAAAGGTATGGAAATGCATGCACAAAGGGCATAGGGGATGACTCATGAGGGACCATTAAATTACTACACACAATCTTGGAGGGATTTACTCAAGAGGTTCGCACAAGGCATGGGATTTTTGTGCAATGGGGGATTGTACATGGTTCTTTTACATAAAGGAAATTCATGGATCTTCAAAGAGGGGGTGCACACAAGATAGGTTCCATGCGTGCAAGACCAGGGTTGCATGTGGCTTTGGAGTTTTGCACACAAGGTTGAGTTTGCGTATCGGAGGATCCCTTGTGTGCACCTGAATTATGTTGGATGAGGTTGGGTTGGGATTACAAAAATGTGGGACCACTCAAGGGATGACCCATAGGGAACCTATCACACAGGATCTCTACCTTCAGAGTTTCATCCTTTCACAATGTCATGAAATATCAGTTTTATGTGAAACATAATAGCGGTTCGACTTTCAGAGGATCACCCTTAAGAAAGGGGTGGTCTTAAATATATAGATGTATCCTTTATTAATGTCGTGAAAGGTTTCAATCATGTAAGAGGTTTTCCACACAACTGTGTCCTTGGACTCGGTGAATGATTGTGTAAGGGACAAGTTGACGTCACATTGGGCATACAAGAGTTTTCTATGGGTAATTGAGTCTTTCACATAAATAAACATTTTTATTCTCATGCCTTTACTGTTTGAGTGGAATGTGCGGAAGGGGTGTGAGATATGTTGTATTGGGTGTGCAAGGGTCTTGCGTTCAAATTTCTATCTTTCATGTTCTCCTCGAAACATGCATGTTCCTTCCTTGGCTTTCTATGAATGTTCCATTGAGTCAAATGGTTGATTAAGTTTACCTAAAGATGGTTGGATATGGATTCATGTGGAATTGAGAACTAAAAAATACTCCCCATGGAATCAAAGCCAAAATGGGACAAAAATTTTGGGTTCCAAGGGAAACTCTGAAGAGAAGGGTTGCTTCCGAAGGGTATGTGAAAAACTCATCTTGGGGTGCATAAATCCCCTTACATGCACGAGGAAGACTAGTTCCATGCCTACAAATAAGTGGGGGACATATATATGGCACCTTGACTTTATACATGATAATAAATCCACTCTCTTATATGTAATTTCAACCATTCTACACAAAAAAAGGATCTTAGGGCAATTCATCCACATAGCTTCTACTTCCTGTGTGATTTAGACTTTACGAAAATGATTGAATTTTGCATTTCCTCTACCTGATATTTCTTTAAACATCAAATCTTGCACACTGAAACTTTGATCTTGTGTGATCCATCCTTGTAACTTTTAAACTTAATCAATGTTTTTTTTTCAAATCATTTGAGATATATGACAAATAGAACACTACTGAGATCAAGGCTGCTATTATGGATTGAAGAACTATCATGATTGGAAATCCTTAGATCCTTCAGGCTAGTAGAGTCATGTTAGATAATAAAATTCTTCTAGGTATGCTGAAATAGTCACAAAAGGATTATACAATGATAAATTACCTCCCACTGTGGAACTTTGGACTTCCAGATGAAGTGATCATTTCAGATTTCATAGTTAACTCACTATGATCGTGGTTCACATGTGAAGATGATCTCTAGCAATGGAACATCACTTCCCATGATCACATTTCTAGGGACCATTGAGATATTTCCATATATGAACTGAATGGGAGGATTTGGATGGTCATGGGAGATCATCCAGAGGCAAAAGAGTTTTATGCCCACTACACTACCACTATCCAAAGTAGCATAAGGGGCAACAAATTAGGATGGACTAATGACTAGAATTTGTGATTGGGTGTAAATTTCACTAGTGAATGGGCATGTTTGTACTGGGTTCACTACATGTTCTAGGAATATGAGGTAGATATTTTCAATATCAGGCTGTATGAAGTGATATGGATGTCACAGTTCCATTTTTACCATCAATAGGAGATAGTGCTAGAACTCCTCAATGGATGGTCCCTAGACATAGACACATTTCATCTCCACTATGGGGAATTTTACATTAACTTATGGGATATCGACTGTATTGGTGGAATTTTTCTGGAGGGGTTTTAGTATGATGAGTTTCTCTCGACAGAGAATACCTAAGGAGACAGTGAGGGGACTCCAATCCAAGCACAACATATCTTAGAGGTGGTGAATGAGATATAAAATTCACAAAAAAATTCCTAAAAGGATATCTTATTCTATGCATGGTTTGTATTATTCCTCAATATGGTTAAGAATGTGAGGATGTTGCTTTTAGGACCAAAAGGGGCCTAAATACCCTGAGAGAGGAGGTGAATTAGGGTATAGATATTCTATTCGAAAATTCTTCATGCCCCACTGGATCTTGACCTCAATATTATAAGGGTCTATTTGGTTTCACTTATGTGTTTCTATTGATCTTATTCATACCTTATTTATCTGATGATGATAATGCTTTGAATGAGATTAATGAATGAAAATAGTCAGACACAAATATTTTTACTTGGTTCACCCTCACTGGGCTACGTCCAAGGAGCATACAACGATAATGTGCTGATGTACCAAATCCACTAAAGCTCACTGCCAATAATTTTTGGGCTAGATCACTTATATAACCATTCTCACTACCTATACAATGTTTAGGGTCATCTCACTAATTCCCCGAGGGTCACTCCCTATTTCTCTCTCTCTCACTCACTGCCGGTAAAAAGGATATCATTCTTCTTCTTCCTCTGCTCACTACACTTGGAAGGGATCCACTAAAAGTTTATAGACCTGTAGGTCTCTTAATTATCACTAATGAATACATACTTCACCGTATTTAGATGCTCTATTGAAGTCAAAATTTCATCCACTGATGAATACCCCTTTGCCTCTAATTACTAGGAAAAAACATTTGGAAATACCTTCACAAAGCACCCTACTTCACGAAGCTCCCAATTTCGCGAAGCTCAAATAAGCCTTCGCAAAGTCCCTGTCTATTTTGAAAAGCACACACCTTCATAGAGCTCGCTGCCTTGTAGATAACACTTCTTCACAGAGCTCAGACCTTCGCAAATCTCAAGCCTTCATAGATCATAGGTCGTCACAGACCTCAAGCCATTGCAAAGCGACTTCCTTCACAAAGCTCACTGAGCCAATGTAGAACACACTTGTTTCGTAGATCTAGATTATCTGTTGTGAAACTCTTTCTTTCGCGAAGCACACTTCCTTTTCAAACCTTCTTCGTGAGTTGAGAGAAAAAAAATTCTTGGAAAACTCTTTTCTTCTCTCTAGGGGGTCGAGGTCTATTTATAGGTGATTCCACCGACCCTCGAACCTTCCGTGCGAAGTCAGTTCCATGTCAGCTCAAATCATGAAGCTTAAAAATTTCTACCAAAATTATATCTATATAGAGAAGCACCATGAAAATTTTCAGATCATGGAGCTCATTGTAATCACAGATCATTCTGTCAATTCCTTCATGTCGCCACTACAAAGCTTCGCCACAATGCTCTTCACCTCCGCTGTTTGTGAAGCTCATCGTAATCGCAAATAACACCATCAACATTATTTAAGTCTTTTCAAAATCCACATCAAGAATCCCATATTCATGAAACTCATTACTTTTCCATATTTTGATGAAATCTTTAAGGAAATCCATATTTCACGATGCTCACCAAACTCGGAATTTTGGACCCCAAAAATTTGGCAAACACTAGAAAATAGTGCCACCTTGTATCTGCTCTTTTTGTACCACCTCCATATCTTTTATTCCTTTTTCATGGTTCATTGTCAATAAGTATTATCAACAACATATCTAAAACTTGGCAATTCACCATTGAAACTTGCATTGTCAACATACACAACCAACCCAAAAATGCTGCAATGTTACCTTGAGGGATTTTTTCCCAACAGTTGGGTTGGGGAAAGTTGTGTCTAGTCACATCATAGAGGGGGGAGGTTGGATCATACTAGTTTATCCTAGAATATAGGAACTACAAGTTATAGGGGTAAAACATGGTCAGAGCCTAGGACCCACTAGTTTTCTATGATGCATTCCTTTCCACTTTTCAGAGAATGTGGCTACTTCTAGTGAGAGAGATGAGGATGGGAATATATCCAGGGATGTTGGTGATGGTGAAGATCTAAGAAACTACTAATAGACTCAGTCTAGGTGTACTCATGTTGGCCAGACTTTATATCATACCAGTTAACATTGCATATGGAAACACACCCAGAAGAATATACATACTATTCCAGTTCCTTCACAGTTGGATTATAGTGCGCCTTAGGAGATATGAGTTCCCAAATTTCATCGATCCTCTAAACTCTGGTCTGATTCCATTACTATTGAATATAGATGGGTTCCGAATGATGACACTTGATGAGGCTGGGGAAATACATTGTATTTACAACCACACAAACTTCAACTTCCACCCCTTTGAATCTTTGGTTGGTCCAATGTTGGAAAACTTAAAATGATCATGGGAGCAAAGGGAGTACTTGAAAAGTTTCAAGGGTGGTGTGATGGTGGGTCGGTTTGACAACAAGATGTTATGTGATCTGTACACATCATCCCATTTCTCTAGGCATCCAGTATGCCTTCAATGCATTGTGAATAGAGTTTGCATGGGGGTCCTCAAAGAATGACACCCCTGTATCCCTCACCAACTATAGTGCATGTTGGTAACTGTGGGATATGGAGAAACCATTATGCTTCCACCAACAAATATTGTTATTGGACCATTGACAGAATATGCAACAATTGGGTGGCGTTATATCCAAAGGAAATCCAACAGAATCATATTCAAGTGGTTGATCCAGAAAGCGGGGACTAGGGTAGCATGGAGGTAGAAGGGATACTTCTCTAGAGGTGTGTCAAGCATTTGGGGTGGATCAATCTAGAACTGCGGTGGTGGGGACATCGCAAGGGGTGGTTGAACGCCCACCTCATAGAGGGGTGTGTTCTCAAAATCAACATCAGGGTCCAGTAAAAGGGTATCCTAGGAAAATGTTGAGGTATCTCCAATAACCGGATTTCAAGGCTATCTTTCCATCACTTTGGTCCACCTAGAGGACATTGCAGATGTCACTATCGACACGTGACTTATTAATGAAGCTGAAGTGGTACAGAGTTGATCTTTTGGATGTTGGGTGCATTTAGGATATAGAAAGGATTAGCTTCCATTAGAGACATGAGTTCCTGACAGCTATGGATGTTTATGCATGTCATCACGGGTAGTACGAAGCACCCCCCCCCCCCCCCACACACACACACCAAGGTAAAGGTGATGCTTGTCTAGGAGTCGGGTCGAGAGGAAACACCTCCCAAGGAAGAAAATGAAGAAGAAGAAAAAGGAGTCTGGTGATGAGGAATCCAAGGGGCGGTTGTTCATAAAGGGAGTCCCTAAGAAATTAGAGAGATTGTGGGATTCAAAAAAGGCTTGGTGGGGTACCTTGAGGTAAATCTTAAATCACTCACATTTATCCTTGACCTTTATCTTTCACTATCTAGATTCACTAACTAAAGATAATCTTGAATAGGACCATCTTGATACTATACAAGGTTCCCCCATTGTAGGGGGTGAATGTGTTCCAAAAAGTGTAGAGGAGCAAGTTCTGGGGCATGTTCTTAGGGATGAAGTGGATAGTGGTGGGCCAGTGGAGGTTGAGGAGGATAAGGTGATATCTTTAGAGATCTAGATCCTACCAATCATCTATGGTGGTCCACTCCCAAGCATCCCTATGGTGGAACAAACTTTTAGGGAGGTGTCTTACTTGAGAGGGATCATCATCCAAATTCTTCCAACTCAAGGTTAGAGAAAATATTGAACTATCAGGTCATAATAAAGTTGTCATGGAGCTTTTGCATCAATAGGTTTTCTTTTCCCATGCAGATTATTCCCATCCAATACAAGGAGTACCGGTGTTGATCATTGAAATACCCAGTGTTGAAGGGTCTCCTATGGTGGAATTCCCTACTGTGACTCATGAACTTGACCTATAGATTCTCAACTCTTATAAATCCTTACTTTCATAGAGTTATACATGTCATTTTCTATTAAATTGACTGAGGTACTTTTACTCCATGTAGTTCATGGAAGAATTCAAGCTCAATGGGCAGATGAGGCTGAGATATCCTTGAGATCTATTCTAATAGACACTTCTATTAATGGGGAGGTGATCATAAAAGTTAATCCAGCCTTATCCCTAGATGAGAAAGTTCATATGGTTGTAATTTATTCCACTGGTGGGGTACAATTCGAAGTGGGTGGGGAAGAAGATGCTAAAGAGGGATCAAGTTAGGATGTTCATCCTCCTGAATGTTAGGCCAACCCATATAAAAGGATGTCAGAGGAGGACCCTCCTACTAAACTCCATAGTGATTTTCTGGAATATGAGCTTGTGGATCCTAAAGATATGGTTGACTCTGATCTATATGCGGCCGAATAAAATTGCATCATATGGTGTAGGGAATGGAAGTGCATTCAAAGCTTCATTTACCAAACTCCAAATCCAAAATTAGTGGTCCATATGGGGTCCATATTCCATTGTTTGTGCAGTATCTATACTGTAGGGATGGATGCTCAAGGTATTCTTGTACTAGTCTGTGATTATCTCTCCGAACTGGTGTGAGAGGGGAGCCAATATTTGGAAATCTCCTAGTGCCAGGATAAGTCTTATAGCATGTGTAAGATTTGAGAATTCAACTAGGAGATTCATCATCTGGAGGAGCAAGTGGGTGAGCATGATTCCTTCTGCATAAATCTATTGTAGGTCATCATCAAATTGAGGTCTTAACTGGAGGAGGTTGAGAACCAAATGAATTAGGTAATTTCTCAAATTTTCAATCTGTAGGTTGAGTGAGGCTGGACATAGGCAAGATCTAATGATCTTCATTCGATGTCTAGTGATGAGGAAGTAGAACTCCGAAGGAGGCAACAAATCTCGGAGGCCACTTTCCAAATGTTGGTAGAGTTGAAGTTCTCAATCATGAAAGCAGATCCATAAGGGTTATTTTTTCAAGACTCATGTGAGGCTTCAGTATGTGGATAACCCTTGCTATGTCTCGACATTTTTGTTTTCTTTTGAAAAATTTGTGTGGATTAACACATTGATTTTTTTATTTAATTACCACACATTAATCATATTTTTGATATAGCTAATGACCAATCCCTAAGCTCACATGGATCATTCACAGTTTGAGAAATAATAGACAACCACATAATTGTTCACTTTGTATGAGAGTTTCATATAACCATTGAACACTAAGGGTCTGATATTTTTTACTAACTACCAATAGTGTTTGGGCTGAGAGAGGATGTGTCTAGAGAATAGGGCTCTTGTAATAGACAACTTTCTCTTTCAGTGTGCACTAGTGCATGAACAAGATAACATCAGGGGAGTTAGATTCTACTCGAACATGGGGTAATGGAGAGTGTAAATCAAAATTCCCAAAATATGGAACAGAAGGAGTGTGTCATGGAGATATAGGAAAATTGTAGACTGTGTTTGAAACACAAAATCAGTATTGTTATCCTGTAATGGGGGAAAATAAATGAGGGTCAACTAGTGAACATATTCAAAACATGGAACCTGTCTCAATATGTCGTCCAAAGTGTTCTAGGATGTTTGCCCCAGACTTTAGGTGAGCCAAAGTGGCATGAGACCATACCATTAGGGGGGACCTTCAAACATAGAAGATGATGGGGATCCAAATAAGGGACATATAAAGCATGGAAATGGAGTGATGGAATGTTCAAATGTACTCCAAAACTTTTGGAATTATTCCACTGTGACTTAGAGAACATTGGTGTAAGCGTATTGGTCTTCCAAAAGGTAAAATCATCTTCTAAGGGGGATTTATCTTGTATCTTGAGTGGTATCTTGAAATGATAATGATGTAGTAGATGACTAGAAATGGAGGATATGGCTGCTTTTGATGAGGGTTCAGGATTCCTTTTAGTTTTACATAGTGCAATGTGGATGATAGACACATATTTTAACATTATATGATGAGGATGGTGCATAGTATAGTTTAATATTATTTTATTAAGATGCGTTTATCAATTTAACTTCATGTGTATAGGAAATTTCACACATTTTAAGGTCATACTACCTAGACCCTAGATAATAGTTTAAAGTTGTATTGCATAGGCCATAGGCTCTTTGTTTAAGATCGTAGTGTTCAGACCTAGGGAAGGGAATTCCCAATATGGGAATATGTAACATTAAAAAGTGACAAACCTAATGTGAATGATCACTTAGGAGGCCCAATGTCACACTAAACTTTCTCATCGAGGTTATTATTTTAAGGTCATCGAGTTTGGACCATGAGGGATTATGTGCGGATCAACCACATCGATACACACCCAACCATAAATCCTAATTCCATGTGAGACATGCTCAGTGTGGGAAACAAGGAATAGTATAGGGGGTCTACTTAACATGTGGGAGTGAAAATTAGGGGTGATACCATAGGTGGAATTCCACCATGATACAAGAGAGTGGAAAGAGATAAGCTAAAAATTTCAATGTCAGGATAAAGGGGTGAATGATGAGTTGGGATTGGTTGTTTTCAATTTTCGAAACATAAGGAACCCAACCATACCAGTCATGAATGGGGTGAGCAAACTCAAGATCAAATATTGAGAATATTTGAAATATAGGACCCACTGTTTACTACCAGAGATCCATTAGGGAATTGGACCATCATGTGAGGTGGTCCAAAAAGACATGAGACCATTACCGTTAGGGAGGACATCTAGATTCGAGAGATGATGGAAATCTAAACCGATAAAGACCCAAACTACAAAATGGGTGTTCTAGAAGGTAGGATTTGAACTCAAGTCCTATAAATAGTTTAAGTTCATGTTGTGTGGACTATTGTAAACAGTTTAACATCATGTTTCTTGGACTATAGGGGAAGCATTCTCTCCAATACTGTATATATGGAATGAAATAGGTAAAACCCAATGTTAATGGATCCAAGGAGGCTCATGCACCACATACATACCTTAAGATGAACCACATATAGTTTAGGGTCATACTTCTTATACCGTAACTAAGGCCACGGGGCCCAGAAGGTTGATAGACTTGCGAATGGGCCTAAAAACAAAGTGTTTGGGAATAACTACATATCCCATAAGGATGGGAATCAAGACACAAATAGTTATAGAACATGTAGTGGTAGAAAACATACACTGGTGGGGGAAATACTCTCTAGATATGAAACTAAGAAATCCCAAAATTATCATGAGCCATCTAGAACTTGTTTAGGGTAGGATCGTAGTTCAACATCATGTGTTGTGAATGTTGAATCCTAGATTAAGGTCATATAGTTTGGACCAAGGGGTGATCACTCCAAAAGGGATATGCATAAAGTGGTGTAATATTATTCCCAATGAAAGTGAGGACCATGAAATCCCACTCTCTATATATGAATTCCTGAGGAGGCTTGCATAAAATTTTAGGGTTGTGATGCTTGGACTAACTTGAGTCCTAACAGACAAAGGTTTGGTAAACCTATGGCCAAGACAAAAGAAAAAATGTATATGAATCACTTCATATCTCAGAATAATGATAATCAATATATACATAGTTTTAGAAGGAAATCTCTTTACGCATGTCTGGCATGTACACAAGGAGGGGGGATTTTTTTCATTGTGTTTTTTTCCTTTCCTTTTTTTGAGTGGGGTGGAAGAACCAGGATATAGAATCAAGGTGTTGCTACATATCCAACATGGATAGAAATCAATTTGTACTTATTTCTTGAATATCTCTTGGTAGATGACGAATATCGAGAGATATTTCCTCTCGAGTTAGGAAATTATGGTGTAGTGCAGTTTATCATCATACAGATATGATGATGGAACTATGCAATTTATCATCAAGTAGATAGAACTATGGTGCTATGTAGTTTATTTTTGTGTGTCTAGAATGAAGGGAAAGGTGTTCCAAAAAAGGATATTCATGGATCAACTTCTATATCTCAATGTGAATGAGGACCGTGGAGGCTCGAGCCACATTCTACATCCTCAAGGAAGAACTGTATATAGTCTAAATTTGTGAATCTCAGACTACAGGGGATATAAATAGTTTAAGTTTATAATGATTGGAACAACTGTGAATAGTTCAAGGTCATGTCTCCTAGACCATGTGATCTTAGTTTAAGGTCATAGAGTTTGTACCACTGGGGACAGGGCTTCAAGTAGATGTTTTTAGTGTGATGTTATGGAAAATCAGATGTGAATGAGTGCTAAGGAGGCCCAAAACCACACAATATAGTATAGGGAGAATCCCACATATAGTTTAAAGTAATGATTCTTAGAATAAGGCTATTTTATTAAATTCATACAACTTAGACTATAGAAACACAGTTTAATGTCTTTTTTAAGGATTATGACACACAATTTAAAGTAATATGGAAGGATGGTAAATGCAATGTAGTTTTATCATTATGAAACTAGGAAGATAAAACATAGTTTAATGTCTTTTTGATGAGATGAGATTGTAGATTCCTCACATGAAGTTTTGTTTGAGAAACTTGGAGTTGATTGGAGGAGTGGTACGTTCTCCATCCATGGTAATCAAAGAGTATTCACCATTGGGGTAGACCTTGTGGATGATGTAAGGGACCTCCCATTTAGACACCAACTTTGGTGGTTTCCCATGGGTTGTCATTGGAATTCTGAGAGCCAATACTATATTACCTTGGAGGAACGAGCATAGGTAAACGTTCTTATTGAAAACCCTGGCTAACTTATTCTAGTGTATCTCTATATTGTCCAAGGTCTAGATCCTATTTTCTTCGATGAATTTCATATCAACTAGACATACTTTTTTCATTCTGTCTGGAATCTACTGATCATAGATAGTTTTTGGAGTGATGGAAATCTTAATGGGAATGATTTACACTATTCTATACACTAGGGAATATAGAGTTTCCTAGGTGTAATTTCAATTCATCGTTCAATAAGACTGGAGAGTGTTGGGGATCTTGTATAGTCAACTATTCTTGTTCTAGTCCACTATATTCTATAAATTTTTGGAGAGGGTTTTATTGAACACCTAAATATTTCCATTTTCTTATGCATGGAAGTGGGAAGTATGGTTGAATCAAATGTTGTACCTAGCGTACAACCCTTTTATATCAACTAGTCAGAAGATGATGCCATTATTGGTGAGAATAGTGTGAGGGAATCTAATGAAATGGATGATATTGGTGCTCACAAATTCCACAATTGATTAGTCCTTGACTTCATTAAGAGGAATCACTTCTTCTCACTTGTAAAAGGAATTTGTTGTTCCCATAATGAACCAACATTGGCGAACTATCATTGTTGGATAGAAAACCATGAAATTGAGTCCTTATACTATAAAGTTCCAAGAATAAATGGTTATATGGAGGGGATACAGTGTTCGATGCATAAATTTGGCATGAAACTCACGTGCGTGGAACCACTTGGGGAACTCCATACAGTGATAGACCATAGTTGTCCAAAAATAACCTAATATTTGAATTTAGTGGGAGATATTCAACCTTTTCTGATGAGAACCGCAGGACTCGACATGAACATCCTGAATAAAATGGGGAATCTCATATCCTTATATGAAAAAAAAGGATAATTTCATTAGACCCACATCTGTAGAGAGTCTGATCATGTTTGTGACCATTCTGAAGGGTGAACTATTCTGTGTGTCAAAATATTCTCTCATGATCAGCTCAGTATAATGGGAGAAACATGTGTTGGAGATACTCAAAAAAATTTGTTTTCAAATATGAGACTTCTGCTACTGTGGGAGATCCAAATATCCTGATGTAGAATAATTGGTAGCTAGGTGGTTTACTTGATGTCTATCATCATCATCTGGGATGATGGGGGCAGTGACCCTTTGATGTGCCACGTCAATTAATAGGTCATCTTGGTTAGTCCCTACAAGAGATGTGGATAAACTGGAAAAGGCATTAACTCAACCATTCTACGACTAGGTAACATGAGTCAATGATAGCTAAGAATAGAACTATCCCATCAGCTGTAGAGTGTTCTCTAACAAAGGAATGAGTTCGGGACTCCTGACATTGTAATCACCATTTAATTTCTTAATGACTAACTTGGATTATCCATTTACATGAAAGCGGGGAACATCAATCTCGAGATCCAACTCAAGACCATTAATGAGAGCCTAATACTCTACATCATTATTGGTTCATCCTTCTGATAGTAATAATGAATACGGTAGGATAGCCTATGCAGGTGTGATAAAGACAATCCCTATGTCTACTCTATTCTCCTTGCGATCATTGATCCTTCTACTGATTAGAATCTAGGAGGCACCATTGAAATGAATCTACTAACACAGAATATCTTGGTCCACTTAAATTATGGCCTCATCAATGAAATTGATGTCTATGGGTGATTCTTTAGAAGTTGTATGGGTAGATAGGAAGTTTGCTAATGCTTGGACCCTGATGGCATTCTATAGAAAAAACCTAATTTTAAACTGCTGAAGGATCACTGCCAAACATTCTAGCCTTCTTTTCAACATAGTCTAGTTCAGGATATACTTTAGTGGTTCTACACAGGAAAATAGTTGTATCTCATTGTGTTGTGAATAGTTTCTCAACTTTAGCACTGCAAAAACCAACATGAGGCAGCTCTTCTCAATATGAGAGTATCTAGACTCTGTGTCAAGGATCATGTGACTGAGATAGTATAAACTATTCTACATCCCGTAATTATTCTAGTAGGTGAGAAGGGTGTTGATATATCATTATAGGGTTGTCACATAGATTACTAGAGGCTTCCTAAAAATGTATTCATTATAACTGAATGTTATAGCAGATATTTAATGATTTCCTTGAATTAGGACTGACACTCTTCATCCCACTGGTATAAGGTATATTTCTTCATGATCTTAGAAAAGGTATTACATTAATTATCTAGATTAATGATGAATTTATGTATGTATGCTAAGTGTCATTTAATACCACAAAGATCTCAAAGGTTGATTGAATGAGGAGTCTGACTGATGGCCTTGATCTTCTATAGCTCGATTTCGATGCCTCTGTATCTTACAAAAAACCAAGGAACATCCTATAGGTAACCCCAAAGACACAATTTAAGGGGATCATCTTCAACTTCTAAAAGCATATGAATCCAAAAACTTTCTCAAGATTATTGAGATGGTATTGACGCTGGTAGGATTTTACCACCAAGTCATCCACATATAATTCCACTAAAATATCAAGGATTGGTTTGAAGATGAAGTGCATGGTCCACAGATAATTAGCTCTTGAATTATTCAACCTGAATGGCATCACATGATATCGTAAGGTTCCTTGTGGTTCTATAAAGGTAGTATACTATTATTCTTTGAGTGATTTTTTCTAGTGTAATCATCCTTGAAGGAGAGATCATGGAACTAAAATGTGTCATCAATCAAAAACTTTATCACTAGAAGGGGAAATCATCCTTCAAGAAATGGCGGTTGAGGTTATGAAAGTCGATACCAACTCTGATAATCCAGTTCTTCGTCTTAATGGGAATGATTTTTTCTAGCCACTTGGGGTACTAAACTTCCTTGGTGAAACTATCTTTGATAATCTTATCAACTTCAGCCACAACCATGGAATCATGATAGGGGTGAATCTTCCTAGAAGGATGCTTAAACACGTGATGACTCACTGGGAGACCAAGATAGTGGACAAAGACTTTAGGTTCTAGTCCTGGCATACCATCATAACTCCAGGTAAATACAGCACAATGCTTCTTTATGAAATCAATGTACTGTTACTGTTCCTCCCCATGCATGGATTCACTAATCAGTGTTGGCCTCAAATCTATTTCAGTGCCAAGATTCAACAGAACCAACTCATCAATGGTAGTGGAGATTCCTTCTTCAAGAAGAGGAGTAGAATCTTCCAAATCCACTTCATCACCTGAGGTAGAAGAATCAGTGGGAGGAGACAGTTTATCCAAGCCAGTTTATTATGGGGGAACACTAGTTCCCACTTGGGTAGCTAAAATATCCTCACCAGGGGAATCTTGATCTATCGAGATCATGGTGGAAAAGTTTTTCAATCCAATTCCATTATTTCTATGACTATGAGGTGTATGATTGATGTCAAACCAATAATTTCATGTTTTTGTGTGTCATTTTTTCCCGTATTAGCAAAACAAGTGTGTGTGACTTATATTTGTAGTCATGGGGAAAACATATTGATACCACATAGGTTTGGGATCCTCTAGTAACACTTGGGTATATCCTATGTAGAAGTATGAGTTAATCTTCCTATGTTATTTTTATGTATGGTTGCGATGTATTTTCCTCCTAAAGATGATAAAGAAATTTCCCAAATTTTACTTTATTTCCTCTAATCAGTGAATTAGGAGGATAAAAGCATCATCCAAATATATCCATGGGTTGGTTATAATAGTTTCAGGCTCAAATTCGTTGGTTTATATTTTATTATTCATCCTCTTGTAATATTAGGCATCTAGATAGAGGTAGTCATATGAGTTAGAGGTGGATGAATCATCTTTAAGCATGCCTACTCAAACATTGAGGGAGTACATTAGGAATTGGTGATATGAGGAGGGGACTGCTACAAGAAGATGGATCTAGGGCCTACCCATAGAGGCATTGTGGAAGGTATACTATGATACAACCATGAACTCAACATTTTCTACCAACCCACCGAACTGGGTCTTCAATTGGATTCTTCCACATGGTCTCTGCTCGGTTCAATCATAACCCAGAATCTTTAGGTCATAGGGACTCAGACCTACTTTATTCATGACCAACTTGTGGAGCATCCAGGACAGGATGAGATTGATCCAATATCCTATGTCCACTAGGCAGTGGTGAACTTCTACACCATTTAACTGACGGGTGATGTACAACAGGTGGATGTGACACTGCAAGAGGGAACCCTCATCTTTTCTAGATAAGAAGATTATGGATTTTCATTCCAATTTCTTGACCTCCTCCATGTAAAATATCTCTATGATCGCTACCTCTTTTTTGAACTAGAGGTGGATTATCAATGCTTCTATAAGATCCTCACACATCTTTATTACAGAAGAAGGGGCTTGAGTATCGAGAGATTTTATGGGATACTAGAGAGGTGCTTCAAGAAATCAAAAAAAATAGATCCGTATTTCTACCCATATGGGGTTTCCCTTTGGTAGGAGGCATGATGGGCACTGTTGGATGAATCACTGGATTCTAGTTGGTATTAGAAATGTCTTGTTTCTCATCAGACAAACTACTTAGAACCACCACTAGATGACTGTCATCTAGATGAGTCCTAGATTTAGCTGGATATGGCTGATCATGGTGTGGTTGTAGTTATTATGGCTGGTTAAGTAGCATGTTTAGTGGAAGCGATGAGTCTGGTGGAGCGGACTGAAAGGACTATGCCTGCTGAGATCGATGTATAACCTGCAGTTTATTCTCTATAGCATGCATCACTTGTCTTTGAGAACTCTAGAAGTTTTCATACCTTTTATCACTCTTTTTATATCATCGGCTATAGTCACTCAAAGATATTTCCTAACACTCCTCATCATTGGGGACCATGTGGGGATCGACCAACTCAATAGTGGTCATAGAGGCATACTTATTCTCATCATTGGAGGATGGTTATTCCAATTATATTCATACCCCTGTTACAATTCCAATATCTGGAGGAATGAAACTGCTGAGGGTATAGGAAGGTTTTGGCACAGACAGGGGACATTTATTTCCCTTGAATCATCGATGTATACTTTAAAAGATGTAGAAGGATACAATATGGATGTGAAAGTGTTATCCAAATAAGGCACAAAACATTTAGGAGGTTCACACCATCTTTAGTGGGAACAGATGACACTATAGGAGTGAAATATATCCCTATAGGCCAAACAGTCATCATACTTCTGAGTCATGTGGCTAGAGACCTGCTTCCATTCACCTTTTCCATCATTTCCATTATCGAGATTGGTATAAATTCATGTCAAATGTGCTAAAACATGGCCCAATTTAAACACACCATTTTCCACTTGGTCTTGGAGCTAATCCTTGAACACATAACACTGTTGGATGTTATTTCCAAGGATCTTGTGGTGGAATAAATCGCCAAGGAGATCTATGATATTGGATTCATGTTGCTTCTTACACTCTAAAAGCTTCATAACCCCTTATTCCAAGGAACTAAGGAAATAATTTGGAACATGTGCATCATTGAAAGAGTAGGTCCAGTTTTTATTTTCTAGCAAGGGAACTCTAGGATCATGGACTTGACAAGAATTTTGGGCCTAGCAAGGGGCTGGAGACACATTCTCTTATCTAGGAAATTGTTCCATGCAAGGTAGTGCCTATTGATTTTGTACTAGATGAGGTAGCGTTTTATGAGGCCACTTCACTTGGAAAGGCTACGATCGATATGGATCTACCAAAAATAAGTTTAGAGGATCTAGGGCATCCACCTATACTGCTACGATAGTCTCTACCTTGGTAGTTCTTCTTATCGGAGTTGTGAGATGTAATGGATGTGTCTGCTTATCCTTTTTAAGGATTCCTCTAGGTGTTAGGCCTTATTATAAAAAATTTTAAATCCACCTGGTATGTTTTGAGTGATAAGGGTATGGACAAGATCAGTATTTACATTCCCCATTAACATCTTCAGAAGCTTCTCTTAGGTCAATAGCATATTTAGTGAATATGTGAGGCCCTTCCACTGAGGGACAAAGTTTGAAACATTCTAATCTTGTAGTTTATTACACTTAAAGAGGAATTAAATTATTATACTGGGCATAGTGGAGCTGAACAGGTATATAAAACTATCGTGGAGGTCTTCCAAACTAGTGATAGACCCAATGGGTAACAAGTTGTACTATATAAATGTGATATCTTCCAATGTTTGTATGAAACATAAGATATTGTTAGCTTCTTACTGCTCTCAAGTTCCCAACATTGGATCATACCTTGAGATGAAGTGGGTCAAATGCTACAATAGGTCACTCATTCCATTTAAGGGGCTTAAGGTAGGATTCCCTAATTTTGGGGATTCTCACATATCATCCAGCCATACTGGATATGAATTTTCATCTGATGGGATTTCCACCTGTCATGTATCTAGGGCTTCAAGGCGAATGGTGAGATAGGATATCAAATCTTCTTAGTAGAGGTTAATATCTTGATGAGGATCCCTAGCCACCCATGTGTTGAAAGGCTCATCAAAATGATAATTAGGCTCACTATACATGGATTAGTTTGATTAGGATATTGAGGAGGGTTATCATGATGCTCACGAAGATTGGGCGACACATATCTTGGTTTCTTAATTTAAACATCTTCTTATACTCTGTTTGGTTGCTTGGGATCATCGGGCTCGATTGGGAGCATCTGTAAAATGAATTACGGCTTCCCATGCTACCTCAATAGTGGAGGGACATGATCTTTCCAAGGAGTACCATAATATGGATGTATCTCATAAAGGATCTCTTCAATAAGCCTCTTTTGACCTATGATATATTTGTGTAATGAAAGAATTGTGGGATCATCCTCTGTCTTCTGTGAAACATCATATAAACAAGAGGACTCAAGAGGTACCTTGTTCTTATTGAGGTTTTGACTAATGGGAAATGATGCAGAGGGTTCTATGAGAATGAGAGCATGTCTTTACATGAGAGTGAGAAAACCTTTATGAGGTTCCACCTTATACTGTGTTTCCCCAAGGGGTGGGTTATCTCTATCTTTGCCACTGTCCCAGTCCTTAGTGGAAATTTCAGGGATGACCATGTTTTCCGTAATGACCCAAAGGAATATCCTCAATGTTATCAGGTAGGTTAGGTTTTCATATGATAGTACTAAAGTGGATATCCTCAAGTTGTCCCCAACCCTGGATATTCACATTTTGAGACTCCCCTTCAATGATTCTATGGAGAACTATGAAGCTCTAGATGTATCTTTGTGGGAGGGTCCAGTGGTATCTGGGTGATGCATGGTGTTGAGCCAGTGGAAGCACTGCCAACTCGACCATGCATCACCACTGATCAAAGTCGTTAAAGTGATCTCGACTCCCTAGGTAGAACAACTGATGATCACAGATAAAAGAGTGCATCATATAGATTGTCTAGCTAAAGCACACAACCAGATCCTCAGTGAGGGACTCTGGAATGTCAATGTTAGGAACCACATTCTTCTAGAAGGCTGCTAAAAAATAATTGGTAGCCAGGGTTTCCCATAGAATTATCTCTTCAGAAACAGATCCCAGATCTTGGTTGTCCCAATCTTCGATCGATGTTGTCCAAGAAACTATCGGTGGCACTAATGTGGATCAATGCAGTGGTAGACTAGCTGGTGTAGGAGCCACTACGCGAGCTGATTTCTCACTATACATTGGGTTATCTCTCGAAGGTGGTACCATCCATATCATTACACCCTCATAGGATTGAGTATTGACCACTACCCCATGCATGATGGTAGAGACACTTATCTATGGTTCTATTGGATGTTATTCTTTTATCAAATTCCAAAATAAATCTCTATTATCTCGGGTAGAGGTAGAGAATGAAAATCATGATAAAATTGATGAATACACCATGAGACCCAATAAGGGATCCAAATCTTTCTCCTATATGTACTTATTAAAGGATATAGGAATCTTATGGACCTCACCTTTCGGGATGATGAATTTCACCTATTAGGATTATTCCCCAGATTCTAAGGCAGATGATTTGGGTGAATGCACCATCATTGAATTGCATTATGATGCATAATCTATGAAGTGAACGGGATTAGCAATGACTTGGTACTTCTCAGAAATTTTACCTTCAATGGTGGTGGTTCTCCCTTTTACCCCATGATGATTCTTCAATGAAGTGAATTTTTTCGGCATGGGGAGGACCTTCAAGCTGATTGATGATAGAAAAAGGAGGTCCTCTACTTCGATAGATTGGGATATGTAGAGGGCCTCCATGTCGATTGCCATCAGAGTGGGGAGGACCTCCACCTTAACTATTTTGGGAGTGGGGAGGACCTTCAATTTGGGTGTTGAAATAGCATTTAGGGCCTATTATTTGGTAAATGGGGATGTATTTGTGACCTCCATGTTTCCTATGATAGTGGGGAGGGCCTATGCTTTTGTCAGTTGAAGTGTGAGGAGGGCCTTCGCAGTGATCAAACTAGACATAAGGAGGACATTCATATTGAGAAGCATGAGTATGAGGAGTACCTCCATAATATTTGTTGAGTATAGAGGGAGGAACTCTGCTTGGATTGATACTAGATAAAGGTGTGACTCTACTTAAGATGGTGGAAACATGAGGATATCCTCTATGCTGATCATTGAAGAAGTGGGTAGGACATCCACTCTAGTTGGATTTCACACTGGGAGGACCACTATTTTGGATAGTGTTGGAGAAAGGAGGGAATATGCTTGAGCTGGTAGTGGCATGTGGAAGACCTTCACATATATAATCTGTGACTTGGGGAGGACCTCTGTATCAAGAACCATAAGTATGGGGAGGACCTCCACATTGGATGTCGAGGAAGCAGGGAGGACCTCCGCTTTGATCGATTCTTGGAACATGGGGAGGACATCTATGTTGGGTGTAAGAGTTGTGAGGACCTTAATTATGGTTGGGATAGTATGGGGAGGACCTTCATACTGGATCTCATCATTACAGGCCAGCCCGTGATGGATGTTGGAGGTATCGACGATTGACAAAGTCAACCCAGCCTGCCTATGGGGTGGTTAAGGTCTCGATACTAACTAGACATTGATGGGTCCCTATAATATAGTGGTAGTGATTTGGAATTATGTTCCAAGGGTTTCATGATCCACTATAACTATGGAATATGATTCCCCTTTTTAGTAATCCTCTTGACCTTGTGCCCAATTTTGGTGTTAGGTCATTTGGACCAGGGCCGAAAAAATGGTAGTATAATCCACCCATTCCTCAGCCCGTAGAACCAGTCATTTTTTGGCATTGATGGGACCTGGTGGGATACCTATTTTGTATCCTTTAACTGGTATTCACTTCCAAAGTGACTCAGGAATTCCATACCTCCTCGATATAGGGGATCGATTCGTAAAAACACTCTGAGGAGAGGCTTAGAAAGCGGTTTTTCATTAGAGTGGGGAGAAGAATCCCCCTACGCATCCCTTGGGGGTGGAAGTGTAGTGAGGCACAGAGCCTCCAGGTCTTAGTGTACCATTTACCTCATGGGAATAACCCCATACTTCTCATACCTTTATACAAGGGAATATATCACCCTCCTATAAATGATCTATGATGGTGATATGGGGTGTGGGTGCCTGGTAGTAGTAGTCGTGGATGAAGTCGCGATGGAGGTAGAGTCATACAGGATTTCTGTGTAGAAATTTCTCCTACCACTATGTCTGAGGGTGTTGGGTGGTTGAATTCTTGTGTATTTTTTCCTAAAAAGAAGGAAGATTCAGACATTAGTATAGATACAAGGAAAGAAGTTCCCAATGCCCCAACATCTTCCAATCTTCCATGGTCATAGAGATAGATCCACGTTAATGATGTTGTAGACCAGAATTCCCAAAATTTAACTACGCTGATTTTTGGTGAGTTCCATGTCGGTCCGACTATTTGATTGGTGGGTCCTTGAACTAGATAGATAGATATAATGACATGTTAATTTATTGATGTCTCGAACACTACTAGTACACATGTTGAGGTTAATAGTTTCATGTTAGGTCCATCATTTACAGTTTTCAGGATTTTGTCAAGGTGTGACCGCCATGATGCACTCAATGTGCATTGGAATAACTTCTTGTTTCTTATTATTCTCACATTCCAAAGTCATGCAACATTCATCACTTTCAATGCTGATGTATTCTCCTTAATCAAAATGGGATGATGGGATGTCAGTTCCTCCTTCCATGTATTCCTCCTTGGAAATAATTTCCTAGTATAGGTCTCCCTCATAGAGTTAAGTATGTTTGTGGAACTCATTTACAGCACCATCTCTTTTTGGATTCTAGTTAATTACACTACTTATATCTACACATTCCAAAGGGTCTTGACAGATCATCAACCTTTGGTTAGGAGAGTAGTCATGTTGTACATTGCTGAAAAGTACAAATGCTAGGAACATTGGTCACCTGTGTTATTTCTCATAGGAGGGCACCTCATGGAGCTATCTCATGTGCAGAACCTAAGACATCCCTTGTTTATCATGAGGTATTTGATTCCAAAGGAATATATTCTAAGGATTACACCTCAATCATCCCATGTTTGGTATGAGGTAGCAGTATGAGATGGGTCGTGAGTTTAACATCTTGCGGAGATGAGGAGGTTGATCAGAATGACTCATAGAGGCAGATCATGGAGGTACATCCCTAGGAGATAGAACCGGAAAGGTTCACCAAATGGATGGATTAGAGCACCCTATGGAAGTGGATTTGGGATGTCTGTCTCATAAATGGAAGGTGTCACACTATAAAGGTTGATCTGGACACTACTAGAGGTGGATCATGGAGGTGCACCCCTAGGAGGGGGCACCAAGGTTTATCGTTAGTTGGGATTGAACCTTATGGAGGTTTCCTACATACCATTTTTAGAAGACAAGGATCAAAACCCATGTAGTTCGATGTGGTGTGGGGATTACACATGAAAGATGTTCGAGTGGGTGGCCTGATCTTACTGAGATATAGTGGACCAGATAATATCATGATGGATATGGTTGGAGTGGATGAGGTGAATGGAGTCAATAGAGTACTGGGTTTGGACCTCAGGGGGGCTTCCTATGTATCCCAATTAGTTTGGAATCAAAGCCCACATAGTTAAAAATGTGGCATTAGAGCTTACACATGAGGAGGAGGCCCATGAAAATAGAGCATGTGGTTAGGGATTACACATGGAAGTGACCCGATTGGTTGGGGATTATTTATAGAATCTTCCTAGTTGAGGTTTCATATCGTGTAGATTTCATGATCACCGTTAACCACTAATCCCACATGATTCATTCTCGGTCTGAGAAACAAGTGGTAGTAGTAGACCTGAAGATCGTACTACTTACTTTTTCCACTATTGTACAACTGAAGAATCCCAAAGGAAGATAGAGAGTGGGTGTTTAAGTTCCCATCTCTTTACTTGTTTTGGTATCTAGGGGAGGTGATGAGGGGAAAATTTGATTCCTCCTAAAATAAAGGCTAGAATCTTACTTCAGGAGGGATGCCTATGAAGATTTCATTCCTTGTGTGAAGGATTTCATTCCATATATGGAGGATCTAATTCCATGTGAGGAGGATCTCATTCTTTGTGAGAGTATATGGTGTAAAGACCACACCACACCACTCATGCATGGAGCATCCTACATTTTCCACAAAGGTTAAAACCACATTTTGACATCGTGTGTGGAGGATGTTGATTCTAGGAAGTTTTATATTAGGCATCTCAGTCACGGGGGACTCACTACTTACCCTTTGGGATTAAAAAACTATAGCTCATTCACCATTGGAAGGGGGATGGATTCAGTAATTCTAGGATGAAACGGTGTGGAGGAGTGGTCGATCATGAGGTCAATGTTAGCATGCCTGTGATTTAAATTAAAATTAATTATCATAACTATGATAAAAATAAAAATTTATGGAAATGGATGAACAAGGGGCATAAGGTAAGACACACGAGGGACCATGAAATTATTGTATGCAATCTTGAAGGGATATGTGCAAGAGGTGCACACAAGGCATGGGGGTTTGCACAAGGGGGTCTTGGAAATGGTGATTTGACATAAAGGCAAGTCATGGAGCTTCAAAGAGGGGGTTTATTCAAGAAAGTTTGCTTTTGCGCAAGACTAGGGTTGCGCATAACTTTGGATTGTTGTGTGTAAGTTCAAGGTTGCGCACATGAGGATCCATTGCACGCACCAAACTTAGGATGAAAGAGGTTGGGAGAGGATAAAAAACTATGGGTCCACTCAAGGGAGTACCTATAGGTAAATTTTAATTCAAGATCTCTACCTTGATGGTTCTATCCTTTCACGATGTCGTGGAAGATTAGTCTTACACGCAGCAGAGTGGCGGTTCGACTTTCGGTGGATCACCCTAAAGAAGGGGTGGCCTTAAAAATATAGATGATTCCTTCAATGATGGAACAAAAGGTTTTAGTAATGGAAGAGTCTTTTCATTAATCTATGTACTTGATCATGTCGAATGATCATGTAAAGGGATGGTTGATGTTGTATTGGGTGCATAAGAGTTTTCCATGTAACTTCAGGTCTTACATGCAGTTTAAACCTCTTGTGTGCACTAGCCTTAACCATTTGAGTAGAATATGCATAAATGGTTAAATATATGTTGTATTGGGTGTGAAAGGGTCTTGCATGAAAATTTCAATCTTGTGTGCACCTGAAAACCTATGTGTGCCTTCCTTGTAGTTTCTCTAAATATTTCATTAAGTCAGATGGTGGCTTTGGTTTACCCAAATATGGGTTTCTGCAGCTTTATGTGGAATCCAATGCCAATAGATGTTTATTATAAAAATTAATAAAACTAAATTAACTTTAAAAAATATTCATAAAAATGATATTTACTTTCTCCTTGATGAATCATGTAGAAAATATTTCAATAACCACAAACAGATCTTGACCATAGCTTCCATCATCATTCTTAGAGGCCAAGGTAAACCTTTTTAAGTGTTGGGTGATGATTAAAAATAAGAATTAAGAGAATTTTTTTCTCATAAGATTAATGGTAAACCAAAAATGATATACTATAATTCAAAAACTTTATACATGGCCCAGATTAGCTACACAACCACTAAGAAGGATTTTTTCCATAGTTTTCACACATGAAATTTTTTATTCTTATTTTTTGGGAAGTAAAGTAATAGTTTACTCTCACTATGAAATATCAGGTAATTTATTAAGAAATTTAACTCAAAACCAAGGCTAGTGTAGTGGATGATTCTTATCCATGAATAAAATATGGAAATTAAGGGAAATTGGTTTTTATAACAAAGTTTAAAAATATGTAATTAGGATTCCCCATACTATTTAAGTTAAAAATACCTATATAAATACATATAAATGATGCACTCCCTTGTTAGTAGTTGTATGAGTTCACTGGTAAGGTGAGGTAATAAAAAAACATGGTAAAAAATTGATCAATTCAAAGGTACATTCCTTCTTTTCTAAGCATAAATTCCTAAACTAGTGTCTAAATCAAGGTTCTTTGTAGGGTAAGATTCATACATGGGTAAGATATATAATGATTAAGTTATTAGAATGTGTATACCAGATGAGGATTTATCTTTTTTTCTTAATTTCTTCAAACACCTTCATGTGGACACCATTTTAGACCTCAATGAATATCTGGGATAGTGTTAAAGGTTGGACTATTATAGCCTAAACTTTTTAAAAATGATTAATAATTTTGTAAATCATATAAAAATTACCAATTCACTATAGGGTTTTCCAAATGAAAATAAATTCCTAAACAACCATTGAATTTTTATGAGATATTTGATGTTTCAAAAATATAATTCATGAGGATATTTCCTATTTATTTTGGATTTACCTATATTATCTTAGAAGTATACTATATCTCTAAATGGATATAAATCCATGAAACTAGAACTAATTACTCTTGGGTGGTCATAGATTTTCTTAGATCTCATATTTTTTTATTTTTGGAATACCTTGGGAAATCAATAGTTATTAGGGAATGCATTTATATAAATGATAATGAAATAATTAATGAGAAGGTATATAGTAAAACATAATAATTACAATACCTACAATCCATAAATAAATGGTCATGATAAGGTATCATACTAGTAAGTGAAGAGAATTCTATAAAATAAAATTCAACCCAACTAAAAATAATGTTGTAGGAAGCTGGAGGATACACTGTGGACATACAAAACTACATTAAAAAAACATCAGTATATATCATTATAGAATAGTTTAAGGTAACTATTATCACCATACTATTAATTTGTATCACAAGGCCTATTGGGTTGTTAAGAATGTGAACATGGAATTGAGAAAATCTAGAGAATAGAGGAAGTTTCAAATGGTAGATCTTGAGGAGCTGAGGAGGGTAGCTTATAAAAATTATTTGATAAATAAAGAATGGACTAGATCTTACCATGATAAACTCATTAAAATAAATTAATTCAATGTTAGTGATAAAGTAATACTATTTTCATCCTAATTGATAAAAATAGTGGTTAATATTCATTCTAAATAGACTAATTAATTCATTGTGACTAACATTTTTCAATTTGGTATAGTGGAAATAAAAAATAAGAATCAAAGAAGACTAGTAAGATGAATGGAAAGTATTTAATAATTTTAATGAATATTTTTTAGAAGTAACCCTTATAGGAGTCCACTCTTTACCCTGCTAGGTATGAGTAAATTATAATAGGTCATCTCTTCCATTTATGTATTTTACACTTCTTGTTGATATCTTCTATTCATTTATAGTTTTAAGATTCATTGAGGGTGGTGTTACAGATAAGTGTGGGGGAGAGGAAATATTATCTTAGGCTGAAAATATTTATATTTTGTTTTCTTTTATTCTGTGTGTTTATATCCTTATAAATTAAAAATAAAATCTAATTTAAATTTTCACTCTCCCAAATATAATAAATAATAATTCATATTTTATATCTGCATTTCATACATATACTTTTGAGTATAAAATTATTTTATTTTGGAATTAAATTTACTTCTCTAACCTATTTAATATTTTTCTATTTTTTGGTAGGTAAAAATTTTAAATAAATAATTGTAAAATGGTGTTTGGAATCCATATAGAAAACTGGATTGAGAAGAGTTTGTGAATAAAATAAGTTCCATCATTGTAAGACATAGGATTTTATTCATGTCATGAATATCATGTCATAATGTGAATAGTTCTATCCTATAATCTTATAAAATTCAAGTTAACCTACCATGAAGTGAAAGGAGATATCAAGCAATACAAGTTTGAGAAAATTATTTCTAGAGGGCATCATGAAAATTCATGTTGTGACACACATATTCATGGAAATATTGAATTCTTCATAAGAAGGAAATCCAGGGAGTGTAGCATGAATTTTCATGGAGTGAAACATATTTTCATGTCATGATGTAAGGTTAACAAAAAAATAAAATCTTAATTTTTAGAATATTTAGAGAATCTTGACTAAATCTCATGTTCACTTAACCAAGGACCTCCATGATTAAATAGGATGACTTAAATGGGATCTTTTTGAATTAAGAAGATAATTTTAATATAAAACTATTCATTATAATTTATTCATAACCATTTTATAGATCATGATGATTATTCTTAAACATGGTATTGAATCCCCTAATTAATTTATAAACCTAAATTGGTTGACTATATGAAAATGTAAATTAATTAATTAGATGGAGTTCACTAACACCAAGGGATTTATTAGATTCAAATTCAAAAATGATATTACTATGTAGCTTTAATAATTACTATACTAGAATATGAACCTAAAAATTACTAAACTTGGAACATATTCACCATCTAAACTTTGATTCTATTTCTTTATTGCTCTTCTTCAATGACCGTAATTTTCATAAAATATAATAAAACTATCCTTATGATTTTTACACTTGAAAATTCTTAATATTTCATCCCTTTATATTGTATTAGTTTGTTTGAATTTTATAAATTATTAAATTTTGTAAGACCTATAAGAACTAATGATGTCCCAAAGGTGATCAAAATTCGTATCATAGAGACTTTTTCTTTGAAATTGGGTAAGGTATTTTTGATGAAAAATAATTTTAGCAGAATCAAACTTTTGTCATGAGGAAACTAGAATTTTGAACATGAAATTGAGAAACCTTTCAACTGTGAATGCGTAACACCTTAGGTAGCCTCCCTAAATAAAATTCTAATATATCATATAAACTAAAATAAAACAATAATATGGGAAATGGTCTTTAAATATACCTAATTCAACAAATCACATTGTGTCCATGTGATAAATCCATTAAATAATAATTTAGGAGAGATGAGAACTAGCTACCTAAGCATTTATTTCATTCCCTAACTATTAAATTGGTCATATGGGTTCTTGTTAACTTGGAATGTTTTTTTTCAAGGTTTAGATACACTAATATAATAAGTGATTTTCACAAAACATTTCAATGAAAAATCTAATGCTAATTAGAAAAGGGGATGGAAATATTTTCAAAATTCTGGACATGGATAAAGAAGGGCCATATGATATATCAAAATTTCATAAAAGAAGTATCAATAATGTGTGAAAAGGATAAATGGAATAAGGATCTTGAGACAAAGAGATTAACGAAGGTTCTACTTATTAAAGTTTTAATTCAATTAATTTATATTATTTTTAAAATTATGGAACCGCAACTTTAACTTGAATAAAATTGGGACCTCTATGAACTTGTGGAGAAGTTGTTATTTAAATTTGGTGAGGGATTAATCCATAATTTTATTAATTTTTTTTATAATTTTATAGAGTTTTTATATTTATTTTACTTTAATTATTAATAAATGGCTTTGGTCTTGGTTTTTTTGAAATTTTAGAATTTACTACAAACATGATTAATATTCATGATTTTTTATTGATATTATTATTTTAGAATTAATTTTTGTTAATCCTACATTAAATATTTTTTTATGATTTTTAGGTTAATTGAAAAACCATACATATGGGCCATATCATACGCAAGTTAGATAATGAATAAGGAAATTAACTTTTCCATTGAGAATAGATTGGGAATAATTAGAAAAGTGTTGTGATATATAAGGGTCCCACTTATGAAACATAAGGGTTTTCATCCCATATGTAAGAGTTATTTAGTAGATATGAAAGATATGTTGGGTGATATGTAAGTTTCAATGCCTTTGTCATAGGGATGACTATGAAAACTTGAACATAACCATCCCTAATTACATTTCTTACAACATCATTTCAATAAATACATTATAAAAACCATTAGTTTTATAGTTTTATATGATTATAAAATCCATTACATTACAAAAACCACACTTACTCATAGTATACATTTTTTCACAAAAACAAGTTCTTAGAATGATACACTTGCTTTATTCAAGAAAAATAGTCATAACTAAAACTGTAAATTTATTATTATTCCTACTCATCTATAAACCCTATAAACCCATTTTAAAATAGGTTATGTTCATGTAATTCTCAATAAGGTGTATAAATATAATTGAAACATGTTAGGCCATTTAAATACATGAAAATCTATGAAATAGTTTCTCCTTTAAATAGTAAAATTTGAGCTCATAAAAACTCATAATCACACATAAAATCAATCACTATTATTGAAGAATTCTATAGAACAATATCTTAATAAATCATAAATTCAATATAATAACAATGAAGGTTTCTTGGAAAAAACATGATAATTGCTGAAACAAATCCTTAAAATACAAACTTTAACCTTAAAGATCATAAAATTACCTCCAATCATGAATTCAACTTATTTTCTAAATAAATCCAAATATTTTCACAAAAAAATCATTAGCAAGAATAAAGGATCCATAAAATCTTCTTGAGACATTATATTCATATCACCATTAATCACTCATAATCACCCAAAATGGAATAACTTCACTATTTAATTGCAATATGATTTCTAAAAAGATTAAAGCATTATTCAATGCATTAGAGAGATATATATCAGGCCAACCATATTTATATATATATTATAAAACCCATAATACGATTAAAATACAAAGGATCACGCATTTAAACCCATAATATTGATAAAACTCATATAAATATACTTTTCAACCCATATAAACAAGCATTTTTAGTTAATAGATAAAAATAAATTTAACTTAAAATAATGCACTATCCAATTCCATATAGAAAGGAAAATTAATGAAAATAATCTAACATTGATAAATATCAATGTGAATTGAATTAAAATACATTAGAAACATTTTAAAAAAATTATTGAAAATTAAAAGTAAAGGTTTTGAGGGAAAAACCCTTACCTTAAGTCCTGAATTACATCATACATCCTCCAAATTACTGAATAATATATTTATATAAATTATTTAAATTATTAATAACCTTTTTCATGATTATTATTATTCATTTTTTTCATTTTTTATCATGTATTATTTATTTATTGGATTAATGTTTTTTTTGTAAACCTTTTTTATTTTTTCCAATCCATAATTTTAAAAGAGCTTCGGTATAATGGTAACTATCAAGGATCTTTATCCAATGGTAATATAAGATCAAAAAGTGTTAAGTTATATTCTTTATTTCATTCAAGAAGAAAATGAGTTCAATATATTGGTATATAGTTACAATTAAGAAAATATTCTTTGGTAATATTATTTTAGATACTTAAAAATAATATAAATCTTTTACTTTATATATTATTATTACCATGACTATTTTTATAATTATATAATCATAAATAAAACTTTATTTAATTATTAATTTTTTTATTCAATCATTAAATCCATTCTTAAAAATATCTATCAAAGGATTAATTGAAAACTAAAATATCATCATTAACCTAGGTAGCGTAAAACCACCACGACAAAATGATATATTTTAAAAGAGATTAAAATAAAATAAATATTAAAAAATATTTGAGTATTATAAAACATTTAATAATATTATAATATTATTTAAAAAATATTTTTAAAGACTACCATATTATGGAAAAGGTAATAGGAAAATATAAAATAAAAGACATGAATTTTGAAACTCAAATATCAACATAATCATAGATTATAAAGAAGGTTTAATTGAAATGGAATGAGCGATATCTCATAAATACTGGATTAAAAATGTATGTATAACAAGTAAATAAAATATTTTCAAAAAAAATAGTTTTAAAATATTTTTAAGGAAAAACATTTTTAAATAAGAAAGGAATGATTGAGTTTAGAACCCTATCCTTGGTCTTTGAATCACCTTATATGGAATGAATCTTAATTCTTAAGATAAGTATATTTTCTCTAGACTATATAATTATGTGTAACTATGTTAGATAGCATATAAGACACGCAACATCATGCTTAAATGAACCATGAAATATTATTATTTAAATATTATTATTATAAACTAGTCATTGAATTGGAAGGTATAAATATTATTAAACTCGTTATGAAATACATATTAATATCCTACTCAATATATTTTTTTTTATTAATTCTTATTAAATAAGCACTCAATTTTTTACTAATGTCATTTTATGTTTCAAAAATATATTTTATTTATTTTTGTGAGTTAATATTATAATTATTTTTTGGAAATTTAAGAAATTTATATGATAAAAATGATATTATTTTTTAAATAATCATATAAAACACATCTTAGGATGAAAGTTTTTGATTTTTTTTGAAAAGATTGATTTTTCAGTGAATAATGAAAAATATCTATTTTTGTAAAACTTTCATTTATTTCCACTAAAAGGTCCAATTATTATTTTAATTTTATATTAAATTAATATAAGACTCATTTATTTATAAATAATCTAATTATTTACATATGAATCAGATTTATACTTGATTTTTAGTATTAGTTCATTTTTTGTCTTTAAAATACATTTTTTTCTAAAAACTATTTTTTTAAGTTCTACGCATTTATATTAACAGTAATTTTTTACACCTATAATAATTTAATTTGAGTAAATGGAATTATTTTTTTCATTCATAAATTCAAATTTATCCTATGTTGAATTTTTATTATTTTTCTAAAATTGTTAAATTTTTTATGAATAGTAAAAAAATACAGTTTTTATAAAATATGGTATATTTTATAATATCTCCAACACATAAATATGTTATAAAAATTCATTAATTTTATGGAATGAATAATGTATTATAATATAATAAAAAATTCATGGAAAAATAATTTACAACTTATAAAATAAAATTTATTTCTTGATAAATATGAAAATTATTTACGTGTTGATGTAGTGCCTACACAACACTAGAAAAGTAAAATTTGGTTTCATAAAGATAATATTTTATAACATAGATGTATTTTATCAACCTTTTTAATAAATATGAATTATTATTTATGAAATTTATAGATGTATTCTAAATTTATAGTTATATAAAATGCAATGTACCCAAATTCTTATGTAATGCTTACATAAGGCTAAAAATTCAAAATAATATATTACAAAAGTTTTCCTAGCATATATGAGATTAAATATAAAAATTTAATAAATATAAAGTTTAATATTAAAATTAATTTAATTTTTTTTATAATTATAATTTATTTTTAATTTTTAAGTGGTGAAATAATTACCTTACTTGATTACACTACGTCGACTCAGTGCTTGTGCAAGAAGTAAAAAATCAAGTAAATGATTTTAAAACTATAAAAGTAATATTTTTTGGTTTATTTAAAGTGTACCATGAATTTTAAATTTAAATATTACATATTATATGTTTGTTAATTTTTTATATTTTAATTTCATTTTTGGAATGTTGTTTTCAAATTCAAATTATGTGAATAGTTCTTAAAATGTCATTAATAGCATTTTATTTTAAATATAATTTATCAAATAATTTTAAAATCACAAAAATATTGAAAAGGGACAAGTAGGATGATAAATGGTCTAAAATTTTATATCTTGTTCCTCTATGAACCAATTTTTACCTTATAATTAAAATCATAACCCTTTAATATTGAAAAATCCATTACCATGGTTAAGGTTAAAATTTGTTAACTGAGGGATTCAACCAAAAGATAAGGTCTAGAATGATATCTAAACTTATATAATTTTTTTTGGATGATTATATTAAGATCATATCCCCCTTGTCTTTAAATCCATGTCATTTTTGAACCATTTGAAATGAGTTTGACACATATTATATTATTATTTTTAATAGGGTAGGGGGAAGCCCCCTCCCCCAATTTTAATAAAACAAATACACCCCTCTTGTTATTTTGGGTAGATGTATCCCATTATATGGCCTCTATAGACCTATTGGGAATTAAAACACAATAAATTAAACCCTAAGGCTCATACCTGTAGGTCCAATCATGTTCCATAGGACTTGTGCGCTCACAACATTAGTCTGCCACTCCATTGACCATATGATGCCTCTTCCATCCATCATTCCATCCTCTACACCTTGGTCCATACATATACCATGAAATAAACACTCCCATATCCATCCAATCCCACCATTTTCTATTCATGAACCCCTGAATCATCCACCTCTCTCAACGCTGCCACTCCCACAGTTCAACCTTATCACCGACCACAGAACTGACCACCATCGATGGGCATTCTCGTGCATCCCATACCATAAAATCACTGGCACATGTCATTTTTCATTACATTACCTATCCCTAAAGTCCATTGAACACTAATTCCATCACTGACTATGTGGACCATAGCAGCATCATCGTCCCTTGTGTGCTACCAAGTAACCACACCCCTTCATCCTTGTACCAACCATTCAAATCCATCACCCAATTTTAGGGAATTTGGGGGATCTAAACCCCACTTTGGATGCTGTACATATTGTGGTGGACCACTCGTCCACCAAATTGACTAAGTATATTATAATATTTTGTGTATTTCTAAAAATGGAATTAATGATATTTTATAATGAATAATATTTTATTAAATTATATATATTTTCTAAAACACTATCATCGACCAAGTGAATGAGTTATTTTTCATAATTTTAAACATGGTCTATTTATGAGTCTCTTGAATTTTCATGGTAAATTTAGTCACCCTTAAAGAGTAAAAAACATTGTTATTGTGGTAATTATCAAAAGGTTTAATGATGGGGTAAAACAAAGAAATAAGGGTGAAAATATCATCTAAACATGTCTAGATTTTATTTTATGAGGGAATTTTAAATCATCATTATCTTATATTAAAATTATATCAATTTTGATGCATTTTACCATTAAAATGTATCGATATTAATTTAATACTTTATAAAATTCCAAGAATTACCCTCCCCTCATTTATAAAATGGAACCCCCTCTACTCTCCTCTACGCACTTCAAGATACTTTTTATATGGATAACACCTAACCAAATACAATTTTAATATCCATACACATGTTTTAAAGGTATTATTTTTGGTATAATACCAACCCTAGATAAATTAAGGTGTAAAGTAAAGGAGGTTCTCTGAGAATATGTATAGCTTTTAACCGAATATTTTAGTTTTATTTCCTCTTCCACCTCCTTAAAATATTATCCAATCATGATAATATAGTAAAATAAGTATATCTCATATAATAATATCTTATTATGTTAATAGAGTAACCTATATATATCTCCTCATCCATCAAATGGGAAATAAATTTATCATTCGTGTGTACAATGGACTACCACCTCACAAAGTGATGAAATTTTTTTCCATCAAAACCTCTCATGGATGATTATATTTATGGATTATATATATATATATATGATATTCATGAAATAATTATTACTATTTAAATATAATATATTGTCTATTTACGTAACTTTACATCTATTGTAGAATGACAATGTCGTTCATGCGTACGTGTGGATTACCACCTTGATGAAGCGATGTGATTCATTTTTCATAACCACATCACATAAATGCTATATATATATATGCAAATTTAATTAAAAAAAATTAAATTTATGATATAATAATCATTATGGACAAATAAAATAATACTCACCTTCTTTACATCATGTTCGTTGAAAAATGAAAATGTTACACATGCATATGTAGGGCCCATCATCTCCATAATTATAACATTTTTCATTTTTCATAACTATATTTCATGGTTATTTTTTAAATTATAATTGATATATAAACATGATTATTACATCATGATTATTATTATTTATATAATTTAATAATTACCTATTTGACCATAGTCAACCTACCAAAGTAATTTTGGACATCTGATCCGAATATCATCAAAACCTCTGACGTGAACTTAATTGACTAAGTAATTGATTATAACAAGGTAATAAAATAAAATGAATAATAAAATTGAAGCTTTTCTTAATAAATTAAATAATTAACATAATTTTATTATTTATGAATATAAATGATGCACATGATGAGTCAGACTCAAGGTAAGGTACACTTTAACTTAAAACCTCCTTTTAAATATTATAAAGATTTACTTCCTAAATATTTTTATTCCACGTACATATTCTTGAAATTATTTTATGAATGTATTTATATGGAAATAAATGAATTATAAAGAATATTTTGTGTTTATTTTGAATTTATTTCAAATTTTTCAAAAGTAATATTTTTGCGTATTTTATACACAATGTTTTTACTTTCTTTGCAATAGAAAAAAGGATGTTCTATTTTAACATATACAGAATCAATAAATGTTTGTATTCCTTTAAAATATTTCTTGTTTTTTCAAGTAAAAAACCTTATTTTCTTTATTTTGGGTATTTTAGTTGTGAAAATTGGTATTTAAAATGAATGGTTATTTTGATATCTAAAAGTGTTTTTCATACAAGTTTAAAATATTTTTTCAAGGGCTTTATGATGAAAATTGTATACATAAAATGTTTTATTCATTATATATTACTATATAATTATAGATGAAGATGACTAATCTTGATATAGCTTATACGATGGGGATCCTGATACAACTTATACGATATGTGATCCTAATATATCTCTCCAATGAATTGGGTAATATTATTTTTCTTCAAAGTAATAAAATAAGGAGTTCACCAAGGTGGTTTGTCTTATATATTTAATGGGGATATAGTTATTTATGATAAAATTTATGAATATAATTATTTAAGTTTCATAAAAGGGTTTAAATTTTATTATTATGGGTTTTGAAGGTTTTATTTTAGAAAAAAATTTGTTTTTTCATGTGGATATGATTTATTTTATACATTTAAAGAGTGTTGTCGTAATGGTAAAAAATTGTGGGTTTTCATGTTTTTCACTAGATGAACAAATTTCTTAATTTTATGTCTCTTAATAATCTTTTTGTCATCATCCCACATTTTTAATTATTTTTCATGAAGTTTAAGGATGAGTAAGAGAAAAGAGGAAGTCAATTTGAAATTCATGAATATTTTTCATGAAAGGAAAAAAAATCATTTTAAAAAAAATATTGTGGAAAAAATGGATACTAAGGGGATGTTTCCACTTTATAATATGTGTGTTTTTATGAAATATTTATGACCTAACTCTATAAAACTCTAAACTATAAATATTCTTAAAATTTGAGGAAGTGAATTCATGACTAAAAATCAAGATTATGCAATGTTTTTAGGACATTTCCTTATATTTTGTATCAAAGGAAAGGTTTAGATAAATTTATAGGTTAGTATATTTTCATTTTAGGTTAAATTAAGTGTTATGAATTCCATCATGGTTTTATATGTTTAACGTTGATAATAAGTTCAAAGGAATAGATTTCCATTTTTTGGTTTTAATTTTGGATATTTTAAGTTGATTAATGATTTTATGGGATACATTTTATTAGGATTATTTTAGTGCTTCAGGCATGAAAAATTCATCTTGAATACTCATCGGTTGGAAAAAAAAGATGAGATTGTGGTGAAAATTGATTAAAGGGTGAAATTATACTTCTAAAGTAAGTAAATTTCTCTATGTTCTTAGTCTATATGGAAAAGGAATTACTCATCTCTAGGAAAATGATCTTGAAATGAAAATGTAATCCTATTACCTACATTTTTTATGAATTGATGGTCTTTTTCACACCTATTTGGTTTGCAATTTTGTAGTCCTTAACTTTATCATAATAATTCACTTTCAAGTGATCAATTATCTCTTTAACTATCCATAATTATTTTAACATTACATTTTTCCACCATGTCCATATTTTCACTTCCCACTAATTTTATACTATTTGGAAACCTAGTTATGTGTTATTCCATATGTCCTTTATATTTATTTTCCTTCTTTTCAAGAGAACGTTTTACTAACCCTTTTTATTATGTGAGTCTTAAAAAAAAGAATTTGAAAATGTCAAACCCTTTTTTACCAATATCAAGTTAAAATTGTGAGGTCCCAATTTATTAAAGGGGGAGAATTTTACATTTCAAGATTTTAAAAAGTTTACTATATTTGATATCATGTATGGAACGCAACACCGAGCTTAAACGACCATAAAATATTATTATTTAAATATCACCTTTATAACCTAATCTTTGAGTTGATGGGTATGAATATGATTAACTATATTATGCAATATATATAAAATTTATACACAATATAAATGTATTTTTCACGACCTGTCCCCCAGGGACTGTGTCATTACATACCCCAAAATAATAATGAAAGACCACAAAGCAATCCAAAAACAAAACACAAAGCATGATCACAAAGTATAGTCATGAATCATGACAGATCACACCAAGATGTACCGCCAAAGGGGATGTATGGAACTCCCTCAACACCTCCTCCCACAACATCACTAGTAATACAGTGTGTCCTTTGAAAAGGATGATGTTCTCCCTACCTATCAAAAATTCATCAGGAACCTGCCCTGAGGATAGCTAAGCACCTTGGGCTTTATATTCAATATCCACAAGTTGTGCCTTCCTAAATCACTGTAAGAGTGGGGGAGTAACAGTAATCAATTGAAGTTAAGTTGATCCATAAATATCCACAAAGAATATTTGCATCGCGGCTAGCTGTTAGGTTGTCTCACTCAATAGCTACAAACCAAACCTCCTGCTGAGCGTGTCTTCCACCATGTTCCCCTTCATAGAATTATAGACTATCTCAAAGTAATTGTCCTGGAGGAACTCCAGCCATCTCCACTGTCTCAAGTTCAGGTCATTTTGTGAGAAGATATACCTGAGACTCTTTTGGTCGGAGTATATGGTAAAACATTTACCCATCAAGTAGTTCCACAGAATATTCAATGCAAATACCATTGCTTCTAACTCCAGGTCATGGGTCATGTAGTTCTTCTCATGCTGCCTCAACTGCTGTGAGATGTAGGTGATCACTACTCTCTCCTACATCAGGACACAACCTAGTCTGGTCCTTGATGCATCATAGAAAACTACATACACAACACCCTCCTCTGGTAGTCTCATGATGGGTGCACTCATAATTCTCTGGCTCAACTCTTGGAAACTATGCTGGAAATTCTCCATCCACATGAAGGGCTATCCCTTCTGTTTCAAAGTTGATAAAGGTTCCACTACTCTGGAAAAGTTGGGCACGAACCTCTGCTGTATCTAGCCAACCCCAAGAAACTATGCACCTCAATTATACTTCTGGGTGGCTCCCAAGAAAGAACTATATCTATCATCACTAGATCCACTGCCAATCTAGCCTCTGAGATGACGTGTCTCAGAAAGTGGACCTCTCGAGTCCCGAACTGGCACTTCGAGAGCTTACCATAAATATGGTGCTATCAGAGTGTATCCAAGACTATCTTCAGGTGTGTAATGTGTTCTTCCTCTAACACTGAGTACACCAAGATGTCATTAATAAAGACCACCATGAGATAATCAAGTTAGGGCTAGAAGATCATATTCATGAGTCCAATGAACACTACTCGGGAATTGGTCACTTTGAAGGGAATCCCCAAGAATTTGTAGTGCCCATACCGGAATATGAAGGTTTTATTCACTATGTCCTCATCTCATACCCAAAGTTGATGATAGACTAATCTAAATAATATCTTAAAGAACCACCTTGCTCCCTTTAGCTAATTGAAGAGGTCATCAATCCTCAGTAGTGAATACTTTTTCTTCACGGTGACCAGGTTCAGGCGCCATAAGTCCATGTACAACCTAAAAATCTTGTCAAACTTCATGGTAAACAACATTGGGGCTTCCCATAGGGAAACATTGGGCCTCACAAATCCCTTCTCCTTCAATTACCCAAGTTGTACCCTCAATTCACAAAGCACAATATGATCCATCTGATATGCTGGTGTGGATATCAGTTTCATCCCTGGGTACAGATCGATATAGAATTATGCCTCCCTACGAGGAGGTAGTACCATATCATCCTCAATAAATACATACTCATACTCGTCCACCACTATAGGAAACCTTTTACTCCTCTTATCCACCGCATCGAGGGTGAGGCTATCCAACTAGTGAGTGATCTGATGCACCCAACTCTGAGAAAGTCCATTAGGTGCTGCAAAATTTCCCTTCTCATCAGTGGAGGAAAACCTGGTCCCATCCCCATGGAAACACCACACTTTGAGCCTAAAATATTTGATCTGAGGATGGACTATGGATAACCATTCCATACCTAGGATGACGTCATAAGGCCTCGACGCCCCTACTAGGATATCCTAGTCGAAGCTCTCACCCCCTAGAGTAAGCTCACACTATCGGATCCAATGTGTAGTCATTGAATCCCCTCCTATAGGAGTCTCTAATCATAAGGATTGAGCCAAATGCTCCAACAGAATCTCCAAGCCTCGAACGAGGTTTATGGCAAGGAAAGAGTGACTGGAACCTATGACTATAAGAAGTGTAGATAAGGTGGAGAAGATACAGAATGTACCTCTAATCATCTCTAAAGAACCGTGGTCATAGGCCTCCAACACCTAAAGCAAGACTCTCCCCTATCCGCTAACTCCTTGAGCCCATAGTGGACCACCTGGGGGTGGTGGTGGTGGCACCTTGAACTGTCGTCCACTGCCTACTGCTCAGCATTCTCCCCTTCCACATCTACCTCCTTGCGAACCTCATCGCTCGAACCTATTCCTCTGACTTGGTGGTCCCTCAACTATATACTGATCATTTGTGCAGCGGTGATCAGGCAGTCATGAGACATGTGTCCCTACCCACCATGCATGAAGCATATCTTGGTTCATTGCTGACTCCCTCTGCTCTAGGAGCCATGTACTACTGACCCTGAGTCCTGGGGTTTCCCCCTGAAAGACCTATCCCACTTGGGCCCCTGTGTATGCTACCTATTGCTCACTACTGAAGACTCTTCCACCTGATGTATGTTGGTGGATCCTACTATCGGTGCATGATCTACTAGGAAGATCTCCATAAGAAGGGCTAGATACAACACTCCAGCCTGAGTGGGGATGTTGAGAGACACCAGAGATGCCCTGATCTCCCTTCTGAGTCCCTGATCAATGGTCCGGGCCCTGAAGAAAGGGTCCTTCACCATGTCTGTAGAGTACTGAGAGAGGTCTATAAACCTCACAGAGTACTCAGACACTGACATGTTGTCCTGATGTAGGTGAATAATCTCCTCTAAGCACACATAGTGCAATGTCGTGGGGAAAAACTCCTCTTGGAAAATCCACTTGAAGACTTTCTAGGTGAGGGTTGCCTCATCATACGTCTGGATGGTTAAGCTTCACCATCTCCCTGCCGAGCCATGCAGAAGGCTTGCATCCAAGATCTCTATCTAGTCAAGTGGTGTCCTCACTAAGAGGAATACTTGTGTCACTGCCTTCATCCAATCCTCAGCAGCCTGAGTATCTATCTCTCCCCTGAACCTGGGAGGTATCTATCTCTAGAACTTCTGCAAGGCACTAAGTCTGTGTACTTCCTCTACCGGTAACACTGGTAGTAACTGGTGATCAACGGGTGGTGGAAACACTGGTGTACCACCTGGTGAGGCCATATCTAGCACTAGTCCCTGAACCGACGCCTCACCACTAGGTGGGTTGTCCTCAAAGCCACGCATAGAAATCCGAGTTGGATGTATGTGTGAGGCATCCTAATATAAATCAAGATGTACCACAATCAAAATATTATGCATGGAGAGATGACTATTATTAAATAATAACATAGAAAGACACTTATACAACCATTTTTTTCATGTATAGATCGAAAAATAATAATTTAGGGTCTTGGTGTATGGATACATTAGCCACCGAACCAACACTGGAATCCCCGAATCTGAAATTCAAACTTGAAAAATTAAATATTATTTCCCCAAAAACAAAACAATAGACTCTCAATATTTGAGGTAGAACCAACCACCTCTAATACCACTTTTTCACAACCCTTCCTTCGAGGGCCATGCCAGGACATATCCCAAAATAACAAGGAAATACCATAAAGAAATCCACAAACAAACCATGAAACATGATCACGAAGCATGATCACGAAGCAAGATAGCTCACACCAGGGTGTAATGTCAAAGGGGATGTATGGAACTCACTCAACAGCTTTTCCCGCAATGTCACAGGTACTAAGGTGCATCTTTTAAAAAGAATTTTGTGCTCTCCACCTATTGAAAATCCATCAGGATCATATCCTGAGCATAGCTGAGCACATCAGGCCTCGTAGTCAACAAACACAAGTTGTGTCTCCCTAACTCATTGTAAGAGTGGGGGAGTGATAGTGATCAACTAAATTTAAGTTTCTCCATCACTAACCATGAAGGATATCTGCATCGGTGCAAACAACAAACCATTAGTGCAGAGCCGGTGGCCCGAAGAAGGACCCACCAATGGTGGCCCGCGGTGGCGGTTGTTGGTGGGGGCGGCGTGCCGGAGGACGCTATCGTGGTAGGCTTAGGCCGTGGAGAAAAGAGAAGTGCCGATGGTTGGCCCAGAAGATGGAGTAAGAGACGTGACCCCTCAGACGCATTGGTGGAGTGGACTGCAGCCACAAGCCACACATCTCAAGAGTATGTGGTCGATTGATCGTGTGCGGGGATTTAGGCTGACCGGCTTGGCTGGATGCGTAGCAGTAGGTCGCGGTCTCTTAACTGCGTGGGATAGGCAGCCCCGTAGATGACCTGCATGGCGATGGGGATCCGGATGTTTCTTCTAGCTGCGTCCCAGCCATGTGGGCCAGACGGGGCATGGGCTACCTCAATGGGCCAAACCCCATCAGGCTGGACCCGCGACCTAATGGGCCCGCGACCCAACGGGGCAGACCCAGGCTAGGCCGGGTTGGGGCTGGGTTGGTGGAATCAAGTCGTGTCGGAGTACCTCGGGTCGGGTCGGCTCGACTCGACTGCGTCAGCTTGGACCCGGACCCAACCGGCCCCTTTTTGGAAAAACACCAATATCTTTCAAACTGGGTGCCCAATTGAAGATCTATTTGCAGTGTTGGAACCATCATAATGAGGAAGATATTTTGTTATACCCTATAGAGGATTTTATTGAAGTTAAAACTTGAATAATGGATTGGGGAGAGATTCTACCGAGATCAAGCATGCTACGTTTAGAAACCATGTGATTGGATAAGACCTAGAGACTGCTGACAATAATCCTTGTGTGGATCGGCTACTATGGCCCAGTGGGAAGCGGCTTCTGTGTGACCCGTCAAGCCCAATGTGGGGAGTGGATTCTATGTGACCTGACAGACCCACGATACTCGATAGGAGGAGTACCTCAATATAGACATGGTGGGGAGCAGCTTCTGTGTGACCTGACATACCCACGGTACTCATTAGGGATGAGTACCACAACAGTCCAATGTTAGTGGGAAGTGGCTTCTATGTGACCCAACAAGCCCACTATACTCATTGAGGGGGAGTTCTCTAGTATCCCTTGGTGTTCGACATTATGACTGATGGTCTTAATTTACTACTCTAAATTATACCCGATGTGAGCTATCTTTCTTCATGATCAGGCTTTGTGATCATGCTTCATGTTTTTTTGTGGATTTCTTTGTGGTCTTTCCTTGTTATTTAGGGGTCCCTACTGAGTATTTTGTTACCCACCCCTGCATGGGATTCTCTTGCACGTGTTGTGTCTGGTGGAAACAACCACCGCCTTGATAGAGGACTTGGTGTCCTAGGACCCAGTGGTGCTCAGTGAAACCATGTAGGTGGGGCATATTTCTATGTCTTCTAGTAGCTACTATGTACTTACCCATCAGGTGGGGTTTTCAGTGGATGGATATCCAGAGTTTCTTTTGTACTTTCCTATTTTCTAGTTAGTCTTTATTGGGTTTCTATTATGGTCCATTTGAATTTCAGTTGTACATGTACTCAGTGTTTATTTATAGTGGCCAACTTGTTTTACGTTTCCAGCTTGGGATGTGGTTGTGTGTGTGCATGCGTATAGGTACTCAAGAAAATGCCTCCCACATGCAGGTTTACACCTTTGACGCTAGTCGCCAACCCCTAGACTTCGGGAGGTAGGCTTTATGTATGCCATGGAATGGGCCCCAGGGGATGGTTTGTGACATTATTTATTAATTATTAGAAAATTTGCACTCAATTTTTTAGTAAACCCATTTTATTCTTCAAAAATAAGTTTTTGATAAAAATTTGTTTTATTTATTTTTGTGAGAGAGTATTTTAATTAATTTTTGGAAACATTAAAAATATATTTGATATAAATTATATCATTTTTTAAATCATAATATCACAATTATCTTTGAATTAAATTTTGAGATTTTTCTGAAAAGATTGATTTTCAGTGAATAGTGAAAAAATAGATTTTCATAGAATCATTATTTCTTTTCATTAAAAAGTAAAACTATGATTCTAATTTAATTTTCTATTAATATAAGAATAATTTGTTATATTCTATTTAATTAATTATATATTAATAATATTTAAACTTTATTTTTGGTCTAAGTTCATTTTTGGGCTTAAAAACACATTTTTCTAAAAACAGTATTTCATTGCGTTTTTTGCATTTATGCTAAAAGTAATTTTGTCACTTATAGACATTTAATTTTATGAAATTGAATTAATTTTTTTATTTATAAATTCAGTTTTATTCTAGGATTATTTTTTGATATTTTTTTGAAAATGTTTATTTTTTTATGAATAGTGAGAAATGCGGTTTTTGTGAAATACCTTATCTTTTATGATATCACCAAAACATAAATATGATATAAAAATATATTAAACTTGTTTAATGAATAATATTTGAGAAGGGATAAGTATCTGATTAACTTTATTAACAAATATGATTTATTATTTAATATTTTTATGCATATACTCGAATTTTTTAGTTATATAACAAGTGACATATCCAAATGCTTGTGTAATTATAGCACAGGGCTTAAAAAGTCAGAATAACATATTAAATAAGTTTCCATGACATATATTTGATTAAATATACCTATTTAATGAATATAAAGGTTAATATTAAACTTAATATATTTATTATAATAATATTAATTCATTATTAATTTTTAATGATGAAATAATTACCTTAAATTTTTACACAATGTCGAATCAATGCTTGTGAAAACTGTAAAAAATCAAGTAAATGATTTTAAAAACTCTAAAAGTAATATTTTTTAGATTATTTTATGTTTTTGATGAATTTTAATATAAATATAAGATATTATAAATGTTTTAAAGGTTTTCATTCAAATTAAATTTCATTCATGTATATTTTAATAACAAATTAAGTGAATAGTTATTAAAATGACATTAAAAGTATTTTATGTTAAATATATTTTATTAAATTATTTAAAAATCAGAAAAAATTTGAAAAAGTAAACATAGGATTAGAAATAGTTTAAAACATCATCCATTTTTAATTTATTATCCAATTTTTACTTTATAAATAAAATGATAACCCTTTAATATTAAAAAATTTATTACCACAATTAAGGTCAAAATTAGTTAACCAAAGGGTTAAACCAAAATATAAGGTTTAAAATGATATTTAAACCTATAAAAATTTTACTCTTTGGTTATATTAAGACCATATAATCCTTATATTCCAATAAATTTAATTTTGGAATAATTTAACATGAGTTAGACACATATTATATTGTAATATTTTATGTATTTCCAAAAATTAAATTAATGATATTTTATAATAAACAATATTTTATTAAATTATTTGAATTTATTAAATCATATCTTTGGCCATGTGAAATGGGTTAATAGGGGGTCAAAACAAAGATATAATGGGGAAAACATCACCTAAAGTTTTCAAAACATTATTATATGATATTATTTTGACTCATAATCAAATATTATTTTAATTATAATAATTTGGATCCATTTTTATATGAATAATAATTTATATTAATTCAATACATTAAGAAATTCCATGAATCTTCCTCCCCTCATTTATAAAAGGGAACCCCCTCTCCTCTTATCTTCACACTTTAAGAGTTTTTTAGTTCACCCAATACATACCTAAATTCCTTCCTAAAATCTATATCCATGTTATAAATTTCTTACTTTGGTCAAAATATCTTCCATAGAGGTATTAAGGTGTAAAGAAAAAGTGGTTTTCTGAAGAAGATGTAACGATTTTAATAGAATGTTTTAGTTTTATTTCTTCTTCTAACACCTTCATATATTATTAAACCATTTTTATATAATAAAATCAGTATCTATCATATACTTATATGTTATTATGTTAATTTAATAACCTATATTCATATCCTCTTCCATAAAATGGAAAATGAATCCATCGTTCGTGTGTACGGTGGACTACCACCTCGTGGACTGATGTAATTCTATTTCCATCGTCGTCTCTCATGGATGATTATAATTATGGTTTAAATTTATATATATTATATTCATGAAATAATTATCACTATGTAAATATAATATATCATATAATTTATTACATTTCCACCCATTGGAAAATGATAATGGCATTCATGTGTATGTGTGGATTACAACCTCCATGAAGCGATGTGATTCATTTTTCACAACCACATCACATGGATGATATATATATATTTATTTATTCAAATAAAGGATATTATATTTATGATATAATCATAATTATTGAAATTTAAAATAATACTTACCTTCTTTTCATCATGTTTATTGAAAAATGGAAATGTTACTCATGCCTACGTACGACTTTCCATATCCATGATTATAACATAGTTCATTTTTTATAACCATAATTCATGGTTGGTTTTAAAATTTTAATTGATATTAAAAAATTTATAATTATATCTATATTTTTATTATTCTGGATATGATGGAATAATGGCCTATTTGACTATATTCAACCTCTCAATGTAATTTTTAATATATAAGTTGGATATTGTAAAAATGTCTGACAAGAACTTAATTAATTAAGTATTTGATTATAATATGTTAATAAAATAAAATGAATAATAATATTGAAAAATTTTCTTAAGTAGATAATTACATTAGCTTATTATTTATGAAGTTAAGTAATGTATGTGATGATTCAGACTCATGTTAAGAGATACTTTAACTTAAAACCTCGTTTTTAATGCTTTGAATATTTTTTTCAAAATAATTTTATTACTTACCCATATTCCTAAAATTATTTTATGAATATATTTATATGGACATAAATTAATTATAAATTACATTTAATATTTATTTTTACTTTATTTCAAATTTTTTTAAAAGGAATCTTTTTTTATATTTTATATGGAACGCTTTAGATTTCTTTACAAAATTCAAAAGGAATGTTTCATTTTAACATATACAGTATAAATGATTTTTCCCACCACCATAACCACTATTTTATATTTATATTCCTTTATAATATTTAATTTATTATTCAAATAAAAATATTTTTTCCCTTTAATTTGGGTATTTTTGTTTTCAAAATGGGGTTTTAAAAGGAATGGAAATTTTGATATCCATAATTCTTTTAGAGTCATGTTTAAAAGAGTTTTTAAATGGTTTTATGATGAAAAGATGTAAAAAAATATTATTCCTGATATGTTTCTTGATAATTATAGATGAAGATCAGTGATCCTAATATAACTTATATGGTAGGTGATCCTGATACATCTTATATGATGGGTGAGCTTGATATAAGTTATATGATGGGTGAGTCTGATATAGCTCTCCAATACATTGGGTAATGTTCCTTGTCTTCAAAGGCATAAAGGAGGGAGTCAACCAGTGTGGTTTATCCTATGGATTTAAATGGGATATATTTATTTCTAACATGGGTTAAAAATATAATACTCTAAGATTCCTAAAAGGATTTATATTTTTTATATAGGTTTTAAAGGTTTTTTTGAGAAAAAAACCATGTTTTTTCATAGAGATATGATTAATTTCATATGTTAAAAGAATATTGTGATAAAGGTAAAAGAGTTATGGGTTTTCATGTTTTTTATTATACTAAATTATTTTTTTTATTTTATGTCCCTTACAATGATGTTTTTGTTCATCCCACATTTTTAAATTCTCTTGATAGAGTTTAAGGATAAATAAAAACAAATAATAAGTTGAGTTTAAAGGCATAAATATTAGTCATGAAAATAAAACTTGCTTTATTTTGAAAAAATTATATTATGATAAAAATGGATACTATGTAAAATTGTCCAATTTATAATATATAGTTTTTTTATTTAAGGGATATGACCTAATTATCTAAAACTCTAAATTGTAAGGATTGTTAAAATTTAAGGAAGTGAATTCTTTACTAAAAAATCAAGACTATGTAACATTTTGAGGCTAGTTCCTTACATTATGAACATATAAGGGTATGTATAGAGATGTATTAAGGTATAATTTCAAAGTAAAAACTAACCCTATATGTGTTTTGGAAATTGAAGAATGAGTCCTATTTTATAAACAAGATTCATTGGAATTTTCACAAATACTCAATATTTAAGGGTCAAGAATGTGATTTTAAAATTGAATGTGGCTCGTAAATAGAAAATATATGATATTTTAAACAATTAATCATCCCCATTTGACTCATTTTTAATAATTAAAAATTCATTTATATTTATTTTCTTAGTTATTTTTTTTTAATATAAATTTAAAAATAACTAGAAAGTTATAAAATTAAGTTTTAATATCTATATAATTAATTTAATTTAATAAATATCTATAAAAAAATTTCAGCATGTTACTTCATCTAATACTTATCACTATAAGTATTTTAAAACCATTATTTTTTTTAATTTTCTCCAACTTGCACAAGCGCTATGTCAACATTTCATCAGAGTTTTGGACAATTGTCATATTATTTAATTTTTAAAAATAAAATATTTTAATAAATATAATTGATTATTCATAATTATTATTATATAAAATCAGTCAGAATATACTATTATTCTTATCTTTATCATGATAATATTTTAATATAGGAAGATTGACTTTTCTTACCTTGCACAAGAACTAGGTAAGCATTTGGATAATTAGCATGTTATATAGTTTTACAATTCATGAATATACATTTAAATAATTTATTTATTATGATATTTATCAATCATGTCATGAATTTACATATATATTCATAAATGTTATCCTAAAGACACTAATTTTAACTTTTCTAATGATGTGCAATCACTACGCCATCATCGATAAATTTTTTCATATTTATCTAGACATAAAAATTAGTTTATATTAACTAAATAATATTTATATAATATTTTGAGTATTTTATTCAATAACATTTTATATTCAAATATAATAATAATAAGTATAATTCAACTTAAACTCAAATTCATGTTTTAAAAGTATTTTTTGAATTCAAATGTATTAATTAACATTATAACCACATTAAATTAAAATAGTAAACTTGAAAATCAACCATTTAAAGAATTAAAAAAAAATATTGAAGTAAAAAAATAGCATTTTTAATCTTTTAGCATAATTTTTAATCAAAATCAGTGATTATACATGACATTTACTACTTACTATCACATATTATTTTTTTAATAATTTTTTTACAGAATGATTTTATTATATTTTTTTAAATTATTATTTAAAATATATTTGTAATTTTATTAAAATTCATTTATAACTATTAAATATTATATTTAGAAAATCATAATATAATATGTATAATTTTCTTCAAATAATTGATATTTCATTTGAAACCAAAACTTCGCATCTCTATTTCATATTGTGTCATAGTATTTTTATAATATTTTCAATATATTATAAATAATTTTAAATTAATAAAGTTAATATAAATATCCATATATAAAAACCTTATAATAAATTAGATATCATAAGAAATATTATTTAACCATTGATTAAAGAAAGTTTTATGTTATAAAATAATTAGTCTTTATGGATAATTATAATAAATATAACTTTGTAATATATATTAAACCACCCAAAAATATGATTTAAAAATATTTGGATTCTACATTGACACCCCATTCATAAGATTTATTTTCTTTATGTGTAATGGTTCTTTCAATCTTCACTAAAAATGTAATGGTTTTCAGAGCTCTAGTAAATTTTTCTCCCTTTGTTTAACCAAGTTGTGATAAATTATAGAGGGGTACTTAAGGGTCTTGTGATTAAAGTAATCTACATCATTTACATAAATAGGCTTTATTAGAGTGGACTCAAAGACTTAATCTCTCCCCTTTTAGAAATTCATCTTGAAGTCATAGATCATAGAGGAGACCACATACAGCTTATTCGAGTCACGAGTAAACATAAGAATATCTCATTACCACTAGTATCAAGAAAGGGAAATTATAAACTCATATATGGAGAATCACTACTAGAATTTGTTTTTATACCTAGGATATTATACCAATGGTCTAGAAAAAACATTGTTATATGTCCATTACACCAACATTTTTATCTAACTATTGGTGTAAGATGGTTTTTCATGGGTTATACCAATGGTTTTAACTAATAGTTTGTATAGGCTAGTTTCTAAAGGGATATAGAAATAGTTCATAAAAAATTGGTATATCCTGGCACATATACCAAATCATGTGGCCCCCTTTACCTCCACCAAATCAGTTCCCTCAGCATTGAGGTTTTTGTTTTGGGATTTTGTTTATTCAGTTACTTCTATTATTATTATACTCTACTTAAATTCATCATTTTTATAATTGTTTTTCGTTAAATGATCAATTTGTGTTGATTTTGTTCACCCTACTTTATATCATATTTTATCTCTGAATTTCTACATCTTCACACCCAATATTGTGAATAACCTAAAATAAAATGTAATTACCATGATTCTGGTTATGAATCAATATAAATATTTTAAATCTCATTTTTTTAGGAAGTTTTATTAAATTTGTGTGATTTTATTTGAAAGGTATGAATTATAGATGTGATGTATTTTAAAAATGGTATTTATTTATTTCTATTATGATTTGTGATTAGGGTTTTATGGGAACTTTATTTTTGAAAACATAAATTCATGCACTCAATATGTTTGTAAATAAATTTGTGTTTAAAATTTGTGTTTTATTTATAATTGGATTTTAAAATATAAAATTTTTCATGATTTCATGTTATGTTTAATAATTTCTGGTGTGGTAGGGTTAAAATAAATTTTTATTATTCTTTATAAATCCACTTTAGTAATATTTATTCCATTAATGTATTGATTATGTTTAAAATTGGTTTATATAAAATTTAAATAAATATTTTAGTTTTGATATATTTATTTTATGAATAATTTTCATTGATTTACTAACTATATAGAATTTAAAGGCCAATTTTGAAAATAAATAACAATTTATTATATTATTGGAACACCAATATGTCATGTTTTTTAAAAAAAGGATATTAAATTATATCAAATGCTCATTTTTAGAGGATAAATTTGTATTCTTTTGTATGTGTATTGGAGTTTCTTGTGGTACTATGTATAATAATTACTCATTGATATAAAGGATTTAAATATTTTGATTTTATTTATATGGTTTTTTGTTATCTCATGGGATATATTTATAAAAATAGAGATATATGTGACCAATATAATGTTTAAGTTATTTCCAAATGGACTTTTCCCTTCTCAAATTGAAATTTTCCTGATAAAAAAAGTTAATTTTTTATAATTATGTATTCATGTATGTTACATTTGGTTTTTATACATATAAATAGAAGGTGGCCTAAAATATTTTTTCCTTAAATCATATTTCAATGATTTTTCAATTGATTAAAATAAAGTGAACATGTATCATCTTATTAGATAAATTTTGGATTGAGTAATGAAATTTGGTTTGTAAATTAAATCATGGTTGTTTTCCTTGTGCATTAGAATTAGATGTTTTTTAGAATTGTGATATGATATTATACATTGAGATTGAAATTATTGAATGATTATGAGTATCATTTGTGTTCTAATTAGTGATAAAGAATGTATATTTTATATATTAAATATTATATCAAAACACTCACCAATTAAAGAATTTTATTTAATGGAGGAAGTTAATTATAACATATACTTTAAGTATAAATTATTTGATGTTAGAAAAATACTCTTTATATTTAATTTAAAGTAAGTAATACCTCTTCAAGTGGTTCCAAATAAATACATTATAAAAGTGAATAACAATACCTCTCTTGCATTAAGGGAATCCTCCCCTCTCATTCTTAAAAAATGTATAGTAATCCCTCTCTCCCTATAATATAAATACACCATGTAAAATTTTAATTTTTCTTCTTGAATAAATGATTTTTAAGATAAATACATATGTTTTTATTCAGATTTATTTCACATTCAAATCAATGAAGTTGTTTTGAAAATAATTTCTTCATAAATACATATGTATTTAATTGGATTTATTTTTATCCAAAACAATCTAAATTTAACTGACATGAAAAAAATGATTAAAATTATATAATAATAAATATAAAATAACTTAAATTATTTGAATTTTTATTCAAAAGATTCATCGTTTACATGAATTTTTTAATTATTGTTTACTATGTTGATATTATTAAAAAAATTATATAATATAATGGATAAAATTGTATATAATAAAGTGATTAGATCTCAACTAATTTTCAAGAGAAGATGGATTATTGTTAGATTTTACGTTTATAAATGATTCAGATGGAGTTCCTATATACTTTCCTTATTATAATTATGTTCGAAGACATTGGTTCTGTAGGGAATAAGTTATCTACCTTATAAAAATGTGGGTTTTCAAACAAACTACTATGACTGGTATCAAAATAGAGAGAAAAAAATCTAAGACTATTTATTAGTGAAATGAAAGGATTATTATAGAGAATTTGATATTTAATCGTTTTTCATTTATGTATCATCACAATAAAGATAGTTTTCCAATGAAAAAAAGACAAGGATACCAATACACACGAGGAATATAATGAAAATGTTGATTTTGGGGGAATTAAAATAATGATGGATGATTCTAGGGATCCTGTATTTTAGGAATGTAGTAAAATGGAAAAAATATAATTTCTAGTGTGGTTGTATCATGGGGAAACCATGTATGAAATTTTTAATACAAACATCGATTATATTATTTTTTTTTTTGAAAGACTTACTTATTGAAGAGGTAGATATTACCTTAAATAATTATATGGTAGGGATGTTAATTAACTTGTTTATATTTTCTAATAATAAAATTCATGTCTTCCCAAAATATTATAACTTATTCTATGAGGAAATTGTAAGAATAAATATCATAAATAATGTTTCATATCTCTATAGAATCCAAATTCATATGGAATTCTATATCATGTGCCATATAAATTAATATGTAACTTTCCATTATTTCCTAGGATCTAAAATATTTTATATATCTGATGAAATCTCAAAATATATATGATGGAATGATGCTGAGATAATCAAAGATAATGATGAGTTGGTTTATACTACAGATGGATATTTATGGTGTAAATTTGATACATTGTATCCATATTTTTCCTCTGAGGTGTGTAATTTCAGGTTTCACCTATCATGTGATGGTTTCAATCTGTTTGGTCAAATGATTACTTCTCACAACATGTTTCTAGTTTTTTTCACATTTATGACCATACTCGATTGATGTGTATGAAAAAACCATTCACTTTCTTTAGCATTCTCATATCTAAACTTTTGATCATGAAAATGTTATATATTTATACTTTAAACCTTTAATAAAATAGTTAAAGCATTTTTGGAATGTGGGTGTGTGCATATATGATGCTTCTTTAAAAAATAAATTTCATATTTTTGTTTCACTTATGTAGATGATAAATTATTTTCTTGATTATGAAATGAAGTTGGGTTGAAGCATGAAGGGAAAACTATTGTGTCATATTTCTATAAAGAATATATAATCTAGAATTCCTAAAAATCATCATAGTTTCAATTTCATGGGACATAGATGGTTCTTTCCAATGGATTATCTATATAGGAATAATTATCGAATATTTGAAAATATTATTAAGGGTGAGAAGACACCTTAGCATATTTCTGGAATTAATGTTCTTAATGAATTGAAATATGTTAGTTTTTCATTAGGTAAAGTTCACCTAAAATATTGAAAGAGGAAAAATTTCCCCACTCAATCTAATTACAATTGAAAAAAATAAAATTATCTTATTTTATTTTTCATATTGGTCATCAAATTTGTTAATTCATTATTTATATGTAATTTACATTGAGAAAATATATGTGTGAAATATTTATTTTAGTTTTTGTGAATTTTAAGGGGAAGACCACGGTCAATTTATAATCTTTGTGTGACTTAGAGGATTGGGTTATTAGACCAGAAATGAATCATGTGTGTGTCGGTGAAAATAAATGGAAAGTTCATTTTGTTTCTTATGTGATGAAAAAATTAGATAAAAAACAATTTATTTATATATTAGAGACTTTTGAAGTTCATGATGTATATTAAAGAAACATATCAAAATGAGTAAATAGGGTTTAATTGAAACTAAAATCCCTGAAAACTCATGACTATAACATTTTTCTTCGGGATTTTATTCTAATTTCAATCCATAATTTACTATCCAACAATATAAGGTTGATAGTGATTTTATTATGCCATTATTAAAGAGTCATTTTTCCTAAAAAATCCAAGCCTTTCTTGTTAAAAATACAGAAAGTGGAACCATTAATTTTGTGTTAGTAAGAGAAAAAATTTCCTACATGTTTTATCACTTTCATGTTATATCTAATTGTCCATATTATAATTGAAATACATTTTGGGGGACCTATTTATTTTATATGGATGTATCCAACTAAGATAAATATGTCACAATGAATTGTTATGTCTAGAATAAGAATCATTATGAAGGTTCTAATGTGAAAGTTTATCTAGATCAAGAATCTATAGATTTTGGTTCAATGTATTTGGTTTATTTGATCATTAGATGTAACTGGACAATGAGGAATGAAGATAAGTAAATTGATCCAATTTTCCATCTCTTTTCCAAACAAGGTGAATTCATGTGTCAAATAAATTGGAAAACATTGATCCTTGAATAGAGGTAGATGGCACATCACATAGTCTTATTTAACTATGATTTGTTCGATGAATAAATAAAGTATGTAATTTAAACATGTGTATGTTATCTCATAATACATAGTTTCAAGTGTATATTAAACTTTTATTATCATTTTATATATCTAACAAAATAAAATTATAAGTAGAATTCATCATTTTTTACCTTTGATAAAGAGAGAGGCTTTTCATACCAATGAGTGTCTTTCTTGGTTGAAATCAAAGCTATGAATATTACTTTAATAAATAAAAAATATTCATTTAATTTTAATTTTCATATATATTTCAAGTATTTAGTTTACCATTTTAATTTCCCTCTATATAATTAATATTGTTGGCTTTTGGTCCTAATTATTTGGTTCATGAATTCAAATAATTTATAATCAATGGATAAAAATTTGTGACAACTGATCAAGCATTGAAAATTATAACATAACATAATGGAATTATATTAACTATAAAAAACATATTGTTATACAAATTCATTAGATAGTAGGCCTCAATATGAAATTGTTTCTTTTTATAATGTTTTTTAGAAAATACTGATATTGGATTATTACTACCATGGTTGAGTCTCTATGATGAAATGAAAGTGGTTTGATTCAATGACAGGACAAGGAACCTTTATTGATGACTGTGAGTTTATAGCAATTGACACGACTTTCTTCTCAGCTACCAAAGAGCCATATATTTTGGTATCAATGGTGAAATAAGTTTTTTACATGAAAGATCATTTGAGACATGAATTTTGTTCCATTATTGATGTAATATTAAGACATATTTTTTTGATGGTGGGGCTAAAATTGACACCATCACTTCCCCCATTGGTCTTGATCAAAATATTTCATATGGTGACCCAAATAATCCAATTTTCATAGTTGATTGTAAACATGAAGTAGTCATGGGTAATACACAAAAACAAACATATGTGTTCTTATTTAATTTAGTTTATCTCAACTTGGGACTTTTAGGTTAGAACTATTGTAATTGATTTAATTTGGTTTCATTTTGGAAGGTTATGTTTCGATTAGTTTGGTTTGTTTTCATTTTATTTTATTACATTTTTTCACATTAAAAAATAATAATTTGTACAAATAAAAACATTTAACTTATAAATTGATTCAAAACATGTATTAATAATTTGAATTCATGGATAAATATTATTAAAATATAATTAAAATGGGTTTAAACATATTTAAATTTTCATTAAATAACATTAAAACATAATTCATTGAGAACCAATTAGAAAATAGAACATATTTAAAAATAATTATTAAAAATAGATTTAATTTTTTTTTTTTAAAACTGGTTTAAACTAGTTTTAAAAAATAGTTTTTTGGAATAGTTATTTAAAAAAAAGTTCAAAATGGTTTTCAAATAATATTTTAAAATAGTTTTTAAAAATTGGTTGAAAATATTTTTTTAATGTTCCGTGTTTTTAACCGAATGAAAAAGCGCAGGAAATAAAAAAATCCATTAGCTGGGCAGGCCGGTTTTAAAACTGAGCATCAGAAATTTTGTTTTCTATAGTCGACATTACGATGTTTATAGAATAAAAATATTGACTTTATTTTATTCATAATCATGTTTGTTTCTTTTCAAAAAAATGAAATAACTCTCAAACAGTGCATCGTATGAGAAATATGAGACCACCGTTTGGTCCAGAATGTTGGGTTTACCCTTGGAAGGGTATAACCATGATTTGCATCGGGTGTTTGGCACCCTCGTACATGATAATACCATATTTATTTTTAATTAATTAATTATTCTATTTTTTATAAAATAAATAATTATTTTCTCTCAAACGGTGCGTCGTATGAGAAATCTAAAACCACCGTCAGGTCTGGAATGTTGGGTTTACTCTAGATAGGGTATAACCATAATTCGCATTGGGTGTTTGGAACCCTCACACATGATAATTCCATATTTATTTGTAATTAATTAATTATTTTTTTATATAATAAATAATTATTTTCTCACAAACGGTGCGTCTAATGAGATATCTGATACCACCAATAGTTCCAGGACATGGGGTTTACCCTATACAGGGTATAATATTTGCGAGCTTCGGACGTTTGGTCATATCGCAACCAAAGATAATTTATTTGGGTTAAATAATTTTGTTGGACAATTAGAAATAATAATAATAATTTTATTATTAATAATATTATTTGTGTTGATGATAAAAAAAATAAAAACGTGCTTTCACAATTAAGAAATTGTGTCACGGTTAAATAATAACTAGGCAATGTAATAAATATGAAATTATTAATTGTTACAATTAAATACAAATGCGCAATCAATATTTATTTAATGAATGCTATCCTTTTTTTAATGGTTGTCATTTTTAAATTATTAATGGTGTCATTGATGAGTTAAATTAAATAAAAATAATTTTAATTATTTTAACATATCGACTTAAATTAAAATGTGGGGCTTTTAAATTTTTGTTTTCTAAATTCTTAAAGCAACCCAGGGCACGTGTTTGGACACCTTGTTACGAGTCCCGGGCAGCTATTAAATTAATTAAATAATTGCTCAACTTTTATTTAATGTTTTTACGTCGCGCCCTAGTGCATCGTTTGGGTTAAAAATAATTAAAAAGGATTAAAGATATTTTAAATAAATTAAAATAGATGGAAAAGGAATGAAAATAAATAATAAAATATAAAAACGGGAATGGGGAAGATAATAAAATAATTAAACATGGGTCTAACCATTTTTATTATTTTTATTTTTATTTTCCTTCCCTCCCCTTTTATTTTTTTTATTTTTTTTATTTTCCTTTTTCCCTTATTCCTTTTTTTCTTTTCTTTCTTTTCTTCCTTTTTCTTTCCTTCTTTTCTTCCTCTCCTCCCCTCATGTGTGTGGCGCACTCCTCCTCCCTAGGTGGTGTGCACCACATTCTCCTCCCTTCATAAGATCATTGTGCCTCTATTCACCATCCATTTTATTCTCCATCAGGTGCACTGTGAACCTCTCGGTAAGGCTCATCCCACGCACTAAGAATAATATGATCTTCTTCTTTATCCTTTGCGCAGTTCGCCATAGAAGGATTTTACCCTATTTTGGGGTTTTTCTAAAATCATCTATTTTCTTCCGTTTTAGAACAAATAAACTCCTACCACGGATCATAGGATAATCTGCGACCATAAGGTAGGGCGTCTACTCTCTTTCCCTCTATTTCGTTGTGATTTATAAAAACGCATCGGTGTGTCGTTAGTCAGTGCCTACCGGCTTTGTGCAAATTCCCCCAAATTCATTAATTTATTTGTTTCACCTAGTTTTTTCAGCCCTATTGAACATGAATTAAATTTTTTGAATTTTTTCAACGTGGTCGGACACCCCTTGGGTGTGCCGACGTGGTCGGTATACTTTCCATTAGCCAAGTTTCCAATTTAATTAACTGCATGTGTTGTGTAGCCTATTTATGTGATGTTTAATTAAAATAATTAATTTAGATTAATTATGAACGTTAAAATTGTTGGATATTTGGTAGTTGGTTGTGCTAATTTATTTATTTATTTAAAAGTGCATTTATCTACTTATGTTGATGTGGTACTTTGACTTGTTAATATTGTTATGTTGAAATAGTTAATTTTGCACTATGTGATTCTAATTTAAATAATTAATTTAAATAAAATATGAACTTTGAAATTTCTTGATCTTTGGTAGTTGGTTGTGCTAATTTACTTATTTATTTAAAAGTGCATTTTATCTGCTTATGTTTATGCAATACTTTTCCTTGTTAAGATTTATATGCTGAAATAGTTAATTTTCACTATGTGATGCACGTGTGTGCTTGTTTAGTTTCAAGCTGCAATTATATATGTTCATGTCATATCTACTGCTGTAAAAACATTAATTAAATTTAGGGTGGGGAAAAAGGTGGGTCCCGTATTAAGGGTCACGCTTAGACCCTTCGTTCCTGACTGTTTACCTCTATGTGCTGGGGGGCGGTGTCATTGTCTTTGTTGAACCGAGACTTCCCTGGGCTTGCTAATACTTATGAGTGATACTAGTTACAAAAGGGCTCATTAGGACGGATCCATTGGCAATGTGGCTAAGCCAGCCTCGGATGGTGCTCGACCCCTTTTTGTGAGATCGGGACGGACTCAGGGTAAAGTCATGCCTCGATCGATACTTGGTCTTTCAAAATATTGCCTTGAATGGGCTCAGAGGTATTGGATAATTTGACGGATGTTCCGCAGCGATACCTTCAGTACGGGCTCAGATTCGAACTCTTAACTTGAACCCTTAATAATGATGCACTGAAGTTTTTTATTAATTTCACTTTGAGCCTCTTGAGATTTGTGAGACTTTTATGGTATATTGAAGCATACCTCGTTGACATATGACTTGGACCCCAAGTTAAAGCACATGCTTGGGGGATGCCTCTTTCTTGTTTTACCTTGATTTTCCAAGCTTTATATATATGCATATGTGTATTCTGCTTACAGGTACTCATTTCAGACTTCCGGCTTAGGCTAAAGCAGGTTATTAGGGATGGGTATCGTTGGGAACCGAGACCTAGTTATTTATTTCATTACACTTAATTAATTATCTGAAATTATTATATATTGGCCCACTGCATTTTATTATTGCATGAAATATAAAGGTTTAGATGTCATGGGTGTCAGCCTACTGGGACTTTATCTCACACCCTGCTCATGCATCGTTGACACCCGAGTAGATTATATGTTTGCCGGTACTGACAAAGGGAAGTGTGCTGCTTCCAATGTTTGAATGTTTCTTACTGCTTATGATGGATACTGGGGTAGAGGACCGAGCCTTGATCGTGATTTAGTTGTTGCTTTGTGTATTTTCTGTTTAGTTGATAGAATGGTTGGGAATCTGTTTTACATACTTTCAGTTTAGACAGACATCATGGCATGTCATTGTTTTTATACCTGGTTTCATTTATCAGCTTCCGCATTTATTATGTATTCAGTTGGGATTATTTATTTCTTTTTGTTTTAGTTTATTCATTTATATGATTCTTCTATTTATTATTAATTTTTGTTTACTTCTGCTATGTATTACCTATTACCTATGAGGGAATAGTCTCCCCCACAGACACGTTAAAAAGGTCATCGCTGTTAGTCGGCAGCCTCTTGAGTCTGGGGAGATGCGCTTGTGGTCATGTAACCCACCGGTCAGGCCACTGTCTTAGAGGTGATCCAGGTTGGGATGTTACAAAGTGGTATCATAGATGGTTTTTTTCCTTTTTCTTATTGTTTGGGGTTGGTAGACAGGAGACTAGGAATATGTCGGCACTTGGTTAATAGTTGTTCCTAGGACTGATCACCCCACGAATGAGAAATGACCAAGTGGCCAGGGTTGGTATTGTTGTTCATGATTTTCGATGTTACAATTGATATGATTTTACCTAGAGTGATTGGTGTAATTTCCACTGCTTATGAATTTATGGAATTTATGATATTTTACCCTTGGCCTATTTAGGAAAGGATGAAGCATTTCATGCAACATAATAGGCACATAGGAATTCACATTCCATGCATAGTGCCATGCCATGTAGTTTCATTTTAGGCTTCCTATTGATTCAAATTGTTTTCCTTGAATGTGTAACATGTCTTGTAATTATTTATCATTCCTTTTAGATACCATGTTTTGGTGATATTTTTAGCATGCTAGATTGTTTCTATGCTACCTATTTAATACCATGTTTTCCTTGTATCATGCTTCCGTTCCTATTAGTATGTATTTATGATTAAAATTTTATGCTTCTATGATTACAACATGTTTCTCTGTTAGCTTCTTGTAGTTACCTGCTAGCTTTTTTGTTATGTAAATGGTTGGTTTGAAAGAATTTATTGGTTTCCTTTGAATGGGAGCCAAAGGCCAAAAAAGAATAAAGTTTATATTTGCTTATTAGGTTGATAACCACCCATATATCAGGGATGAAATGTGTTTGAGCATGTTATAATTTCAAATAAATTGGTTAACTACCTAAAGGCACAACTAGGACCAAGTAGGATAGTTGGTGCATGTTCCTTATGAGATAACCCGATATGGGTGTTGTGACTCTTAATAATTAAACAACTATTTTTTTGGGTTGCATTCGAATGAACTCAGGTCAGCTTAGTGCGACCCTTGTTGGTCAATTTATCTACATAAAAGGAATTTATTTGATAGATTTTCTAATTAAGGACGGGATGTCAATTAATGTAAAATGTTTTAAAATGGAGTTTTATAAAACTTGCATATTTTCCCTTGAGGCATTGTCTAAGATCATGTACATTGTGTTTTGTTTTGAAAAATAGTAGTTGATGTTTTGATTAATTTTTTATGATGATTAAAGATTATATGTGATTTAATATAAAGGGCTTGGATATGGAACCTGTAGATATTTCCCCTACTTAGGACCCTGGTATATGGGTAGTTTGAGATTCTTCTTATGTTTCTTTGGAACAAAACCATTTTGATGATGTTGTCCCTAATCGAACTCAGTTTCCTAAAATGACACCCTTGTTCGGATGGGTGGTCATGTTTTCCTTGAATTTTGTTTCGGGATTGAGCATCGATTAATGATCAATATTTCCAGCATGTTAGGAATGCCTTAGGAATGATCAGTTCTTCATAGGTTGTTCGAACCTCTCTTATCCATAGTGATAGATGATTCAGTACGTCATCCTCTGAGTTAAAAGTCATCTGTCTTCTGTATCACCTCGGGGTAGTATGCATTCACGTAAGCGGTGTTGTCGAGTGCTTAACGTTCTGACAAACTGGTTGAGTTCAGTGTAATCGTCAAGTCTTGCAGTGTCAAATATGTTTCGGGTCATCTCTGTAGTATAGTAACTTCTCTGTTAAAAGAACCAAGTTTGTCCCAATGCTATGGATGACTTCTAGAGACTCGGGTGTTTTGACATTCCGGTCTGTTTGGTTGTGTTTTTATGCCTTTTTAAAAAAAATTCCTTATGGTAATCTCCTAATCCTCTTAGTGTACTCTTTCTTAAGTGACGAGCATGTCCTATATCTTGCTTTCATCCTTGATTCACTAAGAGAGCATTGGTCTTACGCCATGCTAAAGCTTTAAAAAAATTTGGGCTTGTTTAGGGTGTTCTTCCAAGTGTTGCATATTGATGCATTGTTCGTATCGAGGCTTTGGTTAGTCTTGAGTGACCCTAGGATTTTTGTGCATGAATTCTTTGGATGAACTCTTGTACACCAGCTGTTTCTTCAAACATGACCACCAGGTGGATGTCACTACGGGCTCAGTCAATGACCTGTTTTGGACGTCTTGTCCTTGTACCAACATATCACTCATAAGCATGGATTATGGACTACCTTGTGTTAGTTCCTTTCACTCTAGTTGTGCCAATCCAAGTTTACCCTAGACTTTTTGTCGGGCTCGGTGATGCCTATATCAAGGAGTGTCATCAGAGGACATGTATGAACTTTAGTGGACGTTTTCGCAGTAAATTCTAGATACCTTTGAACAATACATCACAGTTCTGTTGTAAAACACCTACCGTCTATGCTGAGCATCTTCTGAAATGGTCGGTCAGAGTTACTCGACTAGTTATCTTTTTTTTCAATGAAATAGTTAGTGAAATACCCTTTTCTGTCATTTTGTCTGGTGAGATTAGTGCGGTTTGTGTTGACTAGTGTGTTTTATAAAAAAATGTCTCAACTTGGGTTTTATGGGAGATGGGGAATCAACCATTTTATCCGTTTCAAAAATCAATCGAGAAGCGTCGCTAGACTTCTTAAGGGTATGTCTTATAGGAAATTATGACAGAGGAAAGTTTCATGACTCAGAATTTTCCTCTTTCAAACTTTCAAACCTAATGTGGGAAGTAACTTTGGCTAGAAGTTAATGAGACAACAACATGGTTGTGTCTCTAGAAGAAAGAGCTTGGATAAATAATGTCACATTGTTTCAGTTGGGAAATAAGAATTGGGTCAGATCTTAAACGCTTTTTGCTGTTTTCCTAACCAATTCTTGAACGTGCATTGAGTGTTTAGAGGCACAACACAACCTTTTGTGTGAGACATTATGACCCTATAGATTGGGTGAGAGTTATGTTTTTCCCGAAGGATTCTTGGGGATGATAAGTTCTAAGGTGGTAAGGTTGTAACGTTCCGTATTTTTAACCAAATGAAAAAGTGAAGGAAATAAACAAATTTCCGTTAGCTGGGCAGGCCGATTTTAAAACCGAGCGTCAGAACTTTTTTTTCTGATAGTTGATATTGCAGCATTGATAGAATAAAAATATTAAGTTTAATTTATTCATATGCATGTTTGTTTCTTTTAAAAAAATGAAATAACTCTCAAATGGTGCATTGTATGAGAAATCTGAGACCACCATTAGATCTGAAACGTAAGGTTTACCCTAGTTAGGGTATAACCATGATTCGCATCAGGTGTTTGGAACCCTCGTACAAGATAATACCATATTTATTTTTAATTAATTAATTATACTTTTTTTTATATAATAAATAATTATTTTCTCTCAAACGGTGCATCGTATGAGAAATCGAAAACCACTGTTAGGTTTGGAACACTGGGTTTACTCTAGATAGGGTATAACCATGATTCGCATCGGGTGTTTGGAACCCTTGCACATGATAATTCCATATTTATTTTTAATTAATTAGTTATTCCATTTTTATATAATAAATAATTATTTTCTCACAAATGGTGCATCTAATGAGAAATATGCAACCACCAATAGTTCTGGGACGTGGGTTTTACCCTATACAGGGTATAACCTTTGCGAGCGTCGGGTGTTCGGTCATATCGCACCCAAAGATAATTTATTTGGGTTAAATAATTTTTTTGGACAATTATAAATAATAATATTATTAATATTATTATTATTATTTGCGTTGATGATAAAAAAATTAAAATGTGCTTCCACAATTAATAAATCCTGTCACGGTATAAATAATAACCGGGAAATGTAATAAATATGATATTATTCATTGTTAAAATTAAATACAAATGCGTAATCAATATTTATTTAATGTCTGTTATCATTTTTTTAATGGTTTTCATTTTTAAATTATTAATGGTGTCATTGATGAGTAATATTAAATACTAATTATTTTAATTATTTTAATGTATCAACTTAAATTAAGGTACGATTCTTTTAAGTTTTTTTGTCTAAATTCGTAAAGTGACCCAGGGCGCGCGTTTGTGCACCCTGTTGCGGGTCTCGGGCAGCTATTAAATTAATTAAATAATTGCTCATCTTTTATGTAAAGTTTTTACATCGCGCCCTAGCGCATCGTTCGGGATAAAAATAATTATAAAGTATTAGATAAATTTTAAATAAATTAAAAGATATGGAAAATGAATGAGAAGAAATCATAAAATTTAAAAGTGGGAATGGGGAAAATAGTAAAATAATTAAAAATGTGTCTAACCAATTTTTTTATTTTTTTTTTATTTTCCTTCCCTCCCCTTTTATTTTTATTTTATTTTATTTTCCTTTTTCCTTTATTCCTTTTTTATATTCTTTATTTTCTTCCTTTTTTCCCTTCTTTTCTTCCTCTCCTCCCCTCTTGTGTGTGGCGCAGCCCTCCTCCCTAGGTGGTGTGCACCACCTTCTCCTCCCTTCGAAAGATCCTCGTGCCTCCATTGTTCATCCATTTTATTTTTCGTCAGGTGCATTGTGAACCTCTCAGTAAGGCTCATCCCACGCCCCAAGAATCGTAAGATCTTCTTCTCTATCCTTTGCGTAGTTTTTCGCGGAAGGATTTTACCCTATTTTGAGGTTTTTTCTAAAATCATTCATTTTCTTCTATTTTAGGTCAAATCAAATCCTATAATATATCATAGGATCATCTGTGACCATAAGGTAGGGAATCTACTCTCTTTCCCTCCATTTTGTTGTGATTTATAAAAAGGCATCGTTGTTCTATTAGTTAGTGCCTACCGGCTTTGTGCAAATTCACCCAAATTCTTTAATTGATTTGTTTCTCATAGTTATTGCACCCCTATTGAACATGAATTAATTTGTTTTAATTGTTGAAACATGGTCGGACACCCTTTGGTCATGCCGATGTGGTCGGTATACTTTCTGTTAGCCGATTTTTCAATTTAATTAACTACATGTGTTGCATAGACTATTTATGTGATGTTTAATTTAAATAATTAATTTAGATTAATTATGAACATTGAAATTTTTGAATCTTTGGTAGTTGGTTGTGCTAATTTATTTATGTATTACAAAGTGCATTTATCTACTTATGTTGATGCGGTACTTTGACTTGTTAAGATTGTTATGCTAAAATAGTTAATTTTGGACTATGTGATTTTAATTTACATAATTAATTTAGATTAATTATGAACTTTGAAATTTCTTGATCTTTGGTAGTTGTTTGTGCCAATTTATTTATTTATTTAATATTTCATTTTATTTTCTTATGTTGATGCGGTACTCTGCCTTGTTAAGATTTCTATACTGAAATAGTTAATTTGCACTATGTGATGCACGTGTGTGCCTATTTAGTTTTAAGCTGCAATTACATATATTGATGTCATATCTTCTACTATGAAAACTTTAATTAAATTTAGGGTGGGGAAAAAAGGTTGGTCCCATATTAAGGGTCACACTTAGACCCGTCGTTCTTAACTGGTTACCTTTATGTGCTGGGGGCGATGTCATTGGCTTTGTCGGACCGAGACTTCCTCAAGATTTCTAATACTTATGAGTGATACCAGTTCGAAAAGGACCCATCAGGACGGATCCCTTGGAAATGTGGCTAAGCCATCCTCAGATGGTTCTCGACCCCTTTTTGTGAGATCAGGACGGACTCAGGGTAAATCCATGCCTCGAGCAATACTTGGTCTTTCGAAAGATTTCCTGGGACAAGCTCGGTGGTATTTGATAATTTGACGGATGTTACGCAGCAATACCTTTGGGATGGGCTCAGAATCCAACTCTCAACTTGAACCCTTAATAATGATGCACTGAAGGTTTGTATTAATGTCACTTTGACCCTCTTGAGATTTGTGAGACTTTTATGTTATATTGAAGAATACCTGGTTGACACATGACTTAGACCCCAAGCTAAAGAACAAGCTTGGGGGGATGCATCTTCCTTGTTTTACCTTTCTTTTCTAGGATTTATATATATGCATATGTTTATTCTGCTTACAGGTACTCCTTCCAGACTTCTATCTTTGGCTGAAGTTCATGATTAGGGACGGATGTCGTTGGGAACTCAGACCGAGTTATTTATTTCATTGCACTTAATTAATTATCTGAAATTGTTATATATTGGCACACTAAATTTTTTATTGCATGAAATGGAAAGGTTTAGACATCGTGGGTGTCGACTTACTAGGATTTTATCTCACACCCTACTCGGGCGTCATTGACACCTGAGTAGATTATATGTTTATATGTACTGACAAAGGGACGAGTGATGCTTTTAATGTTTGATTGTTTCTTTCTGATTAGGATTGAGACTGGGGAATAGCATTGATCCTTACTCGTGATGCAGTTTTTACTTTATGTCTTTTCTATTTAGTTGATAAAATTATGGGATTCTTGTTTTACGTACTTTCATTTTAGACAGATATCATGGCATGACATCATTTTTGTACCTGGTTTCATTTATCAACTTCCGCATTTATTACGTATTCTGTTGGGATTATTTATTTCCTTTTTCTATAGTTTATTCATTTATATGATTCCGCTATTTATTATTAATTGTTTTTTACTTTCGTTTTGTATTACCTATTACCTATGAGGGAATAGTCTTCCCCCACAGACACGTTAAAAAGGCCCTCACTTTTAGTCAACAGCCTCTTATGTCTGGGGAGATGCGCTTGAGGTCATGTAACCCACTGGTCCGACCACCATCTTAGAGGTGAGCCAGGTCAGGACGTTACAATTTTTTCAAAAATAAATTTCTTAAAAAAAATTAAAATATTTTTTAAAAATTTGTTTTAAATAGTTTTATAAAATAACTTAAATCATTTTAAAGCAGTTTAAAAAATTGTTTAAACTAGTTTTTAAAAATTGGTTTAGACTAGTTTTAAAATTGTTTTAAACCTGTTTTTAAAAAACTAGTTTGAAACAATTTAAATAGTTTAAAACTTGTTTAGACTAGTTTTAAAAAAATTAAACTAGCTTTAAATAAATTAAATTGGTTCAAACCAGTTTTTTAGAAAAATCTAAAACTATTTTAAACCAGTTTATAAATTAACTATTATGTACTGTGACCCCTATAAGACTCTCAAAAACTGTACATTTTATTCTTATTCTTTGATTGTTTAATGATATCTTTTATTCATGTTTTTAATTCTAATTTTTATTCTTCAGTTATACCATGTTACCACTTTTTTATTTGGCTTTCCATTTATTATGCCTTAATTATTTACCGCCACCTTTTATACTTTTCCCCTTTCTTTATGGTATTTAAAATATTAAAAAAAAATTCATTTCATTACTATTCATAGTATAAAGGATATTGAAGGAGAACATATAAATAGATTGTTTAACAATGATCAATAAATGTGAGATTTGGGACTGCCTTCTCCGGTGCCCTTAGTTATTATAGTAATTATAATATTTATCAACTACAATTCCTTAAATTCAATTTTCTTATCATTAATAAATTTTATTTTAGGGACATTTCACTGAGTCATGGATAATCTCTAGTCATAATCTTAATAGGGTTCGGTAGAATGGATAATTGAGTGGACATGATAGTAGATTTACTTGAAGCACCCATCATACATGTTCACGCCCAAACCCACTAGAATATATCCCATCTACCACACTTTTTCATCCCCTACATCTACTTAGGGCTTCAAAGATGTTCCCATCTACACCTTTGTCATCATTTGAGCTTTTATTTACTTCATATATACCATTTTCATATCCTATTAAGGTTCCTTATCCCTTTTATCCTTTTCATACCACTTCAATTCCACCTCCATTTCACACTTCTTATACTTATACTCCACGTATTTTATATGACCCACAACATGCATTGGATCATGTGAATCCTTCATAGGATATTGATCTAAAATGTTTCATATATCCATTATATCTTAATGATAATCTTGGATCACGTATATGTTTACATGTGCATTAAATTCTATCATAATAATTTTATTTTAGTTAGAATGTGTTTGAATTATATTTTTTCTTCTATCTTTTTCAACAGGATCCTATAATATATGACATGGTCATATCTATATGCATGAAATATAGAACTATCATAAAAAATCATGCTGGAATATAATGAAGATAACCAATTTATCGATAAAAAGGTTAGAAAATATAGATGTTTCATAGATATAATATCCAAATATTATTACATCATTCTGGTTCAACCAATCTCTTGGTGGCATGTCTATAATCAAATTAAGGATAATGCTTGGGCATATATAAGTGAAAAAAAATTATTATATTTAAATCTATGTTATCATTTTATTTATATTAATTAATATGTTGTTCATATATTAGATTAAAATTTTCCTATGATTAATCTGTGAAGGTGGCATGTTTGATGGAACTCATGAAATTATGGTGATCATATATGCCTTATATATATATTGGTTGGATGAGTAGACTTAGCACTGAGTTGGAGGGTATACCAATCATCAACAACTATCTAGTTACACAATACTAGGAAATGATCACTTATTATAAGAGTAACAATTTTAAGGTATTATTTCACTTTAATGTATTTTTATTGAAAGTTAAATTATTATTATTTGTATTGATTTTATTTTTTATGATTTTTTGGAAAAAAATAAAAAAAAACGTGTTATAAAGTGCTTGCACACTTTTTGGTGAACTGCTATATAATATCATGAGAGAAACAATTTATTTTTTTACAACTAACTAATTTTTATTAGGTAGAAACACGATTGAACAAAATAAAATTAAACCTATCATCTTAGCTTGATTTTTCTATGTTTTCTTAATATTAGTTCATTTTAGATTGATTTTTTTTATTCAATTCAAATCCGTTTCATCTATTTTTTGTTTGTTAAATATGTTTTTTATCATTTTTTGTTTCATTTAATCAAGTTTAATTTGTTTTAGTTATGTTTGACTCAATTAAATTTAGTTTGAGTTAGTTTATTTCAGTTCAAACCAATCCTAATTGAACTAAATAAACATTATAAAATGAAAATTGAGCCATTCCTGGCCAATTAAACCCAACATAAAATGAATTTGACCTAGGAAAACCAAAGATACCAAATAATTATTAAATTGAACAAAATATAATTTAATCAAATTAAATAGAGGATAACTAAACCTAAAATTAAAAACTAAACCATCTTATTCCTAATAGAACACTAAACACATAAACCAAATAGAAACTAATTGACAAGAACCAAATAGAACTAAACTATATTCAAATAATCTGACCCAAACTATCCCACCACAAATATAATAAAAGTGAATAAAACAAAATTAATATGAATTGAACTATAGTGAAATAATGCTAACTATATTGAGTAGATCTAAATTAATTCAAAATCAATTTAATTGAATCATCCTAAAATGAATCAAATCTAATCTAACTGAATCATATTGAGTTTTTAATATGAAAAACTCTTTCAATAGATCTAAAAAATACCAAACTAGATTAAACTAGATGAAAAATAAAGGAATCAAACCAAATATAACTATAAAAATCCAAATCAATTAGGCTCAAACAAAATGAAATTGAATCAAATAAAATAAAATTTAATTTAATAGTAGTTAATATAACAAACCCATAAAAAACAAAACCAAAAAAACAAAATTAAAAAGAATTTAATCAAAATAAAATAAAATAACCTAACATGACTTATACTGAGTGAGAAAAAAATATTTGAACCAATGTAGTTATTATGTGGTATCCCTTATGATATATTTCACTAAATTAAAATTAAAAAAAAACTAAATAAAAAATTAAAATAATAGAAACTAATTGTTCTATAAAATTAAACCAACCAACCCAAAAAAATACACAATTTCCAAAATTAAAAGTTATAACATGTACAAATTTATTTCATCCCATTTGGAATTCAACATTTAGAAAATATATATTTATATGATCATTATAAGTTAAAACCAAACAATTGCAAGGGTATTCACCAAAACCACTGATTCTAACCCCGTCAAATCACTTCTCAAATACAATGATCACATAAAATCATTACAATAAATTGACATTTCTAAAACTGTTTTATATAAAAACCAAGTCATTGGATGGGTTTCTCCCAAATCATTACATATAAATTGATCAATCTTGAAACTCAAATACTAGTAAAAAACTAACAAAACCATTATAAAACACTTTTAAATTTAATCTTATTTCTTACAAAAATTCATTTGGAAAAACACCACTTTCAAAAAAATCATATTGTTTCAAAATTAAAGAAAAAGATATCAAACTTACAATAAAAAATCTGAACCAATGGGAACTGAATAAAATTAAATTGAATAAAAATAAATACAATAAAACCTTAACTGAACTAAATTATAACAATAAGTTTGAAAAAATATAAATAATAATGTATTTAATTAAACTATACCAAATATATTTGAATAGAACAAATCCAAAAAATTATAAAATTTAAATTGATTAAGACAAATTGAATTTAATCAATATTTCTGAACAATACTTGAACTAAAAAACACTAAATAATTATAAAATTATCCAAAAAAATAAACCAATACAAATTGATTTGAACTAAGATAGCCAAAAATCAAATAAAATATATTAACTCAAAATAAACCAAACTGATATATTTTATTCATAACTAAATCAAAAAAATGAATTGGATATAAAAGTGAAAAATTATCCTAAATAATACTTACTCAAACAGAACTCACCAAAACCTAGTCGAACAAGTACAAAATGAAAAAAAAGATTATTAGAACTAAATTGAATATAATCAATTTAACCAGAAAGTCTAAAAAATAATAAAACTAATTTAAATATACCTTAACCAAAACAATCCAAGTTTATTCATTTTATTTTAATTTATTCTAGTTTCACTTTAATGGGGATAATATGATACAATTCAGTGAATTTTAGTTTAATTTTTTTGGGTTTTAATTAGTTAAATATTGGTTATAATGAGTTAATTTTCTTCAATAATAAAATATTATTGAATAATGTTTTCTTAAATTAAATTTCATTTGTAGTGGGTAGTATTGGATATTTAAGGTTTTGTTGCTTGATTGAATTTTTTTTACTCAAGTAGGAAGAATAAATATAGAAATATAGTAAATGAAAAAATGATTGAAAAGATTATAATTCTTATTATGTTTCTTTGAAATTTTAATACCACATTCATAATTAAATATCTTATTTATATTCTAAACATCATGATTTGGAGTCCCTTTATGAGTAATAAAATAAAAAATTTGGGTTTAATGATCATTTGGGATGGATATCAAGTGATGGGAACTGTGGTAGAATCCGATTTCTACTGAGAAATGACATTATCCCCACTAAGTATTGTCCAACTTAAAGCACCTATAATATCTCATGTAGCACTGAGTTTTAAGTGGATCTTGAAAAATAAGATAATGCCAAAAAATATCTATACAAGAGCATGAAATTTGTAAAATTGTCATCAAGAATTTCTTGGAAGCTATGACATCTTTATATCCACCACTTCCATCAGAGGCTAGTATAGTTTTCAATACATGTATTCTAACAATGTGCTTCTTATATGATACATAGGGGTGACAACGGTCCTAGTTATGGTCGGGGTGATGAAATTCATGTATATAATGATGGTGATGGTTAGGAAATCCATGATGAGATCTATGATCATGATGTTAGTGGTACTGATAAGGGAAATATTGATCCCCTCTATTTATGACTTGATATTTATAAAACAATTATTGTACAGTGTTTTATGATTAAAATTATTGTATATATGTGTTATTATTTTTTTAACTTTCCAACTGATTAAATATAAAATATAGAGTATATTTCCTGCATTGAATGTGTATTGTGATTGGTGTTTTGTTTTTAGGTTTTTATATTATATGTAATAAGGTGAAGGTTAGGTACCACATACCAACGATTGTGATAAACCATTGGTATATACAAAAACCAATGGTTTACCAAAACCATTGGTATAGTGAATCTTCAGTAGGTTTAAATCAATGGTTTCAATGAAACTACTGGTATAGCACTATATCGATGCCAACACTCCCCATGGTTCATGAAACCATTGTTATAGCCAATAAAAATAGTTCTAAGTGTTATTATAATGGTTTAAAATCATTGTAACAGGGTGATTTTCAAGTAGTGAATGATTTTAGAAAGGGGTAGGGATTGTATTGTAATTAAGGGAATGCATCGTTTTATCAAGTATTAAAAGGAGTTTTATGTCATCCAAGTGGGGGATTGATATTTCTATATATGTGTGGAGTTTTTCCCAAATACTAAATGTGTTAATGAACATTCATATTTTCTTTATAAAAGGGAGTGGAGTTCATTGTATTAAGGGTTGGATATTTTTTATGATTCTTCTTCCTACTTATTATATTATCTCCAGTGATAGTACACTAGTCCAATTATGGTTGAGTTGAATATATTTCACCCACCCATATTAATGAATTATAGTTATTGATATTCAATTATCACTTTCTCAATATTTCTAAAAAAAATTGTTTACTTAGGTGGTAGTATATTTCTTTTGTTTATTTCATTTCAATTCATCTTTGTTCACTTTTCTTGTTTTTCATGCACTACCCATTGATATTCTTCATTTCTCATATGGTGTATGGAAATGAGGATTGGTTATGGAGTGATTGTAACAGCCCGAGATTTTATGAAAACTATTCTTTTTAATTTTATTAATGTCTTGTGTTGTACGCTACACCAAAAGGAGCTTTCACAACACGCATCCTTGAATTTCCTTGCATTACACACAATCGCAACCTTCCTCGATAGCGTGTGTAGTACGCAATACTGAGTTTCACGAAACAACGATATGTTATTAAAATATTATTAAAACTAGCCGTTATGAATAGTAATAACCACTTTTTAAATTTTAGAAAATTTATCTCTCAAAATGGACTTTATTTTTGGATTCGGAGTATTGAATTTAGCCTAAGGTGAAATTTTGGTACTTTTCGGATAACTTTCATATTCTGATGAATAGTGAAAATTACTAAATTATAATTAAAAACAACTTTTTTAATCGAAATAATTAATAGTGATAAATTATTAATTTTAGTGGTTTTAAAGTATATTTAGAATATATTTTTACAATTTAATACAATGTTGGTCATTGGATGTAATTTCACATTTAAACCAGACATAATCAAGTGTCAATCTTTTGATAGATATTGTTTCTTAAAAACACGCTATTTGTTTTAACAGCGGGATTTAATTATAAAATTAATTAATGCAACTTCTATGTTATGAATTTGGTAAAATAGACTTCATTTTTGAATTCGGAATATGAAATATAGCTTAGGATGAAATTTTGGTATTTTTCTGAAAACTTTCAATTTTTGATAAATAGTGAAACCACTAAGTGGTAGGTTAAAAACTGAATTTTGCATAAAACTTAATTTTACCGCTTCTGTGAATGGAATTTCAAAAATCCGACAGACACGGTTAATATCAAGGACTAAAATGTGGTTCAATGAGATGAAAATAATTTTTGGTGAATAGTAACTTTTTACTTTTTTTACCACGGTTAATAGTAAATAGGGTAACTAAGGGTAAATATGATATTAATATTACCCTAACACATGTCCTAATTCTATTGGATAAGTGTAATTCGACCAAAAACAACCTTATGAATATAATATGACCATTTAGGCCCACTTGGATTAGATTAGGACATTTATTATTAATTTATTTAAAGAAGGGTTAAATTAGTTAAAATCAAAGTTTAATAAGTAAATCATTTTTAATATGGGGTTATACATAAGATAAATTAGACTATAAATATTCATTAGAAAGCTAAAACTATTTCCTAAATAATGATATTTTATTTATAATTTTTAGACTTTATATAAATTAATTTATTTATGACACAACGATGATGCAGTAATTACCCTTTTAAGGAAATATTAACATAATTGATGTTATAAATGCTCAAATGAATGTAATTTGAGACTTTTTATGAATTCCACTAATTTTCTAGGTTACTATGATATATTAGTGTTGATTTAAGAAACTTGGTTCGAACATATAATTCTGTTATGACTTTCACAAAAATCATATATCAAATAGTGTCAAAATTGACACAAAATAGTTTTTAAATAAAATATTATATTATTAATTGTTATTTTATTCCTGAAAATCTAAGTTTCGGCAAAATGACTTATATATGGATATATATATTAATAATAAACAATTTGGGGTTCGTTTGGCATGTTATAGTAAGTGTATTAACCATATAGTGAAAGAAAACAAAAAGACACGGTAAAAGTTAAATTATTTAACTTAGAGTTAAATCTAATTGATAAGGTTAAAATAATACCCTAAACTTGTCTAAATCCTATTGGTTGATATTATTTCAACCCATCCCCACTTTAGATTTGAAATAAGACCCTTTGGAACCATTATAAACCGATTTTGACATTAATATAAAATAATATTTTGAGGTATTCCTAAGGTGCCCCTCTCCTCCCTTATAAAAGGACACCTCCTCCCCCTCCTCCTCACACCAATTTGAGCACTCAAGCTCGGACAACCCCTGCCAAAATCTCTTCTCCACTTCCCTAGAAACATCCTAGAGGTTCTGGTCTTCCTCAAAGACCAATTTTAGTTCCCTAAGAGGAGGTCTCCAAAAGGTGCTTCAAAGAAGAGGTAATTACCGTTACCAATTCTTTCATCTTTATTTCTTCTTCCACTTCTTCTTCTTAGGTTGTTTCATTATGAAGTAATAACATCAGTATCACTCATATAATGATATGTTATTATAAGTATGAAACAACCCTATTTCACCATCTATCCATCCTACGGAAAAAATAAATCACCGCGCGTGCGTACGTACGGAATACCGTCTCCACGCCGTGGTGTAATCTATTTTCCACCACCACCTTACATGGATGGGTATAATGGTGTAAAGAATAACTATACATAGTTATTAAAACATAATATTGATTCTGATATATTGTATAATCCACTCCAATTCAATTCAATATTTATGGAAATGATATCATCGCTCGTGCGTACGTACGGACTACCGTCTCCACGACGCGATGAGATTAATTCTCCATGTTAACCATTTAAGAATGATTATAAAGTATATATAAGAAATAATAATGAAATATATGACATTATAAAGCTACTGGATTTATGTATATATATATATATATATATATATATATGTATGTCATCTACTTACTTCCATTCAAGACAATAAAGAAAGGAAAACAGCGTTCATGCGTACGTACGGACTACCGTCTCCATGAACGGTGTTTTTCATTTCATTTATCTATCTATTATATATATATATATATACTGAATATATATGATATATAAATCATATTTTATATTCTGTAAGTAAGTAAATCATGATATAATTAATAATAATGTCAAGAACAACAAGTCAAAACACCTACGATAAATGAAACGATTTTACCCAAAACGCTTCTTTAACATGGAATTTACAAAAGAACGGGTAATATAATGTCATAAGTGAACCATATATGATATCATAACAATGAATATGATTCTGTAATAAGTCAATGACATTATTTAAACCATTATACAGGAGCTTCGGACACGTACAAAGCAAATCGGACCTAAGGTAAGGGAAATATCACAATCTCATTTTTATCCGAGATTGTTTATTCGTAAGTATTTACTGGGGTGTATTTTATCATCCACATCCATGTTACCTCAATATGTAATATTGTTTCCATCCACTTACACTAGTTTAAATCCAATTTTACCCTTCGGTGAGTTTTTAGTAAAGAATATGAAAGGAATCGTTTGTCGTTTTTTCGTACGAGGTACTTTTTGACTTTTCCGACAAAAGTACGAAGAATTTTTTTTTTAACTTATACGGCATGAATGGATTTCTAAAAAATTATTTTCAAGAAGCTTCCTTTACAAGTTTTCAAGTTTATTTTCAATCAACTTCTTTTAGTTTAAAATTTTATGACATGTTAAGAAAGGAAAAGTGTTTTTTGAAGTAGAAAGGATATTTTCCTCAAGAATGAAGTTCAAGTATTTTATCAAAATTATTTTCCATCTAAGATAATAAAAAGGGTTATGTTTTATCCCTATTATTACATGGATTTGATTATGTTGTGATGGAAATATTTTTATGAATTCCTTTATCTTATATGAATTGTTTTATGATGTCATGTTGTTTAAGAATCCCATTTTTATTACATGGGTTACGCTATGATGTATGGTTTATGATTATGTGGCACACATAAGAAAGGATTCATTATAAGATGGGTGGGACCTATATCTCCCTCCAATGCATTGGGTAAAGATTTTATATCTCATGAGATAGACAGGGATGGAACGGTAGGTTATACCGGTTCAGTGAAACAGGACTGAAACGAGGGTTACTCGATTCAGAAAGGGACTTTGTCCACTAAGATAGTCTTGAAAATGAGTCTTGACTAACAAGAAATGATTCTCTATGATTATGTGTGAATGCCACAAAGTTTCATGTTTGAAGTTATGATTATTGTGATTACATTTCACTGCCATGATTTACCCCATGTTATGAAATTATGATCTCTTTTGCAGGTTAACATTTCCAAAAGTTATGTGCTTATGTATATGATGTGATTGATATTTCTTTTGTTTACCCTTACTGAGCATTTGAGCTCACCCTTTTATGTTTTCTTTTCCCCAGGATATAAAGAAAGGTTTTAGGTAAAAAAAAGGAAGATCTTTATGGGAGATTTTGAAGATCTTTCACCACGATTAGAAGATTATATTCCGAGTTTCCAAAGACACTAAACTATTACGATCCTTGTGTGTGTGTTTTTTTTTATGTACTAAGTATTCTGCAAATATAATGTAATGTCCATGTACGTTAAGCTTCGGGTCTCTACAGTGATCTAACGTCTTTAATTTCTTTTAAAGTGAATACTAAATAGATTAGTGATCATTAAATATTTTTTTTTTGAGATGAACACACTAAGTGAGAGAAATTAGTTGAGTTCTTATCCAATTAGTGAGAGATAATGATAGTTTTTCTTGAGTGGATTATGAATTAGAAATTTATGTGAGGTAATATTTGATCTATAACCACTTTCTGAAAACAATTTTCAAACACTCTTTCACTTACACTCAAATATACATACACTTTGTTCCCTATTTTCCACTACCAATTGAAGCCACTACAAAAAAAATAATCCATAAGGATTTTTCCTATCCATGTGATGTCCTAAGTCACATAAGTCAATAAATATCTATCAGGTTAATATTTTAATTTCTTTACCAACCTGATATAGTTGAAAATAGGTATTTACATCATTCATAATTTCTAGTGCAATAAAGAATATTCTATCATTACCCCTACTAGAGAGCGCATTACACCTCCTACCAATGTGAGGTTTCTAAAGAAATATGTTTCATAAAAGTTAATGATAGATTCATTATTTATTAAAACATGAACTTAAACTATAATTCATGAGGTCCTTACCAAAAAATCCTAAATTGTATAGTATATGGTCCTTGTCACGTGACCTTAAAATTCAAGGCATGGAATCCTTTTCGTATGAACCTAAAATACATGATACCACATCTCTGGTTCATGATATTAATCTATATATCCCCACCCTTATTATGTATGAGTCTATTCTATTTATATACCTTTTATAATATAAACCATCGAATATAGGTAATCCTCTAAATAACATTTGGTTTGATATCCTTTCACTAGTTTTTTCTATAACACTATGGTGTCTAACCTTTAGTTCATTCACATAGGGTTTTCGTACATAATGGTGTGTTCCCTTTTTCAAATTTTCATGCGTCTATATTTCTATTATTATAGGATAAATATGTATCCCTTTATCTTCTATCCTAATTATAACTATCAATTTTAGTTCACATTTAACACAATTTTTAATTCATTCTCATCAAGTTTTCTCATGCTAGTAGTTATTCATTTTTCTAAAACTATATGTGGATTTATTTCCATTCCAATAGGATACATTATAATTCATAGATCTCTAATCATGGTCCCAACTGCAGGTTTTATTCCACTTTAGTTTTCAACCTTTATTTCATTTATGTTGGGTATCCCCACATCAGTTCATGTCCTCTTCTTCAAAAATATGTGTGGAATAATTTATATCTTCTTTACAGGATACATAGTCAAAAATATTTTTAAAATTCTAACTCTATTTTTTTTCTATATTAAATAAACCCATATTATTTTTTTGTGTTAATTTTTTCTCCAATTCTCTTAGGGTCTACTTCAATAATTTTTTCTACTGGAATAGGTTGTTCTCACTGACACTTGAATCACTCCACATTCGCATCCAGACATTTTCATCACATTTTTAGTGAACGGCCTTACTATTTTGAATTAATTTATATATAAAGAGTTTAACATTCAAGAAAATTAATCTATTTTATAAGATTATAATCTTTATAATGATCTTCCCATGTCGTAAGAGTATAAACTTCATGACAATTTCTTTGTGTTAAAAGAGTATAAACTACATGATATTTGATCTGTGACACATGATAATAAAGTGAATGACATCATGGTCCAAGATTTGTGACCTTGAACTATGAAATACTACATGGTACTCATTTCATGACCATAAATAGTGTGATAATTCTCTTCCTCTGATTCCCATTCTATGAGTAGTGAAAGATACACAATTTCTATTAGATTGAAATTTTATAATGGTAACCCCAAGAAAATGTTGAGTAGTTTATCACTTGGACCAGTATCTCAAGGGTTTAGGTAAAAGTTAGATCATAAAAATAAATATGCATAAAGCTAGTAGGAACTAATATTTGTTCCTAATAATAATTCATCCATGCTCTCTAGGTTAACTAATCAAGGAAAAAAATTGACAAATCCCTACCATCCCACTTTACATCAGGGTTCGCCATCTTTCTTGTGTGACATTAAACTACATGGAGCAGACCTTTCCATATGATCATAAAATTTATGACCCTCCTTACAAGTGAGCTCGATCTATATATGGGTCCCTTATGGGAGAGATGATAGATATGTTGGAATCTATATTTTATCTCACTAATGTTGAGTTCCACCAAACCTATGATAATAAATACTACTTTTCATGAACTATACATGTCTTTATTCCAATTTCCATATAGTTTATAGTGATTTTTAGATCTTCCATCCTAGGCCCGTCCACATTCCCCTCTTCATCCCGTCCATTATTTCACTCTGTTATAGGACTTCCACTCATTCACATTAGGACTATACCACTAAATTCTCAATAAGGTACCATTTCATATACTTATTGGTGATACCTATCTCTAGAACAATGTTTGTATAGATTCTTAGATACATAAGATACATAGTGATTCATGAACCTCATATCATGGTAATAGTCAAAAATCCATTTTCCATGATACCCTATAAACTGAAATTTTATCAATTCACATCAATTTTCAACTCACTTACACCAAGGTTTTAAATGTCTTCGCACATGTTGGTTTATTATAACTTTATAAATGGACCCTCATTCTACCCCACTACATATTTCTTATTCATTTTGGGATACTATATCTATTTTATAATAAGGTTCCTATTTTTTATTCACCTATAATGTATAGTATTTCATCAATTTACATCGATTTTACCTCACTCATATATTTTCATCATGTTTAAATAATATCATGTCACTATATTACTATTTACATAGGATATATAGTCACTCCTAAATCAGTTATCTTTGTATTAGGCCCAATTAATCATCTTCATTATGATTCCCTAGTATCTAATCCTTTGTAATTTCACATCAGGTGTTATTTACCCCTATTATACTAGGGCCACTGCCCTTTAAAAAGTCATCATGTTTCATGCCATGTTTTCCCAAATATTCCACTTGATATATAACGGAACAAATCGAAAATAATTCAAGACTATTTTAAAAATATCATTTTCCAACCATTATACTTCCTGTTTTAGATGTTTGAATATCTATGAATCCTCCATTTATATTTCCAATGAGTGAATCATATTTAGAAATACCCCCTTAAGAATAGTGAAGGTATAAGTATATATTAAAATGAAATTCATATCCAAGATGATATACATTTACTATAGAAAAGAATATCCAATTCCATATGCCTTAAATAGTGTTATAGTGGAATCCATGTTTGAAACTTTGTTAATGTAAATCCCAGGTATACCATTCAAGTAGTACAGTGATGGGGAAATTATTCAAGCATGGTAAATTTTTATCCTATCCTATCCATTTTTATCTCATTTTTTTCTTATTCATACATTAACAGTTATGTTTTAACTCATCCAATTTTCCTAGTTCAAATATATTTAATTCTATATAACTTTTATTCCCCTTTGTATTGTATACACTATTAGTGTATTGTGTCATTTGATTCATATCTAGAATCATCAATAATTATTCACCCATTTTCCTTACCTAGAAGTATCATTTGGACCACTTTTTTATTTACTACTCATTCTTATAGGTTGAGCATTAATGCCTCATGGATGAACAACGTTACTATTCAAAATTACTATCTGTTGTTGTATTATAAACATTTTTACATTTTGTTCTAAGATCTAAGACCTTAAACTATGAAGTTCCCATTTAGTCTAAGAAGTATATCCCTAAACTATATGAACTACCTTGGTCTATGATCTATGACTATAAATTAGGATTCACCCTTTGGTTGGGGTTATATGACATTAAACTACAAGCTATATTTTGTTCCAAGATATACAAAAGTAAAATATAAGAATATTTCCCCCCATTCTAACACCGAGGTTGTTTTCCCCATCATTACTTCTCATTCACATCAGTTTTAATTTTCTCATGTCCATAAAAAATAACATCTAAAATGTATTCGACTCTTATTGATATATTATATTTGTTTCAAGAGAATAAACCATGTGTAACTTTGGTCTAAGTTTTATGGTCTTAATTTATAATGAGCCTTAAGGTCTAAATTAAAATATAATAAAATTCAGGTAATGAGTTGAAAAAATGTTAAGATTAAAACCCATAAAGTGTGACCTAAGAAAAACTAAATTCTTATCTCTATAAGATTACACCTTTTCATTTTTTAAGAAAAATTTAGAGGATAAAAAAGTATTAAAATGCACATATATTTTAGGGTCCTTCATTCATCCCAAAAAAATCAATCTATTATTTTTTGTGTCTAAAATCCTAGATAAATTTCGATAAAGCCCTTTCCCCTGATTTACATGAGGATAAAATTTTCCCAAATCCTTGTGAAATATTCTTTTTTATATAAAACAACATTCACATCAAGTTCACTTAATCATTTTGAGAAACATTCCATTTTAGGTCAAAATTCACTACACTCAAGTTACACACCCTTTACCAGAGCTTTAATATTATTTGATTATTTTTTCCCTTTTACTCCATTTATATTGGGTGTTTACCCACCCCAGTGATTCCATGTCATAACAGTTCTCTATAAAAATGTTCTCAATGCATGGTAGTGTAACTTTCATGGTTAGCGAACACTCCTAAAATATTTTCTTCTTAAAAAGGATTAATTTATAATATCAAATGATTGAGTTATAAAAACTTTTATTACTTAGTAATATTAGGGTAACCCTTCTTATAGTGAATGAATAAGCATGAAATTATAAGAAATACTCATGTAGAGAACACACCCTAGAAGAGAAAATTTCAAAACCAAATAAAGTCCCCTTAGTAAAACAAATAGCCTAGGAATACATGACTAGATAATACCCATCTATTATATACATCCCAATGGAAAATAAAACAATTATTTCATTTTCAAAAGGGATACCCCTCTATACATTGAAGGTGTAAGTGTGAATGAATAGAGAATACCAATATTAGGAATATGCCTCAGAGCAATATTTCCTTAATTATAACCAAATTAAATCTCACTATGGTGATGGTGTTATCACATATTCCTATCCAATACCTATTTAATGTGTATTCTATAATGTAAAATGGATCAAAGTTCTGGTTGTGGTGGGGTCCTGCGGCTGTGCGGTTGCCGGTAGAATCTGTGTTTGTGTCTAGACCTTTTGTACATTGGTTCATGTAATTTGTAATGGTTTTTTTCCATTGGTCTTTAGGGCCATTATTTGTAAGGCTTTATTCCTTTGGGTTCTTGGTTTTCGGTTGGGTTCTCCCATTTCCCATAAATGGTTTTGTGTGTTTTTTCTTTTTAATAAAGGGTCTTGTCCCCACATTTTCTAATATAATGTAAAATTATCTTAATTATAAATAGACCAACCCTTGGTATAGTAAAGTTTTTAATTGTAACATTTCATTCTTTCTCTGCCCATTACTTTTCTAGTTTTGTAGTTGGAGGTGTTTGGAGGAGGCTTGAGGAGGTTTCAGTGGAGTTAGGGATACATATTTTCTATAATAGGTAGTTTATGATTTGAATATGTATTCACATAAGGAGAATTTGATTCATGTATAGGTGGATAGATATTCATATCTTGATATTCGGATAAGGGTTTGGTAATTAATTAACACACAACGTGAAAGTGTAATTCATGATGTGAATTAAATCAAGGATGATGTTCCATGAAAAGAGGTAGATATTTATCAAGTTCTGATTTTTTATGAGTTCATGGATTGAAATAGATTCATAACTTGAAATGGATTTCCTCAAAAAATCTCATGACGTGAATGTGTGATTCATAAAGTGAATACAACAAGTTCTAGCTGGTTAATAAATATCAGGGCTCTTCCATATTCTTTTGTTCTTCTCTCATTTCCCTTTAACCATGGGAGAACCATTGGAATTTTTAGAGGATCATCCCACCCCTTTCATCCAAATTTTATCCTTGTCTTCTATATATTTATCTTTGGTAATTAATAGTGAGTAAATCCCTTTTTCTTCCTCATTTTCTCTGATTCCACTTTTGGGAATTCTTGGTGGTGGTGTTGTTCTGGTTTGGGGAGTGTTTGGGCTTCAATTTTTATGATCCCTTGGTTTGATATAGGTTTATTCAAGGTTTCCTTGTGTGTTTATGGTCATCCAGTTGTTTCTTCTTTTCCCTATTGTGTGCAGTGATCGAAAATCTTCTTTGAGATAGGGTATCCTTGTTATCTCCCTATTTATGTCTATTTGTGGGGATTGAAAGATTTTTCCTTCTATTGGATGGATATTAAGGGTCAAATTAATATAGATAATTATTTTTATTAATCCTAAATTTATGTTAATGGGGATAAATTATGTGTTTTAGTACTTTGATGATATTATTGATGAGATAATTCATTATTGTTTTCTTTTCTAAAAATCACGGTTGTTAGGAGAATTTATTTTGTTATAGTTGAAATTTATGTGAGGCCCTTAATGTGTTGGTTGTTTGATCACACCCTGAATAAAAGGATATTAATGTATATAAGTCTAATTAATTGGTTTCCTATAGAAATCTCGAATTTGTGTGAGAATATTCATGATAAATAATGAATTAATGTAATGTAAGACCTTGAACCTAAATTGTGGTAAATGTGGAAGTCAATATGTGATGAAATGTTATGTTTTTATTGTTCTATTTAATTATGCGATGTTATCTGTTTATGTTGGTGACAGATTGGGTTATGAAATAAGTGGGTTAGTTATGTGATGATTGGTTTCCATGGGATGAAATGTTTGGTGGTTTTGATGTGTAGTGGTTGTGAAGTGTAGTTATAGTAGTGAGATAGATGGTTTTTTGTGAGATGTATTAGAATACCCTGAGTTATATCATTGGTTGATGTGATATTGATGAGTTTTGTGTAGTATGGGTGTGTTAGTTTATCATTTATCCATGTAATAAATATTAATACTAAAATGAAATGTCATGGGTTGATAAATAAATAAGAATGGGATGTAATTGATGTGTGGTAATTGGATTAAATGAAATGAACGATAAATGAATGGTTTGTATAAATGTGAATGAAATAGATTAGTAAATGGGAGTTAGTAGAAACTCATTAAATCTAGAAAATAGTGTAACAAGCAATTGAAAGTGTAAATGAGTGGTTATATATAGTGGTTATGTTGTGTGATGAATTTAGTGGTGGTAATAGTTGCGGGATATGTTTTATGGTGAAGAAGTGGTGATGTGGAATACACTAATTGTAGTTGTGGTTAACCCATAGGTTGGGAATTTTTTTAAATCTATCTATCATGTATTTTATTTTATTTCTATACATGTCCCACAAAAGTTGGATAACCTTACTGAAACCCAAATTTTTTTAGTTTTTGGGTGTTTTCCCCAACATCTAGGTTGTTGGTGATATAGATGGATGACTACCCCCTCTTCCCCAATCTTCCTTAAGAAGTAGAGATGATATAGGTTGGTGTTTGAGATTACCCAATGATGATATTAGTTAGTGTTGGAGATTACACAGTGATGAAACGGGTCAATTTTGGAGAATACTCAATGGTGATGAGGATGTGATATGAGGTGGGGTCATGAGTAGGAGGAGGAGGGAATGTGGTTTATGTACTTCATTTTCATGATACCCTACTACTCTGGTTATGTTATGTGGTTATGATGTGATGCAATGAGGATGATATGTGATGATCATTGATCCTACAATTGGATGCCAGACCTTGTGATGGTGGGATAGGTAGGGATGTATCCAAACCCACATCAAAGATGACTGGATATGTGATGTTATATGTATGGAATGGATGAGAGAACAAGATGTTTTCTATTGGGGAATAAGAGAAATAAGTTAGCAGGGAAGTGGTTTTGGGGACCCTTTGATTTATATTCATGATATTATGATACTATATCATATTAATGATTTGTTGACCATGTCATGGTGAGACTAGGGTTTGTTATTTTACTTATTTAGGTGAAAGTTGGTTCCGATGATTGTTCACTGGAACATTAGTATTCTGTTTTCACATGCGCACTTAAGACATTGAGTATGATCTGACTAATTATACATGTTATTCTCACCATATTTATATAAACTATTTTTTAGGTTTCTAAGAGGTCTTTGGGGACCAATATGGACATTACTAGATTAGGTTTTGGATATTTTATGGACTCACTGCCATAGGTCTTATCTTTTGGTATTTACTTAGAGATATTTGTTTGTATTTGTTGATATTTTTCATTAATTTTGGGATTGTTTTAGTTTATCTTTATATTAGGTGTTGGATTTTATTTTTGATTGATTTATATTATCTATCAATATTATATTATATAGAGGGTAATTCCTTCCATATGTGAGATTTTTATACCCTCAGTGTTAGTTTCTAACATGAGGATTACTGGAGGTCAGACTCGGGGTGAAATATCTCCCTTCCTTCATTTTCAACCCAAGATGGGTACCTTTGGAGGGAGAGGGTCATGAAATAGTGGTATCGAATATTTTGTTTGAGAGATAGAATGGATTTTACAATGAGGAACTATTATAATTGCATGTTTTGGTAGGGAAATGATTCCAGTTGATCTCAATGTGAGACATGGGATTGGGAGATTAGCTAGTACATAGGATTTTAGGGCCCCTTGTGATCTAATACAAGAACTCTAATATTATTTAAATTCCAAGTGATGTGGAAATTTTTATATGGTAGAGACTTAAGAGAGGTATATACATCGTGATTGATTGTATTTTTCTGAATTAGGAGGTTGTGGGAAATTAAAATAAATTAATTAATTAATATTTGATAAAATTCCATGCTATCAGGCTTACGATTTCACCTTTCTTTTCATGAATGGATCTTGGTCATCATTCAGTAGAAGTTATGGTATAATAGTTTCATTAGGTTTATTTAGATGATCATTGGAAGATTAACCTAACAAAGTAGGATGAGTCATGGTAGAGTTATTTTTGTGCCTTTTAGCTATAGATTTTGGGGAAGTATGATGAGAGCACCTATGATCTGGAGACAAAGCACTGGTAGGAGGAGCTTGTGACATCCTTCAGTATGAATCTACATTGGACTATGTTTTGGTTTTTATTGGTATTTGTTCATATTTGAGGAGTTATTTTCAATGGTGGACATCGTACCATGGTGACCAAAAGAAGGCAGATGTGTTGTAGTATGACTTTCAAAAGGAGTTCTTCTTGGAATTGTTGTCAATGAAGATGATGGAAATAAAGAGGTAGGAGATAATCTTCCTTCATTAGGGGATATTGAGTATTTGGGGGCATGGGATTGGTTTTCAGGACCTCCCACACTTTTCTCCAAATGTATTTCTAGAGGAGGAGTCTAGAAAGTGATATCTAGAGGAGGTGTTACACCTAGAAATCAAGTATGTTGTCACCCCATTTATGCTTTCTACATACCTAGAGGTACAGAATTAGGTGAAGGTTATAAAGTGGATTATTTATATAGGATTTGATCATTGATAGAGTGTCTATAAGTCTATCTTGAGAATTATAGCTTCAGGTAGTGGATTGTATATGTTTAGGAAATCGGGGTTTCGACCAATGGGGAATAGATCACGAAAAATCCCTTCATATCCTTTTGGGGATGGTGTATTCTGATAACCTTTCTGGGGATTCCTATTTTTTTAATGACTGTGAGGGACATAGACACCACTGGTATTAGTTTCTAACCAATTAGGGAGGCTAATTTTATATGGGTGGTATGAGCCCTTTTCGACCGCATCAGTAGTTTCCTCCAAGTAAATTTCAGGAGTAGGGGTAATTGATTCATGTTCAGTAGTCAAGGGTAGATGGTGTTAGCATGGGATAGACTTATTATGGTTCATAAACTTATAGGACTAGGTTATATGATGTTCTTTGGGTCCAATAGTATAGATTAAGATAATATGGGTGTGAGAAAATGCACACAATGAAGGCGGCAGTGCTAACAAAGTTAGAGATTGTCTGAGGAATGATCAGTTTACACTACTATAAAATAGGCCTTTAAAAGTGCTATAAATTTCCTTTATCAGTGCTAGAAAAATGATGACTATATGAGTAATGTTAAAATACCAATTCTATTATCAGTGCTAAAAAATCATTGATAAAGGGGTCCTTTATCAACACTAAAAAGAGCGCAGATAAAGGAACCATTTATCAGCAATTTTTTTAGCACTGATAAAGAATATATTTATAAGTGCTTATAAAAGGGTTGATAAAGGGTCTTTTATAAGAACTTATAGAAGTGTTGGTAAAGTATTCCTTTATCAGTGCTTATAAAAGCACTGATAAAGGACCTTTTATTAGCCCTCATAAAAGAAATGATAAAGGGCCATACTGTAGTGTGTTGTAACAGTACACTACAGCACCAAAAACACAACAGATATCAACAAAAATAAGTCCCAAAATAGGATTTAAATGAAATTAAATTGACAAAAAAATGGTATATTATAAACATTTCAAACATTGGTTTATACAATTACATACATACAAATTATTACATACATTAAAAAACATCAATGTTTCTTTTCATTTTAATCCTGATCTAAATCATGCTATTACCAAACAAACCACCCCTACTCGAGAAAAATAATACACATATATAACAAAACAATTATTATGTTTGTAATAATATAAAAAAATAAATTAATAGAAAGTGTTAATTTTATTAAAATTGATGTCAATTTTAAATAAAAATATGCACTTGGAGTCATACTGGTCAAACAATGCATCAGATTGAGTTTAAAATAATTAAAACACGCCTCAAATGACTTGTGGATCATTTCCCTAAAGTATACAAATAATATGAATGTGTTTGATTGGTTTTGAGTACGTTAGTTGTCTTTTTTACTAAAATGTCATTTTAAACTAAAAACGCATACTTTTAACTCATTCTGATCACATCATGTATCGATTTGATGTGAAATAGATTCATAAAAATCACAAATTAATTATAAATAATTTTCCTAAATTGTCAACAAAATATGAGTGTGTTTGATTGGTTTTCAGTGAGTGGTGCTTTTTGAATTAAAATATCGATTTTAAATTGATAACAGACACTTTGAGTCATACTAGGAACATCGTGTATCATATTGAGGTGAGTTTGATTCATAAACATCAAAAATGACTTATGGATCATTTTTATAAAGTATAAAAATAATCTGAATGTGTTTTCTCAGTTTTTAGTAGGAAAATTTTCCATTTTATTAAAATTGATGAAAATTTTAAATAAAAAGATGTACTTTGAGTCATATCATTCACACCATGTGTCGGATTGAGGTGAGGTTGATTCCTAAATGTCCCAAATGACTTGTGGATAATTTTACTAAATTATAAAAACAATATGAATTTGTTTTATTTGTTTTGAGTAATTCACTTGTCTTTTTTACTAAAATGTCATTTTAAACTAGAAACACACACTTTTGACTCATTCTAATCACATTATGTATCATTTTGATGTGAAACATATTCCTAAACATCAAAAATGACTTATGAATCATTTTCCTAAATTATCAAAACAAACTGATCTCATTTTATCATTTTTCAATAAGAGACACTTTTTGAACTAAAATATCAATTTTAAACTGATAATGGACACTTTGAGTCATATGGGACACATCATGTATTAGATTGAGGTGTGGCTAATTCCTACATATAAAAAATGACTTATAGATCATTTTAATAAATTATAAAAGCAATATTAATGTGTTTTCTTGGTTTTGAGTAGGATAGTTGTCCATTTTAATAAAATTGATGAAAATTTTAAACAAAAAGACACACTTTGAGTCATACCGATCACACCATGCATCAGATTATGGTGTGGATGATTCCTTAACATCCCAAAAGACTTATGGATCATTTTAAAAAAGTATCAAAACAATATAGATTTTTTTTCTCATATTTGAGTATGTCACTTGTATTTTTTATTGAAATATCATTTTAAACTTGAAACACACACTTTGTCTAATACTGATCACATTCTGTATCGAATTGAGGTGATACTGATTAATATACATCAAAAATAACTTATGGATCATTTTACTAAAGTTTTTAAACAATACGAATGCATTTTCTCAGTTTTGAGTAGGTGAGTTGGCCTCTTTACTAAAATTGATGTCAATTTTAAATAATAAAACACACTTGGAGTCATACGGGTCACACCGTACGTCATATTGAGGTTCGGATGATTCATACACATCTCAAATCACATATTTATAATTTTCCTAAAGTATCAAAACAATATGAATGTGTTTTTTTAGTTTTGAGTAGCTCAGTTTGTTTTTTTACTAAAATTGATGTCAATTTTAAATAAAGATGCACTTAGAGTCATACCAGTCACAACATGAATCGGGTTGAGGTGCGGCTAATTCATATATGTTCCAAATCACATATGGATTGTTATCCTAAATTATCAAAACAATATTAATGTTTTTTCTCAGTTTTGAGTACGGAACTTGTCTTTTTTACTAAAATGTCATTTAAAACTTAAAACACACACTTTGACTCATATGGATCACATCATGTTTTGGTTTTATGTGAGACTGATTCTTACATGTCACAAATGATTTAAAAATCAATGACCAATATTATCAAGAAAATATGATCATGTTTTTTCAGGTTTCAGTGAGTTACACTTTTTAAAGTCAAATGTCAATTTTAAACTAATAATGGACACATTGAGTCATATCAAGAACATCGTGTATTAGACTGAGGTGTAGGTAATTATTACACATCAAAAATGACTTATGGATCATTTTATTAAAGTATAAAAACAATCTGAATATGTTTACTTGGTTTTTGAGTATGTCAGTTGTCGTTTTTACTATAATTAATGTCAATTTTAAATAGAAATAAGTAAATGGAGTTATACCGGTCATATTGTGTGTCATATTGTGGTGAGGCTAATTCCTACACATCCCAAAGTATCAAAAAAATCCTAACTATCAATGTTACCATGATTTCTATTTAATTTATTTGTCAAACTGCCAACACTACATGAGCAGCTTCGAACAACCCACATCAACTAGAAAAAAGGAATCCACCTATATAAGAAAACAATTATTATGAGTAATACTACAAAAAAATAAATTAAATATAAATATGAATTAATATATCAATTCTATGCACAATGATTTTACAATGAAAATATCAATATTAACTCTTTGATTGAGAAGTGGAGGAACTTTAAGGAATGTGATAAATGCCAACACTATAGTGGTGAAAGGTTTTTAGGGAGAAGAAGTCTGTGGAAATTTTGATGCAGAAAGGCATGAAAGATGGATAGAGAACCCTAGCTCGAACAAAAGAATCCACATTTATAAGAAAACATTTATTATGTGAGTAATAATAAAAGGAAATAAATTAAACAAAAATATGAAATAATACATTAATTATAGGGACAATGATTATACTATGAAAACATCAAGATTTCCTCTATAATTGAGCAGATGTAGTGTCGTTTCTCTTCCTGAAAAGTCATTGGAGATATCTTGAAATAAAGTGATAAATGAAACAATGCATGGGTGAAAAGGTTTTCTGGTAGAAGAAGTTTTTGGAAGTTTTGGTGAAGAAAGGCATAAAAGATGGAAAGACCACCCCAAATCAAATAAAATAATCCACTGTAAAGACCCGTAAAATTCAAGGAAATTTTTTTTCTTAATTTTCTTAGGAATGTTACAAGAACGTAGTTTCTGACAGCACCTGATTCTGAGGCCCGGTGTGCCCGGAATCATTTTCCGAAGTTTGGATCGGGTAAGTTCAGTGAACGAACGAGCGGGTTTTTCTAACTTTTGAACCGGTGCTCGGAATCGAATTCCAAAGGCACCGATGGAATTGCAGCACCGATATTTTCTTAGAAACGCCTTTTCCGGAGTTGCGTTTCCTTGGGTGTGGTTTTTAATTTTTGGGGTTAAGTTAAGAAAATAAAATAAAAGGGTGCGATAACTTTATTTTATTTCACTTAAAGCCATTTAAAGCCACTTAAATCCACTTAAGCTAAGTTGAAGCAGATAGGGTGGAACCCAAAATATCCTACCCTCTTGGTAGGATATTTGTGAGTTGGGGCCCGCACGAGCCCCATAGATTCTTTTCCTCTAAGTAACGCACCCACGAAAACTCCTCTTTAATGAAAGTCAACTGGTGCATTTTCTAAAACTCTTAACGCTCCTATTAATTGGACAGTTAAGACGTTACCATTAATTCACCGAATTAATGGTTCGTTTCTTAACTTGTTTTTCAAATTGTTGGCATGTAAATAAAATAAGACCAACACATGTCTTTCTTGAGGATTTCTCATTGAGAGGATTTGGAGAAGACTCTAAGGCTTGAGATCTTCATCCTCCTTCACGAAGAATGCGAAGAACACGAAGAATGCCGAACCCTCGGAGATCGACGACGTGATGCCATGTTCCGCGACGCCGACGATTCTCCTTCTGTGACGCTTCTTACGCGACATTTCTTCCCCGCAACAATCTCCGATCATCAACTGCTTCAGGTAGGGGATTACGGTTCTTTAATTCTTTGTGGATTTTATCCTCAACATGGGTTTAAACGTGCAATTAAATCTGTGTGTTTTCTTTATCCCACGGAGATCGTCGACGCGATGCCGTGTACCGCGACGACGCGACGCCCCCTTCTGCGACGCGATGATCCTCTTCTTCTGCGACGGTCAATCCTGCGAAGAACTCACATCTGACAACAACAATGAGGTAGTGGTTGATTCTTTTAAATCTTTGTAATTTATACCCGCGGCGTATTATTTAAAATTGTTGTGAGACTTTTAAAACCGCTAACGCGGTGGGTGGGGACTAACGAACAATTCTGAACCCACTGCCCCTTTCGTTCTTGGTGTGCGAAACGGCGGGCGTCGACAAAGTAGGCCGCACGGGCGATGTGGGGTCCTCACAGTGAAGGATGGACCCCGGGAGGGCCTTTGGCAAAGACGGTGTGAAATTCCGACCACCAGAACTCGTCTGGTGGTTCGCGGAGCAGCCCGCCGGTGCACCTCGCCGACACGGCAGCGCCGACGGCAGGAGGCGGCGGCGCCCGTTGCACCGCCGGAAGGAACCTCCGCGGCGGAAGCATGCGGTCCCGCGACCGCGCGGGACCAGAGGAGGACAGGACGCGGCGGCCCGGCCGCGCCTGCTGGCAAGGGCGGCCCCACGCGGGGTCACGGTTCCCTCACGCGGGGGCAGCACGCCCCCCGCTCCGCTCGGCTATAACCGGCCGAGCCGACCTGCCTGGCGGCCGGGCCGCGCCAGCCGGGTCAGACCCGGACCCTGGTCGGGTCGACCCGGGGGGGTTCGGGTCGGGTCGGTCCGGGCCCAGACCCCCCGTTTTCAGAACTTTTCGGTCTGTTGGCCATAACTTGAGCTATGGGACTCCGATCGATGTACCATCAGCGGAGATGCGATCCTTGGACCGATACGGTCGTTTTGACATATTGCACTCAAGGTTTCGGAATACTTTGGGTTCGGCTGGGTTGGTTCATACACGAAACCAACCGGGCCCTCGGAGCGGAAACACTCGTAACTTGAGCTCCGAACGTCTAATTGACGTGCCATCAACATTGATGGATTCCTCTTAGTGAGAAGGATCTTTTGGCTTACTCTGCCCGAGGATTGGACGCAGGTGGAGTATGGTCGGGTTGGTTTTGACTTAAAAACCAACCGAGCCCCTGGGATGAAAAAGCCTATAACTTTCAGACCGGGCGTCTGATTGACGCGCCGTCTGCGACGTTGAGTTCCTGTTGAAGATACGTAACTTTTGGATACATCAACTCCGGACTATGTGTCAGTTGATGTATCAGCCCCTACGCTCTTGGAGCGGACCCTCCCGAACGAGCTTGCTATGTGCGGGAACCGTAGTGCTGGCTGCGTCTGTGACGACAATGAAGACAGTACGCGAATCCTCCATGGGATCGGCAGTGACTACTACGGTACTTTTTTGGATACATCAACTCTGTACTTCATGTCAGTTGATGCATCGACCTCTTGGCTCATAGAGTGGACCCTCCCGGAATGAGCATGTTGTGTGCGGAAACCCTAGAGTCGGTTGAGACTTGATGACTGCTGATCGAACGACGCGGTGTGTTGCGGATAGCCCAGTGGGAAGCGCTTGGTTGTAGCAGCAGACCCACGGCGGAGGAGCGCTTGGTTGTAGCGGCATACCCACAATACTCAATAGAAGGAGTACCTCTGGAGGCTATGAGGGGGAGCGCTTGGTTGTAGTGGCAGACCCACGACGAAGGAGCACTTGGTTGTAGAGGAAGACCTACGAAGGAGGAGCGCTCAGTTGTAGCAGCACGGGGAGCGCTTGCTTGTAACAGCCCGAGATTTTATGAAATCTATTCTTTTTAATTTTATTAATGTCTTTTGTTGTACGCTACACCAAAAGGAGCTTTCACAACACGCATCCTTGAATTTCCTTGCATTACACACAATCGCAACCTTCCTCGATAGCGTGTGTAGTACGCAATACTGAGTTTCACGAAACAACGATATGTTATTAAAATATTATTAAAACTAGCCGTTATGAATAGTAATAACCACTTTTTAAATTTTAGAAAATTTAGCTCTCAAAATGGACTTTATTTTTGGATTCGGAGTGTCGAATTTAGCCTAAGGTGAAATTTTGGTACTTTTCGGATAACTTTCATATTCTGATGAATAGTGAAAATTACTAAATTATAATTAAAAACAACTTTTTAAATCGAAATAATTAATAGTGATAAATTATTAATTTTAGTGGTTTTAAAGTATATTTAGAATATATTTTTACAATTTAATACAATGTTGGTCATTGGATGTAATTTCACATTTAAACCAGACATAATCAAGTGTCAATCTTTTGATAGATATTGTTTCTTAAAAACACGCTATTTGTTTTAACAGCGGGATTTAATTATAAAATTAATTAATGCAACTTCTATGTTATGAATTTGGTAAAATAGACTTCATTTTTGAATTCGGAATATGAAATATAGCTTAGGATGAAATTTTGGTATTTTTCTGAAAACTTTCAATTTTTGATAAATAGTGAAACCACTAAGTGGTAGGTTAAAAACTGAATTTTGCATAAAACTTAATTTTACCGCTTCTGTGAATGGAATTTCAAAAATCCGACAGACACGGTTAATATCAAGGACTAAAATGTGGTTCAATGAGATGAAAATAATTTTTGGTGAATAGTAACTTTTTACTTTTTTTTACCACGGTTAATAGTAAATAGGGTAACTAAGGGTAAATATGATATTAATATTACCCTAACACATGTCCTAATTCTATTGGATAAGTGTAATTCGACCAAAAACAACCTTATGAATATAATATGACCATTTAGGCCCACTTGGATTAGATTAGGACATTTATTATTAATTTATTTAGAGAAGGGTTAAATTAGTTAAAATCAAAGTTTAATAAGTAAATCATTTTTAATATGGGGTTATACATAAGATAAATTCGACTATAAATATTCATTAGAAATCTAAAACGCTTTCCTAAATAATGATATTTTATTTATAATTTTTAGACTTTAAATAAATTAATTTATTTATGACACAACGATGATGCAGTAATTACCCTTTTAAGGAAATATTAACATAATTGATGTTATAAATGCTCAAATGAATGTAATTTGAGACTTTTTATGAATTCCACTAATTTTCTAGGTTACTATGATATATTAGTGTTGATTTAAGCAACTTGGTTCGAACATATAATTCTGTTATGACTTTCACAAAAATCATATATCAAATAGTGTCAAATTTGACAAAAAATAGTTTTTAAATAAAATATTATATTATTAATTGTTATTTTATTCCTAAAAATCTAAGGTTCGGCCAACTGACTTATATAAGGATATATATATTAATAATAAACAATTTTGGGTTCGTTTGGCATGTTATAGTAAGTGTATTAACCATATAGTGAAAGAAAACAAAAAGACACGGTAAAAGTTAAATTATTTAACTTAGAGTTAAATCTAATTGATAAGGTTAAAATAATACCCTAAACTTGTCTAAATCCTATTGGTTGATAGTATTTCGACCCATCCCCACTTTAGCTTCGAAATAAGACCCTTTGGAACCATTATAAACCGATTTTGACATTAATATAAAATAATATTTTGAGGTATTCCTAAGGTGCCCCTCTCCTCCCTTATAAAAGGACACCTCCTCCCCCTCCTCCTCACACCAATTTGAGCACTCAAGCTCAGACAACCCCTGACAAAATCTCTTCTCCACTTCCCTAGAAACATCCTAGAGGTTCTGGTCTTCCTCAAAGACCAATTTTAGTTCCCTAAGAGGAGGTCTCCAAAAGGTGCTTCAAAGAAGAGGTAATTACCGTTACCAATTCTTTCATCTTTATTTCTTCTTCCACTTCTTCTTCTTAGGTTGTTTCATTATGAAGTAATAAAATCAGTATCACTCATATAATGATATGTTATTATAAGTATGAAACAACCCTATTTCACCATCTATCCATCCTACGGAAAAAATAAATCACCGCGCGTGCGTACGTACGGAATACCGTCTCCACGTCGTGGTGTAATCTATTTTCCACCACCACCTTACATGGATGGGTATAATGGTGTAAAGAATAACTATACATAGTTATTACAACATCATATTGATTCTGATATATTGTATAATCCACTCCAATTCAATTCAATATTTATGGAAATGATATCATCACTCGTGCGTACGTACGGACTACCGTCTCCACGACGCGATGAGATTAATTCTCCATGTTAACCATTTAAGAATGATTATAAAGTATATATAAGAAATAATAATGAAATATATGACATTATAAAGCTACTGGAATTATGTATATATATATATATATATGTATGTCATCTACTTACTTCCATTCAAGACAATAAGGAAAGGAAAACAGCGTTCATGCGTACGTACGGACTACCGTCTCCATGAACGGTGTTTTTCATTTCATTTATCTATCTATTATATATATATATATACTGAATATATATGATATATAAATCATATTTTATATTCTGTAAGTAAGTAAATCATGATATAATTAATAATAATGTCAAGAACAACAAGTCAAAACACCTACGATAAATGAAACGATTTTACCCAAAACGCTTCTTTAACATGGAATTTACAAAAGAACGGGTAATATAATGTCATAAGTGAACCATATATGATATCATAACAATGAATATGATTCTGTAATAAGTCAATGACATTATTTAAACCATTATACAGGAGCTTCGGACACGTACAAAGCAAATCGGACCTAAGGTAAGGGAAATATCACAATCTCATTTTTATCCGAGATTGTTTATTCGTAAGTATTTACTGGGGTGTATTTTATCATCCACATCCATGTTACCTCAATATGTAATATTGTTTCCATCCACTTACACTAGTTTAAATCCAATTTTACCCTTCGGTGAGTTTTTAGTAAAGAATATGAAAGGAATCGTTTGTCGTTTTTTCGTACGAGGTACTTTTTGACTTTTCCGACAAAAGTACGAAGAATGTTTTTTTTAACTTATACGGCATGAATGGATTTATAAAAAATTATTTCCAAGAAGCTTCCTTTACAAGTTTTCAAGTTTATTTTTAATCAACTTCTTTTAGTTTAAAATTGTATGACATGTTAAGAAAGGAAAAGTGTTTTTTGAAGTAGAAAGGATATTTTCCTCAAGAATGAAGTTCAAGTATTTTATCAAAATTATTTTCCATCTAAGATAATAAAAAGGGTTCTGTTTTATCCCTATTATTAAATGGATTTTATTATGTTGTGATGGAAATATTTTTATGAATTCCTTTATCTTATATGAATTGTTTTATGATGTCATGTTGTTTAAGAATCCCATTTTTATTACATGGGTTACGCTATGATGTATGGTTTATGATTATGTGGAACACATAAGAAAGGATTCATTATAAGATGGGTGGGACCTATATCTCCCTCCAATGCATTGGGTAAAGATTTTATATATCATGAGATAGACAGGGCTGGAACGGTAGGTTATACCGGTTCAGTGAAACAGGACTGAAACGAGGGTTACTCGATTCAGAAAGGGACTTTGTCCACTAAGATAGTCTTGACAATGAGTCTTGACTAACAAGAAATGATTCTCTATGATTATGTGTGAATGCCACAAAGTTTCATGTTTGAAGTTATGATTATTGTGATTACATTTCACTGCCATGATTTACCCCATGTTATGAAATTATGATATCTTTTGCAGGTTAAGATTTCCAAAAGTTATGTGCTTATGTATATGATGTGATTGATATTTCTTTTGTTTACCCTTACTGAGCATTTGAGCTCACCCTTTTATGTTTTCTTTTCCCCAGGATATAAAGAAAGGTTTTAGGTAAAAAAAAGGAAGATCTTTATGGGAGATTTTGAAGATCTTTCACCATGATTAGAAGATTATATTCCGAGTTTCCAAAGACACTAAACTATTACGATCCTTGTGTGTGTGTTTTTTGTTATGTACTAAGTATTCTGCAAATATAATGTAATGTCCATGTACGTTAATCTTCAGGTCTCTACAGTGATCTAACGTCTTTAATTTCTTTTAAAGTGAATACTAAATAGATTAGTGATCATTAAATATATTTTTTTTTTAGATGAACACACTAAGTGAGAGAAATTAGTTGAGTTCTTATCCAATTAGTGAGAGATAATGATAGTTTTTCTTGAGTGGATTATGAATAAAAAATTTATGTGAGGTAATATTTGATCTATAACCACTTTCTGAAAACAATTTTCAAACACTCTTTCACTTACACTCAAATATACATACACTTGGTTCCCTATTTTCCACTACCAATTGAAGCCACTACAAAAAAAATAATCCATAAGGATTTTTCCTATCCATGTGATGTCCTAAGTCACATAAGTCAATAAATATCTATCAGGTTAATATTTTAATTTCTTTACCAACCTGATATAGTTGGAAATAGGTATTTACATCATTCATAATTTCTAGTGCAATAAAGAATATTCTATGATTACCCCTACTAGAGAGCGCATTACACCTCCTACCAATGTGAGGTTTCTAAAGAAATATGTTTCATAAAAATTAATGATAGATTCATTATTTATTAAAACATGAACTTAAACTATAATTCATGAGGTCCTTACCAAAAAATCCTAAATTGTATAGTATATGGTCCTTGTCACGTGACCTTAAAATTCAAGGCATGGAATCCTTTTCGTATGAACCTAAAATACATGACACCACATCCTTGGTTCATGATATTAATCTATATATCCCCACCCTTATTATGTATGAGTCTATTCTATTTATATACCTTTTATAATATAAACCATCGAATATAGGTAATCCTCTAAATAACATTTGGTTTGATATCCTTTCACTAGTTTTTTCTATAACACTATGGTGTCTAACCTTTAGTTCATTCACATAGGGTTTTCGTACATAATGGTGTGTTCCCTTTTTCAAATTTTCATGCGTCTATATTTCTATTATTATAGGATAAATATGTATCCCTTTATCTTCTATCCTAATTATAACTATCAATTTTAGTTCACATTTAACACAATTTTTAATTCATTCTCATCAAGTTTTCTCATGCTAGTAGTTATTCATTTTTCTAAAACTATATGTGGATTTATTTCCATTCCAATAGGATACATTATAATTCATAGATCTCTAATCATGGTCCCAACTGCAGGTTTTATTCCACTTTAGTTTTCAACCTTTATTTCATTTATGTTGGGTATCCCCACATCAGTTCATGTCCTCTTCTTCAAAAATATCTGTGGAATAATTTATATCTTCTTTACAGGATACATAGTCAAAAATATTTTTAAAATTCTAACTCTATTTTTTTTCTATATTAAATAAACCCATATTATTTTTTTGTGTTAATTTTTTCTCCAATTCTCTTCGGGTCTACTTCAATAATTTTTTCTACTGGAATAGGTTGTTCTCACTGACACTTGAATCACTCCACATTCGCATCCAGACATTTTCATCACATTTTTAGTGAACGGCCTTACTATTTTGAATTAATTTATATATAAAGAGTTTAACATTCAAGAAAATTAATCTATTTTATAAGATTATAATCTTTATAATGATCTTCCCATGTCGTAAGAGTATAAACTTCATGACAATTTCTTTGTGTTAAAAGAGTATAAACTACATGATATTTGATCTGTGACACATGATAATAAAGTGAATGACATCATGGTCCAAGATTTGTGACCTTGAACTATGAAATACTACATGGTACTCATTTCATGACCATAAATAGTGTGATAATTCTCTTCCTCTGATTCCCATTCTATGAGTAGTGAAAGATACACAATTCCTATTAGATTGAAATTTTATAATGGTAACCCCAAGAAAATGTTGAGTAGTTTATCACTTGGACCAGTATCTCAAGGGTTTAGGTAAAAGTTAGATCATAAAAATAAATATGCATAAAGCTAGTAGGAACTAATATTTGTTCCTAATAATAATTCATCCATGCTCTCTAGGTTAACTAATCAAGGAAAAAAATTGACAAATCCCTACCATCCCACTTTACATCAGGGTTCGCCATCTTTCTTGTGTGACATTAAACTACATGGAGCAGACCTTTCCATATGATCATAAAATTCATGACCCTCCTTACAAGTGAGCTCGATCTATATATGGGTCCCTTATGGGAGAGATGATAGATATGTTGGAATCTATATTTTATCTCACTAATGTTGAGTTTCACCAAACCTATGATAATAAATACTACTTTTCATGAACTATACATGTCTTTATTCCAATTTCCATATAGTTTATAGTGATTTTTAGATCTTCCATCCTAGGCTCGTCCACATTCCCCTCTTCATCCCGTCCATTATTTCACTCTGTTATAGGACTTCCACTCATTCACATTAGGACTATACCACTAAATTCTCAATAAGGTACCATTTCATATACTTATTGGTGATACCTATCTCTAGAACAATGTTTGTATAGATTCTTAGATACATAAGATACATAGTGATTCATGAACCTCATATCATGGGAATAGTCAAAAATCCATTTTCCATGATACCCTATAAACTGAAATTTTATCAATTCACATCAATTTTCAACTCACTTACACCAAGGTTTTAAATGTCTTCGCACATGTTGGTTTATTATAACTTTATAAATGGACCCTCATTCTACCCCACTACATATTTCTTATTCATTTTGGGATACTATATCTATTTTATAATAAGGTTCCTATTTTTTATTCACCTATAATGTATAGTATTTCATCAATTTACATCGATTTTACCTCACTCATATCTTTTCATCATGTTTAAATAATATCATGTCACTATATTACTATTTATATAGGATATATAGTCACTCCTAAATCAGTTATCTTTGTATTAGGCCCAATTAATCATCTTCATTATGATTCCTTAGTATCTAATCCTTTGTAATTTCACATCAGGTGTTATTTACCCCTATTATACTAGGGCCACTACCCTTTAAAAAGTCATCATGTTTCATGCCATGTTTTCCCAAATATTCCACTTGATATATAACGGAACAAATCGAAAATAATTCAAGACTATTTTAAAAATATCATTTTCCAACCATTATACTTCCTGTTTTAGATGTTTGAATATCTATGAATCCTCCATTTATATTTCCAATGAGTGAATCATATTTAGAAATACCCCCTTAAGAATAGTGAAGGTATAAGTATATATTAAAATGAAATTCATATCCAAGATGATATACATTTACTATAGAAAAGAATATCCAATTCCATATGCCTTAAATAGTGTTATAGTGGAATCCATGTTTGAAACTTTGTTAATGTAAATCCCAGGTATACCATTCAAGTAGTACAGTGATGGGGAAATTATTCAAGCATGGTAAATTTTTATCCTATCCTATCCATTTTTATCTCATTTTTTTCTTATTCATACATTAACAGTTATGTTTTAACTCATCCAATTTTCCTAGTTCAAATCTATTTAATTCTATATAACTTTTATTCCCCTTTGTATTGTATACACTATTAGTGTATTGTGTCATTTGATTCATATCTAGAATCATCAATAATTATTCACCCATTTTCCTTACCTAGAAGTATCATTTGGACCACTTTTTTATTTACTACTCATTCTTATAGGTTGAGCATTAATGCCTCATGGATGAACAACGTTACTATTCAAAATTACTATCTGTTGTTGTATTATAAACATTTTTACATTTTGTTCTAAGATCTAAGACCTTAAACTATGAAGTTCCCATTTAGTCTAAGAAGTATAGCCCTAAACTATATGAACTACCTTGGTCTATGATCTATGACTATAAATTAGGATTCACCCTTTGGTTGGGGTTATATGACATTAAACTACAAGCTATATTTTGTTCCAAGATATACAAAAGTAAAATATAAGAATATTTCCCCCCATTCTAACACCGAGGTTGTTTTCCCCATCATTACTTCTCATTCACATCAGTTTTAATTTTCTCATGTCCATAAAAAATAACATCTAAAATGTATTCGACTCTTATTGATATATTATATTTGTTTCAAGAGAATAAACCATGTGTAACTTTGGTCTAAGTTTTATGGTCTTAATTTATAATGAGCCTTAAGGTCTAAATTAAAATATAATAAAATTCAGGTAATGAGTTGAAAAAATGTTAAGATTAAAACCCATAAAGTGTGACCTAAGAAAAACTAAATTCTTATCTCTATAAGATTACACCTTTTCATTTTTTAAGAAAAATTTAGAGGATAAAAAAGTATTAAAATGCACATATATTTTAGGGTCCTTCATTCATCCCAAAAAAATCAATCTATTATTTTTTGTGTCTAAAATCCTAGATAAATTTCGATAAAGCCCTTTCCCCTGATTTACATGAGGATAAAATTTTCCCAAATCCTTGTGAAATATTCATTTTTATATAAAACAACATTCACATCAAGTTCACTTAATCATTTTGAGAAACATTCCTTTTTAGGTCAAAATTCACTACACTCAAGTTACACACCCTTTACCAGAGCTTTAATATTATTTGATTATTTTTTCCCTTTTACTCCATTTATATTGGGTGTTTACCCACCCCAGTGATTCCATGTCATAACAGTTCTCTATGAAAATGTTCTCAATGCATGGTAGTGTAACTTTCATGGTTAGCGAACACTCCTAAAATATTTTCTTCTTAAAAAGGATTAATTTATAATATCAAATGATTGAGTTATAAAAACTTTTATTACTTAGTAATATTAGGGTAACCCTTCTTATAGTGAATGAATAAGCATGAAATTATAAGAAATACTCATGCAGAGAACACACCCTAGAAGAGAAAATTTCAAAACCAAATAAAGTCCCCTTAGTAAAACAAATAGCCTAGGAATACATGACTAGATAATACCCATCTATTATATACATCCCAATGGAAAATAAAACAATTATTTCATTTTCAAAAGGGATACCCCTCTATACATTGAAGGTGTAAGTGTGAATGAATAGAGAATACCAATATTAGGAATATGCCTCAGAGCAATATTTCCTTAATTATAACCAAATTAAATCTCACTATGGTGATGGTGTTATCACATATTCCTATCCAATACCTATTTAATGTGTATTCTATAATGTAAAATGGATCAAAGTTCTGGTTGCGGTGGGGTCCTGCGGCTGTGCGGTTGCCGGTAGAAGCTGTGTTTGTGTCTAGACCTTTTGTACATTGGTTCATGTAATTTGTAATGGTTTTTTTCCATTGGTCTTTAGGGCCATTATTTGTAAGGCTTTATTCCTTTGGGTTCTTGGTTTTCGGTTGGGTTCTCCCATTTCCCATAAATGGTTTTGTGTGTTTTTTCTTTTTAATAAAGGGTCTTGTCCCCACATTTTCTAATATAATGTAAAATTATCTTAATTATAAATAGACCAACCCTTGGTATAGTAAAGTTTTTAATTGTAACATTTCATTCTTTCTCTGCCCATTACTTTTCTAGTTTTGTAGTTGGAGGTGTTTGGAGGAGGCTTGAGGAGGTTTCAGTGGAGTTAGGGATACATATTTTCTATAATAGGTAGTTTATGATTTGAATATGTATTCACATAAGGAGAATTTGATTCATGTATAGGTGGATAGATATTCATATCTTGATATTCGGATAAGGGTTTGGTAATTAATTAACACACAACGTGAAAGTGTAATTCATGATGTGAATTAAATCAAGGATGATGTTCCATGAAAAGAGGTAGATATTTATCAAGTTCTGGTTTTTTATGAGTTCATGGATTGAAATATATTCATAACTTGAAATGGATTTCCTCAAAAAATCTCATGACGTGAATGTGTGATTCATAAAGTGAATACAACAAGTTCTAGCTGGTTAATAAATATCAGGGCTCTTCCATATTCTTTTGTTCTTCTCTCATTTCCCTTTAACCATGGGAGAACCATTGGAATTTTTAGAGGATCATCCCACCCCTTTCATCCAAATTTTATCCTTGTCTTCTATATATTTATCTTTGGTAATTAATAGTGAGTAAATCCCTTTTTCTTCCTCATTTTCTCTGATTCCACTTTTGGGAATTCTTGGTGGTGGTGTTGTTCTGGTTTGGGGAGTGTTTGGGCTTCAATTTTTATGATCCCTTGGTTTGATATAGGTTTATTCAAGGTTTCCTTGTGTGTTTATGGTCATCCAGTTGTTTCTTCTTTTCCCTATTGTGTGCAGTGATCGAAAATCTTCTTTGAGATAGGGTATCCTTGTTATCTCCCTATTTATGTCTATTTGTGGGGATTGAAAGATTTTTCCTTCTATTGGATGGATATTAAGGGTCAAATTAATATAGATAATTATTTTTATTAATCCTAAATTTATGTTAATGGGGATAAATTATGTGTTTTAGTACTTTGATGATATTATTGATGAGATAATTCATTATTGTTTTCTTTTCTAAAAATCACGGTTGTTAGGAGAATTTATTTTGTTATAGTTGAAATTTATGTGAGGCCCTTAATGTGTTGGTTGTTTGATCACACCCTGAATAAAAGGATATTAATGTATATAAGTCTAATTAATTGGTTTCCTATAGAAATCTCGAATTTGTGTGAGAATATTCATGATAAATAATGAATTAATGTAATGTAAGACCTTGAACCTAAATTGTGGTAAATGTGGAAGTCAATATGTGATGAAATGTTATGTTTTTATTGTTCTATTTAATTATGTGATGTTATCTGTTTATGTTGGTGACAGATTGGGTTATGAAATAAGTGGGTTAGTTATGTGATGATTGGTTTCCATGGGATGAAATGTTTGGTGGTTTTGATGTGTAGTGGTTGTGAAGTGTAGTTATAGTAGTGAGATAGATGGTTTTTTGTGAGATGTATTAGAATACCCTGAGTTATATCATTGGTTGATGTGATATTGATGAGTTTTGTGTAGTATGGGTGTGTTAGTTTATCATTTATCCATGTAATAAATATTAATACTAAAATGAAATGTCATGGGTTGATAAATAAATAAGAATGGGATGTAATTGATGTGTAGTAATTGGATTAAATGAAATGAACGATAAATGAATGGTTTGTATAAATGTGAATGAAATAGATTAGTAAATGGGAGTTTGTAGAAACTCATTAAATCTAGAAAATAGTGTAACAAGCAATTGAAAGTGTAAATGAGTGGTTATATATAGTGGTTATGTTGTGTGATGAATTTAGTGGTGGTAATAGTTGCGGGATATGTTTTATGGTGAAGAAGTGGTGATGTGGAATACACTAATTGTAGTTGTGGTTAACCCATAGGTTGGGAATTTTTTTAAATCTATCTATCATGTATTTTATTTTATTTCTATACATGTCCCACAAAAGTTGGATAACCTTACTGAAACCCAAATTTTTTTAGTTTTTGGGTGTTTTCCCCAACATCTAGGTTGTTGGTGATATAGATGGATGACTACCCCCTCTTCCCCAATCTTCCTTAAGAAGTAGAGATGATATAGGTTGGTGTTTGAGATTACCCAATGATGATATTAGTTAGTGTTGGAGATTACACAGTGATGAAACGGGTCAATTTTGGAGAATACTCAATGGTGATGAGGATGTGATATGAGGTGGGGTCATGAGTAGGAGGAGGAGGGAATGTGGTTTATGTACTTCATTTTCATGATACCCTACTACTCTGGTTATGTTATGTGGTTATGATGTGATGCAATGAGGATGATATGTGATGATCATTGATCCTACAATTGGATGCCAGACCTTGTGATGGTGGGATAGGTAGGGATGTATCCAAACCCACATCAAAGATGACTGGATATGTGATGTTATATGTATGGAATGGATGAGAGAACAAGATGTTTTCTATTGGGGAATAAGAGAAATAAGTTAGCAGGGAAGTGGTTTTGGGGACCCTTTGATTTATATTCATGATATTATGATACTATATCATATTAATGATTTGTTGACCATGTCATGGTGAGACTAGGGTTGGTTATTTTACTTATTTAGGTGAAAGTTGGTTCCGATGATTGTTCACTGGAACATTAGTATTCTGTTTTCACATGCGCACTTAAGACATTGAGTATGATCTGACTAATTATACATGTTATTCTCACCATATTTATATAAACTATTTTTTAGGTTTCTAAGAGGTCTTTGGGGACCAATATGGACATTACTAGATTAGGTTTTGGATATTTTATGGACTCACTGCCATAGGTCTTATCTTTTGGTATTTACTTAGAGATATTTGTTTGTATTTGTTGATATTTTTCATTAATTTTGGGATTGTTTTAGTTTATCTTTATATTAGGTGTTGGATTTTATTTTTGATTGATTTATATTATCTATCAATATTATATTATATAGAGGGTAATGCCTTCCATATGTGAGATTTTTATACCCTCAATGTTAGTTTCTAACATGAGGATTACTGGAGGTCAGACTCGGGGTGAAATATCTCCCTTCCTTCATTTTCAACCCAAGATGGGTACCTTTGGAGGGAGAGGGTCATGAAATAGTGGTATCGAATATTTTTTTTTGAGAGATAGAATGGATTTTACAATGAGGAACTATTATAATTGCATGTTTTGGTAGGGAAATGATTCCATTTGATCTCAATGTGAGACATGGGATTGGGAGATTAGCTAGTACATAGGATTTTAGGGCCCCTTGTGATCTAATACAAGAACTCTAATATTATTTAAATTCCAAGTGATGTGGAAATTTTTATATGGTAGAGACCTAAGAGAGGTATATACATCGTGATTGATTGTATTTTTCTGAATTAGGAGGTTGTGGGAAATTAAAATAAATTAATTAATTAATATTTGATAAAATTCCATGCTATCAGGCTTACGATTTCACCTTTCTTTTCATGAATGGATCTTGGTCATCATTCAGTAGAAGTTATGGTATAATAGTTTCATTAGGTTTATTTAGATGATCATTGGAAGATTAACCTAACAAAGTAGGATGAGTCATGGTAGAGTTATTTTTGTGCCTTTTAGCTATAGATTTTGGGGAAGTATGATGAGAGCACCTATGATCTGGAGACAAAGCACTGGTAGGAGGAGCTTGTGACATCCTTCAGTATGAATCTACATTGGACTATGTTTTGGTTTTTATTGGTATTTGTTCATATTTGAGGAGTTATTTTCAATGGTGGACATCGTACCATGGTGACCAAAAGAAGGCAGATGTGTTGTAGTATGACTTTCAAAAGGAGTTCTTCTTGGAATTGTTGTCAATGAAGATGATGGAAATAAAGAGGTAGGAGATAATCTTCCTTCATTAGGGGATATTGAGTATTTGGGGGCATGGGATTGGTTTTCAGGACCTCCCACACTTTTCTCCAAATGTATTTCTAGAGGAGGAGTCTAGAAAGTGATATCTAGAGGAGGTGTTACACCTAGAAATCAAGTATGTTGTCACCCCATTTATGCTTTCTACATACCTAGAGGTATAGAATTAGGTGAAGGTTATAAAGTGGATTATTTATATAGGATTTGATCATTGAGAGAGTGTCTATAAGTTTATCTTGAGAATTATAGCTTCAGGTAGTGGATTGTATATGTTTAGGAAATCGGGGTTTCGACCAATGGGGAATAGATCACGAAAAATCCCTTCATATCCTTTTGGGGATGGTGTATTCTGATAACCTTTCTGGGGATTCCTATTTTTTTAATGACTGTGAGGGACATAGACACCACTGGTATTAGTTTCTAACCAATTAGGGAGGCTAATTTTATATGGGTGGTATGAGCCCTTTTCGACCGCATCAGTAGTTTCCTCCAAGTAAATTTCAGGAGTAGGGGTAATTGATTCATGTTCAGTAGTCAAGGGTAGATGGTGTTAGCATGGGATAGACTTATTATGGTTCATAAACTTATAGGACTAGGTTATATGATGTTATTTGGGTCCAATAGTATAGATTAAGATAATATGGGTGTGGGAAAATGCACACAATGAAGGCGGCAGTGCTAACAAAGTTAGAGATTGTCTGAGGAATGATCAGTTTACACTACTATAAAATAGGCCTTTAAAAGTGCTATAAATTTCCTTTATCAGTGCTAGAAAAATGATGACTATATGAGTAATGTTAAAATACCAATTCTATTATCAGTGCTAAAAAATCATTGATAAAGGGGTCCTTTATCAACACTAAAAAGAGCGCAGATAAAGGAACCATTTATCAGCAATTTTTTTAGCACTGATAAAGAATATATTTATAAGTGCTTATAAAAGGGTTGATAAAGGGTCTTTTATAAGAACTTATAGAAGTGTTGGTAAAGTATTCCTTTATCAGTGCTTATAAAAGCACTGATAAAGGACCTTTTATTAGCCCTCATAAAAGAAATGATAAAGGGCCATACTGTAGTGTGTTGTAACAGTACACTACAGCACCAAAAACACAACAGATATCAACAAAAATAAGTCCCAAAATAGGATTTAAATGAAATTAAATTGACAAAAAAATGGTATATTATAAACATTTCAAACATTGGTTTATACAATTACATACATACAAATTATTACATACATTAAAAAACATCAATGTTTCTTTTCATTTTAATCCTGATCTAAATCATGCTATTACCAAACAAACCACCCCTACTCGAGAAAAATAATACACCTATATAACAAAACAATTATTATGTTTGTAATAATATAAAAAAATAAATTAATAGAAAGTGTTAATTTTATTAAAATTGATGTCAATTTTAAATAAAAATATGCACTTGGAGTCATACTGGTCAAACAATGCATCAGATTGAGTTTAAAATAATTAAAACACGCCTCAAATGACTTGTGGATCATTTCCCTAAAGTATACAAATAATATGAATGTGTTTGATTGGTTTTGAGTACGTTAGTTGTCTTTTTTACTAAAATGTCATTTTAAACTAAAAACGCATACTTTTAACTCATTCTGATCACATCATGTATCGATTTGATGTGAAATAGATTCATAAAAATCACAAATTAATTATAAATAATTTTCCTAAATTGTCAACAAAATATGAGTGTGTTTGATTGGTTTTCAGTGAGTGGTGCTTTTTGAATTAAAATATCGATTTTAAATTGATAACAGACACTTTGAGTCATACTAGGAACATCGTGTATCAGATTGAGGTGAGTTTGATTCATAAACATCAAAAATGACTTATGGATCATTTTTATAAAGTATAAAAATAATCTGAATGTGTTTTCTCAGTTTTTAGTAGGAAAATTTTCCATTTTATTAAAATTGATGAAAATTTTAAATAAAAAGATGTACTTTGAGTCATATCATTCACACCATGTGTCGGATTGAGGTGAGGTTGATTCCTAAATGTCCCAAATGACTTGTGGATAATTTTACTAAATTATAAAAACAATATGAATTTGTTTTATTTGTTTTGAGTAATTCACTTGTCTTTTTTACTAAAATGTCATTTTAAACTAGAAACACACACTTTTGACTCATTCTAATCACATTATGTATCATTTTGATGTGAAACATATTCCTAAACATCAAAAATGACTTATGAATCATTTTCCTAAATTATCAAAACAAACTGATCTCATTTTATCATTTTTCAATAAGAGACACTTTTTGAACTAAAATATCAATTTTAAACTGATAATGGACACGTTGAGTCATATCGGACACATCATGTATTAGATTGAGGTGTGGCTAATTCCTACATATAAAAAATGACTTATAGATCATTTTAATAAATTATAAAAGCAATATTAATGTGTTTTCTTGGTTTTGAGTAGGATAGTTGTCCATTTTAATAAAATTGATGAAAATTTTAAACAAAAAGACACACTTTGAGTCATACCGATCACACCGTGCATCAGATTATGGTGCGGATGATTCCTTAACATCCCAAAAGACTTATGGATCATTTTAAAAAAGTATCAAAACAATATAGATTTTTTTTCTCATATTTGAGTATGTCACTTGTATTTTTTATTGAAATATCATTTTAAACTTGAAACACACACTTTGTCTAATACTGATCACATTGTGTATCGAATTGAGGTGATACTGATTAATATACATCAAAAATAACTTATGGATCATTTTACTAAAGTTTTTAAACAATACGAATGCATTTTCTCAGTTTTGAGTAGGTGAGTTGGCCTCTTTACTAAAATTGATGTCAATTTTAAATAATAAAACACACTTGGAGTCATACGGGTCACACCGTACGTCATATTGAGGTTCGTATGATTCATACACATCTCAAATCACATATTTATAATTTTCCTAAAGTATCAAAACAATATGAATGTGTTTTTTTAGTTTTGAGTAGCTCAGTTTGTTTTTTTACTAAAATTGATGTCAATTTTAAATAAAGATGCACTTAGAGTCATACCAGTCACAACATGAATCGGGTTGAGGTGCGGCTAATTCATATATGTTCCAAATCACATATGGATTGTTATCCTAAATTATCAAAACAATATTAATGTTTTTTCTCAGTTTTGAGTACGGAACTTGTCTTTTTTACTAAAATGTCATTTAAAACTTAAAACACACACTTTGACTCATATGGATCACATCATGTTTTGGTTTTATGTGAGACTGATTCTTACATGTCACAAATGATTTAAAAATCAATGACCAATATTATCAAGAAAATATGAGCATGTTTTTTCAGGTTTCAGTGAGTTACACTTTTTAAAGTCAAATGTCAATTTTAAACTAATAATGGACACATTGAGTCATATCAAGAACATCGTGTATTAGACTGAGGTGTAGGTAATTATTACACATCAAAAATGACTTATGGATCATTTTATTAAAGTATAAAAACAATCGGAATATGTTTACTTGGTTTTTGAGTATGTCAGTTGTCGTTTTTACTATAATTAATGTCAATTTTAAATAGAAATAAGTAAATGGAGTTATACCGGTCATATTGTGTGTCATATTGTGGTGAGGCTAATTCCTACACATCCCAAAGTATCAAAAAAATCCTAACTATCAATGTTACCATGATTTCTATTTAATTTATTTGTCAAACTGCCAACACTACATGAGCAGCTTCGAACAACCCACATCAACTAGAAAAAAGGAATCCACCTATATAAGAAAACAATTATTATGAGTAATACTAAAAACAAATAAATTAAATATAAATATGAATTAATATATCAATTCTATGCACAATGATTTTACAATGAAAATATCAATATTAACTCTTTGATTGAGAAGTGGAGGAACTTTAAAAAATGTGATAAATGCCAACACTATAGTGGTGAAAGGTTTTGAGGGAGAAGAAGTCTGTGGAAATTTTGATGCAGAAAGGCATGAAAGATGGATAGAGAACCCTAGATCGAACAAAAGAATCCACATTTATAAGAAAACATTTATTATGTGAGTAATAATAAAAGGAAATAAATTAAACAAAAATATGAAATAATACATTAATTATAGGGACAATGATTATACTATGAAAACATCAAGATTTCCTCTATAATTGAGCAGATGTAGTGTCGTTTCTCTTCCTGAAAAGGCATTAGAGATATCTTGAAATAAAGTGATAAATGAAACAATGCATGGGTGAAAAGGTTTTCTGGTAGAAGAAGTTTTTGGAAGTTTTGGTGAAGAAAGGCATAAAAGATGGAAAGACCACCCCAAATCAAATAAAATAATCCACTGTAAAGACCCGTAAAATTCAAGGAAATTTTTTTTCTTAATTTTCTTAGAATGTTACAAGAACGTAGTTTCTGACAGCACCTGATTCTGAGGCCCGGTGTGCCCGAAATCATTTTCCGAAGTTTGGATCGGGTAAGTTCAGTGAACGAACGAGCGGGTTTTTCTAACTTTTGAACCGGTGCTCGGAATCGAATTCCAAAGGCACCGATGGAATTGCAGCACCGATATTTTCTTAGAAACTCCTTTTCCGGAGTTGCGTTTCCTTGGGTGTGGTTTTTAATTTTTGGGGTTAAGTTAAGAAAATAAAATAAAGTGGTGCGATAACTTTATTTTATTTCACTTAAAGCCATTTAAAGCCACTTAAATCCACTTAAGCTAAGTTGAAGCGGATAGGGTGGAACCCAAAATATCCTACCCTCTTGGTAGGATATTTGTGAGTTGGGGCCCGCACGAGCCCCATAGTTTCTTTTCCTCTAAGTAACGCACCCACGAAAACTCCTCTTTAATGAAAGTCAACTGGTGCATTTTCTAAAACTCTTAACGCTCCTATTAATTGGACAGTTAAGACGTTACCATTAATTCACCGAATTAATGGTTCGTTTCTTAACTTGTTTTTCAAATTGTTGGCATGTAAATAAAATAAGACCAACACATGTCTTTCTTGAGGATTTCTCATTGAGAGGATTTGGAGAAGACTCTAAGTCTTGAGATCTTCATCCTCCTTCACGAAGAATGCGAAGAACACGAAGAATGCCGAACCCTCGGAGATCGACGACGTGATGCCATGTTCCGCGACGCCGACGATTCTCCTTCCGTGACGCTTCTTACGCGACATTTCTTCCCCGCAACAATCTCCGATCATCAACTGCTTCAGGTAGGGGATTACGGTTCTTTAATTCTTTGTGGATTTTATCCTCAACATGGGTTTAAACGTGCAATTAAATCTGTGTGTTTTCTTTATCCCACGGAGATCGTCGACGCGATGCCGTGTACCGCGACGACGCGACGCCCCCTTCTGTGACGCGATGATCCTCTTCTTCTGCGACGGTCAATCCTGCGAAGAACTCACATCTGACAACAACGATGAAGTAGGGGTTTATTCTTTTAAATCTTTGTAATTTATACCCGCGGCGTATTATTTAAAATTGTTGTGAGACTTTTAAAACCGCTAACGCGGTAGGTGGGGACTAACGAACAATTCTGAACCCACTGCCCCTTTCGTTCTTGGTGTGCGAAACGGCGGGCGTCGACAAAGTAGGCCGCACGGGCGATGTGGGGTCCTCACAGTGAAGGATGGACCCCGGGAGGGCCTTTGGCAAATACGGCGTGAAATTCCGACCACCGGAACTCGTCTGGTGGTTCGCGGAGCAGCCCGCCGGTGCACCTCGCCGACACAGCAACGCCGACGGCAGGAGGCGGCGGCGCCCGGTGCACCGCCGGAAGGAACCGCCGCGGCGGCAGCATGCGGTCCCGCGACCGCGCGGGACCAGAGGAGGACAGGACGCGGCGGCCCGGCCGCGCCCGCTGGCAAGGGCGGCCCCACGCGGGGTCACGGTTCCCTCACGCGGGGGCAGCACGCCCCCCGCTCCGCTCGGCCATAACCGGCCGAGCCGACCTGCCTGGAGGCCGGGCCGCGCCAGCCGGGTCGGACCCGGACCCTGGTCGGGTCGACCCGGGGGGGTTCGGGTCGGGTCGGTCCGGGCCCAGACCCCCCGTTTTCAGAACTTTTCGGTCTGTTGGACATAACTTGAGCTATGGGACTCCGATCGATGTACCGTCAGCGGAGATGTGATCCTTGGACCGATACGGTCGTTTTGACATATTGCACTCAAGGTTTCGGAATACTTTGGGTTCGGCTGGGTTGGTTCATACACGAAACCAACCGGGCCCTCGGAGCGGAAACGCTCGTAACTTGAGCTCCGAACGTCTGATTGACGTGCCATCAACATTGATGGATTCCTCTTAGTGAGACGGATCTTTTGGCTTACTCTGCCCGAGGATTGGACGCAGGTGGAGTATGGTTGGGTTGGTTTTGACTTAAAAACCAACCGAGCCCCTGGGATGAAAAAGCCTATAACTTTTAGACCGGGCGTCTGATTGACGCGCCGTCTGCGACGTTGAGTTCCTGTTGACGATACGGAACTTTTGGATACATCAACTCCGGACTATGTGTCAATTGATGTATCAGCCCCTCCGCTCTTGGAGCGGACCCTCCCGAACGAGCTTGCTATGTGCGGGAACCGTAGTGATGGCTGCGTCTGTGACGACAATGAAGACAGTACGTGAATCCTCCATGGGATCGGCAGTGACTACTACGGTACTTTTTTGGATACATCAACTCTGTACTTCATGTCAGTTGATGCATCGACCTCTTGGCTCATGGAGTGGACCCTCCCGGAACGAGCATGTTGTGTGCGGAAACCCTAGAGTCGGTTGAGACTTGATGACTGCTGATCGAACGACGCGGTGTGTTGCGGATAGCCCAGTGGGAAGCGCTTGGTTGTAGCAGCAGACCCACGGCGGAGGAGCGCTTGGTTGTAGCGGCATACCCACAATACTCAATAGAAGGAGTACCTCTGGAGGCTATGAGGGGGAGCGCTTGGTTGTAGTGGCAGACCCACGACGGAGGAGCACTTGGTTGTAGCGGAAGACCTACGAAGGAGGAGCGCTCAGTTGTAGTAGCACGGGGAGCGCTTGGTTGTAGCAGCAGACCCACGGCAGAAGAGCGCTTGGTTGTAGCGGAAAACCCATGGTGGGAAGCACTTGGTTGTAGCAGCAATCCCACAGTACTCGATAGGTGGAGTATTACAGCAGTCCAAGGTTAGAGGGAAGTGCTTGGTTGTAGCGGCATACCCACTAAACTTGATAGAGAAGGAGATTCCAAATAGCTATGGTTTCAACTTCATGATCGATCATGTGTGGGTCATTGCAGGGGTTAGTACCTACTGATCCTTTGTGGGTCCGACAACTTAGATGAATCAGTGGCTACATCTGATCATCTCTATCGTCTTACGAAGAAGTATACCTGTGTGAGATGAATCCTACTTTGTTTCCTATGTGGATTGTGTTGTGTTATCCTATGTGGATTACGTTTTGCTTTCCTGTGTGGACTGGGTTGTGTTTTCCTGTATAGACTGGGTTTTACTTGGGCTCGGAAGTTGGAGCATACTAGAATTTATGACTTAGGTATATGTATGGGCATATACCTAAGCAGTGTCGAATGTTACTTCGTGATTGTATCTTTCCTTTGTGGATTACCCTTTTTGGATTCTGGGAGACCTTCGGGGGTCTCGGGGTCCCTACTGAGTTGATTATACTCACCCCTGCACGGGCTATGCCCGCACTACATTGTGTTGGTTGCAGACGACGGACAGCGCTGATCGTGGTTGAGGCTTGCGGAGTAGGACGGTACCTGGAGGTGGGCCACTGGGTGGGACGTACTCGGAGTGGACAGCTGGACCCTAGGAGCTGTGGAGGCCATCTGTACTCACCCTTCAGGTGGTATTTCCAGTGGACGGCTCGAAGATGCGGCTTTACTTTTCAGTTGTTGTTTTTCCCTTTCCAGTTGTACTTTACTTCCAGTTTGGGTTTGTATACTGGCCCACTTAATTTTCCACACTTACTGTTGCACTCAGTTTTTACTTATTTATTACTTCTGCTGCTTGCTTGCTCTATGCTGTTTTTTTACTTTACAAAGGCAATGCCTTCCCTTTTACTGAGATTTACACCTTGGGGCTAGTTACCAGCCCCTGGCCTATGGAAGGCGGGCTTGGGGTAGTCACGGAACGGGCCCCGAGGACGGGTCGTGACATCCACCTATATAAGAAAACAATTATTATGTAAGTAATAATAAAAATAAATAAATTAATCATAAATATGAAACAATACATTAATTCTATGTAAAATTATTTTACTATGAAAACAACAAGATTACCTCTATAATTGAATAAAGGTAGCATCATTGATATTTTTGTAAATCCATGACACATAGATAGAAATATTCTATTATAAATGAACTCTGTAGGGAATAATTAAAATGAAATCAATATTTCCTTATATAATTTTTCGACAAAATAGATAAGGTATATCATAAAATTACCCTTACCTATTTACAAATGGTTTCCTTCATTATATTTTGTTCATCTGAGGGATTGGTAACATTATCATGTGTAGAAGACATTGTATGCCTGATTAGTCAAACATTTAATTTATATTATGTTAATGTAGTAGAGAACATATAATATTATGATGAAAAACGTAATATATTAAAAAAAATTACTTTCTCATTGAACTCTCTTTCTTTTTTTAAAGGATTCAAGTATTTGGTTCCTCTATCCAGAATCTAAATACCCTCTTTGAGATCCCCTATAACGTATAATACATTTTCTACATTGGTACTGGCATGAACTAATTATGATATCCCAATGAAAGGGTCTTCCTCAATTGAATTTTCATCTAACTTGACGTTTGTTTTAGTCTCCAATAGTAAAATCAACCAATTATTTTTTGTTGGATTAGAAACATAAAATATTTTCATTACTTATGATACCATTATGAGCAGCTCATCTTTTTCCCCTTCCACACTGAAATTAACCTTCACAAATTCCATTTCATCAATTTTTACTCCATTGATATTGTCAACCCATTTGCAATGGAAAAGTGGTACTTGAAATGTTATATAATCTAACTCATATATCTATTTGATCATTCCAAAATATTACATATATGCATAAATTGGATTTCTATCCTTGGAAAAAGATATGTGCATCGCTTCTTCCATAAGTGTAACAACACTATTTTGCATCATACTGAAGTCATCATGTTCTTTTATATAGAACATATAACCATTGATCACAAAAATAGTGTAAAATATAACATTTTCATTTGGTCCTTTGTCTATCCATTGAATTCATTTGGAAATTGAACTCAGATTTTAATATAACTCCTTATAAATTTGATCTCAGAACCATATTATAAACTTTTGATTATATGTATTTTATATATATCATTTATCCTTTGAAGGATTAAAATATCTTGTAATTTCTTTATGGAATTCAATGTATGGATCAACATCTTCACTGTTATGTAATATGTAAAGGTGTTCTTTCTCCCGCTCTGTCAAGGTAACTATAACAACATCTCTTTCAGAAATCCCTTCACCCATAAGGAATTCATTGTGATGAGACTTTTGGAGACCAATTCTTTCCACATATGATAGGTAATCAGTACAGAATTCAATAGCTTCTTCAATAATATATCATTCTGTAATACAACCTTCTAGCTGACTTCAATTCTTAACATACCCTTTCAAAATCTCTATATACCATTCAATGGGGTACATCCAATTTTAATGTACAATACCACATAGTTGAACCACTCTAACTAAGTGAACTATTATGTGGGCTATTATATCAAATAATTTTTGGGGGAATAACATCTCTAATTCAGTTAGTCAACATCTCTAATTCACATAATATGACTGCAATATCCTTTTTCATGATGGTAAACTTCATTAGGTCTACAACTTTATAGAATATGTCTTTGAAAAAAATTATATTTTGGTTAATGTATGTCATACATTTTGAGGTAGAATATAATGAAAAGAAACATGCATTCAATCTTGCATAAAAACATGATAGTCATGTTATTTTAGTCCTTGTAACTTCAAATTAGTCATTTATATGACATTCTTGATATTTAATGAATAACCCTTGTGGAACTTTTACACTAGTTAGGAAAAAGGAAAATTTTCAATTTTTTCTATCTGGAGAGAGTGTAAGCTATTGGAGGAAGAAAAGTCTACCTTTTACCCTTCATCGGTGTCAACTCTTCCCTGATCCCCATTTCAATCAAGTCTAACATAACCTTGATGTCATCTTTCATTTTCAAGGTACATTTAGTAACATTAAAATAACATTATTAAATACATTTTTTTATAAATTAATGAAATTAATAAAATTTCTAACATACAAACAATTCTAACACGGTAATTCAAATAAAATTGATCTCTTCTTCAAACATTCTTTTGTAAGGTTTTTTGAAAATGGTTTACTGAAAAAAAAATGTCAATATTTTTTACTTTATTGTATAGATTATCGCCCGTTACTAGGGATAGTGTTGTACCTTGTTCGATATTACCATTGAATTTTTTCGTCTAGGATCAGTATTTATGTCATTGAGGTAAAAAATTCCAATGTCCTAAAAACACAGTCTTTGAGGAATATTCCAACTGAACTTCGTATGTTCATTTTTCATAACCGCAACACCCCAATATTTCTTTAATTATATAGCCTGATAAATTTCCATAAGTGGGGAAGTCATTTATAGTTCCATAAAACATGGACCTCAATGTGAATTCTTCACTTATATAAGCATCATAAAATGTAACACTTGTATCCCACATCAATTTCAGATCTTCAATCAATAGAGCCAAAAAGACATCAATATCATTACTAGGTTACTTTGGTCTAGATATAAGTAGAGACAACATAATGTATTTGAACTTCATGAAAAACCATGGAGGAATATTATAATTTACCAATATGATGGGCCATGTACTATGAGTACTACTCTGTGCATCAAAAGGATTTATTCCATATGTCAATAATGCAAGACGCAAGCTTCTTGGCTCATTTCCAAATTCAGGAAACTCGGATTCAATTTTCTTCCGCTGAGGATAATATTCTTGATAACATAGGTTCCCATATTTAATTCTTGTACTTTCATGCCATGTTAATTGTCTTGCGGTTTCCTGACATCCATATAGTCTTCTAAACCATTGAATAATAGGAAAGTACCATACAAATTTCGAAGGACTTTATTCATTTTTCTTGTACTGATATGTGCCACGCATAGGGAATTTTATGAATGATTCATAGTCCTTTAGAAACAATATGAAATCATTTATAAAGGCATGTATTTTTTTAGATATTGTTCCCATTGAACATAACATTCATTTAGAGTCGCATGTTTGGCATGGAAGTTCATTTTCTTCTGGTAGCATATTATTTAGGAGACCAAGTAGATCTGTAAAGATGGTGTCACTTTATCTGTTACCATATTTCAAATTATATAACTTCAATACAGCTGAAAATGTTGTGTATTTAGTACAACCAGTATACAATGGTTTCTTGGAACAATTATTTAACTCCTCAAACAACTTCATACAATCACGAAGGTCATCTTCAATTGTCATTTTCATTTATTCTATGTGATCTCCATCATCATTTAAAAAGGTATTCATATCAAATGATTTATAAACCACAGTATCATCCCAATCAATGTCCAGATCGAGTTTTTTCCCATGTTTAGTCAAACAGTTATAGCTTTGATCTATTTTGTGACAAATAAAATGTTCTTACAAGTCTTCTGAACTAATTTTTCTTAAATAACAACAACATAAACACAGAAAAAGGATTTTAGAGGGGTCATCTGCATGCTCTCTTGCAAACTTAATGAACTCTTTAACTCCATATTCATAATAGTTTTTCAAATGATTATCATGCATCCATTTTCGATTCATATCCATCCAATTGGATTCATAAAAGATTCATTTTGTACAATATATAAAAAAATACGAATAAGATATTCATTATCAAAGTTGAAAGTTATATACAATTCTAATAAGGGAAACTCAACATTTGACTGTTTCAAATAATTTTAGTATGTTGAAGAATATTGGTAATTGGATTTAAGAAAAGAATTACTCAAATATGGTAGGTGTTATCTTATGAATTCATTCAACAGTGAAAGTTATAGAAAACTCATCCTCATTTCATTTTCCATGATGCATACCCACCCTTAATATTTATAGGTAATACAGAAAACATATCTATTATTTATTCTCATTGGATCCACATGAGATGTATATTTTTATTTATCACACATTAAGGAATGGGTATTGGAGAAAATGATACTCCTCAATTATATAGGAACCCCTACACCACCCTTTCAAAACAACAACTAAAATTATGATCCCTAAATATAAGCTTCAAATAATCTTTATAATTCCCATCCATTGCACTTTTAGAGGTCTTAGTCTCAATAGGGTGTCCTAAATTATTCAATATGAATAAATATTTCAGTAGAAGATATGATTTCATTTATGTAATTAACAATTTGTTATATTTTTTCCATTTAGCTTATTCAACTACCTATTCCTAATACTAATTTACCACTTTAATAAAATCAAAATAAAATAATTATACTTATTTCATAAATATATTACAATAAAATTAAATTCATATTAATTCTCATTCATTGATTATTAAATGTTATTTTTTGGGTCAATTTAATCCCCAACATGAAGGCTGATATAAAATTATATCATGTATTATTATGAAAACATAATTAATTTTTTATTTGATATTTATAATGAAAGGATTTTTGTTTATGGTTCTATAAAGGTAACATGACAATTTAACCCATTCTTAATAAACCACCTTATGTTTTTAAAAATTACTAAAATAAGAATGTTATAGATTCCATGTTGGGGAACCATACCTAAAACATCCATGGAATGAACATAAAACATATTAACTCACAATGGAACTATAATTATAATACCTTTAGTATTAAGAAGAAGATCAAATCCTGAATAGGGATCAATGACCAAGATCGCTATATAGAAATAGATAAAGAATAATTGGAACTATTATCAACCAATGATCAATATAAATTAAAAACTAGAAATTAATCTTGTAGAGAAATCTGGGGTACAAATGTAGACAATGAATAAAATTTATTCAAAACAAAAATTTAAAAATTCTAAAATAGGATATCCAAATCAGTAGTCATTCAAACAACAGATTAGAATAAAATCATTATTTTCATTATCTAAAATAAAAATAGTACATAAGGATCGAACCAAAATTAACTAATGACATCATCAAACAAGAAATAAAAAATTAAATTAAAAATACACAAATAAAATCACAAGGCCTACCTCGCTAGGTTGAAGAAAATCTACTTTGGAAACCCTAACTGAAACCAAACACAGAATGTATGATGATGTTCGAGCAACTGGAGGTTGTATAGTAGTGTGATTTGAGCTTCGATTAACCGAGGAGGACCGATAGTAGTGGGTGTCTTCCATGGAAATCTTATGATATCGCGATGGGTTCGCAAATGGTTAGGTATTTTAAATAGATTGGGACAATTTTATCAGCATTTAAGTGATAAGAGCTGATAAAAGGAATATTTATCCATGCTTTTTTAGTCTTCATAAACATAGGTCTTTATCAGCGCTAAAAGGCACTGATAAAATCTATCTTTATCAGTGATAAAGTTTTAGCACTGATAAACATTTATTTTTATCATTGCTTTTTTTAGCGCTGATAAAGCATAATCTTTATCGGCGTGAAAAAATGATGATAAATACCTACCTTTATCAGCACTTATTACTTAAGCACTGATAAAGGATTTATAATTATAATTATAAATAATATATATATATACTTAATAAATATTTATAAATATAAATATAGTAAATATGTTCCTTTTTAAATATACTTATTATAATTTTATAATTATTTATTTATAATTATAGAAATATTTTTTGAAAAATAATATTTATATCTAATTTTAAGTGTATTCATATACATATAATTTAAAAATGAGTTAAATTGAATAAATTAAAAATAAATACACTTTAACAATATTGATAAAATAGATAAGTTTTGTGTGTGTGCATTGTATATAAAATTGCATTAATTACATATATGTGAAATCAATATAACACACATTTGATCTATGTTAAATTGAAAAATCAAATGAAACATTCAATTATATGTTAAATATACTATGCAACTAGTCGGTATTTTTAATTCATATTAATTTTTAATTATAAACCATTATTCACTAAATATATGACTATTTAATGTAAAGTTCATAAATATATTGTAATATATAAATCATATTTATATACATTAATATATATCAATATATTTAATATATACCATTTATTAACATTAATTATCATAATTATCTAATTAATAAAATGTTTAATATTTAATAATGTATAATCAATTTATTCATTTTTATCAATAATTATTTAATTAATAAAATTTGAAATATTTTTTTAATAAAATATTTTTATTTTTTATTTATTTAATTATTTCATTTTATTAATTCTGAATTTATCAGTGCTAAAAAATCACTGATAAAATTTATCTTTATTAGTGCTAAAAATAAAGCATTGATAAAGGGAACCCTTTATCAACACTAACAAAAAAGTACTGATAAAGGGTACCATTTATCAGTGCTAAAAATAAAGCACTGATAAAGGTTCAATTTATCAACACTAAAAAGAAATCATGGATAAAAGGTTAAATTTATCATTGATTTCTTTAGCACTGATAAATATTCCATTTATCAGTGCTTTTTTGTAGCGTTGATAAATACCAAAGCTATTAAATGCAAGTCTTGTAGTAGTGTTATCATCTACCCTTGTTTGTGTCTTTTTTTATTTAGCGGTATCACACTCCTTTATTACTCTTAGTTTGGTCCATACCTTGGGACTGCATGTGAAGAGAATTCTAGTTCCCTTAGAATTATCTACATTGGTTGGATGTCGGGCTTATTTATTTGATGTGTGTTGAGGATGTAGACTAGTGATGGGATAACACTAGTCAGTGTGGGAATTATTATTGTTATAAATATACCCTTAAGATTTTATCCATAGCATGGATTATATGTATTATGTTCATGCAGTCATTGACTTATTCTAGAAGATAGTTCTATTTTCTAATGTAGAGTGTTTGAAAGTAGTGTTCATTAGTGAGTGGAGTTATTGAATGGGTGATAGGAATGTAAAGCCTCTTTTGTGTCAGTTGGTGGAGATATCATTGGATGATCAGGAAGAGGATGTTCTCATAGTTTTAGATGAGTCCCTAGATATTTTCCCAAAGGATATTATGACAAAACTCCATTAATGTGATGTTTGTTTTGGGATAGAGTTTCAACCGATCATGTTTCTAATTTCAACAGATCCCTATCAAATGGAACCTACAATGTGGCATGATTTGAGTCTACAGGTTGATGATCTAATGCAAAGGGGTTTTATTTGACCTATTGTGTCTTCTTGGGTTTCTCCAGTGTTGTTCTTTAAGAAGGACGATGGTAATATGAGGTTGTGTGTGGACTACTAGCAGTTGAATCAGGTGATAGTCAATAAATATTTTCATCTTCCTAGGATTTATGACCTATTTGACCATCTAAAGGGATCTATTTGGTTTTAAAATATCAATTTATGGTCATGATATCAATAAATGAGGTTGAAAGAAGAATATATCCTGAATACTACCTTCATATACATGTTTGGGAACTTCATGTTCATAGTTATGTAATTATGTGTCATGGACATACCAGTTGTGTTTATAAGGATCATGAACTCTATATTCCATGAGTTCCTAGAATAGTTCATCATTATGTAATCATTGAAATATTGAAATACTCTATGTCATATGAGGTTAATTATAAACATCTCAGAGATGTATTTCAAGTACTTATACACCACCAATTCTGTAGAAATGTTTCCAAGTGAATGTTCTATATGGGAGAGGTGCATTTCCTTGTACATGTGGTGTCTCAACATTTTGTATTCAAGGATTGATCAAAGATAAAGGAAATTGTTCATGGGAAGCACACAAGAATGTTCCAGAGGTTCAAATTTTCCTTGATATTTCATGATATTATTAGAGTTTTATGTCTGATTTCTATCAGATTATGACCCCACTGAAAATGTTGACCAGGAATGACTAGGATTTTGTTTGGATTGATTTGTGTCAAGTATCATTCAATTACTCAAAGAATAAGTTGATCAGTGCTCCAGTGAAATTTCTTTAGGAGGTTGTGAAGTTTGAGGTTTTATGTGATGATTCATGTATGGGTTTGGGATACATCTTGATGTATCATAGAGAAGTTATATATTATGGGTCTAGGAAGTTATGTCCTTGGGAGTGTAACTATGCTACACATGACCTGGATTTGTTAGTATTTAAGTTTGTGCTAAATTGTTTGTGTCATTACCTCATTTGAAAGTTCTTTATGGTTTTCACAGACCACAGGAACCTAAAATATGTATTCTCTCAGTGATATTTGAATATACTATAGTGGAGCTATGTGGGGTTTCTTTAAGATTATGATTTTTATATCTCTTACACCCTAGTAAAGTGTAATGTTGTTTCTGATGCGTTGATTCGAAAGTCTCGATAAGATGTGGTTTAGGAGTTTGTAGATATTTGGAAAGCGATGGAGGAGGTTTTAGTGATACATATTAACATGGGGGAATTTAGTGATCAAGGTTTTATATATCAGATTATCATGGATTAATTCCTAATTAAAAAGGTGTAGGAGTATCAATGGGATGGACTTGGAGGTAGAGGTTATGTGTAACTGTAATGTCCATGGCGATGCTCTAGAAGGATGGTCGTAGGATGGTCAAAACTGGATGTTATTCCATGGGATTTTTTTTATTCCATTGGAAATGAGAGAGGGATTTATTCATGAGTTTCAAAACTCTCCCGTATAAATACATCCTAGTGTGACTGAGATGCATCATTGCTTAATGATACAAATTTAATGGTCTTAGATGAAATGGTAAGTGGTAGATTTTGTGCCTAAGTGCCTAGTTTTTCAGTAGGTGAAAGTAGAACACCAAGTTATTAGAGGATTGTTGTATCCCTTTGATATCCATGAGCATAAATGGGATAAAATATAGATGGATTTCATTATCAGGTTACCTTGGGATCAAGGAGGAATTGATGCAATTTTGGTGACTGTGGATAGACTAATGAAGTTGCCTCATTTTTTTATGATTCATGAATCGAGTTCTATACGCATCTTGGAATGGTGGCATATCGATTAACACTTCCACCATATCTGGAAAAGAACCACAATATCTTCTACATATCTCTAATTTATTGGTATCTTTATTACAACTCTCACATCATTGATATGGGTAGATTTGGATATCAATGATGATGTGACATTCATGGAACAACCAATAGAGATTCAGGATCGTCGAGAGAAGGTTTTTTGTGGATGAACCATCGCCTTGTTTCATGTGTTGTGGAGGCATGATAGCCTGTAGTAGATTACTTTTTAGTGTGACATGATAATCTTTTACCAATGCCTAGATAATTTTTGGATTTTTTCTTATTCCATTTTTCTTTTATGATGTGATGTTTGAACCTTGAGAATTTATGATATCTGCCTTTTTCCCTTGGTGGTGATGTGTGTTTTGTATTTGAGAGTATAAATAGAGAAACAACCCTTTATAATAAATACATGTTATGTTCACAACATTTTTTAAAACCATTTTGGCATGTCAGTGTATCCCAAATTAGAAAATATATTGATATAGAGGGCAAGTTTCATTGAGTTGTGTTTTTAGGGAAGTGTTGTGTGACATTCGAGGAGGTTTTTAGATTAGGTTTAATAGAGGTTAAATTATAGCAAGTATGGTTGTGTGGAAAATAGGTGTCCTGTGGATGGTGTGAGATAGTATAGTGTTGTGTCTAATGAGTTGTTTATGTTGTTGTGTGGGGTGTTCTACAGACATTTTGATTTGGTGTATTTGGTTGGTGGAAGTGTTTAGGGTGTAACGAGATCCTTGAGGGGTATATCATGGGATGGTTTTTTGTTAAATTCCCTCCCTTTTTCATATTTTTTTTATTCCCAAGTATGAGAATCATTTTATAGGTATCTAATGTGATGTTTCATGCCTTCTCATCCAATTACTCTTTTTTATTGGTAGTTGAAGGTGTTTGGAGGAGGCTCGAGTAGGGTTCATTGGAGCTAGGGAAATAACTTTTTTATAGTAAGTAGTTCACAATGTGAATATTTATTCTCATTATGAGATTTTGATTCATGGAAAGGATACTACATATTCATGGAATTATTCTTGGATGGGGATTATGTGCCTAATTAACTCACGATATGAATTAAATTGAGGATAATGCACCATGAAAATTATAGGGTGTTCATTAGGTTTTTAGTTTGAAGAATTTATATATTGAACTAGATTCATGAATTGAAATGGAGTTCCTCATGAAAAATCATGATGTGAATATCATATTTTTAAGGTGAATATAGTGAGTTACAATTATTTTATAAATACTTGTTCTCACTGGGATTCTTTTGTTCATCTCTCATTTCCCTCAAACTTTGGTTGAACTTGGGTGTTTTTTAGGATATTCCCACCCATTTCCTCTTTGTTTTATCCTTTCCTTATAGAGATTGACTTTTGGAAATCCACTATGAGTAAATCCATTTTTCTCCCTCATTTTATTATATTCTTATTTGGGAATTTTTGTTGGTGGTGTTGTTATACTTTGGGGAGTTTTTAAGCAATATTTTTTATGATCCCTTAGTGTGATCCAAGTTGATTTAAGGATTCATTTTCATTTTTTGTCTTCCAGTTGATTCTATTTCTCTATGTTGTGTGTGTCAAATTGAAAATCTTCTTTGGGTTAGGGGATCATTCCATCCCTATTTTTGTGCATATATGGAGATTTAATTTTTTCCCCTTCTATTGGGTGGATAGTAAGGTTTGGATTAATGTCGATAATGATTTTTATTAATCTTAAATTGATAGAAATAGGGGTAAATCACATGTTTTTATTATTTGATGGTATTTTTTATGAGATTATGCGTTCTTGTTACAATTTATGGAAATCATGCATATTGGGTGACTTTATTGTGTTGTAGTTGATATGTATGTGATACCCTTTATGTGTTTATTGTTTGATAATACCCTAAATAAATGGATAATAATTTACATATGGATAATGAATTGGTTACCTATGGGAATATGATTTTTTTGGGAGAATACTCATGATAAATAATGAATTAAATTAATGTAAGACCTTGAACCTAAATTGTGGTAAATGTGGAAGTTAATATGTGTTTATATTTGTTGTTGTTGTTATTATTTTTACTTCTGTGGTGTGGGTTTTCTTGTAGTGATGGTAGTGGCTAGATTGGTTGTGAAATAAGTGTGGCAGTGATGTGATGGTTGGTTTCCATGATATGAGATGTGTGGTGTTTGTGATGTGTGGTCGTTGTGATTTGCATTGTTAGTGGTGAGATGGATGGTTTGTGGTGAGATGTCTTGGTATACATTGTGTTATGGTAGTGGTTAATGTGAGATGGAAAATATTTTGTGCGGTGTGGTTATGTTAGTTTCCTGATTAGCTATGGAATAATTTTTAATTCTAAAATGAAATTTTATGGGGTGGTAAATAAATAATAATGGGATGGAATTGATTTGTGGTAATTGGATTAAATGAATTGAATTTTAAATGAGTGTGTTGTGTAAATGAGAATTAAATGTATTAGTAAATAAGAGTTTGTGGAAAATCATTAAATCAATAAAACGTTGGAACCTATAATTGAATGTGGAAATGTGTGTTTATATGTGGTGGTTATGTGGTGTGATATATTTAGTACCTGCAATAATTATGGTGGATTTCATGTGGTACAGTAGTGGTGATGTAGAGTATGCTAAGTGAAATTGTGGGTAACCCATAGCTTGGGGATTTTTTTATATCTACCTATCTTGTATTTTATTTTATTTCTATATGAACCCCACCAAAGTTGGATAATCTTACTAACACCAAAATGTTTTGGATTACATATGTTTTCCCCAATATCCAAGTTAGTGGTGATGTGGATGGCTGGATACCCCCTCCTCCTCAATATTTCTTTAGTAGTAGTAATCAAACAAATTGGTGTTGAAGATTACCCAGGGATGATACGAGTTGGTTTTTGATATTACTTTATATGGGTTTGTGTTGAAGATTACCCAGTGGTGATGAGGATGTGATATGTGGCGGGGTCATACATGGTAGGATTAGGTAATGATATTTATGTACTTCACATTCATGATACCATATTACCCTATTTATGTGATGTAGTTTTGATGTGATGTGTTGAGTATGTGATGTGATGATGACTGATACTAGCACTGAATTCTTGATCTTGTGAGGGTGGGTTAGGTAGGGATATATCCTAGCCCGCATCATATATGATTAGATGTGTGATGTAATGTGTATGGAATGATTGGATCACATAAAATTTAATTTTGTGGTGTGAGAGTGTAAAATCAATGGGTAAGTGGTTGTGGGGTGAATTGTCTTTATGTTCTTGATATTATGTTACTATATTGGATGTGTGATTTAGTTAATATGCTATGGTGAGTATGGGTTTAGTTAGTTGACATGTTCCTGTTCATGTTGGTTTTATTTTTTTCACTATCACATTAGTATGCTATTTTTACATGTGTACTTGAGACCTTGGGTATGATCATACTAAGTATACATGTTATTCTCACCCTATGTATATAGATTTTTTTAGGTTTCCAGGAGGACTTAGGGGACTGATATAGACATTACTATATCAGGTTTTGGAGTTTCTATTGATTCACTACCATATGACTTGTCTTTTGTTATTTACATTGATACATATGGTTGTATTTATTGGCATTGTTCATGCATTGTGGGATGGTTTGGGTTTATATTTATATTATTTTAAGGAGTTTATTTGTAGTTGTTTTATATTATCACTTGATCCTATATTATATAGAGATTAATGTCTCCTATATGTGATTTTTTTATAATCTCGGTGTTAGTCACAAAATTGGAGCCTACTAGAGGTGGGATTCAGGGGTCATTATCTATATTCTTTTATTTCCAGCCCAGGAGGGGTACCTTTGGAGGGAGGGATCATTAAATGAAGACACATGTTAATCTAATTCCTATTCAGGGAACATATCTTATAAGAAAATCTTTCAAAAACTATAATTTGAATCAAGTATTTATAATATATTATTTACCTTCACCAATGTTCTTTTTCTCAAGTGGATTCAAATAACCTTAAAGTTGTGTATTCATACATCATGCTCATTAACAATGAAACCCCATTGAATTTTTTCTCCCACACCCTCTTATATATGGTTATTTATTATTGTGAAAACAAAATCCTTATATTAAGATCATCCTCTTGGAAAATCCTCCTCCCATAGAGTTATCTCTAGGACTTGTTGAAATGAGATTCAGGGAAAATAATGTCATGGTCTACCGAAAAAACTTCCTTACACTTTCACTCAAACATAAAGAACATAATATTAATTCCAAATACATAATAATAAAAAAACATACCAAATTTCCTTCTTTTCCCTCATAATAATATTCTTTTTTTCTAATCAATATAATTATAATGGGATGTATTTGTAGGCAAAAAAAAAACCACTTTTCTATGAATACCGTGAGTTTATCCATACATAGAAAACATTAGTCAATTTAAAAATAAAAAATTTACTCTATAAATTAAAATATAATCCCCATGTCTTGCTTGATTACTCTGATATAAAGGAATATATATCCTTTAAACATATTTCTTAATATGATGTTGTGTGGGGTGAGAAACGCCTATAGATAGAAGGCCAAGGAATCTATCAATCATGAATGAAATGGTTTCCCATGTCAATCTAATATATAGAACTCCATAAGCATTCAACATAATCACCCAAAGCCTAATAAAAATTTCCTATAATTTGTGGTCTCTATATTATGGAATTCCATCCTCTCAGCTCTATGTGCACTGATATGAAATCTCACCACATGCTAAGGTCTAAGATGGGTGAATAATAATTTTTTTCCTATAAATAGTCCTTTCAACTTCCCATTTAGAAATGGGGAGATAAGACATTGATAAAGAGATTAAGATACATAGAATAAAGAAATGGGGCTTAGTTTACCATGACTTAGCCAATATTTAAGAGTAATATGAGATCTCAAAGGTGATTTGAGAATCAAAAACAAACCTAAGGGAAATGGAATAATGGAAGAAGAAGAGTCACCCAAAGGTTTTTCTTATATTCCATTCATAAAATAAAACTTCACCAAGGTATGAAATATATACCTTGGAAGAGAATTCACTTTTTTTAACACTTCAAAAAAGTCATGGTAAAGGATATTGCCTCTATCCCCCCTTTTTCCAGGAGAGGCTTTTTCGATGTCCTCAAGGACTTCACTAGGTCCCCAAAACACTCAAAGGTCACCTTCATTGGAAAACCCAATTTAATTCACCCCATTGTACCCATTAAACTTAATGGACTGTATTTTTGAATATTTTGGTCATAAGAATGTAGTTATTAAAACTTCTTTAACTCCATACCCCAGTGGACCACTACCTTCTTCTCTGATAAGACCACCTTACTGAAATAGTCCATGCTCACCCAGGAAGTGGTGTGTTATAAAATGATTCCTAAAGGGTTACCTATCCTCACTAGATTTATAAATAAGACCTAAAAATATGGATTATCATGTGTAATCCCCACTAATATTTTTTTCATTCACCATTAGGCCGACACACAATCATATCAGGTGGTGGGGTTCTTAATGAACTTTAGGAGACTTATATATAATATCTAATAAAATTTTATTTGATCATGTACTTCATATATGCTAACTTATTATTATAATACTCACACATTAACCTAAATCTTACATAATATCCTTTTAGGACTGATTTAATAATTACCACATCACTGCTTCTAATCTCTGCCTTCTATGGGTCTAAGAATAACAAGGATCACACGTTTTATAAGTATCATAATTTTTCCTTATGATATGGAATTAAACTATAAGAAATTTTAACTCTATTGAATTATTATTAAAGGCATGTATTTTTTCATATAAAATTATAGTACACTACACGGAGTGATCCTTATCACACATCCTTAAAAGGAATGAAAATCATCTCTATAACATGATGTTAGAATGCATGTTTCACCCACCTATATGGATTAAAGTGGTAATAATTATTACATAGGATGATTTTCATACCCCACTTGAATAGATTTAAACTGTATATTGTGACTTCTTTCATGGCCTTAAATTAAAATCCTCATTCATCAGTGACATGTGGAATTCCCCATCACACTTCTTTAAAGTGTGGACCTAACCTATATGAGTTTTTTATTCTCTCAATAGGGATATATAAAAATATTTCTATAGGTGTGATACCAACATCATGTTATCCACCATCCTATTTCAAAAAACATTTTAGTCTTCAAAGATAATAATAAACTTTAATGTGACCTTATCTACTTCTATAATATGATAAAATTCAATATAACCATTATATCTTATTAGACGATGATAAAATCCAATGAAACCCTTCAGAATTCCCATATAATGATAAATTCATACATAATTTTTTCATCATCCAAGAAAAAAATATACCTTAGTGTAACCTTCAATATTCTGGGAGGAAAATATACACCAACATATCCCTTTCATATTCTAGGGTAACATTAGACACTAGTATAATCTTCATCCTTTCTAAGTAATGATAGACTCCAGTGTAACCCATATGTCTTCCTAGATGACATTAAAATTCAACAAAAAAATTGTCTTCTTAAATGAAATTAAACTTTATAGAAACCTTCAGTTATCTTAGATGATGATAAAATCTGGTGTAAACTTTATTCTTCTAAGATAATGGTAAACTCCATTATAACCCTTCTATATTTTATAAATATGAAAAACTCTTGTGTCACCTTCCAATATTCCTGAATGAAATTAAATTATAGTGCATCCTTTAGTCTTCCTAGATGATAATAAAGTCTATAGAAACCCTTTAGTCTTACCAAATGATGATAAACTTTACTATAATCCTTTCAAATTCTTGGATGATGATAAACTCTGATGTATCATTTAAGCCTCCTTGAACATCCCAAAACTCTAGAACATACTTTTTTATTTCTAGAAGATAATAGAATCTAGAATTACCCTTCATTATCCTTGGATAATGATAAAATATAACATAACTATTTTGTCTTCATATATGATAATAAACTCCATCATAACCCTTAATCCTTATTAGATGTCCCTAAACTCCATTATAACCTTCAATTTTCATAGAAAATGTTAAACATTAGTGTCACCATAAATATTCTTGAATGATGATAAACTTCAGTTTAACCCTCCTATATTCATAGATAGTGATAAACTATAGCATATCATTTCATTCACTCTCATCTATCTTTAAAATATGATGTAACTATCTCGTGTCTAATTTTTATGTTTAAGCTATGGTCTAACACTTATTCCATTATTGAAGGATTCAAATTCCCAACTGAATTACTATATGACTTTAAACATTAGTTTAACCACCCCTTTTGAGGTAATTTGTGTGAGATTATTGTTCCCTAAGTGTGGGATGGTTTAATTTTAGGTGTTTTTCCCTAAAATACACATGTTTTAGTCAATCCTTTTCATCAAAGGTTCCAACATTTTTATAATAAAGGATTTCATGAGAATGTATTAAATTTGTAAGAGTGTTTTTTTCAAGATAATTAGATTATTTATGGAATTTTTGAACTCTTATTCTATTTTTTTCACATACATCCCAAAATTTCATGATCACCCAACCAAAATGTGGGGTTGAAAGGAAAGGGATGAACATGTCTAAAATCACAGTGTCATGCCTATATTAATATGGGAAATTTGAAAAGGTTATATAGGTATTCTTTTGTGAAAGTGTGTATATTTAAGGATTTAACATGGATAATACATGGTATTTTTAGTAGATAATTTATTTTGAGGTATGTTTTAAATAATTAAATTGTTTGGGTAATCTAAAGGTTTTTTATTAATGAATTTGTTTTGGTTCAGGTGAGTGGTATGTGATGTTCCTATGGGGGACAAGTGGAGTTCCCTTATAGTTTTAATGATTAATTAATCATAATATTTAATATTAAACGTGTAAAACACAATGATATCCTTATATCCTATAGGAAGTCTTGGGGGATGGGTTATTAGGTTATGTCAAGTGAGGCTCATGAGTAGTAGTTTCTGGCCTATATTAGTAGTCAAGTGTTTTAGTTTGGTAGGATGATGATAAAAATATTTCTATAGTGGGAATAATTTTATTGATTACTTAGTACTATAACCCCTAGTTTCATATGGAGTATTTGTTAATTTCAAGGTTGATGTTATTAATGAAATTATATAATGGTAGGGGAGGTATCACTACAAGTGTTGGGAGGAATATAATGGGTTATTTTTTGTTCTAGAGTGAATATCGGACTATGTATCTATTGATGGTTCTTCATATAGGGTTTCTTGAACTTGAGGGAAGAACCTACGCCCCTTGGTCTTAGGGGAGGAATCTAAATAAATATATGGAACCCATTGATGATACTTACTTCACTCCTTCCAGATAGTTTGATTCTTTCCCCTATATCCATCCATTTACACTATCCCCATGGGTTCTATGGTTGTTGAGTGGCTTCCTAGTAGTTGATATCTCTTCTACTAAGTTGGATTATATGATGGTTTATCTTTAACATACACATGTTTTAAGATTTTTCTTACATTATCCTTCTAAATATGCTTTTGATCAACATGTGAACTTGGAGTGGGATTTAAAAAATAAGGTTATGGTAGGGATCCTAGACCCCCAGCCCTTTTCTATTCAATTCATGGACAAAGATGGTTTTTTGTTTTAATAATATCATAGATATCGTGCTTATAGGTCTCTCTAATACTATATGTTACATTGGAAACTGGTTATTCATGCTCAAAAATATGTTCCATTAACCATGTTTTGAATTTAACTTTGTGTCATATCACTCCATTTCCAAAAAAAAATCATAAATATTTTGGTAAAGCAATTGAAAAGTAATTATTGGATGTCCAGAAAAAAAAATGATTGGGAAATACCCCATTCAAAATATATTATTCATTTAATTAAATATTTCTCAAAATATTATATATTCTATCTAGTTTGGTGTTATATATGTTATTGATCTTATCCAGGAGATTGTATATGGAGGTATTGTTACCTATTTTCATCATTATAACCTTCATGGGTATAGTCTAGATTGATTCCACCTAAGTCATGTGGTGGCCTGGGATGTTCTTACTTCCCCTATGTTAGTGAATATTGGTGGCCCTCTAGAGGCATGATCTAATTCAGTGGCTGATATTGGTCAAGATAAGGCCAATGATTCTATAGAAGCTTTATGAGTATGGGTGTAAGATTTTGTGAGTGAGGAAGGGATGGGAATGAGGGTTATCACGATGATTCTATTAATTTTTGGTGAAATACCTTCCTATGTGTAAGATCCCAAAATTTTATAGAGATTTATTGAGCTCATTTTTAGGTACTATTTTACCCTTAATTTTCTAAATCTAATTTGGTTTTTTGGTTCAGGGTGTTTCAGGTGAAAAATTGAAAATTTTTTAATAAGAGGGTGAATGCAAGGTTGTCACATTGTTTTCCCAAACTGCATGCCTACCCCCCATCAAACCATGAAAATCGAAATATAGGGGTCTCTCATAGTTGTAACATGGTTTATGAAACTGTGATACCTCCTAGTGGTAAATGTGATACCCCTAAGAGGAGGTGCATAGTTAGGAGCATGGCTAGGGAAAACCATGCACCCCATATAGGAAACCATGCACGCGGGATTTTAATCCCAAAAAAATATTTTAAAAAATACCAAATTACCTATTATTAGACCCTAATCACCCCACACATGGACCTAAACTCATTACAACCTTTTTTAAGCCTCTTGGAGGATTAAAAGGCCTTCTAAACTTCGTTCTTGATGAATTGAAGACCAAATTGAAGAATCTACACCTCTCTTAGTATGAAATTATCATCCAGATTGGTTTACTCCCACTATTCCATATTTCTATAATCTTTTGAAAGGATGATTTTCTCTATTAATTATGGTTTAGATATTGGTTATGATAGATCTAACTTCATTTTATCTTGGATCTGGGTTTTGGATCTAGATTTCATTCTTCGTTGTGCAATTGAACATTCTACTTCAATTTGAGGATTTCTATTGGTGAATGTTTGTCAACAATCATGAGGTAGGTGGTCTAAATTAAAAATACCATAGTCTTGATTATATTTAAATGTATGGAATTATGAAATATCAATTTCCATGTATGGAAACTACATCTTGAATTACATTAATTAATTTTTTAATTAATTAACAAAGTGATGTGATTATGAAATTGATGGGATATTGGGATTATGGAATTGGATAATTAAATTTTATTGTGTAATTGTTTAATTGTTGATATATGTAATTTATTGATAAAAGGGGATAAAGGGATGTTTTTCTTAACCTTGAAGGGTTAATGGGTTATTTGATTAAGTGTTGAAAAATGGTTTAACAATGAACTGTTCATATTATTCCTTATGATTAAAGTGATGAGCCATGATTGTTTTTATAATTGAAATGGTGTACCATTATGTGAAAAATTAATTATATGGTAAATGTTGATTAACCTTGTTAAATATGATAAATATGATATATGTGATTAATTGATAAATGGGGTGTGATGCACAGACTGATGCTCCAAATACCCACGGGGTTCTAGCCATGATGTTCAAGGAGAAAATGAATGTATGTGAATATTATTGTATTGGATAGGTACTGATGCTCTAAATACCCATGAGGTTTGGGACATGGACTGATTCTCCAAATACCAATGCGGGTGCTAGAAAGGATGTTCTACATCCATGATATTGGCATTGGACTTTTGTTCCAAATGGACATGTTATGAAATGGAATTCAATGGATATTGAAAGCACATGGTATAATGAATTTTTATTTCCCTATATGATATGGTTTAGACTCTAGAATGGGCCGATGAGGGTATCATTGGTTTGGGTGTCCTTATAAACCCAAGGTAATATGTGGTTAAATAAATAATAATTGAATATGTAAATTGTTTACTTTATTGATTGTACTTTATTCATTATACAACTGCATACACTATTATTTAATGGATATTTTTTAGATGATGTTGGTGATGGTCTAATTAGTTGTACTCACATCCTACTCAGAATTCCTGGTCGATACCCGAATAGACTTCATGTTTGTAGGACTAGACAAGTGTAATATCCTTATGTTAGAAGGATGAGTTGGGATGGATCATTGATGAGGGAACCAGACATGGTGTCAGGACCTACTTGGGAGTTGTCAATATCTTTATTTTGGGTTTTTTATTTGACACTAGACATATATTTGGCATGAAATATATAATTTTTTAGTTTTGGATATTGTATTTTGTTCTGATTCATCATGTATTACTAGTTTGTTTTGGTTATGGAATTATACTATTTGTTGGTTATTATCATTTGTTTATTGTTTATTATTTCTACTATTGTTCTACTTTGATAAAGAGGGCATATTCTCCTCACATTATATATATTAAACCCTCGCTTATAGTCATTAGCCTTTGGAATTCAGAGAGGCACACTTGATTTCATGTAACTGACCGTCTTGGGGAACTGGTGTGTGGCACCTGGGTTGGGATGTCACAAAGTGGTATCAGAGGAGTTTTCTTTTGTTTTATTTTGTCTTAATATTTTGGAAAGGTATAAATAATACTCTGATGAGTCTGGCCTTAGTCAAGAGCTCATGAATAGGAGTGGATAACCCATTTATGGGAGTGAAAACAAGTACTTGAGTCGGGATTATTGTTATTGATGTGTGTTGTTACAGTTGTATGTTATTTCACCTCAAGTAATGCACTTGTTTTATAAGAACTCTGCTATTTATTTCATATTTAAACATGATTTATTACATAAAATTTCACTTAATACAACTCTGAATATCAATATTTCTAGTGTATTTGGGATTTAGGAACATTACATAACAACTTAAAACATGAAATACAACAACATCTTTATTGAAAGCTTCTAGGACATGACCACAACATTCCTTCATGCTTAACACTACATAGGATAGCCTGGGAACATACATAAGAAAGGTTTGACCTATAAATCCCAGTAAGGGAGTAAACATATAATAACATGAGGATAAAAATACATTTTAGACAAGTCATATCAATAAGGCATAAAGTAACATGAATAATACGGCATGATTTAGCATGATAATCATAACATGGGAAATGTGACAACAACTTAAAACACTGCATCATAAACATAAGTCAAAGATAAGCCACCAAGACTTCATGGTGAAAAATTCCCATAAATTAATTAGTTAAATCCCTATCCCAACATGATGTATCATGATTCTAAACATTACCCAATGCATTAGGGTGCTATCAGGGTGCACCCTTTATAAACATTTCAATCTCATGCTTAAGTGTGCCACATAGATCATATAACATGGATTCTTTCAATGACATAATTTATTTTCACAATCTAGAAATGTATAATAAATACATGGAAGTCCCCAATAAATAGGATTATGTGCATAACTTTGAATAACCTTGATAGAGAAATGGGTATGGTATTCACTACACCTTTATCTTGGCATGTAAAATCGTGGTGTAATTTCGGCATCACAACGACGTCATATAGAAATTCATAAAATGGGTTGATGATAGTGAAAGGGATATCTCATAACATATAAATGAAATGGAAATTAAGCATAATATTTAAAAACATATCCCTATATAGGTAAAAGGAAACTATAAGAGTTAACATAAAAGGGATGCTTGATAAAGGAGACAGGTTGAAGATCCCTTACAAAATTTCGGCATAGTAACAGGTGGAATTAAAGGATAATATGGGGGATTAATGGGAGTGAAAGGAAGATACCATAATTTATACATCAAATTTAAATTAAAGGTATCCTGGAACATTATATCTCAACATATAAAAATGGAATTTAAGAAGAATAATAAAAAAGAAGTGTTTTAATGGAAATATGAAGAGAGAAATCTCTTACTTGGATGTGTGACTCAAAAGGCATTGGAGAGGCTTATTTCAGATTTGGGGAACCTTTGGAGGAATCTAGGGGTTATATTTTAGATTTTTTAAGAGCTTAAAGTAGTTTTAGTTAATAGAAATGGGAACATGAGTGGGTTTTTATAGGGAAGGGGGGTTTCTTTATTATTTTGGTTTTGGACACTTCATAATAAAATATTCAAAACCACAAACCATACCATGGTTTTTGCCCATGTTTTATGGAAAAGGGTATTGTATTACATTATTTTATAAGGCCAAGGGCCGAAAATATTAAAATAATTCCTTTTATTATGTGGAGGTGAGTCGCACTCTCAAGGAAATGATTTTAAAATCATAAAATATATTTTATGTTTTGAAGGATTCACTAAGGATTTATATAATAAATAAAATAAACATAATATTGCATTATTTTAAAGTAAAAAATATATATTTGGCCGACGATACCTATTATATTATTTATTATATCACTATTTGTACATTATGATGTCATAAAACACACCATATATTTATACGGTATTTAATTTTTACCCAAAAATTTAACTGTATCAGAAGATTATGAAAAAGTCACCATTGGATAATTTCAACATCCTAATTAAAAATAATAATATTCATTTTATCTAAATAATTTTCCAAATATGTGAATTTTTACTTTTAAAATAAAAAACTGCCATTTATTGAAAATTGACAGGTTTTGATAAAAATAGTTTTCAATTCTTAATAAAAATTACTTTTGACTTCATAAAAAATATATGATCATTTATATTTAATAAAATTTATTTAATAATAATATTTTATTAAAATATTATTTATTTCAAAAATACATTAATTCGTCAATATATATTTCTTAATTGAATTTGAATATTAACCAAAAATACTACTTATGATTTAAAAAACATTTACAAAGTAACAATAATAAGAAGAAAAATATATTCATTATCTTATACAAAAATAATGTACATAATCTTAGTGATATGGTCTTGATACATATCCCTTTATTACACCAGCATATTCCCTGAGAGTAAGGTGTGCGATGGGGGGGGCTTTAATGGGGTCATTTGGTGAACATGGTTTGGGTTGTGATCTCGATGAGCTTGAACTTCTCCCATAATTGGTTTCTCTCATGCTTAATTTGTTGGATATTGGATTTCGATTGGTCTAGGGAAAATCCCATAAATTATATCTCCCTCGAAAGCTTTGATAAATGGGCTTCATAGGGTATGATCCTACTGGTTGAGACCATCACTTCCTTTGTCTATGTCAAAAGGATTTTTTTAAACCCTATATTTATATTAGTCATGTGATTATACTTCAACAGCTATATTTTCAATGGTAAATATACTTAACACTAATTAAAATCCAATTGTATATATTAAAATAATTTAATGTGTTTTCTATAACCATAATACATTTAATTAAGTCAAAATAAATGGAATTTTATTCATAGATGTTCAGGTTGTTAAAACCATCCCCCTTAATAAATTTGACCCTTGAAATTTACTTTTCCAACAATAAAAAATATGAGGGTAACTCTGCTTCATCACCTCCTCTGGTTCCCACATTACTTCTTCAAACTTGTGTTTTCACCACAACACTTTGATGAGGGGAATTGTCTTATTTTTAAAAAAAAAATCAATGATCTAAGATCTTTACTAAATTATACTCATTGGAAAGGTAATTATCCAATGGTACCACCTCTAGATTGAGTACATATGAGGGGTTTGGTATATACTTCCTTAAGAGTGATACATGGAATACATCATGTACTTGAGATAGGTTCAGTGGGTTTCTAGTTGATAGGACACTTATCTGATGCGATCAAGGATCTTAAAAGGTATGATGTTCCTTGGAATAACCTTTTCCTTCTTCCCAAATCTCATCATTATTTTCCCTAGAGATATGTGGAGGAAAACCATGTCTCTGACATCAAACTCTAGGTCACTTTGAGGATTTTCAGCATAGATATTTTGTCAACTCTGAGCAGCATTGATGTGATGTTGGATGGTATTAACCTTCTCCACCTTTTATTTGACCATTTTTTGACCTAGTAGTTTTCTCTCCCCAACATCACAACATTATGATGTTCTTCACCCCTTCCCATAAAGGTCTTCATAAGGATCCATTTGTATGCTTGAGTGGAAACTAATTTTGTAAGATAACTCCACCAAAGGAAGATGTTGGTCCCATCTTCATTTGAAGTCCATTGAGAAATCTCTCAACATGTCCTCAAGTGTTTGGATAGTCTGCTCAGATTGGCCATCAGTTTGAGGGTGATAATTCATACTGAAGTTCATCTCAGTGTTTAAAGCATTCTGGAGACTTTTACAAAACATATAGGTGAATCTTGGATCTTGATCGGACACAATAGATACTGGTAATCTATGAAGCCTTACCACTTCTCTTATGTGTATCTGTTCCATTTGATCTAGTGATAAATCCTCTCGAATTGTAATGAAGTGTGAAGTCTTTGTTATATGATCCACAAAAACCCAGATAGCATTGTTTCCCTTGGATGTATTTGGAAGTCTAGTGATAAAATCCATGGTGATGTTATCACATTTCCATGTCGGTATGGATAATTGTTTCATCATCCCCTTATACTTCATCCATTCATCCTTCACTTGTTGATATACCAAGCACTTTGATGTATATTCAGTGATCTCCTTATTCATGTTATCCCATCAATAGTGCTCTCTAAGATCTTGATACATCTTTATGTTTCCTGGGTGAATGGAGAAATTTGAATTATGTGGATCATCCAAAATTTCTTTCTTTAACTTATGATTTTGTGGAACACATAGTCTTGACCCAAATCTCACAATTACTTCTTCATTAAAATTGAACTCTAAGGATTTCACTTTTTTGATTATTTCCAGTTTCTTCTGAATTCCCAAATCATCTTTTTGAGCACCCATTAACCTTTCTAAAAGATATGGTTGAGCAATCATTTGTGAAATAATTGATTATGTTCCTTCTTTTATTATTCCCATGTCTATATTCTTCAAGTATAATAAGATCATATCCTTATTGATTCTCATCAATTATAGAATCAATGTGTCCTTTCTACTTAGGGAATCTTCTACCTTGTTTTCTTTCCCAGGATGGTAGTGGATTGATCAATCATAATCCTTTATGAATTCTAACTATCTTCATTGGTGTATATTTAGATCTTTTTTTGTGAACATATATTTGAGAATTTTTTGATCTGTATATATTTCACACTTCTCCCCAAAGAGATAATGATGCCATATTTTTAATGTAAATATCATAGCTAATAAATCTAGATCATGGGTGGGATAGTTTCTCTCATGAATTTTCAACTTCCTTGAGGTGTAGGAAATTACTTTTTCATTTTTCATCAACACACATCCAAATCTCTTCTTTGATTCATCACTAAAATTTATGAAAATATCCCCACTTATGGGTAGTGTGGGCATAGGGGAAGTGAAAAGTCTCCTTTTCAACTCCATGAATCTTTCTTCACATTCATCATTCTAATAAAATTTGACTCCATTCTGAGTTATCTTGGTGAGAGGGTTTAATAATCTTGAAAAATTTCTCACAAATTGGTGATAATAATAAGCTAACCCAAGGAAACTATGGATATTTGTCATAGATGTTGGAATATTCCATCCCTCAATTGCTTTTGTCTTAGAAGGATCCAAATATATCCCATTTATTTTGATGATATTCCCCAAGAATGATACTTCCTTCAACCAGAAATTACACTTGATGTACTTTTCATAGAGCTTATCCATTCACAAGTTCTCTATCATAGTTCTCAGATTCTCCTTATGCTCCTCCTTAGTTTTAGAGTATATTAGAATTTCATATATTAAGACTATCAAAAAAATCAAGGTAATCTCTAAATACTCTATTCATTATTTCTATAAAGATTTCTGGAGGAATAGTGAGTCCGAAAGGCATCACTATGAACTCATATTGCCCGTACCTTGTACAAAAATTAGTCTCAGGGATATCCTCCTTCTTCACCCTTACTTGGTAATATCCAGAATACAGATCTAACATGGAGAAGTATTGTGCTCCATGTAGCTGATTGAACATGTTATCAATTTAGGGAAAAAAGATACTTGTTCTTTATCATGATTTTGTTGAGTTCACGATAATCAATTCAAGGTCGCATTGACCCATCCTTGTTCTTGATGAAGAGGACCGGTGCACCCCATGGTGAAGCACTTGAGCATATAAACCCTTTATCCAGATTCTCCTTTAGTTGTTACTTTATCTCCTCTGGTTTAACAACATATATTCTATATAGAGTCTTGGATATTAGAAACACCATAGGTATAAGTTAGATTTAAAATTTGACCTCTCGGCTAGGAGGAAGACCAGAAAATTCATCAGGAAACACATTAGTGAATTACCTCACAATAGGCATGTCTTCAAGAATGGTTTGTTCCTTATACTTAATCATTTGAACTAGATGAGCTTGCTCATAGGGAAATAATATCCATTCTTGAGATGATGGTGCTAAAGAATATTCATCCTCCTCCTTGCACTTTTATAGAATCATGGGTTGATTCTCCAATAGAGAGTGATTTCCCTATCATGGAAATTTATGTTGGAACTATATAGGGAAAGATAATCCATGCTCATAATTACATTAAATTCCACCAAGGAAAGTATGATAAGGCTCACCGAGAAGTTAAATCCACAAATTATGATAGGTTAGGAGTTATATTCATGGGATGCAATAATTTCCCCATTTTCCATCTTCATTGACATCTCTACTTCCATTTTTTTAGTGGTGTTTGAATAGTTCTACTAAACTTTCCTAATATAAAATAATGTGTAGAACCATAATTAAAAAGTACATTCATAATTATTTAATGAATAAATTTCATACCGTCACCACTTCATTTTTGGGATTCACTATTGCAGTAGTGATAGAAAAAAAAAATCCATTGCTACCATGGAGGTTGTTGGTTTTCTCTAAAAACCCTTGGATTAGGGAATTAGTTTTAAAAGTGTCCTAGTTCCTTAAAATTGTATCAATGAACAATTTTTTGAGGGTCAATAGGGGAATTCCTTTCCTCTGTGACATTGGTGGGTTTCTCCTTTCGGTAATAATTGGCCAAGTTCCCTTCCCTTCCTCACCTAAATAATTTCCTTGTTCCCATTAGGCAATTTCTAGAGTGTTTATTTTTCACCTTTGGAAAGTGGGGAGATGGAATTTATTAGCACCACTAGATTTATCCATCGAATTTATAGAATTAAAGTCCACTTTACACTTATTATCTTCATGATACCCCTGAGATTCACTGATCACCATCTCAACTTTGAGGTCACATCGGACAATTTCTTCATAGCTACCAAAGTCACGTATTTCCAGGCTTTTTGTAGACTAGGTTTTATCCGCCGAAAGAAGCGGTCAACCTTGAATTTGAGGGTAATGACAAATTCGAAGGCGTATCATGCAAGTCTTGTGACATTTTCCTCAAAAACCCTAATAGATTCATCATCATTTTTCTTGAGCTCAAGAAAATCTCTTTCCATCTTAATACGGGGGGTGTGGGGAAAATATTTATCAAACAAAATTTGGAATTCCTACCATTCCATTAATTTGATCTCTTCCTCAGGCTTCGTATTCTTGATCAATGTCCACCACTGATCAGATTCACCCTCCATATGATAAACCACCAGAAGAACCTTCTATTATTTGGAACATTGAAGGATAGAGAATATATTTTCAATGGAATTTATCTATTATTCTATGATTAAGGGATCGGATGATTCACTGAAAGTAGGAGGCCTTTGCCGCATAAAGCTCTTGACTATGGGTTTCTCCCTCTTAGGGGGGTTTGGGAGATCCTCCTAGTCTAGGTTTATATTTAGAACTTTAGTAAACTGATAGAGTATCTTGAAAAATTTTTTGATTCCCACTCCCATCAGGTTGGGCATCTCATTGAGGCAATCCTCACACTACCCTTCGCATCAGTTGTTAGCATGATTCCTCTTATTTCCATCCTTTGTCTAGAATAAAAGGAAAATTAGGGATGAATATATTAAGTAGTTAAACACATAAAGGGGAATCCAATAACTTTAAAAGGATAAATTATAAATTACATTTATCTCCTTAACTTATGAGTTTCTAGGATTTAGTCTATGTTATCAATGATCTACTTCCTAACGTATATTCTTATGGGATTTTTTTTCATTGTTACCTTAGTAATGGTTCGTAATTAGTTTATGAATTTACCAAAGCATATCTCCCAAGAGTTCCAAACCAGGTGCATAGTAAGGCCCGTTGTCGTGTACTGGGTTACCCTGAGTCAAGCCTAGAACACCTTGTTGAAGTTATTACTCCTAGGTACATCTATTCCAGAACCACGTCCACTTGTAGTATCTAGATAGGGATGTATTTGATTGATAAACCACTTTCTATATACTCACCAAAATTTAGGGATGTTCTCTTACACTTAATCTTATCCCTAATGGTTTTTACTTGGGTTTTCTAATCATAATACCAAAAATAATTAAACCTATCCATTATAACAAACTATAACAACCCTTCTCTTTATTTCATATTTAAAAATGATTTATTACATAAAATTTAACTTAATAAAAACTCTGAAGATCAACAGTTCTAGTGACTTTGGGGTTTAGTAACATTACATAACAACTTAAAACATAAAATATAATAATATATTTATTTAAAAATTCTTTGACATGACCACAACATTTCTTCATACATAACACCGCATGGGATAACCAGAGGACATACATAAGAAAGAGGTGATATATAAAGCCCATTAAGGTAGTAAAAATGGAATAACATGAGGATAACAATAAATTTTATACAAGACATATCAACAATGTATAAATTAACATGAATAATAATGCATTATTTATCATGATAATCGTAACATGGTAAATATGGAAACAACTTAAAACACTGCATCATAAACATAAGTTATGGATAAACCACCAAGAATTTGTGGTGGAAAGAAGTAAAATAAATGAAATAGGTAAAACCTTATCCCAACATGACGTATCATGATACTAAAATTTACACGGTTCATTAGAGCACTATCAGGGTGCACCCTCCATAAACATTTCAATCTCATGCTTAAATGTGCCACACAGATCATATAACATGGATTCATTCAACGCCATAATTTAATTCCATGATCTATAAATTTGTAATACATATATGTAAGTACCAAATAAATATGATTATGTGAATATAGGTAAATACCCTTGATAGATAAATGGGTATGGTATTCACTTATGCATTATCTTGTCATGGAAAGTCATAGTGCAATTTTGGCAGCATAACGACGTCATATAGAAATTCATAAAATGGGTTTATGATAGGGAAATGGTTATACCATAACATATAAATGAAATTGATAGTAATAGTAATATTTAATAACATATCCCAACATTTTAAAAAGTAAATTATAGGATATAACAAAAATTGGATGCTTGATAAAGGAGATGGGTGGAAGATCCCTTACAAAATTTTGGCATAGTAACGAGTGGGATTAAAGGATCATAAAGGGGGTTAATGGGAGTGAAAGGAAGATCACATCAGTTATCAATAAAATTGATAGTAAGGGGATCATGCAACATCATATCCCAACATATGAAAATGTAATTTAAGAAGAATAATATAAAATAAGTGCTTGAATGGAAATGTGAAAAGATAAATCCCTTACTTGGATGTGTGACTCCAAAGGCATTGGAGAGGATTATTTGAGCTTGTGGGAACCTTTTGAGGAATCTAGGGATTATATTTTAGAGGTTTTAAGAGATTAAAGGAGTTTTAGTGAATAGAAATGGGAACATGAGTTGGTTTATATAGGGAAGAAGGGGGGTTTCTTTATTATTTTGGTTTTGGACACTTCATAATAAAATATTCAAAACGAAAAACTATCCCATGTTTTTTTCACATGGTTTCTAGAAAAGGGGAGTGGATTAAATTATTTTATAATTCCAATGACCAAACATATTAAAATAATTCCCTTTATTATGTGGAGGTGAGTCGCACTCTCATGGAAATGATTTTAAAATATTAAAATATATTAAGTCTTGGAGGGATCACTAAGGTTTTATAAAATAAATAAAATAAGCCAAAAATTAAATTATTTTAAAGTAAAAACATATATTTTTACAAGTATACCTTTTATAGTATTTATTACATCGCTATTAGGTCACTATGATGTCATAAAACACACTGTATATTTATACTTTAATTTTTTTTGCAAAAATATGACTGTCTCATGAAATTATGAAACATTAATCATTGAATAATTTTGAAATTATGATTCCAAAAATAATATTCTTTTTATCTAAATAATTTTCCAAATATTTGAATTTTCCCTTTTTAAATAAAAACCTAAATTTATTAAAAATTGAAGGGTTTTGATAAAAATAGTTTTCAAATCTTAATAAAAATTAATTTTGACTTCATAAAATTATATGATCATTTATATTTAATTAAATTTATTTAATAATAATATTTTATTAAAATATTATTTATTTAAAAAATACATTAATTCACCAAAATATATTTCATAATGTAATGTGAATATTAACAAAAAATACTACTTGTGCTTTAAAAATCATTTACAAAGTAACAATAATATGAAGAAAAATATATTCATTATCCTATAAAAAAAATGTAAATAATCTTATTTCTAGGTTATTGATACATGTACCTTTATTACACCATCATATGCTCTAAGAGTAAGGTTCGTGATGGTTGGGATTTCATGGGGTCATTTAGTGAACATGGTTTGGGTAATGATCTTGATGAGATTGAACTTCTCCTGTAAATGGTTTTTCTCATGCTTAAGTTGTTGGATCTTATATTGGTCTTGGTCTAGGGAAAACCCCGAAAATGGTATCTCCCTGGGAAGCTCTGGTAAATGGGATTCATAGGGTATGATCCTACTGGTTGAGGTCATCACTTCCTTTATATATGTCAAAAGGATCTGTTAAGACCCTATATTTATACTGGTCATGTGATTATTGTTCAATGGTTATATTATCAATGGAAAAGATACTTAATAGTCATTTAAAATCCAATTATATATAATAAAATAATTTAATTTGTTTTCTATAACCATAATACATTTAATTAATTCAAAATAAAGTGAATTTTATTCATAAATGATCAGGTGGTTACATGTTGTGTGATCTAATTATCGTTTCTGAGATTTTCTGAGATTTGAATCATGTCCTAGTATGGCACAAGATTTGAGTATACATGAATAATTATAGGCACTTCAGAATTATTGCAACATGTATCATTTATAATCCCAAATAGAAAAACAAGTTTTGGGTAAGTAGTTAAATTGAAATGTTTTCTTTACTTGTGTAATTGAACTGAAAATGGTTCCTAATATGAAATTTAAAGTTATAAAATGTTGATAAATGTGAATAATTTAGTTTCTAATGAGAAACTTGAATATGAGAATGTTTTTACCCATTATTAACCATGAAATAGATATAGGATGGTAAAGGTTATAGATAGAACCTCAGTTTTGACCGTGTAGCAGGGTATGGGGGATGACTTTATATGGATTTGTGTGACTTTTAGTAAATGTGATAACAATATTATGTAATGTTTACTAAGATATATGTTTTTCATTGTAAATATATTCCTTCAAAATGATTCTTGTTGATAGGATGATAGGAGGATATGGTTGAGAATGTACCTCCATTAGTAGAACCTGATCCTCTGATAGTGTTAGGTGAGTAAGCTGGAGAGTAATTCCATGAGAACTTTGCTCAATTTATGCAGTTTATAGAAAGAGACCTAAGGTGGGTAATCAAAAGTATTTCTAACTTGACATGGGTTTTTAGTTGTAGAACCCTCCAACTTTCACTGGAGAGGGTGGACCTGAGGCATCTGAGTTCTAGATTGAGTCTATATAGACGATTCTTGACCACTTGGAGACTCCTACAGAGAAAAGAGTCAAACTAAAAACTTATATGTTTCAAGGATCAGTGAAGTGGTGGTGGGATATCAAAAATCAGGATGGACTGCTAGAAAATATGGTATGGAAGGACTTCCAGGAGAAGTTCCAAGAGAACTTTTATGCATAGACACTAAGACAGGAGAGGGTAACAGAGTTTATGAGGTTTACCTAGGGGAGTATTTCTGTGATGGAATATGTTTGTTGCTTTACTAAATTTCAATACTTTTATCCAGTACATGAAATATATGAGAGAACTATAAAAATTCATTTTAAGTATGGGATTAAAACTAAGATATAGTCACAGGTTAACATATTTTGGTTAAAGAAGTTTTTTGAGGTAGTGGATTAGGATCTCATATCCGATGGGAACCTTAAAGAGGCTTCCAATAAAGGATAGGTAGTCTATTGGGTGATTAGGAGGTAAATATTCTGAGATTATAAAGCATATCTATAATAATGATGACTAGAGCAGTGGAAAATAGAGAAGACAGGGGGAAGGAGAAGTTACTCAGGATCTTACATAAGTACTTTTCCACCAGTTTGGTAGCCCAAGCCACTCTTGTATAAATTGTTCCCAACTATCGGTTGAGTGTCGATCTTATGGAAGTATGAGAAATATATAGAGTTTTTATATGAACCCATGATATATGGGTAGTGATGGAGGATATAAGAATAATCAATGTGTTAGAAGGGGTTTTTAAACCCCATATCATTCTAGAAGTTAGAGTTTTACTAGATATAACAGTTGAGGTAATAGACACGGTGCTTCTAGGAAAGAGTGTTTGTATTAGTGGAGTGGTGCAACTCAGGGGAATCAGACTACATCATAGGGAAGGGTGTAAATACAGTTTCATGAAATTCATCCTACACTTACGGATAGTGAGGTTGGGCCATTGATAGTTGGAGGTATTATTCCTGTTGCTTCTCCACTTTCTAGTTCCTTATTTGATACTAGTGACTATCATTACTTTATATCTAAACAACCTATGAATGGGTTTAGTTTTATGGTGGAGTTTTTGAGTGGGGTTATGATGATCGATGCACCTTTGTGGGTATGGTCCAGAGGCATCTATTTGTGTAAGGGGTGTTCTCTCAAGGTTGGAGAGTATCTTTTCCTATTGGATCTTTACATTCATGATATGTTTGGATTTGACTTGATTATGGATATGGACTGGTTGGTGGTGTATTGATACCACATATATTGTTACCATAAGAGAGTGACTTTACATCTCCTAAGGGTGATAGTTGCACACATCTTAGAGAGTGGGATATCTAGGAAGGTCATGGAGGACCAGTTCATCAACAACTAGGAGAGCTCACTACCTAGGTTTCTAGTATGTTGCTGGAAGCATGATGTCTTTCCACCCATAGTGGATTAGTTCCAAGACATATTTCTAGATGACTTATCATGTTTTTTCACCCGAGAGAGATGTGGAATTTATGACTGAGATCATTCCAAGGGTTGATCCTGTTTCTATTCCACCATATAGAATGGAACCAACAGAGCTTTAGGATCTTAAGACTCAACTATAAGAGTTGGTAGATAAGGGTTTTATCCATCCAAGTATGTCACCTTGGGGTTCTCCAGTTTTTTTCAAATAACTTTGATGGAACTATAATCTTATGTGTTGATTACTGGAATTTGAACCAGATAAAATAGAAGAACTGATATCCTCTCCCATTTATTGATGGTCTATTTGAATAGTTGAGGGGACCTTGTGTCTTTCAAAATATTGAATTGATATTGGGGTATTATCAATAGAGAGTTTGAACTTTTAATATACTTCAAACTACTTTTAGAAGCATGTATGGCGTATATGAGTTCGTATTGATTCTCTTTGGGTTGAAGAATGTTCATGTTATGTTTATGGCCTTGATAAATAAAATCTTCCACCTATAATTGGATCATTTTTTGGTTTTTTTAGGGAAATATTGGTGTACTCTAAGAATCATGATGATTAAGACCAGCATCTTGATGCCATCCTAAGTATACTGAGAGAGAATTAGCTATACACCAAGCTATCTAAGTTTCAATTATGGATTAATCAGTTATATTTATTAGGTCATATCATCTCAGAGGACGGTTTGTCAATGGACCCATATAAGGTGCAAGCCATTATCTCTTGGGAGCAACCCAAGAATATCATTGATATCCATATTTTTCTGGGGCTAGCAGGCTTTATCGTAGGTTCATCCTGAACTTTTCCCACTTGAAATCACCCCTTTAAGGTTTGACCAAGATGGGGGTAAATTTTGAATGGTATGGATCATGAGAGAACTATTTTTAGGAGTTGAATAAGTGGTTTACTACTGGACTGGTATTTATGCTACTCGAGCTAGGGGAGGAGTATACGGTTTTTTTTGACACTTCTGGGATTAAGATTAGAGTAGTGTTGATGTAGAGTAATCGATTTGTGGTGTATGGATCATAGTAGTTAATGCCACATGAACAGAATTACCCTACACACAACCTCAAGCTAGATGCAGTTATTTATGCCTTGAATTATTGGTGGAATTATCTTTTGGGAGAAAATTTTAATGTGTATACTGACCATAAGATCCTAAAGTATATTTTTTCCTAACAAGATTTGAATCTTCAACAATGAAGATGGGTTGAGTATATGTATTCTTTTGATTTTGAACTTAAATATACACATGGGAATAGAAACAGTATTGTTGACACTTTGAGTAGGAAAACAAAGACTTGTAGTTCAATATTCTAGTTCAAATTAGAAAATTATGACCTTTCTGGATGAGATGCATGTAATGGTTCAAGAGGACCAGGAGTAGATGACTCTTGTATTAGTATCATTGGATTATCCACTTTTGATCCAGATCAAGGATAGGCAGTATGAGGATCTAGAGTGTTTGTCCTTGAGGGGAATCCTTGAAGGTGGGGAGACACCTTTTGATTAGACCATAGATGAGGATGATATCATCTATGTCAATAACCATGTAGTTGTTCCTACAAGTATGTGTGAGGAGAAGATGCATGAATTTCATGCCTCGAAGTGGGAGGTGCATCCGGGTTTGACCAAAATGTACCATGACCTATGGTGATAGTATTGGTCAAGCATGAAAAAGGATATTATAGGGTTTGTGATATGATATTACACATATCAATAGGTGAAGGATAAGCATCAACGAGCTGGTGGTTTACAACACCCATTTCCCATTCCATAATGGAAGTGTATGAAGTTACCATGGATTTTGTGGTGGGCCTCTCGAGGAATCCTCATAAAAATAACACTATTTTGGTGATTGTGGATAGACTAATGAAAGTAGAGAATTTCTTTTCTATACGGGATAATATCTCAATGGATCAGTTGGGAGATATGTATGTTTGGGAGATAGTCCATTTGTATGGGGTATCCTGGAGTATAGTTTAATAATGTGACTCATGTTTTACTTCATGCTTATAGCAGGGCTTGTAGAAGGATCTTGGTAAATAGGTATTTCTAACTATGGATTTCCAGCCACAGACATGTGGTAATTCAAAACATACGATACAAGTACTTGAGGTTATGTTGAAATTGTGTATTATTGACTTTAGTGGGTTTTGGGAGAAGCACTTAGTGCTTTTTGAGTTTTCCAATAATAATAGTTATCAAGAAAATATTCATATGGCACCATATGAGGTAACTTATGGTATGCTATTCAGATCACCACTGTGTTGGTTGAAGGCAGGTGAGTCAGAGCTTTTGGGACCAAGTCTTATACAAGATATGTCATAGGAGGTTCAACTAATTCAAAAATGTATGGATATATATTAGATTAAGAATAATTTGTATGTTAATAGACATCGACAACCCATAGAGTTTATAGTGGGTGATCGTGTGTTCCTTCATGTTTCACCTAGATTGGGTCACCATAGGATTTGGAGATATAGAAAGTTGGCACCTAGGTTTGTTGGACCTTTTGAGGTTGTGGAAATAATCAGGTCAGTGGTGTACTGATTGGATCTTCCACAGAGGTATAGTGTTATGAATGAAGTTTTTCATGTTTCATAGCTTTAATGGTATCCCCTCGACACTTCTCATGTTATTGATGTGGATGAATTTGATCTTGATACTGATGTGTCCTTTGAGAAGCATCTGATACATGTGTTGGATTATAGTGAGAAGACTTTGTGGAAAATAACATGATGGTAGTTTGAGTATTGTGCAAACATGCTCTTGTTCATAAGGAAACTTGGTATAGAGAAGCGGATATGAAATCTCAGTGGCTCGATTTTCTTACCTCAGAATCTTAGACATGCTTCTGAGTACATCTCAAGGATGAACTGTTATAAGGTGGGAGATTTTAAGATCATTACCTTTTCTATAGATGTATCAATCTCGTTTTTAGGTACTCTTTTACCCTTATTTTGTTATGTCTTGGGTGTTTTTCTTGGGTGTTTCGGGTGAAAATTTGAGAATTTTAAAGGAAGAAGGGTAGTGTATGGTTGGTGCACTATTTTTACAAACCATGAAACTACCCCTAGAAAACTATTAAAATCCAAATAGATGGTATTCTCATGGTTTGGACATGTTTTTTCAAACTGTTCTCCCTTCTAGTAGTAATCGTGAGACCACTAAGATGAGGTGGACTATTAGGGAAAATTGTGCACCCCATACAAGAAACCTTATAAAGAGGATTTTAATCCCCCAAAAATTATAAAAAAATACCAAACACCTTGGTATTAACCCTTAATAACCCCCACTCATACTTAAACTCATTACATATTTTTTGGAAGCCTTTGGGAGGATTCAAAGGCCTTACAAACTCTTTTCTTGATGAATCAGAGACCGAATTGAAGAATATGCACCTCTCCTAGTAATAGATTCTCATCCCAATTGGATTCCTCTCTCTCTCCCATATTTATATCATATTTTTAAAGGATGATTTCCTCCGTTAGTGATGGTTTTATATCAAGGTTTTGATAGAACTAAATCTATTTGACCTTGGATCTATGTTTTGGGTCTAGATCTTGTTCTTCAATGTGAAATTGAACATTACGCATCAATTTGGGGATTTTTTTTTGGCAAGAATCCATCAACTATGTTGAGATATGTGGTATAAATTTAAAATCTCATATTATTTATTATCTTTGTGTGTATGGAACTATGAAAAATAAATTTCTATGTCTATTAATAGCATATTTAATTGGATTAATTAATTGGTTAATTAATTAATGGAATGATGTGATTATGAAATTGATGGGATATTTGGATTATGGAATTGGATAATTAAATGGTATTGTGTAATTTGTTAACTATTTAGATATGGAATTGATTGATTAAAGGGAATAAAGGTATTTTCTCTTAACCTTGAAGGGTTAATGGGTTATTTTATTAAGTTTTTACAAATGATTTAATAGTGAATTGTTCATATTATTCTATGTGTTTAAAGTAATGATACATGATTTTTTTTATAATTGAAATGGTATACCATGATGTGAAAAAGTTATGGGATGGTTAATGATGATTAACCTTATTAAATGTGATATATGTGATTTATTGGTAAATGGGGTGTGAGACAAGGAATGATTCTCTAAATACCCACATGGTGTTATCCATGACATTATATGAGAAAATGCATTCATTTGAATATTATTGTATGGGATATGGACTGATTCTCTAAATACCCTTGAGGTGTGGGACATAGATTAATGCTCCAAATACCCACAGGGATGCTAGAAATGATGTTCTATTCCCATGAGATTGGCATTGGTCTATGGTTCCAAATGGTCATGTTATGAAATGTAATTAAATGGATAATGAAGACCATGTTATAATAAATTGTGATTTCCTTATGTGATATGGTTCAGACTATGGCATGGGTCGATGTAGGTATTATTGGTTTGGGTGTCATTGTGAACCCATGGTAATATATCGTTAAATAAAGAGTTAATGAATATATAAATTTATTTATTTATTTATTTTTATTTATTATTTATACAACTACATACACTATTATTAACTGAATATTATTTTAGATGTTGGTGGTGGTGGACTACTGAGTTGTACCCGCACCCCACTCAAGGTGCCTAATCAGTACCTGAATAGACTTCATGCTTGTAGAACAGGATAAGGGAAAGATCCCTATGTTAGATGAATGATTTTGGGTGGTGGATGGATGTGGGAACCATACATGGTGTCAGGATCCTCATAGGAGTTATCTGTGTATTTATTTTGGGTTTTTCATTTGACACTAAACATATATTTAGTAGGAAATATCTACTATTTTTGTTTTGGATATTTTCTTTTGTTCTGATTCATCATGTATTACTTGTCTGTTTTGGTTATGGAATTATATTGGTTGTTGGTTATTATCATTTGGCTATTGTTTATTATTTATGATGTTGTTATGATTTGATAAAGATGGTATAGTCTCCCCATGTTACATATATTAGACCCTTGCTACTAGACAACATCCTATGGAATTCAGGGAGGCATGCTTGAGGTCACATAGATGACCATCTCAAGGAAATGGTGTATAGCACCAGGGTCGGGACGTCACACTATGGTATAGTATTGAGTTTTGGGTTATCCAAGAATACTTTCATGAGTGGTGAGATAATTGATAACCAAGTGATCTAGGTGGTCTATCAAGCTAGGAAGGAAAGGGTTTTGCAATACCAGGAATCAATTGTCTATAAAATCATTAATCATATAAGAACGGACCTTTGAATGCCCAAAGGTGATGGGAGAGTTATTCCTACTTAAATGGTTAAATATTTGAATTGGTCTTGGGGTTCAAGTAGGGTGATCAACCTAAATCTCAGCAAGTATGGTATTTCACTCCTAATAAAATAGAGGGGAGTCATGTGAAGTTGGTGAGTATTCCACAATATTCACTTTCTAGCCTCATTGATAAGAATAGTTTCTGATGTATAGAGTATGATTTTTTGGACAATGATTAGTGATAATTGAAGATGGTTTTATAAAATAAGTAGTATAAACCCCACTAGGGACTAGCTATAGTTATTGATCAAGATCAGGTGGGTATTTAAGAGATGGATGTTTAACCTTCTCCTAAGGTTATCTCGGGTGAAGACAACATCTCCATAAATGCATATTCTAATAAATAGGTAATGTGGGTTGAATATATAAATTTTTTAGGGATAAAAAGGTAAGGCATTAAATTAATAAACATAGAAGGAAAAAAATATTTTTTTTCTTTTTACCTAAACCCATAGATATGAGATCTATGGGTAAATTGGGGGGCCTTAAAGGGATGGTTTAGGGGTCCCTTTATTTTTAGCCAATATATCCATTTGTAGAGCATAAGTAATTTTATATAGCCTTAGAATGAAATATCTAGATTAATGATGGAATAATCTCAGGGAGGAAGGATGAAAAGGATGTTGACCCATCACCTAAGTGGTATTTTCTACTTCACTCTAAGAAAGAGAGGGTGGTAAAATATTTTCACATCAAAGAATTAGGGGAAGATATTAATAGGATGTATGCAAGAAAAATTTGTGTTAAATTTAATAATGATTAAAATTAATGGATTTAAAATGAAAATTATATTTATCTTTGGGGTTTTAATAAAGGGAATATTAGTATAGAATAATACCTTAGGATTTTTGACATGATAGATTCCTACTTCAAGGATCCCTTCTATGAAGAGTTGGAATATAATTAGTTCTATATTAGTAGGATTATATATTGATATCATGGTTCTAACTAGATAATGTTTTTTTATGTTTTAAATTTTTACATTGATATGTAATCTTCTTTATGTTTTTATCATTTTTTAGGGTTCCCATTTATCCCCCAAAAATGGATTTAGATAAAACTAAACATATAGTTTGGAGATAAATCAATGAATAGAGATCCTAATGTGATATAGAAAACTAGTTAACATTTTGAGTATGACTTGGGTTGGGATAAATCATAATACTCATTTAGATATAATTATGATGGACTTATTGTATTTAGGAATTTCAGGGTGAACCAAGACTCAAGCTAGAGGGTAGGGATTAAAGGATAGAAGCCAGATGATACCCAAGTATAGATGAAAGTTGAAAATGTTTTTACTTGGATCATAATAATTGGTATTAGGGTAAAAAACCTATCATTGGATAATTTTATGATTTAATTGGTGTTAGGAAATCATAATTTGAATGATGAAAGTATATTTTAGTTCATAGGGTTTTATAGATCTCATATGAATTCAGTGAAGTGGATTACCAACAAATTCCTTTCATTCCTAGTTAGCTATAGTGAGGTGGAATTTATATTGGATGCATCATTCAAGAAATTATAGGTTCATGTTACAAATCAGTTTAAGAATATTTTTGGAGAAAATAAATTTTGATTAGATCATTGAATGGGTTATAAAACTATAACCAAACTGATTAAGGAATGTGAAGTGGAATTAAACCCCAAATGGATTTTTTTATTTTTGAGATGTTTTCATATATTCTTCATTGGTATTAAAAGTCATATAATGGGTTGATTATAATGACTTATACAGATATGAGTAATTGGGATTAGAGGAAGTCTGGATTATAGTGTAATTAGAGTTCTATGAAATTTGGAATATGTTTTTTGATATAATTTTTTATGATTGATTTTTTAACTGAAGATGTTTTTATAAGTTATTAGATATTTTATAAGAATTTTGGGAGTTCAAGCAATGAGAGGTGTATTGGGTGCCTAGTAAAAGGATATTGGGCACTTGGTGAGTGTAGAAGAATCTAACTAGGTAACTGATGGAGGAAAACTAGGTACCAAATGAGATATGCAGTTTTCTTTATAATTTTAGTATATACCATTAGGTATATTGTGTAAGTGCACTGAGTATGAAGTGATATATCTAGAGGGGTGTATAAATCCACTTTATAACAATCCAATTTCTTTTGGATATCTATTGGGTACTTGATGTCTAGAATAATTTTTTAATTTAAATTATATAACATTTTTATTAAAATTATTATAAACACCCCTCCCCCTTCACCCAATCAATCCAGATGCCCAAGGCTCCTCCCTTTTTAAGATCCAAACTTCTAGATTCTTTTCTAAATGATTTAATCTCTATTTTAGTATTCTTTTACTGGTAATACCAACCATGTACTCCCATTTATTAATTTTTTTACCTATTTATTTAGTACGAATCCTCCTCAAATCCATAAATTGGAATTTTTTAATAGATTCTTAAATTTATCTCAATTGATGATGAATCTAACAATGATAATAAATGATATAACCCTTAATATGTCCTGAAGTAATAGGTCCCATACATATTAAGAAATATGTTGTGTTATTATTCTTATTATTTTGTGATGTTGTATATGAGTGTGGTCATTCATGTCTAGAAGAATGGAATGTGAGTTGAGTGATTTATAAATCTTGAGATAATTTAAGTAGAGTCTAATAGGATCAATATTGATGTTTCACTTAAGGTTATGTGATTTTAAGATTAATCGATGATTGTTTTACTATGTGACCCATAAACTAATTAGGTATTATGGGCCCTAAATGGGTATTTGGTCATGAGATAAATTAAGAGGGGGTAAGATAAGCTCTCTTAGGTTATTTATATGGATTCAAGTATTTATAATCCTTTTAATGGAAAATTTATAAATTTTATTTCCATGTGGGTCTATAATGTAAGGGTTTGGCATATTCTATAGGCCTTGAGAATCTCTCATAAAGGGATAATTTAGGGTTTGAGTATGGAAATTATCATTTAAAGACTTGTATGATTTAGTGTCTCTTATTGATGATCCCTTCTCATAGAATTCTATTCATATGTGGTTCGATAATGGTCTCTCCATATGAGCACCATCAAAATTATGTGAGATAATCAATTTTACATACCTTTGTTACTCTATTGTGAGGGAGATTATGGGATTGTGAACATGATATAGATAAAGTAATCATAATGTAACTTTTTTACACTAGGGGTAGTGTGATGACCTGCATCATCACAGGGTATGGAAAACAAGGTAAATTTGAACATTTTATTACCAAAGCTATTCTGGGAAAAAATGTTAAATTCCTATACAATATTATATTGGATAATTTTTCTAACCACTCTTTTGGTCCTGAAATAGGTTGTTTACCCTATGATAGGAGTTTGGTTGAAATATGAGTTGTTTTAAATTTTAGGGAATATTTAATATTTAATAAATTAGATATTAATTTGTGTATTTGTGTTCATTTAGTAATATCATTTAAACAGAGTTTCATATTGAGATTATATCTCCTTGTTTGAGTATAAAATAGTGGGTTTTCATAGGTGGGGTATAACCTTGTATTGGGCATCATAGTCGGGCATGGGCCCCTTTTATTTTCTTTTATTTTCTTTTCTTTTCTTTTCTTTTCTTTTATTTTCTTTTCTTTTCTTTTCTTTTCTTTTTCTTTTCTTTTTATTCTTTTTTCCCTTTTTCTTATTTTATTTTTTTCTTCTTTATTTTATCCCTTGGCATGTTGTGTACACACCCATGGGGTTCCCCACATTTGGGTCTTTGGCTAAGATAGGGAGAGGGAGAGATGATATGGAGAGGTAAAGGAGGAGACATCATTGGGAGCTCATCCGGAGGTAAATCAAGGATCGATAGGTGCATAGTGCGGATATGGTGCAAAGCTTCAGTGGTTTCTGCCAAGAGGTAAGCTTATTTTATATTTTCATCATAAATCATCGTAGAATATTTATTTTAACGTTTTTAATCCTTTAATAGCTTGTTGGGGACCCCTTGTGGGTGGATCTATGGATTTTAGGGATAAATTAGGGGTTTTGGGATGTTTTAGGGGGTTTCTATTTGAGATACACCATGTACAAAGCCTATGTTTTAGAGAGCACATTCCATGTGTTCTTCATGTTCAGGGAAGATGAAGTTTTAGGACTACACACCGTGTAGTGGAGACTCAGGGTGTGGCCTGGGGCACGACCAAACACCTCATATTGGGGCACTTGGCTATGTGGAGTACATAGCCAAATCTCACACAATGTATATGGATAATGGCCATGTACTATGGATGGTCAGACCCCATGTGGGGTATATAACCAAGTTTTAGGTCTATAACCCCATGTGGTAGATACACCATGTGTGTGTGTGTGTGCGGTATACGACCTGTAGTCGAGCATATTACACACCAAGTGAAACTGAGGTACACAGGTAGATACCCATGTGATGGTATATGACATGTATAGTGTAGGCACACCATATACTTTTGAAATTACATGATCAGTGGCCTGGGAAACATGTCCAAGGAGATCCCTTGGGGTTACACACCATGTACCCCCAATTACACATCATATACTTCTTCTGTCTTAGATGGTTTTTCTTATTTTTCACCTAGGTGTCATAATAAGACTTGTGAGTAGTCCATTATAAATGTTTTTCTACATGTATCATGATGGTGGAATCCTTTTAGTATTTAGATGCATTATATATGGTATTTTGGATGGTCAAGCATTTTTAGGAGGATTTATTTGAATTTTAGTTTTATAATCCTCCTAGTGATTGGGTTGCGAGCTATGAGGCCTAGGTTAGGGTAGTGAACTCAGTGATTATCCATGATTAAGAGTGCTTATATGATCTATTTGGGGTTATTTTGGATAGATTATGAAACATGGGGTTGATTAGTGTTCATGAGGAGATCTTGTTTTGTCCCTGTGTGTTAGGACCAGTTACTCAAGGTTAGGTAGTTGAGGTTAGCCCTTAGGTTTGGGGAGACCAGATTTGTTAAGCCTTTGGGTTGGGTTGATGTCATGGAATGGAAGTTACATCTAGGTTCCATTGAGTTGTTAAGATGAGTCTGAGGGACTCTTGATTTTTCACTTATGGGATGGTTACCAGATGAGTGATCAGTGATTATCATAGTTGGCTATTGTGGATTCTCATGTGGCATGGTGTTGTTTAGATGCCCTTATGTGTGAGTTAGTACCCATGTATGTGTTTGTTACTGGGAAGGTAGACTGATATTTCTCTTGAATGGATGTTGTCCTAAGGTTTGGTTGGATTCAAGGAGCCCTTGTGGAGGGTCTCTTTCTTTTGAAGTGGTCACAAAGACCATTGTGAATGCCCTTGTTAGCGGTCTTATTCTTTTGGATGCCTATTGGGTGTTTCGTTGATCAAGGAATAGTTAAAGGTCACTGAGGGCCATTGGATTATTTCCAAACTAGGCATGAATCATGCTTTGTATGAGCTAGAGAAACCCCTCATAGGGTGTCCTACACTTTTTTGTATCCCTTTGTCTATTTGATGATTTTTCTATAATCATGGCTTGAGAGATTAGGAGTAGAGTAGAACATAGACTTTGTGTTGTAACCTTGGGTTCCATGGGAGCACTGAGTTTTGGTTAGCCTTAAGTTGGGTTGTTGAGATCCCATGGTGGTTGTTTGTTGGATATTGAGATCTTGGGTGATGATAGAGGCCTATTTCTTTGTTCATCATGAGTTTATTGGCAATACTAGTTTAGTTTTTTGGATAGTGGTTTTTAGGTTGGATCATCCCGTGTTTGGTTGGCCTTTTTCCATAAAATTTGAGGTAGTTTCCACTAAGTACTTTGGTTTTAGGTGGAGTCCCTTATGATTTCTTGGATCGGGCATTGCCCTTAAGTTGTGATCTAGTTCTCTCCTCCAATGGTTAACTATTGTTAGATAGTATTAGAGAGCTAATGGGTGATCTAGATGAGTGAAACCCCCATCTAATTTAGTGTGACACCCTGACTAGAGTGTCTTCAAACTTGTTCGGTGTCGAAGCACTCATAGAGTGGTTTTTTATATAGTCATATAGTTTGGTGTACTCTCGTCATCATGGATGTTATGTACTCCCGATGTTTTTTTATGTATGGATCCCACCTTTGTTGGGTCTATAAAAGTTCCTAATTTTTTCTGTAATACTTTTATGACTAACAGGTTCTTTAGTTGTGTCAACCTAGATGCTCCTATCACCAGTTCAAATCATGTTATTTGAGTCCTAGATCCTGGTATATGCAATTTTTTATGTGGATGCCTATGGTTACGCCCTGGGTTCTAGAATTTTTTTCATGTTTCATTTAGACATGTTGGGGCTCCAGTGTAGATCTAGTCGATGCACTAGTTAATTTGTGGAAGGTTAATCCACATGTTTTAAATCCTATGGTGGGGGAAATAGCAGGGGTAGATTTACCTCAGGTTTTAGGCTAGAACCTATGGTTGGATATTTTCTTCATTTTTCCCACTTTTTTATGTAATTGTTCTTTTATGATAAATATTATTAGTCTTCATATAGACTTTTTATATAAAATCTGAATGCACTTGTTCTGGAAGTGGATTTTTAGGTTCATTGTTGGGGGTGGCCTACTGAGATTTATTTCTCACCCCCTGTATATGAACTTAGATGTATGTGTGGAGCTAGTGTATAGTTTTAGGTTAGAGCATAGGTTGCGTGATGGATAGGGATGAGTCCCAATATTTCTTTTTTGAGTGAAGCATCTCTTGTGGAGTCTTAGGATTGGTCTGGTGTAGTTTGAGCATCATGGATATTGGGTATGTGGTTTTGCTTGGTGATGGTAGTAGGCCTATTATTTATGTGGTCATCCCAGTGGGTGACCATTTGTTATTCTTTCACTCTTTTGAGTCTATATGACTATATGAACTATTTAATTTATTATACCATGATTCTGTTTCAGTTATTTATTATATATATTCTTATGTTTACCCATGTGTATGATTTTGGTTATTTTTTGTTGTAATTTCACTCCAACTAGAGGTTATACTCTTCACACCTCATCTTTTAAACCCTCATCATTGGTCAATAGCCTATGGTGTCCAAGGAGTTGTACTTGATTCCTTGTGGTGAGCTAGATCAGGTGATGTGTCAGGTTGAACTGGGATGGTTTGTTATAAAATGTTATCAGAGTTATTTTGTTTTATGATTTGGGGAGTTGGTAGATAGGTGGTCTTGGAATGTGTCAGAACTTGTGATAGATATCATACCAGTGTTTTTTGAATGAATTTTATGACAGGAAGTCCAAGTTTACAAGGTATTGGATTACTATTCTTGGATTCCTTTTTATGATTGTATAATTTCACCTAGTGTGATGCAATTGAGTTTTTGGATTGATGATTTATTTGGTTTTTAGATATTAGTCTATGGGAAATAATCTAGTTCCCAAGCATCATTCTACTCACATAAGATTCACATGAAATATTCCTATCTCAGGTGTTTTACTGATGATGGAGGTTATGTTGTTTAAAGTGTTGAAACTTCTTATATGATGTTTTCTCATATAATTACTAGGTGGAATTATAATCAATTGAAATGTATTTTTTTCTTCTCATGAAATGTTAGGTGGATCTTGTGGAGATATGTTCTCCATTGGAGGATATTCAATCCCTTCATCATGGGATGCATGGAACCCATTTTGGGTCATTATGGACTATGATTTCCATGTTTGTGACTTGATGAGGGAAAGGATTCCTAAGGGATCTTTGGATTGGGCTTGAGTTTCCCAGATCTAGTGGTCCCTTAAAGTTCTAGGTTTTTTTTGCTTAGGAGGGAGATTTTTTTCATGTTTTATCTATCAGGTCATGTGGTGGGGACCATGTTCATGATATCACTGATGGATTGGGTGAGCATGTTGGTTCTCCCTTGGTGGGACCATTGAGATATACTATCACTAGGATGTGGTTAAGCTTGAGGATTCTTGGTGTTTGAGAATTAGAGAATCGAGAGTGCCCTATATCTTTTGGTTGGTTTAAGAGGACTGATTTGGTTGGTTTCCTAGACCTTTTCATTTTGGTTGTGATTTGGGTAGTACAGTGAAATCATGGTTGGACACTTATGGTTTTGCATCAATGATTGAGTGGATGGTAGTCACGTGGTTCATCTTGTCTTGAGGGAGATGTATCATTGTTGAATATGAGTTTTAATGGTGATCTAGTTTTTTGGAAATAACCTGCATGAGGATAATCATCGGTGGTTTTAAGCACATTATCCTAGTTTCATTAGGACTTGACCCATGTGAGCATGAGTCTTATTTAACTTTTTAGAGTGGTTTAAGTGAAGCCTTGTGGTGGGGGTTCATTATAGTCTTTTGGAGTTCACGATCCTCATTTAAGTGGTTTGTTGAGAATATAGGTTGTGAGTTTCATATTTCCACTAATGTGTGAGTGGTTTACCCATGTTTATACATTTTTTTTATTGATGGATGTTGTGGGTCATGTGGTTTTTCATTTAGGTTGTGAGGTGATGATAAGGACACTCATATGGTGGGGAGAATCATGTCAGTCACTACTAAAAGTCTCTCTTATTGGGAGAGAGATGTGGATGTTGTAAAATTGGTTGTTGGATGGTTCAGATAGAATCATAAGTTCCAGTTCTTAGGGAGAGTATGGATTCTAATGGTCTATCAAGGTTTCTCGAGGGAGATAAGCATTTTTGGTGTAGAATTTTTGATGACCCGCATCATCACGGGGTGTAAAAATCAGGGAAAATTTGAATCTTTTTCCCTATAGGTGGTCAGGGGAAAATGGTAAATTCACCTATAAGATGATCTCATATAATTTTTTCAACCACTTCATTGGTCTTGAGATAGGTTTTTTACCCTAGGACAAGAGTTCATTGGAAATACAAGTTGTTTTAAGTTTCATGGAATATTTAATATTTAATTAATTAAATATTAATTTATTTTTTCATATTCATTCAGTCATATATTTTAAAGGAAACATAATATTGAGATTCTATCTTTGCAGTTGAGTTCAGAATGGTTGTTTTTCCTATTCAAGGAATAACCTTACGTTAAGAACTAGGGTCGGGCCCGAACCACTTTTATTTTATTTTTATTTTTTATTGATTTTTACTTTTTCTTTTTTATTCATTATTTTATCCCTTTTATTTCTATGTATACAACCATTGTATTCCCTTCTTTGGGTTATTTTTATAAGATAGGGAGAGGTAAATAATATATTGATAGTAAAATAAGGAGGCACCACCCAAGAGCTCATTTGAAGGTAGATCGAGGTTCAGTGATTGTGTTGTGAAAACCTGGTGAAAAGCTTCAGTATTTTCCACCATTAGGTAGGCCCATTTTTTTCATGGTAAATACACATAGTAGAGTTTTTAAAAAAATTAATTCTTTAATGGGTTTTTGGACACCCTTTGTGGTTTGATTTATGCCTTTCAATGAGAAATCGTGGGTTTCATACAATTTTGGGGTTTTTCATTCGGTAAAACCCATGTACACAGTGTGTGGTTTAGAGAAAACATGATGTTTGTTCTTAATATTTAGGTAAATGAAGTTTAGGGACTTGATGCCATGTACTGAGGGTACATTCCATATAGGGGTGACTTAGGTGTGGTTAGGGGAACAACCAAACACCCTGTTTTGGGGAGCTTGAACAGTAGAGTACACGACCAGATCCCATGAGAGATACACAGTGATTGGTTGTGTACTATGGATGGATGGACCCCTTGGGGGTGCATTTCTAGGTATTGGGTTTGGTACCCCATGTGTGAGACATGTCATGTGTGTAAAGTACATGGTGTGTAGTCGGACGTGTTACATGTTGAGTGGGGTTGAGGTACACGAGAATGTACCCATGTGAGGGTACGCACTGTTTAAAGGGTAGGTATGTCATCTAATTTTTAAATTAAATTTTGAGTGGCATGGGTCACGTGGATAAGGAGAGCCTTTGGGGTTACACACCATGTACCCCAAGTACACGCTATGTACTTTTCCTACCTTGGCATATTTTGCCTATTTTCACTTTGGTGTTAGAATTAGACTTGTGAGTAGTCCATTATGATAATTTTTTCATGTAGATCATGATTGTGGAATCCTTTTATCATTTAGCAGCCATATGGACGTTGTTTTTTATTATTTATCATTTGTAAGAGTATTTTATCGAGGTTTGGCTTCAGAATCCTCATGAGGGATGCATTGTGAGTTGTGAGGTCTGGGTGAGGGTAGTGAGCTGGGTGATTGGTCAATATCTAGTATTCCTTGGAGATATATTTTGGGTTCTTTTAGATATATTTGGGAAGATATGATTGAGTAATATCTCTTATAAGATTTGGGTTTATACCAATGTGTCAGGACTAGTTTCCCAAGGTTGGGCAATTGAGGTTAGCTCTTGGGTTTTGGGAGACCAGAACTGCTGGATACTTTAGGATGGGTTGAAACTATGGAATGGTAGTTTCAGGTGGGTGTAGTTTAGTCATTAAGATGAATCTGAGGGACTCTTGAGGATTCCCTTTTGGGATGGTTACTAATTGACTGGCCAATGGTTTTTATAGTTGGTTATTAAGGATTATCAAGTGGTGTGGTGTTTTTCATATTACCTTGTGGGAAAGTTGTTACCTGTGGATGGGTTGGTTTTCAATAAGGTTGGATAAGGTTTATCTTGTGTTGGATTTTCCTCAAATTTTGGTTGGTGCTAAGAATACCTTGTGTAGGGTCTCCTTCTTTTGATGGGGTCACAAGGACTGTTGTGAATTCCCTTATTGGTGGGCTTGTGCTTTTGGATTCCTAAAGGGTACATTATTGATTGAGAATCAGTTAGAGGTTTCTGAGGTCCATTGAGTTATTCTCATACTGGACGTGACCCATGATTTGGATGAGAAATAGAAACCCATCATAGGGTGTCTATATCCTATTGTATCCTTTTATCTGTTTGAGGATGTTTCTGCGAGTGTGGCTCAAGATCATGGGTGTATCAGGGTATTCTCTAGTAGGATGTAGCCTTTGTGTTGTAAAACTAGGGTTTAGGGGATTCCTAAGATTTGGACCTGAGGTGGGTCATTAAGATATTTTGGTATCTATTTTTTGGATGTTGAGATCTATGGTGCTGAGAGATACCATGTGATTTGATATCTGAGAGTTGATCAGCATTACGAGTTTAATTATTTTGATGGTGGGTTTGAGTTTGGACTATACCATATTTAGCTGGCCTTTGGTTGTGACATTTGATGAAATTTATACTCACGAAATTGGTTTTAAGATGATTCCCTTGGGATTTATTAGATCAGTCGTTGATATGAATCTATGATCTGGATCTCTCCTCTGCTGGTTGGATATTGTTTGATAGGATTATAGAGTTAATGTAAAATCTAGATGATTTAAACCTCCTTCTATTTTAGTGTGACACTCTGACTAGAGTGGATTCAGGCTCTTAATGTGTTGAGGCACTCACAAAGTGAGTTTTCTTATAGTCTTAAAGGTTGTTGTTCCCCTAGAACCATATATGTTGTGTGATTCCAAGGTTTTATATATATATATATATCCCACCTTTGTTGGGTCTATAGCTAGTGTTTGATTTTTTTAGGGATTTTTAGACTTATGGGTTTCTTTATTTTTTTCACCTAGATGTTCATGTCACTATTTAGATCATGATATTGGAGTCCTAGATCTTGGTAGATTCACTTTGTTGTGTGGGAACCTATGGTTATGCCCTGGGGTTCGACATTCATTCATGTTGTATTTAGATGTCTTGGATCTTCTGTATAGATATAGAATACACACCAATTGTCATGTGGAAGGGTGATCCATGTGTTTTAAATCCTCTATTGGGGGATAGAGTAGGGGTAGATTTACCTCAAGTGTTAGGATAGAACCCATGTTTGGTTGTTTTCTTCAAAAAAAATTCCCTCCTTTTTTAAGAATTATTTATTTTATACAAACTATTATTAGTCTTTGAATAGGCTAGAAATATCATGTGTGCATGAACTTATTATGACATAATATTTATAGTTTCACTGTTGGGGTGGCCTATTGGGATTTATCCCTCACTCCCTATATGTGAACCTCTATGTGCATGTAGACCTAATGTCTACTCTCATATTGGAGCACAAGTTTTGAAATGGGTGGGTCTTAGTCTTAGTGTTTCTTGATCAAGTAGAGCCACTCATGTGGAATATCGGGATCATGATAGTGCAACTTGATTGTCATGGATACTAGGTATGTGTTTTGACTCAGTGATGGTAGTATAGCCTGTTGTATTTATTTTTTGATTGTTTATTTTTTTGTGGTTTTCCCGATGGGGGGACATCTTTTGTATATTTTTAATAATTTTCATTCTTTATGATTGTATATCACATTTCATTTATTATAACATGATTTTTTTTACTTATTAATTATGTGTACTCTGATGTTTACCCATGTGTATGATTTTGGTTTTTTTTGTAGTTATTTATCTTTGATTAGAGTCTATAGTTCCCCCACTACATCTTGTATAGCCTTGCCATGGTTCGGTAGCCTATAGAATCCAATAAAGAATTATTGATTCATTATGGAGATCTAGATTGGGTGATGTGTCATTTTTACCTAGGATGGTTTATTATATGTGGTACTCTAACATGGGTAGGGTGATGAGTTAACACTTTTCAGTGGTCTCACCTAGGGTGTTTAGGTTATGGGGATATGAACAATGCCTTCAAGAAGTGAAATAAATAAGTTGTCAATTTTTATTGGTTTGTAATGGGAGGTGAGGTCTTGGGTTATATCCAAAGAGACCAAGTGAGGAGGTCTTCCTTATATGAGGTGAGAAAATAGATCATTCATCTTATCACAATTTTTAAGTTAGAGTTGACATGATGATTTATATTATAAGGATTTATGTTCATTTATGAGTTATAGTGGACAAAATAATCTATATCAAGGGTGAATATAACCTAATTAGTGTCAATCGATATACGGGAAGCACTATACATGCTATATACTAGCTGAGAGATAGGAATGTGTTAGCCATTAGCTAAGAGAAAAGAATAAATTAATTAATTACTTATAATTATTTTGGGTTTTTTTATTTTATTTATCCTAAATAAATTGATGATGTATGAATGTGTCATGACACTTCTTTTTCAATGGTTATTTAGATTCTTGGGGATAGTAGTGAGTCATGTTACCTTGACTTGTGATTATTTTCTCAAGGGTCAATCTCAGATGTTTCAATATCATGCAACTCACAATGTGGTTATTAGGGACCCAAATGTCAATATCATGGTGCATAAATTATTTATACTAGGGTTACAAGTTTTAGTCTCATAGTGTGGTTTACTTGGGTGAGTCACACAGAATCTATGGCATGATTCTCTCACACTTTCTAAAGCAGGTGGGGTTGGGAATCATGGTATCCCATTTAGCACATGATGGATCGAATTAGTTATTTGTATACTGTAATTTAAGTCTTTAATATTATTATATATACACTCACCATATATATTATGGAATATTTTAGGGGACCTATTTTTGGTTCCATGTAGGGTTTTATACTCACACGCAATATGTTCACCTCAATGAATGGGAAAACTTCATGAATGGAATGCAAGTTTAAGATAAGGATCATTATATATGTTATCAATATAGTAATGTCTCCATGTATTTTTTATTTTTTATTTTTCTATGAATGTACATAATAGGACCATCAGAAAATCCCTCTTCTTTTGTATGACTTACATGATATAGCATGGGTTTATTTTTAAATTTCATGTTATTGTATTTTATTTTTTATATTTATATTTTTCTATAAAATTTCATAAGTGTACTCTAAGATATTTTTTATGTATGTTTATTTTAGTTATTTTTTATTTCAAGTTTATATTACCAAGGGTATAGTTTCCCTAACATTGATCATAGACCCTCATCGCTATTTGGAAACATCAAATGAGTGAGGAGGTGTGGCTAAGGTTATATAGCATCCATGGCTCAGACCTCAAGTATCTTGTAGTCCATGGATAGTTAAAATATTACATCATTGTAGTCACTAAGTGGTCTCCTTAAAACTTATCAATAAAGATAATATTCAGATTAACATTGATATATGCATGATTTATTTTTCATTTCATTTTATTATTTCATATCCTAGTCAATCTTGTGGCAGGTTTTTTATTGTAATACATTTGGGTATCGAGATGTCTAAAAAACGCTTCATAAGATCCAAACTAGGATAAGGATTCATGATAGAGTTCCAAATAAACATTGATCCTCATATAATAAAGTAAATTAATATTGTTTTTAAAATAAATTATTAATTTTTTTCTTCATTTAATTCTCAAACAAATTTATTTAAAATTATTTTTTTAATTTTACAAATCAATCCATTTTATAGGTTATTATAATACAAATAAATATTTTTTATACTTATTAGTTTTAATTGGAGAAATTTACTATAGATATATGTTATTATATGTTCGTTCATTGGTTGGCCTATAAATTTATTGAACTATTCTTTCTAAAAAATATTAATAATTTATTTTATTTTTATTTATTTTAATATAGGTTCTTTAGTACCATATTGAGTATTCCCCTCAACTTTTCATTAGGGATTCATGGGAGGTTTTCATGTGATAGAGATTCCACTAATTTTTCCTAATTTATTGAGGTGAGTAATGCATATAGCTTCCCTGAGGTTTTTTATGACACTTGTGTGAATCATATGACATGAAAGTGGATTTCTGGGAAAAGTGCTTCCATTCTACTCTAAAAATATTTTTTCACGGTAATTAATTGATGAAATTCCAATTTTACTTAATTATGAAATAATTTAATTTATCTCAAAAAAATGATTTATTATATATTTTAAAAAATAGGATATCATGTTTCAATTATTATTTTTAAAGGATAATGAATTTTTTGGATTAATATAAAGAGATTATTGATAATGTACACCCTCTCATTTACCCCTATTATTATGGATTATATAATTTTTGAATTCATAAATGTGAAATGATATTATATTTATATGTAAGTGGATGTTTCTTTAAATGTGTAAGGAGTTGAGATTTTTAGTTTTATTAAATTCTGTATTTTCTTAATTAGTGCTTGGATTTAGAAAAATTCATGGGAATCCTTAGATAACTAATTAGGAAACAATTAAAGACTATTTCTATTGTGCACTTGTATTACCCTTATTTTAAATTATATTCTAGCTAGGGTATTACCCTCCTAAAGAGGTCAAGTTAGCTAGGTGTATAGGATTTTAGGATCACATCGATATGCTAACATGGATGGCTTCAAGAGTCAAGCCCTATGTTTTATACATAGAGTATTAGGTAGTTATCCCATGATGAATGAGACATAATTTATGGTGATTTTTTAAATTCATTATTTCCTATATTTATATATTATTTTAGTTAAAATTTTCAAAGAAAATATAAAATGGTTGTTTTCTTTCATTACCTATTACCATGGAATAAATAGTTATTTTCTTACTTATATATATTTTTTCAAACAAACATCCTATGTTTTGTTTATAAAATGTATTTTTATAGAATAATTTGTGGTATCCTACTAGAAATTTTTACTACTCCCTGTATATTAGGAAGTTAAACCTTCAACAGATTCAGAATATAGTGATAGAAGGCAATAAACCTCAAGGTTGATGGGTCTTCTGAAGACCTCCATGTGTTGAAATTAAGCTCAAAAGTGATGGATATTGTTATTAGGTAGTTATGGGAGTATTTGAAATCATTCATGATATGTAGGTATCATTGGTGATGGAATTTAGTGCATACTACGGTCATGGAAATTCCCATATATTTAAAGAAAAATCAATGCTAAATAGACTTTCCCTATTCCAGTCATTTAATATCATATTAGAAATAGTTGAAATGGAATCCATATTACTATATTACTTCCTCATTATAAACCTTCCCACCCCTCAGTCTATCGCCTTCCAAATTAGAGCCTACAGACTCCTTCTAAATCACTAAGTGGACATCCTACAAACACGGTGTGAGGGAATAAAGAATCCAATATCCTAGTATCCAAAGGTATTAAAAATGAAAATTCCATCATCTATACTTTTATTTGATCTATCCTATATAATTATAAGTATATTATAAGTGAGTATGCCCTTGGTATCTACTATTTTAAGCATCCATGATCTTGAATCAGTGTCTTCCACCTTTAATACAATTGTTTCGCCTCTGAGGTGGCACACTACGGGTGGTATGGAAATGGTACAATGAGGATCATAACCTATCCCTTTTATATATAGATGGGTTCTCTTCGAATTCACCATTCCTTTTGTTTTGACCAGTTCAGCATAATTATCCTTTAGAAGAAGGTTGGATTAACCCCGCAGGAACTGTTGGTCCCAATAGGCGATTGTGTGGGGGTCAAGTACTTGTGAAATTGGTCCTCCTTAGATATAAATTTCTCAGATGTTCTCCAACAGGTTTATTCATGGAGCTAAAAACACCCAATGACCCTAGTATCCATGATTCATAGATCTTCTTTCCAAAGGCAGGCACTCGTTGGTTGAGGATTCAGCCAATGACACTTAAGGACTCCATTGGTTGATAAGATGGGAGGTCAGGCTCACTGTACCCTTCCTGGGGAGGATTATTGCCTGTTATGGGACTCTATTATAGATTTAAATCATGTTAATATGTTCATGAATCCTTGGTTCATTCCTGAAGAGTGTGTCAATGGGATACCCTTGTTTTGCAAGATCGTCATAGGCATGCATATATTTTATTCTATGGAGGTGATACTGACTTGAGCCATATAATAAGTCACTCTGGAGTTTATCATCATCCAGTGGGGATGGAAGGTGACTTAATATTGGGATCAGATCCCTAAGATGGGTTTCCTACATATCCTCAAGAGATGAATCAGAGCCCAAGTAGTTTGGATTGGTTGGGGTTATGTATGGAAGTTTTCCATTGAGGGGGAATGATTGGGTGGACCCTTTTGGATAGGAACCCTTTTGAGCTCGGTCCTTCAGGTAGGCATCCTACGTATCTTTGTTTTATCAGGAATAAGAGTTCTTGTATTTCAGATTTTCTTAGGTGGACCCTTTATGGGAGGTCACCCTTTTGAGCTCGAGCCTTCAAGTAGGCATCCTCTATATCCTAATTTTATCAGGAATCAGAATTCTCATAGTTCAGATGTGCTTGGGTGGACCCTTTTTGGTAGGGAACCCTTTTGAGCTCGATCCTTTAGTTAGGCATCCTATATATCCTAGTTTTATCAAGAATTAGAGTTCTCGTAGTTCATATGTTCTTGTGTGGACCCTTTATGGGAGGGCACACTTTTGAGCTTGATCCTTCAGGTAGGCGTCCTACGTATCCTGGTTTTATTAGGAATCATAACTCTCATAGTTCAGATATGCTTGGGTGGACCCTTTATGGGAGGGAACCCTTTTGAGCTCGAGCCTTCAGGTAATCATCCTAAGTATCTTGGTTTTATCAGGAATCAAATTTCTTGTAGTTCAGATTCACATGGATGTTTTAATCATCACAAACCTCTAAGCCCACATGAGTCATGCTCGGTGTGAGAAACAAGAGGATGTCAAAGATTCAACAAATCACATGTTTCCTCTCCTATTGGTGGGAGAGGGAGATCTGGTGGTGGAAGAGGTCGGGGCGATGGTGCTCGAGGGTAGAGAGTGATGAACCTTTACATGTGAAATGACATTGAAGGTCATACGGTCCGGCCTCAGAAGAGTGGGGACTTACCTCATTGGGAGGGTCCTAGAATACATTTTGGGAAGGGGAGGATTTTTGTCCTCATCAAAGGGGGGAGTGAACATAACCCCTTCGACTGATAACTATTCCTAAATGAATGGAAAAGCAAGTGATCACCCTTAATCCCTAGAACAGGGAGGTTCACGTTGGCATCCCAAGGATGGAAATCGGGTTACCATGGGAATGTAGATACACATGCATTCCCGAAGCACGAACTGTTGTGGGGAGAGCCTTCGTGACTCCACTTACCATGGGTATGTACACTCAAAGGGGCACGCTGATGCACCCAATGGTCTGATCATATAGGTCTGGTGGCTTTAGAGGAGGCTTTGGCCTGATTCTAGAGGACTGGTTCGCAGAGGGATCATGGAGGACTGGACGGTAATGGAGGGGTGAGGTTGGAACCAGAGTAAATAATACCCGAAAACACCCCATTCCATGTACTATTTTCTTATGTGTGATGGGGGAGGCTCTGCATATCGTAGTGGTATACAGGTAGAGGGGTCATCCATGTACCGATGCGGTACGTGGGGCATGGGTATAGATCACCTCGTACCATAGTGGTACATGGCCCATCATGCCACTTTGGGTTCTATCTGCGTATTGATTCAGTATGCGGTGCTAGGTTTAGTCCACGTAGCAGTACACTACATAGAGCACTATATTAAAGGAGGGCCTGGGGGATTATTTTTCGTGAGAAATTCATCCATGAGAATTATGTGGTTCGCGGTTCACCAATTAGTTTCAAAATTATATTATTATTATTCAATTCCCCCATTTTATGGTTCGTGGCCGGCTATACCTATGAAGATTATGGTTCATGATTCAGGCTTCGTCGATGAATCAAGACTGAAGCCAGAGTCTTCTCCGAACTCTTTCATCCAACCTCTGATTCCCCTTCAAGATTTCATCATTTTTCCTTTATCCTTCCTATTTTTCTCTTTTTATAGAGCTTTAGAGCAATTTTATCTATTGGGAACGTGGCACCATTTGCAGAGTCCCATGAATAGATATCTTGACCCGTGGAAGACTCATCCAATACAGCGTTTGTGGAGGCTTCGGTTCGTGATAATGGTTTGTGAAACCCTACTGATTTTCTTCATCTATGAACTGATAATTTCACGAGATGGTACACAGATGGGCTTCACACACATGAGACCTTTAATGATGCAGTTCGTGGTCTTCCTTGTTCACTGGAAATCACTCCATGGGCTAGTGGTTCACGAATCCTTCCGCGTACCTGATGGTTCGTGATTCGGGTGTTCTTTGGACCTTTCTCAGCGATGTTATGCGGGCCACTTGAACTTCTTTGAAAACTTGAATCTCTTCAAGTTTCTTCTGAATTTTGTAACTCAATTTCAGTCTATTCAACTTTCTAGACTTGTAGGAGTACTTTCTTCCTTCTAAAAAGTGATTTTCGGGGTATTTTCTTCCCTTGGGGGAATTTTGAGGACCCTACAAATGCCCCCAATGGAATGGGGTCCATTCAGAATGAAAAGGGGAATATTTTGATGTAGAAGCAGTCCTGAACTGAAATGGTTTGTGGTAGAACAGATAGGTCTATAAGGAGGGGACCACACCTATATATAGGGGTCCATATCATTTTTCTTTTACCGTTTCTCATGGAGAAAAGCGCTCTCGACTTCCCCAGCTTCCTATACCCTCACATACTGTGCTCCTTGCAAAAATCCCATTTGCAAACCACTTTGTACATACCACCAACCGATCATCTTGTCACTTCTCTGTCTGTGTACCATTTTTTAGGTTTTGAAAACAATATTGTGTAATTTTAAGAATAAAATCTGGATTCCACATAGGAATATGATACAAGGCTTGTGTGTTCGCATACCAAACTTGGATCAGTGAAACAAACTTTGAGAATTAATAATATAAACTTAAACTTTAATCCCCAACTTCTAAACATCAACTTAATCAAGGACCAGGTTTGCAGTATCCACTTTCCGTGAACCTTTCTATTCACCGACCAATGATCCATGGGATAACGCCTCACGGATGGTTTGCGTACCATGGTTGTATACGGTGATATGAATTTGTGTACTGTAGCAGTAGGCGGGGTTTCTTCCACACACTATGCAGTACATGGATTGTGTCTTCCACATACCATCTATGGAAACAGTATGTGGAGCCTTATTTGGAAATATTTTGAGTCCTTTAGCCATTCTTCCATAGCCTTTATCCAAAAAAATTTATTGGACTGGATTTTTATCAGATTCTGGATCTTCTGGTGCAGGATATAATGGCTGCTTCATAGGCTATGATAAAATCAACAAAGACTAGGGAGACCTTAGAGGGGAATAGTGAGGATCATCTTTGAGACCACATCATTCCTTGTGATAGCTTCTTAAATAATTTCTTGATTCCCAAGATTCTTGCATATCCAATATCAGTGCAGTTACCACATTACGGTTTTGGTCTCCCTGATAACGTTCATCTGTCGTTGGCTAACCCTGATACCCCTTTCATTATCTTAGAGGCACCGCAAGGACATGATCATTCCAAAATTTCCCCAGTATGAGAATTCATCGCCACTCTGATTTAGGATAACGTATTCATACTAGAAGGATTGACAGGGACTCAAGGTAACCACAGGTGTTGCGATGTTATCCTGAGACTAAGTGCTCGAGAGTACCCATCCATTATCAACATCTCCCAAGAAAATTCTAACAGCGAGTGGAGCACCAAGTGGGATCTTAGGTTCGGAGGATGTTTCTCCGATTAGTGGGCTTGGGAATTCTGGGTACATCAGACCTATTTGGAGTCCCTCGACCAGTTGGAGGTGGTGGGCTTATATCAGGCAGCTTGGATTTCTCAGTTCGCAGTCTTCTCCTCAAGCGAAATCCTTCCTGAATTTTTTAGCCGCTGGTGTTCAAGCACCAAAACCTTCCACTTATTTCATAGGGAGGTGGGAATCATCTTATGGGATATCCACTAGCTTGGAGGACTCCCTATCCTTGAAGAAATGTACGAATAGTTTCTCCCAGTAGCCATTACCTAGAATGAAACTGACCATGTGTACCCTTTGACAAGGATTTTATTGGTCATGGCAAAGGGATTACTCAATCATCCCCTCCAGGATTGATCTCACATCCCATTCGAGGTGTGGATAGGGTCATTCTTGCAGGATAATATACCCAAGATGAGGGCTCACCTCATCTGAACTCATCCATCTTGTTAGTCCCTCCAAACTCCAGGTTCATATTATGCTACCCTTAAAGAGGGACTATATACCACATAGGGATATGAGCTTCAATCAAACATATCACCTATTCTTAGACTAGAAGTTTTCTTTTCCATGTTTTTCAGCAGATGGATTTTCCCATCCTACGACGTATACATCGAGGTTAGGGCCTATACTTTGATGATGGAAGCCACACTAGCAGAGAGTCTTCACATTAATTTGGACCTTCTTACCCTCACCTGGCATTATGAATTGTTGGGAAAAATATAGGAAGGTAGGCCCCCACATCGTCTCAGTGGACTGTTTCAATTTCTATATGGTTTAATGGCAGAACATTTCCCCTATTATGAATATCGGCATACTACAAAGGTTCCTCATTCTAACTTTCAACCCGTGATTCTCAACATTATCTTTGTTCGTCCTAAGACTCTAAGTGTTATTGATTCGGTTGGGTTGTTGAACGATGCTTCTCATTTCTCATTCGCACTGCATCCTACCCCTCATGGGTCATTGAGATGTGGCAGGGACAGTTCTTTAGAGTAATGTTCATATCTCATTGTGCTTTGGGATGGGATTCTCACTGTTCTTATAGATCGAGTAGTCATTCGTGGGCCATACCTCTCCTACTGGTTTTCCAGGTAATTCAAATCCCTTCAATAGACTGCACTACTTCTGATTGTTCAATTAAGGGGGGAGTCTCACCCTGTAGTTCTTTGCCAATTATGGCTCATCATGATGCATGAAGGTGTTTCTATAGAAGTTATCATTCTTAACACGACATATTTAAATTTTATGTCATTAGAGTATGCTCGACTTTGTGTGTATTGTTACCCCAATGGGATGTTAAAAGAACTAGTTCATCAATTGTAGAAAGATTTAACTATTTCCTTCCCCGTCCTTTCCCCATTAACAATGCCACACATTACTTCTACTATGAAAATTGAAACAACTACGCCTTCTACTTTCTTCCCTACAATGGACACGATGGATAAACCACATGTTCATGCCCTTGTAGTAAGAATACACTCAGTTCATCATCAGAAACTTCTGGGAGGGGACTCATCGGTAAAACCTATCTCATTGGGGAGTGATTTAGACTTCTCCCCTCCTGCAGATACCGCCCAAGACCTTAATGAGGATAGCACCAGTAGAGTATCACTGATCACCCTAGAAGTTGCGGATAGTCCTCCGCATCCGACTCCAACAATTGAACCATCTGAGGGAAAAGAAAGTCTCCCATCTTGGATGACCTATCGTAGGTGCCTTCCCACTCCTGTGACAACACTTCCTGCTTATAGACACGTGGTGGTGGTGGAGGGTCAAAGTGTTGGTGTTGCGGTGAGGCACCAGGTAGTGCGAAAGTATGCATGGCTCCAGTTATGTTCTCTTTCCACAGAGACACTTATGGCCAATTTTGTTGACGAGGGTTACAATTTACAGTAGTTATTCACCAAGCTAGGTTTCATTGTCTTTGATTATTGGCACATACAACTCCTTTTCTACCAAATCATCATTTCCTTGGAATACATTTCCTCTTATGAGGACAAGCTAACCAAGCTAAATTCTTCCCATCACCAGGTGGTGAACTTATGAGATGTTTTAGAAGAATTTGATTATCTAACGGCCGAGGAGGTGAAGGCCTGTGATTTGGTGGAAACCCAATAGGAATAGGTACAGGAGTGAAAATCCCACATAGAAAGGTTGAGGGATCAACTAGCCTCTTTACATTCCAATTATGAAATCATCTAAAAGAAAGGATGGGACCATAAAATTGTTCTAGAGCGGGTGCGTCTGATGGTCAAGGCTGAAATGAAGGAGAGAGATTATTTGGAGAAAACTATTGACGACATATGGAAATCACTTTCCTTCCTTCTGGAAAGGGATAATGGAGCCTTTTTTAGTTCTATCCCAAATCCTGATATGTACTCTTCCCCCTTCTTTTTCTTTTGATAGTTTGGAGAGACTCCGAATTGGGGATGCTCCTCCATTTTTGTTGAACTCAATGAAAATGATTTTACTTTAAATACTCTTTCTTTGCCTTTTACTATCATGTAAATTGATCATAATCAATCATATAAACATCATTTCAATTAAGTATTAATTTTAAACCATGATTTGAAACCTTTTAAACTAAAATAATCGAATCAGACTCTAATTTTTTCCTGAGCCGCAGGACTCAGAGAGCGTAGTTCAACTATTGCTATAGTTTTATGGAATAATTCATGAACTTTTGTGTCTTTTTCATTATTACCCTAATTTTTTCCTAATCCTTCTTGAAATGGTCTTAGTGGGCATTACTTGACTTTTTCTTAGGCCGCCCTTTGTGGGTTTTCGACCTAATAAGCTTTATTCCTTTTTTGATGGTTCAACGTTTTTTTACAAACCAATACTCGACTTTTACCCAGAGGTTCCTTCTACAGATTTTCCATTGGGAAACTATGGCATCTATTTCCCTAGTAGTTCACAGTCCTCCCATTCAAATTTATTACTGATGTTTTAGGTTGAACAACTTTGACCAAACTTAACGGGGCAAGGCCCTGAATTGGGACCGTTGGCCAAGAATGTTCTAATATCCTTCAGACATGGACTAGGGATTTTTTTTACCATAGATTTATGAGTTTGGACATACATGAGGCTCAGGATCCATTTTAGGCGTATAGAGATAGTAGAGGACTCTCCTGGGAAAAATTTTTCATTTGATTGATGGCCATTTTTGTGGGCAACATATGTAGAGCCACTAAGGCATGATGTGCATAGTCAAACAAAGGTATCCATAGGACACTATCCTTCCATTTCTAATGTCCTGGTAGGGTTATGCAAAATTTTGAATTTATTTTGATGTTAGGAGCCACAGTGGGTGGTTGTCCTGAGTAGTGGTGTCTGAAAACATTAGGGACATTCAGGTCATCTTTGAGTGGACAACTGTTCCTGCACAGCTCTTACTTTCATGGGGAGATTTGTTGAATGGTCAGTTTAGTTAAGAGTCCTTTTTATGTCAGAGGCATTTGAAAAAAACAGTGTGTAATCCATTATCCAGGAGTTTTCCAAATCCATGGTGTGACAGGACATGAATGTCATTTGATCATATGAAATCTTGGAAAAGACTCTCCTAAGGATGGATTTGGCTTTGATTTATGGTCTTTTTGTAGGAAACATATGCAGAGCCACTAGGTCATGATGTGTATAGTCAATCAAAGGTGTATGTAGGACACTGACCTTCCGTCTCTGACGGCCATTGAGGATTATAGGGATTGGGAACTTTATGACTACGGTATGTGACCTTAGACAAGGGGTGAACCTGAACACAAAAAGGGGTATTTTAGCTGAACTTCTTCAGGGTAAACCCGGAAACAAGTGGGGGCACTCTTCTTTTTTATACGAATCAACTTTGCATATATAGATGGAGTATCTTTAGAAACCTTAAAAGGGGATAGAGATGAATCAGGACCACATGTTCTGATATATCTGGGATGTGTGTGGGGAGGAAAATGTAAACCATGACTTTGAGGGACCTTGAATCATTAAGTATGGAATGAGGATTAGAATCCATTGGGCGTACTGAGATAGGAGATGACTCTCCTGGGGACGAACTTTCCTTTGATTGATGGATTTTTTTGTGGTCAACGTATGCAGAGCCACTGGGGCATGATGTGCATAGTCAAACAACGGTGTATGTAGGACACTGGCCTTCCATCTTAGATGGCCATGAATGATTATGGGGATTCAAGATTTATCAAATCATGGAGTTTGAGATATGACAAGAGTGTATCCTGTCATATTAGGTACATTTGGGATGTGATTTACTCATGGAATCAGGTGTCCCTTATATAGATATGATTCGTACATAGGGTGAGGAATTCATTCCATCTTTGGGGTACCTGGTCATTTAACATTGTATGGCCAGGATGTGGGGTTCCTCTCAGGGAAGGAAACTGTGACATGCCTTTTAGGGTCGTGCTTCTAGGACCAGATTCATGGACTTTTTTTCCATAATGTCATGATGGATCTCTTGATAAGATCTGTAAGCTCATGTGAGCTTTTCTCGGTGTGAGAAATAAGGGATTATGAGGATTACAGGTCATTAACTAGGAATAGAAAAATCAACATCAGAGGGAACTTTGGGATTAAAACCTTTCTATGCAGTTTAATGTCATATAGCAAGGATGATTTTGGACTTGTAGTTTAATGTCGTGCGGTGAGGACATAATATTGTGCAGTTTAGAGTCTTGCAGTGAGGAAGATCATGTTTTCATAAATATATTTAATAGATTTGAGTTAATGGAGATCAGGATTCTCTGGAATTCCCTAGACATGAGTGATGATAGAAGGTGTAAACTATATTCATGGGGGAAACTCAAATCATGAGGTATGACATGGGGCTTGGAATCCATTTGGCATACTGAGATAGGAGAGGACTCTCCTGTAGAATAATTTTCCTTTAATTGATGGCCATTTTTGTGGGAAATGTATACAGAGCCACCAGGGCATGATGTGCATATTCAACCAAAGGTGTCTGTAGGACACTGGCCTTCCCTCTCATATGGCCTTGAATGATTATGGGGATCCAATTTTTCCCAGGGTCTGGAGTTTGAAAAATGGGAGAGATGTGCCTGGGAACGTGAGAAATATCCAGATTGTGGTTACCCATGAACTACTGAAGCTTCCACATAGGTCTAACTCATATGTATAGGGAAAGTAGGATCATTTGACTTATCATGAGTGGGGGCATGTGTGGGGTCTTGTGAAACTGAGAACTGGTCCACACATAACTCTTGAAGAATTTCACAGTTTATTATCATGAGATTAGGACCTTTCTTGGACTCCCCGTACAAGTTTGTCCTATGTATGGGGGAAAAGGGGTATTTTTTTATGTTGGCTGGGCCAGGATGCCAAATCCAGGCATCACTACGTATCCTTCGAGGGAAGGAATCAACCCACACATAGTTCTTAATGTTCCTTACAAATGTTTTCTTGATGTGTGGGGACATTTGAGGTCATTTTTTCATTTTCTATGATGGCTAGGCCAGGATTCCAAATACTATCGTCACTACATATCCTGCGACAGTAAAAATCAAGTCTCACGTAGTTCTGAAAATTCCCTGTACCAATCTAGCTCGGTCCATATGTAGGAACATTTTTGTTTCATTTTCTATAGGTGATGTGTCTACCATATCTAACTATAATTCATTTGTGTAAGAGAATCCTTACCACTGATCCTAAGCTCACATGAGTTATACTCGTTGTGAGAAACAAGGAGTGGACATAGGGTCTCCTTCACAAGTGCGGGGAGGTAGAGAATATTATGGGGGCGTTTTTTTATGGGGGTTGGGTCAGGATCGAGGATCGAGGAGTTGCTACATATCCTATGAGGGCAAGAATCAAGTCGTACATAGTTCTATAATTTTCCTATACTGATTTGGCTCAGTCATAGGGGTAGGGGAATCTTCATTCTATCCATTATGGTTGCCAGGTCTACCATGTTTCTCTATAGTTTTATTTCGTAAGAGAATCCCTATCATTGATCCTAAGATCATGTGAGTTATACTCGATGTGAGAAATAAAGAGTGATAAGGGTTTCCCTTATGGATACAGGTATATATGGGGCATAATGGAGGCATTATTTTTTGTGGGGGTCGGGCCATGATCTAGGATCGAGGCATCGCTACGTATCCTTCAAAGGCATGAATCAAGACATACATAGTTCAGTGAGAGATCATGCAGTTTATTGTCATGCGATTAGGATTATTTGTGCCATGTAGTTTAACATCTTATAGTAAGGACATGAGTCAGAGTTTAATTTCATGTTTCCGAGATGAGTTCCTTACTGTTTAAAATCATGTAGATGTTGGATCGAATATGTATATATGTATGTCTATTAGATGGAACAATACAAGAGGGGGGTGAATTCTAGGTTTAAAAACCTTTGATTTTTAGCAACTAAGAGATTAGTTTAAATGATCTTAAAATAATACAAATACAAACACCAACAAATGTATTGAATATAAAATGGTATGATGTATTGTAATACTAATGTAATGTAAAACAATTGTATTTAAGATGAACATAATAATCAGAGTAATATAAAGATGAATGATTCTACCTTAAAGAGTATAGAATCAATCAATAGAATATGTAATAGAATGATTGTAATTGAAACAATTACAATTGAATATGTAAAGAAGAAAGGAAACAATACAAATTCCTTTCTAATACAAGTAACAGCGGAAATGTAAAAGTATTACAATTCTTTTGACCCAAAGAGAAGGGTTGTCCTTTCACCTAGGATAAAAGGTCTGTCTCACCAACACCTTGGTAAGCCCTCGATACAAAGATCGGTACGTCCGTCTGCCTATCCCCGAAAGCCCTCGATACGATGATCGGTTCATCCGTCTGCCTATCCCCGACAGCCCTCGATACGATGATCGGTTCGTCCGTCTGCCTATCCCTGGCAGCCCTCGATTTTGTAGGTAATCGGCACCTCTGTCTTTCAATCACTTGAAAGCCCTCAATACGATGATCGGACACACAAAGCACAAGGTATGAGAGAAGTCACAACATCTCTCTCTAAAACAAAGTATCACAATTGTATCACGCTTGTTCTCAGTTGTCAAAATCCTTGCTCTCAACTTCAAATGACCTCCTATTTATAGGCTTTGGGTTCCAATGGTCACATTTCCTCCAACGGTCATATTTCTCCGAAAACCTCAGAGGGACTTGGACACCTAGCATTATAACGGTCATATTGAAACAGAAAGCACAACATCGTTTTGATTAGTTTTTAACTACCTCAACAACATCGTATTGGTTAGAACAAGATATATGAAAAAGATAAACATGAGTATGATTTATAATGAAGCATGTGTTTTTGACAAAGTACTAAAACAAGTATGAAATGAAAGATATGAGTAGCAGAGTTAATACAATTTCCAAATTCAGTACGATCATCATGGTTAGTACGATCAGCATGTTCAGTACGATCAGCATGTTCAGTACGATCAGCATGTTTAGTACGATCAGTATGGTCAGTACGATCAGCATGGTCAGTATGATCAGCATGGTCAGTATGATCAGCATGTTCAGTACGATCAGCATGGTCAGTATGATCAACATGGTCAGTATGATCAGCATGGTCAGTACGATACGATTAAAAAGACATTTGTGATTTCCAAAACAAAATATAGAAGTAAAAAAGATAACTTTTGACCCAACAATCTCCCCCTTTTTGGAAAGCACAACACAAAAAGTAAATATAACAAGAAATACTTATCTCCCCCTGAGTTATTGGAATCTCTTCTGAATAAGAGATTTGAATACAACTAACTCCCCCTTATGTGTACTTTCCTAAGGATTGTATTCGTAGATTTCCCTTAAGTGTTGTAAAGCATTTTGCCCTTTTATAAAACATTCTCCCCCTTTGTAAACATTCTCCCCATTTGTGATTTACAAAAAGAAAGGAGTACACTTGAATTATCTGAAAGTGTTAGAAAAAGAATACAATAAAATGGATAAAATATATTTCATTTCAGTAACAAACAAGACCAAACTTGAAAACAAATACAAGCCACTTGTTTTATCTTTCCTTATCCTTTTTGATCAACTCATGAATAACTGCCTTCATCTTTTTTATCTCCTTCTTGTCTTCAGAAATAGCATCACCTTGAGACTTGAGAAGGTCTTGTTGATCGGCAAAGAGTTGATCCTGATTTATGATTGTCTCTTCCTGAACTTTGATTACTTCTTCAAGAGTATCAATTCTGTTTTTCAAATTCTTGTTATCTTTGGATAACACAGAATTTTGTTTCTTCAACAAAACCACTTCATCCTTGAAAGTTGAAACCTTCTAAAACTCAGCTTGAAAGGCATTCATTCTCTCCTGCAAGTCTTTTACTGAAGGAACATTGGCTCATTGAGAAGACAAAAGATTCAACCTTTCAACTGTTTCTTTATCTAGCTTATTGAAAGAAATTGCAAGGTCATTTGACAACCTTCTTATATCTTCAATTTCTAACTCATGATAATTGACTGAGCTCTCTGTTTTGTATGACCACTTGGTCATCTTATTGCAGGCCTTTTTATGGGCAGCCGAACTTTCTGAAAGGACCTTCAAATCAGCTTCGACTGACAAAACTTTCTTTCTCAATTCTTTTACAGAGCCAAACTTCTTCTTTTGATTGTCAGTAATGAAATCAATCTTCCCTTCCAGCCTAGGGAAATAAGGAATTGTCTTCTCAACCCTTCTCAAAACATGGACAATGTAATCACTCTTCTTGAGAGAGATTGTATGGTCTGAATCAGTATCTTCATCGTACGAAGCCAGTTCATTCGAACGGCTTGAATCAACAACTGGTTGTTTTCCTTTTTCTTTTTCTTTCTGCTTTCTTTATTCTTCCACTCTATCACTAATGACAACAACTTTATCAGTGTGAGAGGATTCAGCACCTTGCTTTTCTTGGGATGAAATTCTATCTAGAGTTCATGCTTGATCGGCATGAGGGACTTGTTGAACACCTTCACTTAGCTTTTGAACTGATTCCTCCCTACTTTTCTTCGAACTTTGAAGGAATTATAAAAGAAAATATCCTTCCTCCTCTTCCACTTCTTCTATCTCTTCCATCATTTGTTTTCATTTTTCTTTCTCAGGAAGATTCTGTACGATGGGCTCTTGATGCACTTCTTCCGTCAGTTGAGCACTAGCATCCTCAACCATTTTTAAGACTTTCAAGATGTTAAAGTCTTGAGCCTTTCTTTTTAACACAGTTTTCTTTTTCCTTTTAGCCTTAAGGGTTTCTTCTACCCTTATTCTTTCTGCAAAAGCCTCAGCTGGGTCAAGACCGAACTTTGGATCACATTCCTTTCTCTATTCCTTATCCTTTCTCCATTTGGCTACAACCTCCTTACTATACTTTGGCTTCTTCTTAGGCTTTGAACTGGTTTGAGGATCAGACTTTTGAGTAATACCAGTAGATTGAATGCCTTTGGCTGGTATAGGTGCTGATTGATTCTGAGGAGATTCAACTTCGACATCCTTAACAAAAAGTTTTGAATTCTGATCAAAACAAACATTCAACTTCTTCATAGTACTTTTGATAATCCAGGAAGTTTTTAGATCTATCAGGGTTCCTTTGAAAGGGATGTTGCAAAACTTCATACTCTCAAGAATAAACTTCGTAAGAATGGCTGGATACATAATCAAATGAGATTTGATTTCCCCTGACTTCACATTCTTAATTGTTTCGAAAACATACCCCATGAGATTCACTTTTCTCATGCTAACAAGATAGTCCAACATGAAGATAGCAGATAATTTCAGAGTTTCTCTATCCCCTCTCCTTGGGATAAGAAAACCTTGCATCCATAAAGTCACAAACCGATTGTTCGGAGAAAGATGAGCCACTTTTCTCTTCTCTTCATTTATAACAAACAAATACTTTTCAGTACTTTCTCTATTAAACGTACCGACTTCCTCTGGTAGTTTATGAGATGGACAGAATGAATCCCCTTCTGTTGGGACATTCAGAAAATAAGCCACTTGTTTCATAGACATAGATAACTTTCTATCGTACACAGCAAAATTGATAGTCATATTCTTGTCAAAAGATACGGTTTTATAGAACTGACAGACTTTATCAAAGATAACTGGGTCTTGAGAAACAGGCTTTTCAACACACAAATGCTCCCATCCTTGAAACAAGATAATCCTCTTGATAGTAGAATCATACGAATCATAGAAGTCTCGGGAGACTAACCTTTCCCTTAAAAGGTTTTTTTTCTGAGAAAGCCTTTGAAGACATATCGACAGGAGTGTTGGCAGAAGACTGAGACATAAGGATGCTACCGATGAAAGATCGTACGATGATTTAAAACAATGAGGCATAGATTTTTCGTAGATCCTGAAAAAAACGATGTGGGTTTGGGGATAGGGGGGCTATTTATAGGGGATACAGGGATGACCGTTGATCTTCTACGGTCAGTATTAGAGGAAAAAAGATCAATGGTTAGGATTAAACGAAAGAAAAAAAATAAAAAAAATGGAAAGTACATGCCGGAGAACGTAAGGTAGTTGTTGGTTTTAGTAGATCTAAAACGAATACACAACCGTATGGAATAAAATAAAACTACATACCAATGGAAAACAAAGTCTTTACCATTAACTGACAGGTCGATGGAAAACAATCTTGTTACCATCATCGGTCGATACGATGGAAAAGAAAATCATTACCATCATCGGTCGATACGATGGAAAAGAAAATTATTACCATCATCAGTCGATACGATGGAAAAGAAAATCATTACCATCATCGGTCGATATAGTGGAAAAGAAAATCATTACCATCATCGGTCGATATGATGGAAAAGAAAATCATTACCATCATCGGTCGATACGATGGAAAAGAAAATCATTACCATCATCGGTCGATATGATGGAAAAGAAAATCATTACCATCATCGGTCGATACGATGGAAAAGAAAATCATTACCATCATCGGTCGATACGATGGAAAAGAAAATTATTACCATCATCGGTCAATACGATGGAAAAGAAAATCATTACCATCATCGATCGATAAGATGGAAAAGAAAATCATTACCATCATCGGTCGATACGATGGAAAAGAAAATCATCACCATCATCGGTTGATACGATGGAAAAGAAAATCATTACCATCATCGGTCGATATGATGGAAAATAAAATCATTACCATCATCAGTCGATACGATGGAAAAGAAAATCATTACCATCATCGGTCGATATGATGAAGTATATAATACAATAAAACTGTCAATACGATAAACAAATAGGTATATATTACGATAAAATTGTCAATACGATAAACAGATAGGTATATATTATGATAAAACTGTCAATACAATAAACAGATAGGTATATATTATGATAAAACTGTCAATACGATAAACAGATAGGTATATATTACGATAAAACTGTCAATACGATAAACATATAAACAAAAAAAACACATATCAGGAGAGTAAAAGATCATAAGATAAAAATAAACAAACAAAACATAGTAAAAGATGTCCTCCCCCTTTCAAAAGGAGTTATTTAATGTTAGGAGAATTGTAAAACATGAAGTAGATATGAATGATTATTTTAATTTAATCATTCCTATCTTCTGTTTTATAAACTCAAACCTATCGGAAGGTAATGGTTTTTTAAAAATGTCAGCAAGTTGTTCTTTCATTCCGATAAATTGTAAAACGATGTCTCCTTTTTGTGTGTGATCTCTAAGAAAGTGATGCCTAGCATCTATGTGTTTTTCACGAGAGTGGTGTGCTGGGTTCTTACTAAGAGCTATGGCACTAGTATTATCACAAAGAATTTGAGTTTTGGACAAACTCAATCCATAGTCAGTGAGTGTGTGTTGCATCCACAATACTTGAGCACATCAACTTCCAGCTGCTACATATTCAACTTCAGCAGTGGATAGTGCTACTGAGTGTTGTTTCTTACAGGACCAAGAAACCAGAGAATCTCCTAAGAAATGACATGTTCTAGATGTACTTTTTCTATCCATTCTACAACCACCAAAGTCAGCATCTGAAAAACTTTTTAAGACAAAATCATTCCCAGAAGAGTAAAAAAGACCTAAATCCATAGTGCCTTTTAAATACCGAAAGATTCTCTTTACGGCTTTTAAATGAGACTCTTTTGGATTAGATTGATATCTCGCACATAAGCATACAGAAAACATTAAGTCAGGTCGACTAGCTGTCAAGTATAGCAAAATTCCTATCATACCTCTAAAGATTGTTTGATCTACTGGTTTCCCAGTTTCATCAAGATCAAGTGTATTTGAGGTACCAATTGGAGTGCTAATACTTTATGTTTTGTCATATCCATACTTTTTGAGTAAATCTTTTATATACTTATGTTGAGATATATAAGTTCCTTCTGGTTTTTGAGAAATTTGAAAACCTAAAAAGAATGTTAACTCACCCATCATACTCATTTCAAACTCAGATTTCATTAAATTTGCAAAATAATCAGTTAAAGATTTCTGAGTTGATCCAAATATGATGTCATCAACATAGATTTAAACAATAAAAACATTTTTATTTTCCATTTTTATAAAAAGGGTTGGATCTGTTGTACCTTTTGTATAATTGTTTTGTAAAAGAAATCATGTAAGTCTATCATACCACGCTCTAGGGGATTGTTTAAGACCATATAAAGCCTTGGTAAGTTTAAAAACATGATCAGGATGTTTTGGGTCTTGAAAACCAGGAGATTTTCGACAAAAACTTCTTCTTGAACAAAACCATTTAGAAAAGCACATTTTACATCCATTTGAAATAGTTTGAAATTGAAATATGCTGCAAAGGATAATAGAATATGAATAGATTCAAGTCTAGCTACAGGAGCATATGTTTCTTCATAGTCTATTCCTTCTTGTTGATTATAGACTTTAGCAACAAGTCTTGCTTTATTTCTTACAATGATTCCATTTTCATTACATTTGTTTCTGAAAACCCATTTTACACCAATTACAGTTGTTTCTTTAGGTTTATCAACTAAAGTCCAGACTTGATTCCTTTAAAATTCATTTAGTTCATCTTGTATTTCTTTGATCTAATAATCATCACCTAAGGCCTCACTTGTACTTTTAGGTTCAAATTGGGAACTAAAAACAAGATTTTCTATTTCATTTCTTAAGGAATTTATGGTCCTTACAGGTTGATTTACATCACCAATGATGTTATCACTGGGATGATTCCTAAGAAACAATTGATTTGGGTTTTGTAAAACCTGTTCATAAACATATGGTAGAAAATATTCTATGGTAAATGTTTCAGGAATACTTCCTTGAACATTTTCCTTATCAGAGTGATCTTCTAATAGAGGTTGATAAACTTTTTTAGAAAACACATCCGAGGATGTAGGATTTGGTTGGTTGAAAATAAAAGGATAAGATTCATCAAATTTGACATGTACTGTTTCCTCAACAATACAAGTATTTTTATTGAAAACTCTATAAGCCTTAGAGGTTGTAGAATAGCCTAGAAAGATTCCTTCATCGGATTTTGGTGCAAATTTATGTAGATTATCTTTTGTATTCAGAATGAATACTTTGCATCCAAAAACTTTGAAGTACGGAACTTTAGGTTTCCGGCTAGTCCATAACTCATAAGGGGTTTTATTAAGAAATGGTCTAGTTAAAACACGATTTATAGTATAATAGGAAGTACTAACAGCTTCAGCCCAGAAGTGTTTAGCAATTGAGTATTCACTCAACATGGTTCGAGTTATTTCCTGAAGAATACGATTTCTTCTTTCAACAACACCATTTTGCTGAGGAGTTCTTGGAGCTAAGAAATTGTGAGTAATACCTTTCTTACTACAAAAAGTTTCAAAATATGAATTTTGAAATTCACCACCATGATCACTATGAATAGTTATCAATGGTAGGTTTTTCTCATTTTTAACTTGGTCTCTAAATGTTTTGAAATAGGAAAAGGCTTCAGATTTCTTTGTGAGAAAGTAGACCCATGTAAATCTAGTAAAGTCATAAACTAAAACAAATACATAGTATTTGCCTCCAATGATTCCAGTTTGTGTAGGACCAAAAAGATCCATATGCACTAGCTGTAATGCATTAGATATTAAAACTTCATTAATTGATTTAAAGCTAGTTTTATGTTGCTTTCCAAATTGACAAGGATCACGAACTTTTGAAGAATCATATCTAAGATCTAGTAGTCCTTTCACAAGTCTTTTCTTTGAAAGTTTACTAAGATTTCTCAGATTACAGTGTCCTAGTCTTCTATTCCATAGCCAAGATTGGTCTTCTATTGCACTTAAGCAGGGTAAGTTTTGGCTCCTAAGGTCTTCTAAGTTAATAGTGTAAAAATTCTCTTGCCTATGGAAAGATAGAATGAACTCATCCTTGGAATTGTGAACTAGACACTTATCATTTATAAAATTCACAAGGTAACCTTCATCACATAATTGAATTATGCTGATGAGATTGTGCCTAAGACCTTTAACAAACAAAACATTTGAAATAAGAACTTTTCCAAGAAAAATGATATTACCTATACCAACAATCTTTCCTTGAGCATTATCTTCGAAGGTAACTTTTCCACCTTTTGTTTTGATAACCTTTTAAAAGAGATCTTTGTTTCCGGTCATGTGTCAGGAAAAACCACTATCCATGTACCAAATGTTCTTATTGGTACACTTCTCATTTTCCTAAAAAAGAAACAATTAGTTTTTCGGAATCCAAACATGTTTGGATCCAGAAGAGTTAGATAAAAGAATTTTAGGAATCCACATTTGTTTTGCAAAATGAGCTTTATGAAATCCTAAATATTGAGTTCTGTTAAGAGAACAATCTCTTCTCTAGTGTCCTCCACATTGACACTTAGAACAAAAAGAGGTTTTTTGAGAAAAAAATAGTTATTACTAAAAACAGGTTTGGAATTATCAAAGTTTTCCTTTCCATGAGTAAAGTTTGACAAACATTTTTTCAAGGAAAAAATTTCTGACTTTAATTTTAAAACCAAATTCTTATTTTCCAAAACATTTTAATTTGAACTAGAGTTAGGCTCTAAAATATTTTTCTTTGAAATTACATTTTCAAGATCCTTAGAAATTTTATCCTTATCAGTTTTGACTTTCTCAAGGTTTTTTAAGATACTTTCAAAATCATAAGTTTTCACATCAAGATCCTTAGAAAGATCCAATACTTCTTTAGTCAAGATTGAAATTCAAGAATTTTCTTTCGCAAGATTTTTATTGAGTTTAGAATTTTCATTTTCAAGTAATTTAGAAAACCTAGATACTTCTTCAAAATAAGGTAATGTATCATCTTATGATGATGAAGATTCATCATTTTAAGATTCATAATATCTATTATCAGTATAATTTGAATTCAAAGAGACATTCGTAATAGCTTCAGCATTGTGTACCTTATCCATGAGACATTGATCTTCAATTGGTAGTCTGGCTAGAAGTCCAATGTTTCTCTATCCTGAGGACTCATATTCTGAAGAATCATCTGAAGAATCACTACCACTTGCACTACCCGTATCATTTGCCTTCAGGATTTTCTTTGTCTTATAAAACCTTTTCTTGTTTCTTTCAGAGTGTTTCTCCTTTCTGTCTTTCTTTTTCAATAAAGGACAATCAGGACTTATATGTCCTTCTTTCTTACATTCATAACAAGTTACCTCTGAATCTTTCTTATCTTTCCTATCTTTCTTTTTGAATCTATATTGAAAGTCTTTCTTTCCCACAATATTGTTCATTCTTCGAGCAAGATTGGCTAACTCATTATCCAAAAGATTACAATCACTTGAATCAGATATAACAACTTTCTTGGCTTTAGACCTTGTAAGACTTTCAAGTGTTTTAGCTTTAGATAAAAAGGCTACACTTCCATTACCATTCTTATTCTTGTTGAAATCATCATCTCTCTTTATTCTTGTTTCATGCTGTAGAAGATTTCCAAAGAGTTCATCAAGAGTAATCTGGGAAACTTTTCTATTTTCATCAATAGCTGTCCTTTTTTACTCCCATTAATTTGGCATTATATCTATAATCTTATCAACAAGAGATTAATCATCAAGACCTTTTTCACCCATGGATTGTAATCTGTTGACAATTTTCATAAACCTTTGTTGCACTTTACATACTGGCTCTACATAAGGAAAAAAAATCCATGATACTCTGCACGAAGCATTTCTCTCCTTGTTTCTATAACCTTGGATGTTCCAAAGTGAGTGACTTCCAATTTCTTCCAAATGCAGTTGGTTGCTTCACATGAAGATATCTGACTATATATATTCCTGGTCATAGAGCATAATAAAGTATTTCATACCTTGTAATTCAGTTGATATTCTTGCTTCTCTTGGTTAGTGAAAGTACTGACTTCTTTGTCAGGAATTTTGTAACCTCCAGTAAGCATAATAAAATTGTCTACGCCAGTATTGATAACGAACATCTTCATACGATCTCTCCAATACTCATAATCATTTCCATCAAAGATAGGTGGTCTAGAAGGATTCAGATTGTCTATTGACCCAATATTCATTCCTACCATCTAATACAACAAAAACTTTTCCACTCCACACGTTAGTGTAGTAAGTAGTTAAGATAGTAATACGAAAGAAATAAAGCTAGTAATACAAATCAGTGGAAAACATCCTCTGATACCAATTGTTAGATCGAATATGTATATATGTATGTCTATTAGATGGAACAATACAAGAGGGGGGGTGAATTGCAGGTTTAAAAACCTTTGAGTTTTAGCAACTAAGAGATTAGTTTAAATGATCTTAAACTAATACAAATACAAACACCCACAAATGTATTGAATATAAAAAGGTATGATATATTGTAATACTAATGTAATGTAAAACAACTGTATTTAAGATGAACACAATAATCAGATTAATATAAAGATGAATGATTCTACCTTAAAGCGTATAGAATCAATCAATAGAATATGTAATAGAATGATTGTAATTGAAACAATTACAATTGAATATGTAAAGAAGAAAGGAAAAAATACAAATTCCTTTCTAATATAAGTAACAATGGAGATGTAAAAGTATTACAATTCTTTTGACCCAAAGAGAAGGGTTATCCTTTCACCTAGGATAAAAGGTATGTCTCACCAACACCTTGGTAATCCCTCGATACAAAGATCGGTACGTCTGTCTGCCTATCCACGGTAGCCCTCGATACAATGATCAGTTCGTCCGTCTGCCTATCCCTGGCAGCCCTCGACACGATGATCGGTTCGTCCATCTACCTATCCCCGACAGCCCTCGATTTTGTAGGTAATCGGCACCTCTGTCTTTCAATCACATGAAATCCCTCGATACGATGATCGGACACACAAAGAACAAGGTATGAGAGAAGTCACAGCATCTCTCTCTAGAACAAAGTATCACAGTTGTATCACGCTTGTTCTCAGTTGTCAAAATCCTTGATCTCATCTTTAAATAACCTCCTATTTATAGGCTTTAGGTTCAAACGGTCACATTTCCTCCAACGGTCATATTTCTCTGAAAAACTCGGAGGGACTTGGACACCTGGCATTATAACGGTCATATTGAAACAGAAAGCATGACATCGTTTTGATTAGTTTGTAACTAACTCAACGGCATCGTATTGTTTAGAACAAGATATATGAAAAAGATAAACATGAGTACGATTTATATTGAAACATGTGTTTTTTACAAATTACTAAAACAAGTATGAAATGAAAGATATGAGTAGCAGAGTTAATACAATTTTCAAATTCAGTACGATCATTATGGTCAGTATGATCAGCATGTTCAATACGATCAGCATGTTCAGTACGATCAGCATGGTTAGTATGATCAGCATGGTCAGTACGATCATCATGGTCAGTACGATACGATTAAAATGACATTTGTGATTTCCAAAACAAAATATAGAAGTCAAAAGATAACTTTTGACCCAACAGTAGAGAGGAAAATGACTCAATGTTTAGGGTCATAGATCTTGGACCATCACATCATGGTTCAATGTCATGTTTCATGGACTAATACTGTATAGTTTAACTTCATGTGGTCAGTAAAATGGATCATAGTTTATGATCATAGAGTTTGGACCATGTAATGGATTTACTGTTACTCATAGTTTAAGGTCTTGGAGTTTGGACCTTAGCATGAGGGTATTATAAATCATAGTTTAGGGTCATAGATCTTGGACCATAGCATTAGGGTATTATAACTCATAGTTTAGGGTTGTAGATCTTGGACCATAGAATCAGGCTATTATAACTCATAGTTTAGGGTCTTAGATCTTGGACCATAGAATCAGGGTATTATAACTCATAGTTTAGGGTTGTGGAGCTTGGACCATATCATGGTGTATTACTACGCAAAATACCTCTTCAAGAACTTTGTTTTTGTGGGAGCCGTGATGAGTTGTCCATCTATTGATATCAGGGTGTATGATTCATTGTAATAGACCCTATATATTAAATATGTTCCTTCCCACTTTGGTTCAAGATTTGGGTTCTTATTACTAAGTATCATCGGGGTTTTGAGGACTAACATCATTTCTCCTTTGTAGAAAGATCAAAGGTGGACCTTTTTATTGAAGGCTCGTGTAATCTGATTTTGGTATATTTATAAAGTTGTATTTTATTTTATTATTCTTGGATTTAGAAAACTTTATGAGAACCCTTGGATAACTAAGAGTGAAACTAATGATGAGTGATGTTATAGTTATATTATACATTGATAGTTCCATTAGCATAGAGTATTCATTGGATAGGGGATTATTCTCTCAACAATTTTATTTTAGTTGGGTGTATGGGATGTTTGTATCACATTGATATGCTATCATGTATGATTCTAGGAGTTAATCCCTTGGATATCTCCTTAGGAATTTTGGAATTTATCCCATGATTATGAGTGATACTTGATTATTGTTATTTACTTTTATAGTTTTCTATATTTATATATTATATTAATTAAACCTTGTAAATCTATAATTTTTTTTAGAAATGATAGAAATATTATTTTCCATCATTAACTATTTCCATGGAATGAAAAGTTATTTACTTACATATGCATATATTTTCAAACTAAAATTCTATCGTTTTTATACAAATAATTTTTATAGAATCATGGGTAGTATCCTAATAGGAATCAATCTCACACCCTACAAACACACTTTTCTAGGTATGTAGATTTGGTTTATTATTACACTGGTAAAGGTAAATCCCTACTTTGGGATGGTAGAGGAACATGGATTGTGGAGGGTTTATTTGGGTGTTAGTACAGTATAACTAGTACATTACATGGTTTTATGATCAAGATGAAAGGATATTGCTCTATGAAATTTATTCGATGTGTATAGATATATTTTATTGGTTTTTTGTGATAAAAATGTGATAAATATGGTTATATTCTGATTTAAGTAATGTTTTGATTAATATTATGTTAATTATTATTGTATATCATGATATTTTAAAGTGAAAGGGTCTCAGTAAAATTAAAAGTTTTTGGTTGATTAATAACGATGTGTTAAAAATTTAATTGAAGGATAATTTAATTATTTAGATGTTATTACATAATTATATGGGATGGTATTATTTTAATTATTATTTTGAGAGTTATTATCAATAAATAAAAAAATTTAGGAATGAAATGATTTTAAATGATTTGAATATAAAAAGGGATCTCAAAATAAAGGTGCATTTCAAAATGGTATCATTAAATTATGTGTTATTTTTTATAAAAATAGTAGTTTCGTAAAATGATTTTGAGTTGTTTGGATATAGAATATAATAATAATAGATTTTGTAAATTCTTTGGTAAGTATATTAATAAATGGTCTAATCAATAATTTTGTATAAATTATCTTTAATAAAAATTAAAAAGGATTGGTGGATTTTATGAGTTCTTATTCAAACCACATTTTATGAAATAAACAGAAGAATTTTTTTTTAAAATATAAAAAAATATTTTTTTTGGAAACTGAGTAACTTGGTGAAAATCCTTGGAGTGGTTTTTATTTTGAGTATAGAGTGGACGAGCCTTCACTATTTTTAAAATTTATGATCAAAAATTTCTAATTTTGATAAATGAGATATTTATTCTTTTATTTTTATAGTTTACTTTGTATTGATATTTATTTTGGCTCAATTATATGATCATTTTTTTGATTATATGAGTGATGGGATATTTTAGTAAAAGAATACCTTGGATTGTGCATTGGGATGGTATACTTTATAATGTACCCTATTAACTTTTTTCAATGATGGAACATGTCGAAATTTAGTGTCTAAAAATATTTGAAGTTTTTTTAGGGAGTTTTAGAGACTAATTATTAAAATTTAGAATTAATAGAGAGGTTTTAGTAGTTATGCAATTTATAGTACATTGGTAATAATTAAGGTACACATCTAAGCTAATTATGAATCCAAATATAGTGTCTTAACATTGTTAGTTATAAGGTTAGGCTAACTATACATGTCAATTCGATAGAATTACATAGCGAAGTTCATTTTTATCTAATCATGCACTTTAACTATGACTCTACCAATTTTCATATTTTTTATTTTTTTATTGTCTGGCCTCTTAGAGACTGCTTATAAAACTTCATAGGAATTAAAGATAATGTTTATATCTTTCTTAACCTTGTAATTGTTAGTTTCCTTTAGAAAGGTTGGAAATTCATGATTATACATTAGGATATAAATAGTTAATTTATAATGATAGGTTGTTTAACATGGTAGTGAGTGAGACACATAAGATATATTTAAAACTAAAAGAGTGACACTGTAGAGACCCGAAGCTTGACGTACATGGACATTACATTACTTTTGCAGAATACTTAGTACATAACAAAAACACACACACAAGGATCGTAATAGTTTAGTGTCTTTGCAAACTCGGAACGTAATCTTCTAATCGTGGTGAAAGATCTTCAATATCTCCCATAAAGATCTTCCTTTTTTTTACCTAAAACCTTTCTTGATATCCTGGGGAAAAGAAAACATAAAAGGGTGAGCTCAAATTCTCAGTAAGGGTAAACAAAAGAAAATCCATCACATCATATTCATAAGAACATAACTTTTGGAAATCTTAACCTGCAAAAGAGAGCATAATTTCATAACATGGGATAAATCATAGTAGTGAAATGAAATCCCAATAAGCATAACTTAAAACATGAAACTTTGTGGCATACACACATAATCATAGAGAATCATTTCTTGTTAGTCATGACTCATTTCCAAGACTATCTTAGTGGACAAAGTCCCTTTCTGAATCGAGTAACCCTCGTTCCAGTCCTGTTTCACTGAACCGGTATAACCTACCATTCCAGCCATGTCTATCTCATGAGATATAAAATCTTTAACCAATGAATTGGAGGGAGATATATGTCCCACCCATCTTATAATGAATCCTTTCTTATGTGTGCCACATAATCATAAACCATACATCATAGCGTAATCCACGTAATAAAAATGGGATTCTTAAACAACATGACATCATAAAACAATTCATATAAGATAAAGGAATTCATAAAAATATTTCCATCACAACATAATCAAATCCATGTAATAATATGGATAAAAACAGAACCCTTTTATTATCTTAGATGGAAAATAATTTTGATAAAATACTTGAACTCCATTCTTGAGGAAAATATCCTTTCTACTTCAAAAACAGTTTTCCTTTCATAACATGTCATACGACTTTAAAATAAAAGAAGTTAATTAAAAATAAACTTGAAAACTTGTAAAGGAAGCTTCTTGTAAATAATGTTTTAAAAATCCATTCATGCCGTATAAGTTAAAAAAACATTCTTCTCGTACTTTTGTCGGAAAAGTCAAAAAACACCTCGTATGAAAAACGTCAAAAGATTCATTTCATATTTTTTTACTAAAAACTCACCTAGGGTAAAATTGGATTTAAACAATTGTATTTGGATGGAAATAATATTACATATTGAGGAAACATGGATGTGGATGATAAAATACACCCCAGTAAATTTCAATGTATAAACAATCTCGGATAAAAATGAGATTGTGACATTTCCCTTACCTTAGGTCCGATTTGCTTCGTATGTGTCTGAACCTCCTGTATAATGATTTAAATAATTTCATTGACTTATTAAATAATCATATTCATTGTTATGATATCATATATGGTTCACTTATGACATTATATTACCCGTTCTTTTGTAAATTCCATGTTAAAGAAGCGTTTTGGGTAAAATCGTTTCATTTATCGTAGGTGTTTTGACTTGTTGTTCTTGAAATTATTATTACTTATATCATGATCTAAATACTTCCAGAATATAAAATATGATTTATATATCATATATATTCAGTATATATATATATAATAGATAGATAAATGAAATGAAAAACACCGTTCATGGAGACGGTAGTCCGTACGTACGCATGAACGCTGTTTTCCTTTCCTTATTGTCTTGAATGGAAGTAAGTAGATGACATACATATATATATATACATAAATCCAGTAGCTTTATAATGTCATATATTTCATTATTATTTCTTATATATACTTTATAATCATTCTTAAATGGTTAACATGGAGAATGAATCTCATCGCGTCGTGGAGACGGTAGTCCGTACGTACGCACGAGCGATGATATCATTTCCATAAATATTGAATTGAATTGGAGTGGATTATACAATATATCAGAATCAATATGATGTTTTAATAACTATGTATAGTTATTCTTTACACCATTATACCCATCCATGTAAGGTGGTGGTGGAAAATAGATTACACCACGGCGTGGAGACGGTATTCCGTACGTACGCACGCGCGGTGATTTCTTTTTCCGTAGGATGGATAGATGGTGAAATAGGGTTCACTACTGGAAAAAAGGCCTATACCCACGGTTCAAAACCGTGGGTATAGCCCCCAAAACCGTGGGTATAGGCTATACCCACGGTTTTGGGAACCGTGGGCTGGAACGCCGTCGGTATAGGTCCCCAGCCTATACCCACGGTTTTCCAAACCGTGGGTATAGGTGTTCTGCCACCGTGTCAACAAAACATTCCCAATTGCCACGGTGTCAATGGCTTTTACCCACGGTTTCAAAACCGTGGGTATAGATCCTAAAATAAAGCCGCAGGCGGGTTTCGATCCCACGACCTCCTCGCTGCAAAGTACCGCGTCTACCACTACCCTACTATCAATTATGTCTATATATATATATATATTTAGTTAAATATAGTTATATAAACCGTGGGTATAGAGGGAAGAACCGTAGGTATAGGACTCCCGCCAAAAAAAAAATCTTTCCTGCGGAAATTTTTTTTTCCCGCGCACACATGGGAAACCTATACCCACGGTTCTCCTCAAAACCGTGGGGATAGGTACCCCTATACCCATGGTTTTCCAAAACCGTGGGTATAGGTCAATTTTCAAGACCTATCCCCACGGTTTTGGAAAACCGTGGGGATAGACCCCCCTATGCCCACGGTTTTCCAAAACCGTGGGGATAGGTCTTGAAAATTGACCTATACCCATGGTTTTCCAAAACCGTGGGTATAGGGGGTACCTATCCCCACGGTTTTGAGGAAAACCGTGGGGATAGGTCCATTTTCCAGTAGTGGTTGTTTCATACTTATAATAACATATCAGTATATGAGTGATACTGATGTTATTACTTCATAATGAAACAACCTAAGAAGAAGAAGTGGAAGAAGAAATAAAGATGAAAGAATTGGTAACGGTAATTACCTCTTCTTTGAAGCACCTCTTTGAGACCTCCTCTTAGGGCACTAAAATTGGTCTTTGAGGAAGACCAGAACCTCTAGGATGTTTCTAGGGAAGTGGAGAAGAGATTTTGGTAGGGTTTGGCCGAGCTTGAGTGCTCAAATTGGTGTGAGGAGGAGGGGGAGGAGGTGTCCTTTTATAAGGGAGGAGAGGGGCACCTTAGGAATATCTCAAAATATTATTTTATATTAAAGTAAAAATCGGTTTATAATGGTTCCAAAGGGTCTTATTTCGGAGCTAAAGTGGGGATGGGTCGAAATCCTATCAACCAATAAGATTTAGATAAGTTTAGGGTATTATTTTAACCATATCAATTAGATTTAACTCTAAGTTAAATATTTTAACTTTTACCGTGTCTTTTTGTTTTCTTTCACTATATGGTTAATACACTTACTATAACATGCCAAACGAACCTCAAATTGTTTATTATTAATACATATATCCTTATCTAAGTCATTTGGACGAACCTTAGATTTTTAGGAATTAAATAACAATTAATAATATAATATTTGATTTAAAAACTATTTTGTGTCAATTTTGACACTATTTGATATATGATTTTTGTGAAAGTCATAACAGAATTATATGTTCGAACCAAGTTGATTAAATCAACACTAATATATCATAGTAACCTATAAAATTAGTGTAATTCATAAAAAGTCTCAAATTACATTTATTTTGGTGTTTATAACATCGATCATGTCAATATTTCATAAATAAGATAATTACTGAATCATAATTGTGTCATAAATAAATTAAATTATTTAATGTCTAAAAATTATAAATAAAATACCATCATGTAGGAAATCTTTTTATCTTTCTAATAAATATTTATAGTCGAATTTATCTTATGTATAACCCCATATTAAAAATGCTTTACTTATTAAACTTTGATTTTAACTATTTTAACCCTTCTTTAAATAAATTAATAATAAATGTCCTAATCTAACCCAAGTGGGCCTAAATGGTCATATTTTATTCCTAAGTTTTTTTTGGTCGAATTACACTTGTCCAATAGAATTAGGACATGTGTTAGGGTAATAATAATATCATTTTTACCCTTAATTACCCTATTTACTTTTAACCGTGGTAAAAAAAAGTAAAAAGTTACTATTCACCAAAAATTATTTTCATCTCATTGAACCACATTTTAGTCCTTGATAGTAACCGTGTCTCTCGGATTTTCGAAATTCCATTCACAGAAGCGGTAAAATTAAGTTTTATGCAAAATTCAGTTTTTTAACCTACCACTTAGTGGTTTTACTATTCATCGAAAATTGAAAGTTTTCAGAAAAATACCAAAAATTAGGCCTAAGCTATATTTGATATTATGAACTCAAAAATGATGACTATTTTACCAAATTCAAAACATATCAGTTGCATTAACTAATTTAAAAATTAATTCTCGTCGTCAAAACAAATAGCGTGTTTTTAAGAGATAATAACTATCAAAAGATTGACACTAGTTTATAACTGGTTTAAATGTAAAATTACATCCAATGACCAACATTGTATTAAATTGTAAAAATATATTCTAAATATACTTTAAAACCACTCAAATTAATAATTTATCACTATTAATTATTTCGATTAAAAAAGTTGTTTTTAATTAAAATTTAGTAATTTTCACTGTTCATCAGAATATGAAAGTTATCCGAAATGTACCAAAATTTCACCTTAGGCTAAATTCGATACTCCGAATCCAAAAATGAATTCTATTTTGAAAAATAAAATTTACAAAATTTCAAAAAGTGGTTATTACTATTCATAACGGCTAGTTTTAATAACATTTTAATAGCATATCGCTGTTTAGTGAAACTCGTTATTGCGTACTACACACGCTATCGAGGAAGGTCGCGATTGCGTGTAATGCAAGGCAAGTCAAGGATGCGTGTTGTGCAAGCTCATTTTTGTGTAGCGTACAGCACAAGACATTAATAAAATTAAAAAGAATAGTTTTCATAAAATCTCGGGCTGTTACATTCTACCCCCCTTAAAATGAATTTCGCCCTCGAAATTCGTCGGGGTTATAAATGGTTTACTATTAAAAAGTTTCTTTAATAGAAACCCACATCGTAAAAAGGAATACCAAAACTTGGATTTAAAAACTAAAGTATGAAATGTAACGATTACCCAAATAAACTAATCACTGGGTTTCCACATAGGTGAAAATATGGATATGGGAGAGAAATCTAACCATCATGTTCTGATAGAGAGTGGTAGAGAACATGGCTATGGAAAAGCCAGCAATCACAAAGCCATAAATTTGTAACGATCTAAGGTACCATCTGATTCATCAGGTATAAGATCACTAGGACAACATTTTTGGTTTTCAAGATCATTTCCCTAAAGTTGAAAATTTGAATTAGAATAAATACTTACTTTATTTGGTACAATCTCACTGTTGTTCGTGCCTTGAACAATTTCCACTTCATCTCTTAAATAAATGAAGTTGAATTTGTTATTCGTGAAGTGTTAGCAGATTATGTGATAGAATGAAGGGTCATTCCATCTGTCTCAAACAAAAGGTTAGAAAAAATTATATACATAAGTCAGTCTATATTGAGATTAATCATATATGGTTCCTAAAATAGACTTATACTTCATATATCATACTGCTTAATATAATAAAACTAGTTTCTACTAAACAGGGACTTCTTGTAGGCCAGTGGTAGGCGATAAAGGCCAGTCGCACTTCGGTTGTGGGTTCGATTCCCACAGCCTTGTCCGACGCGATGGGCTGTCACTCATCCTGCAGGTTGTCCTTTTTCTAAAACTATATTACTATAACATCCCATCAATAATATCGAGAAAAATTTGATCCTTAAACAATACTAACATATGTTCAACATAATCCATTCCAATCTTTAGGCTTATCCATAATACTGCAGTCCACTCTCATAACATAGTAAAAATGATTACCAGAGATTTAACACCATCGTCGATCCCCATATATCATAAGATATGTTTTGTTGGTCACATTCCAAACATTCAAAGTCCTTAATCATGTATTCTCTTGAATACCCATTGAACCTTAATGAAATCATGAATGCAGTTAAAAGTTAACACTTTCCACATACCAAAATCCAAAAAATCTATATACTCAAACCATGATATAACCTTCTCCTTATATCAGTCATGAGCTCATGAATACTATCAAACATTTAATTTTCTCCTTATCCCTTCATTATGCGCATATCATCTACATTCCAAAAATATCTGAATAACCTTTCAAGGATACTGGTAACATTTATCATACACTTTCAAAACTCAAGGAAAGACAACAGTGTAACAATCCATAGATGTCTCTTTATTCCATAGTAGCATGAGATTACTTATACAAAATTACACATGATAAACATGTAATCATTCCACTACATTCTTAAACCATTGACTGAGCTTCAAAAATTCTTTCATCTCACATATCATTTGTAGTCTCTTCATCATCATCCACATAAATACTACCCATATGACCATACTGATTCTCTTCATTAGTCTTTCCCTTAGGGCATTTGTTTGCATAATGCCCATACATTCCACATTTAAAACACTTAACCATTTTTGATGTCGTAGCAATACCATTATCCTCATCCATGGTGTTAACTGACCCTTTTCCTTTGCACTTACTTGCTTTGTGTCCTTCTTTTCCACACCCAAAGCATCTTCCAGTTCCCTTGAAACATTCTCCTTGATGCCTCTTCCCACATGATTTACATAGGGGAAATTGAACTTTCTTTCCTCTATGATCATCATGAAACTCCATCTTTCTCTTATTAGCCGAGTCAGCAAACTTACCAAATTTTACTTTATTGATCATATTATGAGATTGCTGATTTGGCATAATAATGATGTTTGGACTTCCAAATCTCATTTCATTTGGTTGCTCATGAAGAATATCATTCCATTGTCCATCATATCCTCCATTATTGTGAATCATCTTGTTTCCAGCCATTTTCTAAAACCCAAAAAGAATAGTGTGAGAGGCAAAATAATGCTAGGGAAAACAACATAGTAAAGGGGGAGTACCCTTAATATCTAACATCTTAGGTTAAATTATAATATCATTACCGTAGTTCTAGGACTATATCCTATACGTATACTTATCCTTAGCGACATCCCTAGACATACCTTAGAAATATCTCTAGGGATCTCACTAACGTTCTCACATCCTAGTTTCCAAAGGTTGACTAAACATTTCCTCTGATACCAACTGTAGAGACCCGAAGCTTGACGTACATGGACATTACATTACTTTTGCGGAATACTTAGTACATAACAAAAACACACACACAGGGATCGTAATAGTTTAGTGTCTTTGGAAACTCAGAATGTAATCTTCTAATCGTGGTGAAAGATCTTCAATATCTCCCATAAAGATCTTCCTTTTTTTTACCTAAAACCTTTCTTGATATCCTGGGGAAAAGAAAACATAAAAGGGTGAGCTCAAATGCTCAGTAAGGGTAAACAAAAGAAAATCAATCACATCATATTCATAAGAACATAACTTTTGTAAATCTTAACCTACAAAAGAGAGCATAATTTCATAACATGGGATAAATCATAGTAGTGAAATGAAATCCCAATAAGCATAACTTAAAACAAGAAACTTTGTGGCATACACACATAATCATAAAGAATCATTTCTTGTTAGTCATGACTCATTGCCAAGACTATCTTAGTGGACAAAGTCCCTTTCTGAATCAAGTAACCCTCGTTCCAGTCCTGTTTCACTGAACCGGTATAACCTACCATTACAGCCATGTCTATCTCATGAGATATAAAATCTTTACCCAATGCATTGGAGGGAGATATAGGTCCCACCCATCTTATAATGAATCCTTTCTTATGTGTGCCACATAATCATAAACCATACATCATAGCGTAATCCACGTAATAAAAATGGGATTCTTAAACAACATGACATCATAAAACAATTCATGTAAGATAAAGGAATTCATAAAAATATTTCCATCACAACATAATCAAATCCATGTAATAATAGGGATAAAAACAGAACCCTTTTATTATCTTAGATGGAAAATAATTTTGATAAAATACTTGAACTCCATTCTTGAGGAAAATATCCTTTCTACTTCAAAAACATTTTTCCTTTCATAACATGTCATACGACTTTAAAATAAAAGAAGTTGATTAAAAATAAACTTGAAAACTTGTAAAGTAAGCTTCTTGGAAATAATGTTTTAAAAATCCATTCATGCCGTATAAGTTAAAAAAAACATTCTTCTCGTACTTTTGTCGGAAAAGTCAAAAAACACCTCGTATGAAAAACGTCAAAAGATTACTTTCATATTTTTTTACTAAAAACTCACCAAAGGGTAAAATTGGATTTAAACAATTGTATTTGGATGGAAATAATATTACATATTTAGGAAACATGGATGTGGATGATAAAATACACCCCAGTAAATTTCAATGTATAAACAATCTCGGATAAAAATGAGATTGTGACATTTCCCTTACCTTAGGTCCGATTTGCTTCGTATCTGTCTGAAACTCCTGTATAATGATTTAAATAATGTCATTGACTTATTACAGAATCATATTCATTGTTATGATATCATATATGGTTCACTTATGACATTATATTCCTCGTTCTTTTGTAAATTCCATGTTAAAGAAGCGTTTTGGGTAAAATCATTTCATTTATCGTAGGTGTTTTGACTTGTTGTTCTTGACATTATTATTACTTATATCATGATCTAAATACTTCCAGAATATAAAATATGATTTATATATCATATATATTCAGTATATATATATATAATAGATAGGTAAATGAAATGAAAAACACCGTTCATGGAGACGGTAGTCCGTACGTACGCATGAACGCTGTTTTCCTTTCCTTATTGTCTTGAATGGAAGTAAGTAGATGACATACATATATATATATACATAAATCCAGTAGCTTTATAATGTCATATATTTCATTATTATTTCTTATATATACTTTATAATCATTCTTAAATGGTTAACATGGAGAATTAATCTCATCGTGTCGTGGAGACGGTAGTCCGTACGTACGCACGAGCGATGATATCATTTCCATAAATATGGAATTGAATTGGAGTGGATTATACAATATATCAGAATCAATATGATGTTGTAATAACTATGTATAGTTATTCTTTACACCATTATACCCATCCATGTAAGGTGGTGGTGGAAAATAGATTACACCACGGCGTGGAGACGGTATTCTGTACGTACGCACGCGCGGTGATTTCTTTTTCCGTAGGATGGATAGATGGTGAAATAGGGTTGTTTCATACTTATAATAACATATCAGTATATTAGTGATACTGATGTTATTACTTCATAATGAAACAACCTAAGAAGAAGAAGTGGAAGAAGAAATAAAGATGAAAGAATTGGTAACTGTAATTACCTCTTCTTTGAAGCACCTCTTTGAGACCTCCTCTTAGGGCACTAAAATTGGTATTTGAGGAAGACCAGAACCTCTAGGATATTTCTAGGGAAGTGGAGAATAGATTTTGGCAGGGGTTTTCCGATCTTGAGTGCTCAAATTGGTGTGAGGAGGAGGGGGAGGAGGTGTCCTTTTATAAGGGAGGAGAGGGGCACCATAGGAATATCTCAAAATATTATTTTATATTAAAGTCAAAATCGGTTTATAATGGTTCCAAAGGGTCTTATTTCGGAGCTAAAGTGGGTATGGGTCGAAATCCTATCAACCAATAATATTTAGATAAGTTTAGGGTATTATTTTAACCTTATCAATTAGATTTAACTCTAAGTTAAATAATTTAACTTTTACCGTGTCTTTTTGTTTTCTTTCACTATATGGTTAATACACTTACTATAACATGCCAAACGAACCCCAAATTGTTTATTATTAATACATATATCCTTATCTAAGTCATTTGGCCGAACCTTAGATTTTTAGGAATTAAATAACAATTAATAATATAATATTTGATTTAAAAACTATTTTGTGTCAATTTTGACACTATTTGATATATGATTTTTGTGAAAGTCATAACAGAATTATATGTTCGAACCAAGTTGATTAAATCAACACTAATATATCATAGTAACCTAGAAAATTATTGTAATTCATAAAAAGTCTCAAATTACATTTATTGTGGTGTTTATAACATCGATCATGTCAATATTTCATAAATAAGATAATTACTGAATCATAATTGTGTCATAAATAAATTAAATTATTTAATGTCTAAAAATTATAAATAAAATACCATCATGTAGGAAATCTTTTTAGATTTCTAATGAATATTTATAGTAGAATTTATCTTATGTATAACCCCATATTAAAAATGATTTACTTATTAAACTTTGATTTTAACTATTTTAACCCTTCTTTAAATAAATTAATAATAAATGTCCTAATCTAACCCAAGTGGGCCTAAATGGTCATATTTTATTCCTAAGTTTGTTTTTGGTCGAATTACACTTGTCCAATATAATTAGGACATGTGTTAGGGTAATAATAATATCATTTTTACCCTTAATTACCCTATTTACTTTTAACCGTGGTAAAAAAAAGTAAAAAGTTACTATTCACCAAAAATTATTTTCGTATCATTGAACCACATTTTTGTCCTTGATAGTAACCGTGTCTCTCGGATTTTCGAAATTCCATTCACAAAAGCGGTAAAATTATGTTTTATGCAAAATTCAGTTTTTTAACCTACCACTTAGTGGTTTCACTATTCATCGAAAATTGAAAGTTTTCAGAAAAATACCAAAAATTAGGCCTAAGCTATATTTGATATTATGAACTCAAAAATGATGTCTATTTTACCAAATTCAAAACATATCAGTTGCATTAACTAATTTAAAAATTAATTCTCGTCGTCAAAACAAATAGCGTGTTTTTAAGAGATAATAACTATCAAAAGATTGGCACTAGTTTATAACTGGTTTAAATGTGAAATTACATCCAATGACCAACATTGTATTAAATTGTAAAAATATATTCTAAATATACTTTAAAAACACTCAAATTAATAATTTATCACTATTAATTATTTCGATTAAAAAAGTTGTTTTTAATTAAAATTTAGTAATTTTCACTATTCATCAGAATATGAAAGTTATCCGAAATGTACCAAAATTTCACCTTAGGCTAAATTCGATACTCCGAATCCAAAAATGAATTCCATTTTGAAAAATAAAATTTACAAAATTTAAAAAAGTGGTTATTACTATTCATAACGGCTAGTTTTAATAACATTTTAATAGCATATCGTTGTTTAGTGAAACTCGTTATTGCGTACTACACACGCTATCGAGGAAGGTCGCGATTGCGTGTAATGCAAGGCAAGTCAAGGATGCGTGTTGTGCAAGCTCCTTTTGGTGTAGCGTACAACACAAGACATTAATAAAATTAAAAAGAATAGTTTTCATAAAATCTCGGGCTGTTACAGACACTTTGTTACTTTTTTTATTTAAATATTATATAGGTCATTTTCATAAACAAGTGTCTCTTAAACAATGAAATTTTTATCCTAATATGATAAGGGTATAATTCCATTTAACCAGTAAAAATTTAGATGAAAAATTATGACCTTAACATTTAGTTTTAACCTAGTTTAACCTGATTTACCCTTTACCGAGGTGATAAATTTTAGTAAGGTTACTATTCATATTGACAAAAAATAAAGGGACCTATTTAACAAATTTGAACCACCTGATTCCAAATATTAAATCCATTTTATCAAATTTAATATCTATAACTAGAAAATTTTAATTTAAAAATAATCGTATAAAATATGAAAAAACCAATTTTTAGAAAAATACATTTTAAAGTATAAAACATGATTTATTCTTATCTCTTACATGGAAAAAAATTAGATGAAAGTTAAAAAAATTAATGGATATATAATATATAAATTTTATTAAATTAATTCACCAATAGTGATTAATTTACTTTATTAAGATAAAAACAAATTATGCACATAAAAATAGCTTTTCATAAAAACATTTATTTTACTTTAAAATTATTTTTATTTTTATTTCTAATCAATTTATAACTAATGAAATTATTTTATACATGTGAAAATCATATAATTTTAAAATTTTAATTAGTCGTATTCATACCTACCAACATAACAGCTAGGTTATAACAGTATACTATATTACGATTCATTTAGACTCAAGGTTGTGTGTCTCTAAATCTATTGAAAAGATTAAATTCATTTAAAAAGAAATATATGGTAAAATATTTATGTGTTATATTCTTCCATCCTTAAAAAATTTCATAGTAAAAATTTCCATAATGTCACCTCATTAACATATTTGGGTTGTTTTTCATCATAATTTCTCCAGGTTCCCATGTCGCCTATTATATCTTATGATTTCTCAAAAGCACCTTTACCATCTGGGTCTTCTGATTCCTCAACACTTGTTCTATAGTTTCCAAAATATAAATAGGATCTTAAAAGGTGAGTACATGTGTTGGATCTGGAATGTACTTCCTCAATAAAGAGATATGTTTCACATTATGTGCTTTAGAGAGGCTAAGTGGAATTACCAAATGATAATCCATAGATATAATTCTTTCCAGAATTTCAAAAGGTTCTATGTACATGAAACTTTTTTTCCCTTTCTTACCGAACCTTATAAAACCCTTCCATGGAGATACTTTCAAGAAAACATGATCTCCCATTTGAAATTCCAAATCATTCCTCTGATTATTATCAAGACTCTTTTACCTTCTTTGAGATGCTCTAACATGATTTTGAATAGTGGTTACCTTTATCCATATATCCTCAACAAGTTCTAGTCCTACAAGCTTCCTTTCACCAAATTCATCCCAACAAGTTTGAGTATGAAATATCTTTCCATATAATTTTTTATACGATTCCATTTGAATACTGGAATAGAAGATATTATTATAGAAAAACTCTACCAAAGTTAAATACTAATCCCACATACCTTGAAAGTCATGTGAGAACAACCTAAACATGTATTATAATGTGTGGATAGTCCTTTCAGACCACCCATCAGTTTGAGGATGATAAGCAGTTCTCAAATAAAGTTTGGTATCAAGATCCTTCTGAATATTTTTATAGAATTTGGATGTAAATTTTGGATCATGATCAGACACAGTTGAAAGAGGCGCACCATAAAGTCTTAAAACTAAATTAATATAGAGTTATGTAATGCGGTCCATTGGTAAATATTCTCTTAAAGTGAGAAAATGTTATGATTTGGTAAAAAGTTCAACAATAACCCATATTGAATCATTCTTTCCATGAGTCTTTGGTAATCTAGTGACAAAGTCTATAGTAATATCATCCCATTTTCATGTAGGAATAGGCATAGGTTTCAAGTGTAATTTCCCAACCTTATACATTATATATTCTAGGGAATTTAAACTAGAATTCACTTTCTTAAATTCCCTAAGATATTTTAGGTTTAGAGTTTTAGATATTTATGTCATAAATTTCACATAAAAACTCCATATATTACAAAGTGGACACTTTTATTTAGTGTACATTTTTTCCATAAACCAAAACTTTTAAAAAGAAACATATTTTCTTTTCATGAAACATATTTACAATTTTAATATTAACCCCTTCCTTGTCCTTACACATCTTGTAAAAAATATTTTAAAATGTGGAATGATCACAAAAAGATTAGTAAGGGACATAAAAAAAAAGAAAGAAACCATTAGTCCATGAATACTTATAGAAAATGTCCATTTTAAAAATAAAATTTTTGTTCAAAGTAAAAATTTTCTAACCCAATAAATCAACTTTTATTCCCAAGTATTCTCATAGAACATTTCATAATAAATCATAAAGAAAAAAATAAAACTCATAAAATTTTATTTGTAATCATCAAAATCGCATGAATTTTTTTTTCAAAAAGATATAATTTTCACCCTTAACAAGTAGAATATATTTTCCTTTTAAAATAATCTTATTTATTACCTATTTAAAATCATAATATTTCTATAAAAACCCATATTAATAATAGATAAATAATATGGGTAACTTGAGGTATCATTTTCATATCACTCATATAAATGGGATAAACTTCATGGTTACACTTATAATAACCATCATGGTTACACTTGGATAACCTTTACGGTAAATTATTATAATCTCTTAGGAGAAACCAAATCGGTTAACTTCGTACCTTTATCCAATGCCTTAAAGAGCTATAATGGGCTCACCCACCCTCGGTTAATAACGAAACCACCCGTCATCATAAACAATACCCCAAACCATAATAGAATACATAAAATATTTTATCATAAATACATTCCCTGCACCCATAAGAAAACATTTTCAATTATTGATATATCTTTCATTTAAAACCCATTTTTAAAAACTAAAATAAAAATAAAAAAGGAGATGAAGTTTTTTCTTTGAAGAAAATGTGAAATATTATATAAGATGTCAAACATGAAATAACAGTTATATAACAGCATGTTCCTTCTTGGGCCATTACTCTACTTATTTTGGTGCATCAAATCACATGAACCTTCTAACATCAGGATTTTTGGAATCCATTCCATAGGGATTTATTCTCAGGTTCCCGTGTTTGATATGTTGTGATCTGAGGTATGTTAAACCTTTTTCTCTCAAGGTTATTTTATCTGAATCCTCTTGCTTCTTCTTTTCAGGCGATGAATATTTCTCTCTGACATTATAATGAAGTTTTCCTAGTTTTTTATTGGTGAAGTTGTGGTGTGGCATCCTTGGAGGGATACAACTCTTATGGGAGGGGTAATCGGGATCTATGACATTGTTCCATTCCTGTGCAATTAACATTAACAGCTTTAATATAGGGGATTCATTTCTTCATCTATTTATTTACTTGAAATCATAAAGTTAGCATAGTTTATCCCTTTGGATGGAAATAGAATTAACCTAATATTTATTAAAACGTGTTAATAAATATTTTTATATTGATCACATGTCGATGTTGTTTCTTTATACCATGATAACAGTTTGCCTCTTGATTTTAAAGATAGTGTGAAATCTATGTTATAGTTATTAGCATGTCTTATTATACTATGGATTATCATGTTTTTCTTGTTGAGAAATGGTAAATAATTTAAATCCATAATTAATTGATTAATTAGCTTAAGAATAATTAAAGAAGAGGCATGTTAAATGAATCCAATGTTTCTTTCAATTTGATGATAATAAAATTGATTCAATGTACATGTTTAATTAAATGTGTTCTTACATGAATTAATGTAATTGATAAAAAATGTGGAGTGTGTTAATGCTGGTTTATTAAAATAAAAGAAATGGTTAAATGATAATAATACTTCTCTAGGTTTGTTGAAACGAGAATTAATGCTAAGGCATGTTTAAATTTCCATATCTTAGTACAGCTTGATTACTTAGGTTTCCCATAGTTAGAACCTTGGAATAATAAATCAATTAATTCAAGATGGAATGAGAATCATTTATGTGATAAATACAATTTCTAGGTCCTGGGTTTCCTATTTTCTTGAGAAGGCTAAGTGTCTTGTGTTTAGAGCCATGAGAGCCTGTTTATGTGTGAAGAATGTATGCCTCGTTGTAGGGCCAAGATTTTCCTATCGATTATATTTTTTTCTTGATTCCTTGTAATTTTCTCTAGATTTCATATTCGTTATGTGATTTTTTTTAGTCTGATATGGCTGATCTTGGGATGACTTATGTGATATGGGGCAAGGAGGCCCGAATGATGTGGCAATTATTGATGTCTTTTTTGGAGAGATACATCAGGATATGCATGTGGTTGTTGGGGATGACACTAGAGATGATGGAAAAGGTTGAATTTGGGTCTACCTATTGATGTGATAAAGTTTGATTCTTGATTAAAATGAATCTGTTAATGGTCAATGGTTAGGATGCTTATTTTTTCTACATTTCTTTACCCATTGCTTAAGACAGCTGGATGTTCTTAGTTTCATTTTTCCTCTTGGTGATATCTTAGGATGGTTTTCCTAGAGTACCTATATTATGGAATGTAATAGTGTTTAATAAATGAATTAACCCATGGTGTGGGTGTTGATGGAATGAAAAATTATGAAAATATTTTGATCTTGAGAAACGGTGGACTCGTTTTGGAATATGACTAAAGGGTATGGAATATACTCTAATGATTAATGTAATGTAATTTGGAATAATGTTTTTGTTTATTTAATGGATAATTAATTAATTAACGCATAGTAAATGATAAAAATAAAATAATTAATTAATATAGTTCTTTAAATTTTCATGTGGTTATAGGATATCTAGTCCCTAGTAGTGGTAGTCAAGTATCCGAGAGATGATAACTACATTTGAGCTTAGGATTAGATTATTCCCATAGTGTAGTTGTGAGCTATATTATATCTTTTATATATTGTATGTTACCCCTCTCATGTCAGTTAGGGAGACTGACACCCATTGGACTTTGGGAGGGTATTTTCCCCAACATCTTGGTGGGAGGATGGATGGCTGACTATCCCCTCTAGCCCTGTTGTCTTCTCTTGGTAGTTACTTGCACCATTATGCATGGAAGTTAGTTTCCCCATATATGTGTGTAGAGGAATGTGATAGCTTATGGTTTTTTCACACACATGTATTTCCAAATATAGTATTCAATGTATTATCATAGGTATGGCATGCATAGGTTGTGATGGCTTGAGGTACATACTCAGTGTATGGGTTGTGATGGTCTAAGGTATAATAAATGATGTATGATACATGTCATATGGGATATGGTGGCTTCTAGAAACTACTTGGTGACTATATACAGATATGTGGATGGGATGATGTGATTATTTTATGCATGAGGTGCATGTTGTGATGCCTTGCCCAGGTGTTTTTTGGCTGGCTTATTTTGGATAGAGATGGCTCAAAACGTGTGACGTTGGGGAAGAGAAACAAACTAGTGAGGAAGCAGGAATGGGGTACTCTAGATATTTCATTATTATATTATATACTATCTTATATATGATACTTGGTGAAATTTATCCATGGTGAGGCTGGAAAATTAGTATACCTATTTAGGTGATGAGTTAATTTCACTTTTGTTCAATGTGTTTTAGAATTCTTTGTTTATCTTTTTCATGAGATGATTTGGGAAGGATCCTACTAAGTATACTACTATTCTCAACCAATATATATATAAAATATTTTTAGGTTATCCAGGGTTGGTAGGATATCAGGCTGAAAATTACTAGCTCATGGTTTTGTAGGATCTATTTGGGCTTTGTGGTTATTATCGTCTTTACCTTTTTGGTATTATAGTTTCTTTTTCAATTGTTTCAGTACTATATGAAATTTCATGCATTCACATGGGATTTATATTATGTTTATGTATGAGCAGGTGTTGATTTTTTTTATATATCTTATCTCTCTGTTCTTCATGTTCTTATAGAGGGAGATTCCACCCATATGCAAGTTTATTATACACTTGGTGCTAGTTTCCAACTCGGAGCCTACTGGAGGTGGAACTCAGGAAGTCACCATATCCATTATATCATTTATAGCCTAGAAGGGGTACTCTTTGATGGGAGGGTTTCATGACATCATGGTATAAAAGGTTTAGTTTAAGGGATAGGATGGAGTTAGAGTTAGGCACAGGTGAGATTGCATGGGTTGTTAGGGAAACGGTGTTTGATAAGTTTAGTAAGTGATGTAAACATAGGAGACCATCTGAGACATGAGTATATAGGGGCCCATATGATTTGATACATATACCTTTAAGTTTACTAATCCTACTAAACAAATTGATATTGTTTTGGGGTACATACCTAAGAAAGGATAGTGGATCATTATTCTTTATGCCTATGTTAGAAATTGGTAGACCTTGTGATAGGTTAAAACCTTAAACAGGATAATAAATTAATTAATTAATTAATGTTAAATATTACATAATATAGGTCTATGATCTCAAGAAGGTTGTTCTTTTTTCAGACTTGGTTCTAGGTTGATATCCTCATCAAGTTTGCATTGAAGATGTTTAGCAATATGTGCCATAAAATCACTGTAGAGTCGAGGTCGATGATGATAACACTTGGAGGAGGAAACTCTGAGATTTTTAGCACTATAGATTGTTGAATTATGAGTGCTCTGTTTTATATTCATTCATAGAATAATTGTTATAGGATGTTGAGAAAGATTTTAGTTCTATTCATTCTCTTAAGGAGCACTAGGTTTCATTGGTTGTGATGATGTTTTATGGAGTGAGGAGGAATTGGTGGTTATTATTCATTGGGGATCTCAATGAGTCGATAAACTCATGTGATAATTTTAAAGACCAATTTCAAGCAGAGTTATTTTCTTTGACCATTAAGGTGTCTAGTTCCTAGTAGTTTCTTACCCTTTGATAGGAGAGTTCCAATGTGAGAGAGTTTGGTATCCATTTGAAGGCCCTTCTATGGTATGCTTCAGAACTGTTTCCACATAAAGATGCTAGGGCGAGGTATTTTGAGGAGGATTTTTATATAGAGATCCAACTCTAGGTCACTTCATTTATGTTGAATACGTATCTTGATATTATGGTGAAAAAAAAGGTTATTGAGAGAATGTTTTCTATAACTGGATCATCATGAGGGGGGATTCATCGAGACTCTTCATGAATTATAGTTGTTCCTTGAGGTTCCTATTTTCTTGGGTAAAATATTTTTCTATCAGCTAGGGATAGGTCTCGTACCTTATCATCTCATTTCTCCAGGGTTAGAAGCTCTCAGACCTATGTCAAGGGATCATACACATGTTTTTATTATAAAGGAAAATTTAATTAGCAGCAAAAGTTCCTAACCTTTATGATTATTCTATGTGCACCGAGTGTTCTTCTTAAGGTTTCTCCATTGATGCGGTTTCAACTGAGGTAGTTGTAGTAGGGTGTCCTTGTTTGGGACCAGCAGAGAGAAAATGGGGTGGGAAAATTTCATCTCCAAGATGCTCCTCATCCTTGGAGTAGAGCGTGGTTGTGGAGGTGGTCATCAGAAGGGTCATAGAGGCTATAAATCAGGCCATGGTCAGCTTCATGTATTAGCATCTCTAGCATTGGTAAATCCAGATGTTGTTTGAGATACCCTTTTCTTATTTTCTATGTATGTGTATGATTTTTTTGATTTGGGAGTGACACACTCATTTATATCACCTTCCCTCATCCATACCTTGGTACTTAAGGTAGAGAGTCTTACAATACCCTTGGAGTTGACTATAAAAGTTTTAGGTTGAGCTAACTTGTAAGAAGTATGTAGATACCGTGAGCTAGTATTGGGGCAGCACCACTCTTGGGTATATTTCCTATGTTTATGGATATAGGCATACAATATCATCTCATCATTGATTTTTTGTATTTGGTGTAGGATATCATGGATTTCTTCATGTGGTAGGTTGTGTTCTATAATGATAATGGAGATCGAATGGTGTTTTTTGTAAAGTGAGACCCTTAGATGGGTCAGAGGCATATTTCATCTTTGTCTATCATGATGGTCGAGATGATGATGTGTTCATCATAAGTTTAGCAATCATTATTTCCTAGGGTTATATAATAGTACCCTAATGCCTTTCTAGTGGATATTTTAGCTTTACCCCCTCAATGGTAGATTGAGTTTGGGATAGAGCTACATCCAGGCATATCTCTTATATTGAAGGAACCTTCTGGTTTGCGAGAGATATGATTATAGATTGATGATATTTTTTGGTTTGGTTTTGTTCATACAAGGGTTTCACCTTAGGGTGCACCAATTTTGTCCCTGAAGAAGGCTGATAGTGGTTTTTTTCTTTGTATCGATTATCTTCGCTTGAACCAGGTAATGGTGAATAATTTTTATCCTCTTCCGTGAATTGATTTTTTATTCGATCAGTTGAAGGGAGAAGTTGGTTCTTGAAGATCGATCTATTACCAGGATATCATCATATGTAGGTGAAGGATGAGGATATCATGAAGACTTATTTTTTTCTCATCATTGGCATTGTAAGTTTGTTGTAATGTTATCTGGTGTGATGAATTCTCCAACTGTGTTCATGGGGTTCATTAATACAGTATTCAGAGAGTTCCTAGATAAGTTCATGGTGGTTTTCATCGATGACATCCTTGTGTTCTCTGTGTATGAGTATGTGCATGAAAATAATCTTTATTCCATTTTAGGAGTTCTTAATCATGAGAAACTAATCAGAAAATTTTCAAATTGTGAGTTCTGGGCTCATGAAATTTGTTTCTTAGGGTATGCCATGTCCAAATGATTGACTAATATTCCATGCATAATTTTAAAAAAATCTATTTATTTTTTATGGTTTTTAATTAGAATAAACATGAAATTTAGTGTTTTATTAAATTATGGGAAATTTTAAATATGGAATTAAAATGTTCTAAAAATAATGAAGAATGTTGAATTATGGTTATTAATTTTTTTTGTGGAATTTTGATTGATATATTTTTAAGGGTTTCGAAAGTTTTCTAATTTTATATATTAGTTTTTAGGTGTTTGTTAAACAAAATAGGTGTCAATCCAAGAAGGCCCTCAATCTAGACAAAAAGCCTCATAGCCATGCCTAGATAGGCCTGGATGGCCAAGCATGGCATAGGGAGTGGCCGTACAGAATAGCATTAGCATGTGAGACCACGGATTACTACGAGCATAGTTGTCTTGAAGGCCCACACAGGCCAAATGGTGCGGTCTGGCCCATTTTTGTGTGTGGGTGTGTATGTGGGAGCCCATCCTCACTGTAGATGGTTTTTTCCAATGATCCTGTGCTTTTCATTATAAGGCAGTGTTCCCCACACTTTTCATTTCAATGTGGGATGATGTTTATGAGTTAATGTTCATCCCCTCTTAAAAAATGTGTGCCCCACTCAGACACCCACATGACACCATGCTTCTCCATGTTACCACCCTCAATGGAGACACATCTACAAATCCCAGAGACACCATGGCCTCCCCATGGAAACCTCGAGTTAGATCCATCTCCAGCTTCCAAATCATTAAAACTCCTTGGATTGGCACTTTACCCTCAACCAAACCCCATGAATCTTATTTCAAGATCCCTTCGGACACTTCGAAGGTCAGAGGGGTTGAGGAAGAGGAGACACCCACTGTGATCCTACCACATCTCACCACTACTCAAAATCAACTATCCCTACCATGTACTCTATGAATGATCCATGAACACCATGCACAAAAGGAGGAGGCCACACCAAAGTCATTTGATCTGCAGGATTTTAAAATTTTCATAATCATGGGTATCTAGGAATTTAAAAAAAGGGGATATATTTTTAAATATTTGAGATATCACCAAATATTTGAAGAGGATCAACTAAAGCTCCTCCCTTTTCTTATAAAATAAGGGTTTTACCACTATTTAATGAGGGTTCACAATCCATAGGGAGTAGGATACTACCGAAGGGGTAAAGTTTTCATGCTGTAGGAGTTTCTTCTTTGTTTTATTTTTTTCTTTATTTAATTTTTTTAGTTTTATTTTAAATATAGTTTTAATTTATTTCTCTTTTATAAATAATATACATGCATTTTTCTTCAAGTGAACCACCCATCATCATCTTATTTCCTTCTTATCCTTCTTCTCATATTCTTTTTTTTATTTTATTGATTTCTTATTTTATTTTATTTTATATTCTTTCTCTATATCTATTATATTCTTTTTATTTTATTCTTTTTATTTCAATTTTCTTCTTTTTCTCTTCTTTCTTTCCACAGTGACATCTTACCCTAAAAATGAGGGGCTAACCCAAGGCTTGGACTGGGGGAGGTAAGTGATGTTTTCCATTTCATTCCACATTTAAATTATTATATTTTATTTAAGTTTGTAGTGAGAAATAGTGAAGTGAAAGAGTGTGGAGATTCTATACCATGAAACTGAACTCAAACTCATTTTTATTCTTGGTTTAAATCTTTACCCTCCCTTCCACTAAACATAATCTATTCATGAAATTAAGTTGATCCATTTAGTGGATTAAATGAAATATGATGGAGTCAGGTCCTGGAAGGTGTCATATTATTGATTGAGGTGTGTCATCAACCTTGCGTATATGAGGAGGTAGAATTAAGATTGATAAAGTAATTCAATATTTCACACCACCAAATAAAATAATAGTAATTCATTCATGTGATCTCAGAATAAAATTATCAAACTAAATTTGAATGCCAATAAGAAGAATGATGGAACCCATAAACTAAACCATAAACTAAAATTTATTTATTCCTAATCACGTACTATTTTTCATTACATATTATCATAAATTTTATTATTTTATCTATATTCCCAAATTACAATACTTTCATAGAATAATAAAAACAAAAAAAACTATTTTAGTTGAATTAGATTAAGTAATTGAACAACTGAAAAAGCTCCTCAAGTGAGATGACTCTGGTCAGCCTTTGTGAGACATTAGGAAAATAAATTTTCTTTTTCCACCCCCTATGATAGGCATGCATCAAAAATTGAACTGTTGTTGGGGATCCAATCAATTTTTTCTTAACTTTTTTAATTTTTACATTTTATATAGTTTTCATTACTTTTAAAAAATCATAAAAAAATCATGATGTATCAAAGAATATCATATATTTGTGCATGGAACATTACTAAAAAGTGTAGGAGGATATTGGATATGATAAATATCAGGTGTAAGAACTTTGAAAATATATAGAACAACTAGAGGCCAGAATAGAGATAATGTTTGACTATGTTCGTATATTGATAAAGAAACAAAAACCTAAGCTACATGTGGGAGATCAACAAGATCTGGATGAATTTGGGAATGAGTGTAAAGAAAAAATTGATCTCCCTAAAGAAGAAGAATCAGTACAATTGAAGGAAGAAACCACCCAAGTGGTGGAATTTAAATGGAATATGGAGGATCCTGACTACCTACCTCCATCCACTGAGATCCAACTCTGAGAGGCACTCGTCATTGAGAAAGAGATTGAACCAGAACCAACTATAGAAGTTTATATTATCTCAAAATCTATTTAATTTTATTTTATTTAATCTAAATTGAGTATTAATTCCCACTACCTTAAATGTTCAGATTTTTTCAATCCTTTACATGTCGTAGAGAAATATAGAGAAACAACACATGTACCTGTTGAGCAACACATGGAGCTCCCTAAATTTATTGAACATGAATTTGAAGAATCCCATTAGGAAGTCTAAGTTATTGATCTTGAGGAAACCAATATTTATGCTACTCATTGTGAAAGGGATAATATTTCTAATTATTCAAATTTAGATTTTATTCAAGTAAAAACACCTTCTTACTATCCCTTTGATCATTCAATTCATGCAGCCCAATTTGAACTGTCACTTGAAAAGTAGGAGGTTGAAAAAGTATCAACTAGGAAGGAGGATGATTAATACTTCTTCCTACCCCCTCCATTAAAGATATACCTAATTTTGAAGGGGGTGGATATGGTATACTCTATCCATGTAACATTCCTCACTAAAAAGGGAGAAGTGAAAGTTGAGAAAATCCAAATGTGGTGGTTCAAATCCAAGAATATACACCCACCATCATATTATAGATATAGCTGTTACTACCCTCTAGAGGAATTAAAAAACTAAGGCCCACTTTGGTAGATTATACCATGATTTATCCATTTTAATTTCTTTATAGGAATTTAAATTTTATTTTTAGGATTATTCCATCATACAAATCACTCTCTCTATTATTTTGATTTTAAATTACATGATTTTTATTCTTAATTGAGTAATTATATTTTGTAGGACCATGATGGTACAAGAAATTCCCTATAAATTAAATTATGGGATATAACTAAGCTTCATGTAATAAGAAGTTCATTCTCAATTTTTTTATGTTCAAAATCCATACACTTTTTGTCCAAAACCTGTTTTGATCTCTAAACTAGAATTACATGACCATGCTTGAATTTATTCTTTACCTGACTTATCTAGGAGACCTAAGTTTCTTAAAAATCCTATGATTCCATGTTTTGTATTCCACTGTTAATGTAATTTAATTAATAAAATGGTGAATTGAATTATTAAAGTGAATCATGGATATTAAAATGATGACGCGTTATTTAAGGTAATTATTTGATTCATATAAATGAAATTTATCAATAATTTTTGTTGCTTTGAATTTATAAAATTCATTTGAATTGATTTTTTATTAATATTAATGCCTTTATTGATTTCCCAATATCAAATTTCTCATTCCTGATAGGATTTCTAGACCAAGTACTTCTTATTTATTATTGATCATATTTCTTGACTGATCTTGGAAAATGCCACCTGCCAGAAATTTCATTTGAACTTATGAAAGTTATGTATATAAAAAAATATATTTAAAATTATTGAGAAATATTTTTAAAATACCTTATCCTTGATTCCACCTTTACATTAATCCTTGATTTAACCATAGAGACCATGAATGATCTTGTTAGTAATGAGCCACATTTCAATCCATTTTTATCCATTCCAAACATCCTTTTAGTATTTACATTATATTTTAAAGTTTAATTGTAGGGGTTAATAGATTCATGAAGAAAGGAATTATTTAAATTATAAGGAAAAATTATAGGGGTGATACTTTGAGTAATAAGAAAAGTTATTTGATTCATTCATTATAGTTTCACTATTTTCCCTTCTTGAAAAAAATGAAAAAAAATGTGGTTTGTGACTCGGAAGAAAAAAATCACCATCACTAGATTAATGATATTTATCATATGTGATTGATTGGTGGATGTGAGGTTTATTCTAAGCATAAATTTTGAAAAAGAAAAAAATGAAAAAGTAATTTGAAAAAAAAAGTATAAAAATAGTGAAAATTTCAAGAAGGTACACAAATCATTCCTTATACTTACTTTGATCATGACCTTACTTTGAGTTTGATAAAAATGTGAGTTTTTAGAATTTTAAGGGGATAATTTCATTACACTTTCATTTTTTATATCATGATTTATAATTTAATAGATAAGCCTCCTCTTTGAGCCTTAATTTTTAAAATATCAATTCCTACCAAACCAAATCTTGAGATACGTTAGAACCTTGATTGAAAAGCCCTAATGATTTCATGTGTCTTTTGTCTTTTCAAAGTAGATAAAATATTTCCTTTACAATCCTATGGATAAGGAGAATGTACTCATGATATGTGCATAAATCTACTTGAATTTTATCATTAGTGATGAGTGAAAATATTCAAATAGAGGTAGATAATGAATTGGAATATTTAATAATAATTAATTAAGGAACTTGAATAAATTATAAGATAAGTAACATCATTTTCAAAAAGGGAAAAGTAAAATACTTGAGTTGATTATTTCTATAAAAATTGATAAATTAAATTGATATTTTATGTGACATTATAAAATTTTATTTAACATAGATAATGTTTCTATTTCACAACTTTTAATTTTGAATGTTGGTAACATTGGTGCACTTTGATTTTCAATGTTGATATTTTATACTTGAGGACAAGCATGGTTTAACTATGGGGGTATTTGAAAAACTAATATTTCATGCATAATTTTAAACAAATTCTAATGATTTTTTATGGTTTTTAATCAGAATACCCATGAAATTCAATGTTTTATTAAATTATGGTAAATTTTAAATGTGTAATTGAAATGGTCTAAAAATAATAAAGAATTTTGAATTATGGTTATTAATTTTTTTATGGAATTTTTATTTATATATTATTATTATTATTTAAGTATTCTAATTTTATATCTTATTTTTCATGTGCTTGCTAAAAAAAGGTTCCAAGACAAGTAAGAACTCAACCTAGCCATAAAGTCTAATATTCAGGTTTGGATAGGCCTGGAGGGCCATATATGGCATAGGGAGCACCTGCACAGGCTGGTGTGGGTGTCTAAGCCCACAGATTACCATGATCATAGTGGGCTTAAAGTCCCACGTAGGCCGAGTGGTGTAGCTCAGACCATTTTTGTGTGTGGTTGTGTATGCAGGAGCTCATCCCCACTACAGGTAGTTTTTTCCAGTAATCCCACACTTTTCCTTATAAGACAATATGCACCATGTTTTTTGTTTCGATGTGGGAAAATTTTTATGAGTTACTATTCATTCCCTCTTAAGAAACACACACCCCACTCAGGCACCCATTCACCACCATGATCCTCCGCATTTTTTCCCTTTCCCCCACTGTAGATGCCTCTACAAATGCCATAAATTCCATGGAAACACCCTGGAAACCTTGATTTTTAGCCATATACCACCGTCGATGCCTAAAACTTCCTTGTATTGACATTACACCATCATCCAAACCCCATGAAGCTCATTTTGAGATCCATCTGGCTACTTTGAAGACCAGAGGGGTAGAGGAAGAGAAGACTACCACTTCACTCCTACCACATCTCACCACCATTCAAAATCCACTACTACTACCATGTACTCCTTTATTGATCCATGCACACCATGCACAAAAGGAGGAGGCCACACCGAAGTTGCATGATCTACGGTATTTTAAAAATTCCACAATAATGGGTCTCCAGGAATTTAAAAAAAAGGTGATGTATTTTTAAATATTTTATAGATCCCTATAGATTTGAATAGGTCCAACCAAATATCCTCCCTTTTCCTATAAAAAAAGGATTTCCCCACCACTACAAGAGAGTTCACGGTCTACAAGGAGTAGTACATTGCTGAAGGGGCCAAGGCCACATACTTCACTAGTTTTTTCTTTGTTTTATTTTTTCTTTAATTTTTTTAGTTTTATTTTAAATTTAGTTTGAATTTATTTCTCTTTTATAAATAATATCCTTTAATTTTTCTTCAAGTGAACCACCCATCATCATCTTATTCTATTATTCTCCTTCTTCTCATCTTCTTATTTTTCTTTTTCTTTCTTTCTTATTTAATTTTATTTTATCTTTTTTCTTTCTCTCTATATCTATTCTATTATTTTTATTTTATTATTTTTATTTCTCATTTATTATTTTTCTATTCTTTATTTCCATAGTGACCTATTACCCTAAAAAATGAGAGTCTAACCTAAGGCTTAGCTTGAGAGAGGTAAGTGTTGTTTTCTATTTCATTCTTCATGTAAATTCTTGTGTTTTATTTAAGTTTGTGGTGATAATGAGTGAAGTGAACAAGTGTGGTGATTATCTACTATGGAACTGAACTCAAACTCATTTATATTATTTGTTTAAATCTTTTTTGTCCCTTCCACTAAATATAATCTCTTTATGTGCTGAATTTGATTTGTTTAGTGGATGAAATGAAATACAATGGATTTGGGTCTTGGAAGGTGTCACATTCTCGATTGAGGTGTGTCATCAACATTGATTATAGGAGGAGGGGGAATTAAGATTTCTAAAGTAATTCTATATTTCACAACACTAAATAAAATAATAGTAATTTATGTATGAGAACTCCAAATTGAATTATTGAACTAAATTTAAACACCAACAAGGAGAATGATGAAACCCATAAACCAAACCACAAAGTCCAAGTTCTTTCTTTCTACTCACATTATATTTTTTATTTCATGTTAATATAAATTTTATCATTTCATATATCTTCTCCAATTATATTTATTTCATAAAATATTAAAAATAAACAAAAAGAAGTAGTTTAGGTGAATTAGATCAAGTAGGTGAAGAATTGAGAAAATTCCTCAAGTTATATGACCCTTGTTGTCCTATGTGCTTTGTTAGGAAAATAAATTTTCTTTTGAAACACCCTATGATAGGCCTGAATCACCCAATAGAGAGTAGTTGTGGATCCTTTGAAGATAGAGGCAATTGTTTCTTGTGAATCCCAAAAGATAGTGGAAAAGGTGTAGAGTTTCCTTGGTTCGGAAGGATATTATAGGAGATTAGTATCCAATTTCTCTTAGTTCATGACACTTATGATAGTATTGACCAAAAATGATTAGGTACTCTTATGCACCAACCAGTTGTAGGTAGCTTTTAGGTACCTAAGGTAGAAGTTGGCCAGTGCTGCTCTGGTCCTTTTTTTAGTGTAGGGAGTTTAGTTTGAGGTTTTATATGACTCTATGAATATTTTATTGGTATGTGTTATGATGTAATAGAGACTATTTGTTTCTTATGGGTATTATTAGTTTTGTCCCCATGAGTGTAACTATTCCACCCAAGATCAGGATTTGGTGGAAGTTGTGTTTTCCTTGATGTTGTGGATAAATTACCTCATCGGAGAGCATTTTGTGGTTTTTACCAACCATAAGATCCTAAGGTATGTATTATCTTAGTGTGACTTGAACTTCCATCAACATCAGTGGATGGAATTCTTATAGGATTATGAATTTAAAATTTATTATATTCCAGTAAAGTGAAATGTTTTATTTGATGCGTTGATCGGGAATTCACATAGTGATGGCATGCATAAATCTAGAGATTCCTAGATAGTGGTGGAATAACTCTTGGTGATGAATTTAGATATGGTATAGGTTATAGGAATAGTTTTTCTTTTCTAGATAATATTTCATCTATATTTGGTTTAGTGTGTAGAGGAGACCCGGTTGGAGGATTCTGAGGTAGAGGTCTGGAGAGACTGAGTTGTTTTTTCTGATTCCCCTTATGGTTGTTTAGAGATGTACAACATCAGGTGTTGTTTTATAAAAGTCTTTCCATCGCTTTGAATATGTATGATATGGTTCTCCATGAGTTCCATAGCTCACCCTTGATGGTACATCCTAGAATGATAAAGATGTACCAAGCTATAAGAGGTCATCTTTGGTGGCCTGGGTTGAATTGTAAAATTTCAGAGTTTGTTTCTTGATGTATGGTTTGTCATAAGGTGAAGGTTGAGCACCATGTTCTTGGATTTTTTATCTAGACATTATATTTTCCCCAATGGAAGTGAGAGGACATATTTATGGAATTCATTACCAATTTACCTCGAGCTCATGGAAGATATGATTCTATATGGATGATAGTGGATTATTTTATGAAATTATCCCCCATTATAGCAATTAGGGAGTTAATATCAATGAAGGTTTTGTCTAGGAAGTATCTAGAGGAGGTAGTGTGACTCCATGAATTCATAAGGATGATATTCTTTGATTGGGATCCTTGTTTAACCTCTAGGGTTTGGAGAGGTCTCCATCATGCTTTTGGATCTTAGTTATTCCTTAACACTACTTTCTATCTTTATATGGATGGTCAAATAGAGTAGACCATCCAGACTCTTGGAGACATTTTTTTCTCATGTCCTAGATTTTGTAGGTTTATGGATGAGGAACCTACCCTTGGTCAAGTTTTCGTACAATAATAGTTTCTACTCCACCATTGGTATGGATTCGTTTGAAGATTTCTACAGTTGACCTTTCTGTTCTCCATTATGTTGGACTAGGCTTGGAGAGGTAGCAATTTTCAAGCTGGAAATATCAAATAATATGATATAAATGGTTCAGGTAATTCGTGATAGGATGAAGGTAGTGTAATATTTTCAAAAATACTATGTCGATCATAGGAGGAGACCTCTGGAGTTTAACATTGGAGACCATGTGTTCCTAAAGGTGACTCCTCATCATGGGAAAAAAATTGGTCATAGTGGTAAGATTTCTCTTTGATTTGTTGGGCCTTTCGAGTTGTTTTCCTGTATTGGAGTTATGGAATATCATATAGCACTCCCCCTGCAGATGAGCTGGATACACAATTTTTTCATGTATCACAGCTCCATCATTATCCTCATGATGACTTTCATGTCATCGATTGGGGAGAGATCAATGTTGATGATTATGCGACCTTTGAGGAGTATCTTGTGGAGTTCTAGGACTTCTAGGAGAAGGTGTTTCATGAGTGTTCTATTCCATTGGTTCATGTCTTGTGGTGGAACGATGGTGTGGATAAGAGTACCTTGGAACATGAGTTGCAGATGTGCACTCAGTACCCTATATTGTTTTATGATTAACTCACCTATTATAATGTTATTCATTTTATAAATGTAGACCTTAATGGTTTATGAGACGGTACCCTTTTTTTTCTTGTTGGTAACCTTGCTCTCACTTGAGATATATCTCACCCAAGAGAGTGTTTATGAGCGGTTTGTTTCTATTTCATGGTATCATGTTATTCCTATCATGAGGTGGTTAAGCTCCTATGATAGAAAAATCCTTGAGAAGTATCTCACAATGTGGTTTTTCATACAACCCCTTTTATTTTTCTATATGGGTTTGGTTTTTATTATCGAGGATGAGAATGATTTGAGAGGTATCTGATGTAATGAAATATGTCTTCCCATCCTGTTACTCTACCTGTTTTGGTGCAGTGAGTCACATGAAGCTTGTCTCTTCAGGGTTTTTGGAATCCCTTCAATGGGGATCGATTATCAGCTTTCTGTGTTTGATCTGTGGTGATAGGAGGTACATTATACCGTTTTCTATCATGGTTCTTCAATATAGATCCTCTCGCTTCTTGTTTCCATGAGATTATGGTTTCTCTCCATCATTCTAATGGGGTTTTCTTGGTTTTTTTTGGTACATTTATGGTGCATCATCCTTGGAGGGAAGTAGCTCTTGTGGGAGGGGTGATTGGGATCTACAACGTTGGTTCGTTCTTATAATAATAACATTGATGCCTTTGAGGTAGGGAATTTGATGCTTCTTCTATTAATTTATGTGAAATTGTAAATTTGGAATAGTTTATCCCTTTATATGTCAATGTAATTAACCTAATAATTATTGAACCATATTAATAAATAATTGGATAGATATTTCATGATGATGTTGTTGATTTATACTGTGATAACATTTTTTTCTCTTGATTTTCTAGAGAGTGTGTTATCTATTTTATTCTTGTTATCATGTCTTATTATGTTATGGATTATAATTTTTTTCTTGTTAGGAAATGGTAAATAATTTAAATCCATAATTAATTGATTAATTGTATTAAGAGTGAGTAAAGAAGATGCATGTTAAATGAATCTATTGTTTCTTTCAATTTAATGATAATAAAATTGATGCAATGTGAATGTTTAATTGAATGTGACCTTCCATGCATTAATGGAATTGATATAGAATATGAATCATGTTAATGTTTGTTTATTAAAATAAAATTTCATGTTAAATTATAATAATACTTCTTTAGGTTTGTTGAAACTAGAATTAATGCTAAGATCATGTTTAAATTTTGATAGCTTATTACATCTTGATGCCTTAGGTTGTCCATAATTTGAACCAGTGAATAATAAATTCGTTAATTCAAGATGGAATAAGAACTGGTTGTGTGATAAAGATAATTTCTATGTATTGAGTTTCCCATTTTCTTGAGAATTTTTAGTGCCTTGTGTTTGGATTCATGGGAGCTCGTTTATGTTTGAAGGCCAGATGCCTTTTTTTATGTCCTAGATTTTTCGATTGATTATGTTTTTTATTATTACCTTGTAATGTGAGCTTCACTGTATGATGTGTTATAATCCTAATATGGATGAGCCTATTATGGTTGGTGTGATATGAGGTGGAGAGGCTTGGATGATGTGGCAGCAGTTGATGCATGTGATAGTGAGATGCATTAGGATATGCATGTGGGTGTTGGGGATGACATTGGAAATAATGGAATGGGTTGATGTTGGTATTACCAATCAATGTGATAAAGTTTTATTATTGCTTGAAAAGAATCTATTAATGTTTTGTGGTTGGGTTTCTTGTTTTATTTGCATTCCTTTCCCCACTACTTGAGGTATTTGGATGTGCTTGGTTTTATGTTTCCTCTTGGTGGTAGATTAGGATGGTTTTCCTAAAGTATCTAGATTATGGAAAGTAATAGTTTTTAATAAATGAATTAACCCATAGGGTTAGTGTTGATGGAATTAAAATGTTAAAAATATGTGGATCTTGAGAAACCATGGAATCAGTTTAGAATATTCCTGGAGGGCATGGAATTTACTCAAATGATTAATGTAATGTAATTCAGAATAATTTTGTTGGTTAATTAATGAATAATTAATTAATTAACATAAAGTAAATGATAAAAATAAAATAATTAATTAATTTAGTTCTTTAAATACTTATATTCTTATAGGATATCTAGTCCTAAATAGTGGCAACTGAGTGTCTGAGAAACAATAACTTCAATTCATCTTAGGATTAAGTTATTATCATAGTGTGATTATGAGATAAATTATATCTTGTATATCCTATGTTTTCAAATTCTAACCCACCCATATCGGTTAGAGTTATTCACACCCAGAGGACTCTATAAGGGTATTTTCACCAACATCCTAGTGGTGGGATGGATGGGTAACTACCCCCCTATGGCCTCACTCTCTTCTCTTGGTAGTTAATTGTGTTGGTATGCATGGCAGTTAGTTTAACCACATATGCATGTAGAGGTTTTTGATGAATTGTGGCTATTTCACACACATATATCTCCATATATATTATCCAAAGGATTATTATAAGTATAAAATGTATATTTTGTGATGGATTAAGGCACTTACTTCGTGTATGGGTTGTGAGGGCTTAAGGTATAATACCTGATTTATGATACCCATCATACGGGATATAGTGGATTCTAGAAACTACTTAGTTACTATATATGGATATATGTATGGGATGATGTGGTGATGTGATGAATAAGGTGAATGTTTTGATTCCTTTCCTAGGTATCTTCAGAGCTAACTTATTTTAGAGATAGATAGCTTAGGACGTGTGATGTTGGGGTGGAATGGAAAAATGGTAGGGAAGTGAGAGCGGGGTACCCTTAATGTTTCATTATTATATTACATGATATCTAGTATGTGATACTTAGTGAGAGTTATCCATGGTGAGGCTAGGAACTTAGTATACCTGTTTAGGTCATGAGTTAGTTTCACTATTGTTCACTATGATTTAGCATGATTTATTTATATTTTATACAAGAGGCTCTGAAGAGGATCATATTGAGTATACTTTTATGCTCACCTTATGGATATATAAACTATTTTTAGGTCAGCCAAAGCAGTTTGGATATTGGGTTGGATATTACAAGATCATGGTTTTATAGGAGTTTTTTGGTATTTGGGGTCAATGTTGTCTTTAAATTTTTGGAATTTTGTGTTACTTTTTTAGTTATTTTAGTATTGTATGAAATTTCATGTATGCACATGAGATTTATTTTATGTTTATTTATGATCAAGTTTTGATTATTGTATTTGTTTTATCTCTCTCTTATGCATGTTCTCTTTTAGGCTAATTCCTCTCAAATGTATGTTTATTATACCTTTAGTTCTAGTCGCCAACCCAGGGCTTACTAAAGGTAGAACTCAGGCATTCACCATCTCCCTTCTCTCATTTCTATCCTAGAAGGGGTGCTATTTGGGGGGGTAGGGGTCATGAAAAGTTATGGGGATGGTTAAAGTCATAGTCACCATATGTTTTATAATAGAACATTTATTTTTTCTTTTGTAAATAAATTCAAAACATTTAATAAAAATATTCATTTTTATAACCTTTTAAATAAATTAAAAAGAAACATAAAATGCTCTTTATAATTCCCTTATATTCATATAAATATATTTAGTAAATAATTTTAAGAATATTAAAATGGAATAAAATATTTAGAAAATAAATCTTTAAAATATTTAAAATGAGTTTTTTAAAGTAAAGTGTCCCTTACCTTGAGTCTAAATCATCACATTCATTCCTTATCTTCCTAAATAATAAAACTATGTTAATTATTTAATTTATTAAGAACCTTTTTAAATTTTATTATTCCTTTTATTTTATTCATTACCATGTTATATACAATTACTTAATTAATTAAGTTCACATTGGATGTTTTGATGATATTCAGATCATAAGTCTAAAATGACTTCGGTAGGTTGAAAATGGTCAATGAGGTCATTATTCCATCATATATATAATAATAATCATGAAATAATTTTAATTTTTATACATCAAATATACTTCTAAAATCAATCATTAAATATGGTTATGAAAAATGAACAATGTTACAATCTTGGAGATGCTAGGGCGTACGTACGCATGAGTAATGTTTCCATTTTTCAAATATCATTATGGAAAGAAGTTAAATATTATTTTATATTTTAAAAATTACCATTATATCATAAATAACATAATATTTATTTAAAAATACTTATATATATCATCCATTTTATGTGGTGATGAAAAATGAATCACATCGCTTTGTGGAGATGGTAGTCCACACATACACACGAATAACGTTATCATTCTTCAATGAATGGAAAGGTAAGAAAGTAAATGATGTGTTATATTTTCAGAATGATAAATATGTCATGAATATAATACATAAACATTAATTACATCATTATAACCATTTGTGATAGGTGGTGATTGAAAATTTATTATATTGGTTTGCAAGTTGGTAGTCCACAATACACACGAATGATGGATTTCTTTCCCATTTGATGGGTATTGGAGATGGATATAGATTGTAAAATTAGCATAATAACATATTATTATATGGTATATAATTATGGTATTATATAGGCATGGTTGAATAATATTTTAAGGAGGTGTAAAAAGAAATAAAATAAAAAATATTCGGTTAAATGTTATACTTATTATTCGGATAATCTCATTTTCTTTACACCTTAAGATCTATAAGATTGGTATTATTTCCAAATAAGGCCTATAGAATTAATTTATGGATGTTATAAAGGTATTTTTCAGGTATTATCTAAACCAAAAGTACTTTTAAGTGTGAATAAATTAGAATAAGATGTTCCCTGTTATAAGAAAGGGGAGGGGCACTCTTGAAATCTCGAAAAATATTAAATTAATAAAAATTAGTTTTGAAGCCCAAATAGCTCCAAATTGATAATATTATAAGCGAATATGATTATTAGTCTAAATAATCTCATATAATAAAATTCTTACAAGTTTTAATCACATTTTTTCCTTATATTTTTGTTTTAACCCTTCATTAACCCTTTTGACGATTATAGTGATATCAATGTTTTTAACTCTTAAGGGGTTAATATAGATACTATAAAATAATAAAAACCATAAATAGACCATGGTTGATTTCATAAATCATATATAATTCAATTTTCTAATGATAATGGTTTTTATAATTTTGAATCATTTAATAAAATATTCTTTATTATAAAATAACATTAATGTCAATTTTTGAATTATTCATTTAATTTGAATTTTAAAACTACAAGACAACAATAGAATTATAATGTAATACATCCACATATATATAATAATTAATTTGTATCTAAAAATCATGGAACACAAAAACTCACTAAAATAATAATATTTTTATAGTTTTCAAAATCATTTTATTGATTTTTTTACTACTTGCATAAGCATTGTGTCAATGTTGCATAAGCATTTAAGGAAATTATTTATTCTATTAAAATAAAAAATAAATTATCATGATGAAAAAATAATATATATTTAAAATGAATAATTATAACTAAATGTATCCTCTATTTATCCCTATATAAAAATTTTAAAGATAATAAAACAAAGAGAATGGTATTTTTTTACTTTTCATTATATAAAATAATATAAAGGGTCAAAATCATGAAAAAATGGGAAAAAAAGGAAATATATTATAATTTTGGATGATTATGGATGATATATACTCATAAAATAAAATTAATTCAAGTGTTTGAGTCATTTTTTAGTCCTTATCATTTTTTAACCTTAATGTCCCGATTTACCGTTTATTGTGGTAACAAAAAAAATTAATGTTATTATTCATAATGTCTAAAAATAAAATGGACCTATTTAATAAATTTTTATCTACTGATTCAAAATATAGAATCCATTTTTTAATATTCAAAATTTATAAGTTATAAAATTAATTTAAAATTAAACTGACAAAATGTGATGAATAATATTTTTTAAAAAAAATAAATTTTAAGTATAGAATGTTTTTATACTAAATTAAAGTATAAAATTCATTTAAAAACTATAATTGGATTATTTTAAATAAAAATGAACTAATTAAATTTTAAAATTAATCCAAAATAGAGTTTTAATTTGTAAATACTTTAATAGAAAATGCATTTTCAAATAAAAGTCAATATTTTTCACTATTCATTGAAAAATCAATATTTTTTAAAAATTATCAAAATGTCACCTTAACATAATTTTTATATACTAATTTAAAAAAAATATTTTATTTTATCAAATAAATTTTTAAAAAAAATTAGAAATTTATGATAATATTTTCTCAAAAAAAAGAAATAAAATTCATTTTTGAAGAAATTTTATTTTTGAAGCATAAAATGACTTTTATAAAAATTGTGTACTTATTTATAAATCATTAGTTAGTAAATTTGTATTGATTATTACCTTTATATATATTTCATAATAGGGTTAATCTTATTCTTACCCTTCAGTTCAGTGGCTTAGTTATAACAACCATATTTAAATAATAATATTTTTTGGTTCGTTTAAGATCAGTTTTGCATGTTATACATGCTATCAAACATAATTTATTTTTTAAAATACTGGGATGTTAAATTCTCCCCCTTGAAAAACAATTCCTCATAATTTTAACTTTATCTAAGTAATCAAATGTTTTCCACATAAAAATACCTTTATTGAAATCCCACATCGTAAAAATGGTTAATAAAGCTTCCTCTTGAAAAGAGAAAAAGAAAAATACAAAGGTCATTAGGAATAACACATAACTAGGTTTAAAAATAAAAAAACATTAGTGGGAAGTGAAAATATGGACATGGAAGAAATAAAAATTTCCAAATAATGATGGAGAGTGATGGAGATCATTGATCACAAGAAAGTGAATGATCATGAGAAAGTCAATGGACACAAAACCATAAACCAAAGGGGTGTGAAAAAGACTATTGATTCATCAAAAATGAAGGTAATTGGATAAAATTTTTATTTCAATATCCCTTTCCTCATGTTGAGGAATTCCATTACCATCTAGACTAAGAACATAAGTAAGTATACTTACTTGAAAAATGGGATTTCATCCATTAATGAATTTCCACCACAATCTCATCTTTTTATCCAAACGATGAGTATTCAAGATGAATTTTTTTATTCCTTAAGCACTAAAATCATCTACTATCAGATCATATACTTCCACAAAAGGATAACAAGATATATATTTTATATTTATTAACCAAAACTAGAACTGTTAGCATAAGGTAAGATAATTCCAAAAATTAATAAACCTTTATATGAAGAATTAATATATTAACCTCCAAACTTCAACAGTTTTACCCAAAATTCAAACTAAATCACTCTATAAATAACTATCCTTAATACTCTTAAAAATATTCTAGACTTATATAAAAACCAAAAAATTAGAAGGATTTGGTCATAATTTCTTATGAGATTAATTTAACATTTATCTCCCATTGACATTGGTCAATCATAAAGTCCCATACCAAAAATGTATATAGCCTAATCAAATAATCTCCAAGATATGGTTATCATTTCCATAAATAACCTAAATCACCATAAATCCATATTAAAATCATATATTCTTTATAAAAGATAATTCATCCTTTATTCATCAAATAAAATCCCAACTTATTTAGAAATATTTTCATTTACCTTAATCATATAAGGTTCCCAAAATAGTAAACTTCTTCTGAAATAACATTAATCAATTAATCTCCAAATCACTTATCAATCTCATGGTTATCTATATAATAAAACATATTTTCCCCAAATAGTAATAACATGTAATTACCTCAATATCAAGGATCATATAAACCCTAATGGTTATTAATACCTTTAAACTTATATCAAAAAAATGCAAAGGCATTCTTCCTCAAATAACACTTTTTCATGTTAAACTGAAGGGTTAAATATACCTCAAACATCTCTCAAGAATAAAAAATTATCACCTTTTCACTACACCATATGTTTCCAAAAACCTATACCAAAATTATTTTTTAGTGTTTCATGATCCACATAATATTTATAATATACCATAATATCATTGATAAAATACCATTACATCATAATTCTGAATACTTGTAGGGTCCTGAAAAATCCGCAAAGGAGAACGGAAATCCCCCTAATTTGAGAAAGGATTCTACCCAATTTCCCTCAAAGAATTGGAAAAAAATATAGAGAATACTCAAGATTGGAAAAGGACCGACTGGTCCGCGTACCGGTCCAACATTGATGGTACGTGGCCGGTTCAGTGAGCTGCCCCCTCCACAGACCAGCATCGTTTGCGAAACGGAGGCGGGAACCCCTCCGTGGGCACGAAGCAGGATGGGCTCCAGGCCGGTCCACCGTCACGAATCTCCCCAGTAGCGAAACACGCCAACCGGCCCAGACCGCATGCGATGTTGATTTCGTAATAAAGGTGGAGCCCTGCGTGGCCGCAAAGCACCCCCCGAACCGATTTGGTTTGTGGATGAGGTGCATTCAATGCCCCTCGTGAGTTGCAGATTGACCAATTCATCCATAAACTGGGTTTGCGGTCATGGGACTCCACAAAAGGTGTCGTATCACCACAGATACATCTCTTTCCCCCTCTATAAAAGGACATCGAGGGGGAGAATAAAGGTATCGATTGGATTCGGGTAGAAGGATTCGGAGATTGGGGGATCGATTGATCAGACTCCATCGGAAAGAAGGTTTGGAGATCGACTTCTGAAGGAAGGATTCTGGAAGAAGGAGCTTAGGATTTCGCGAATAGTGAAGTTCTAATTTGCGAACCAGAATAGGTATAAAACTAGAAATGAATTGATAAGGAACTGAAAAAACGCATAACAAATTGGTGAATCGTGAACTTAAAATAAAAAATCGCGAGCCATGGCCCTTCCACAGATGTAATCTCCACGGACCAGAGAGTTTATGCCTCCTTTTTGATCTGACGCACCACGTAGCACCCTCCTATGCGAGCGAAGATCTGACCAGCGAACCCCCAACCGGCGACGCCCCTGGCCGCCGCTACTCGCGCGGACTCCACCGCGTACCAACCTGGTAGGCGAGCCGAACCTGAAGCCGTGTATCACCCTGGTATGTGGGATTCCCATCATTCTGCGTACCACCCTAGTACATGGATGGCCACTCCATCCGCGTAGCACCCCCCTACGCGAAGGGCGCCACTCCTCATGCACCCATGCGGCCCACCAACTCCTTCGGTGTTCTCGTTCCCCGAGCCAGATAAAAGCCTTCCAATATAGCCCGATCCTTCGCAATCCCTTCATTGGACTATTCATCGGCCCCGAGCCAAGGCCTCTACCGAAGCCATTGGACCCGTATGATGAAACCTTCAGGTGCATCAGCGTTCCACTTTTATTTCACATACCCACGGTAGGAGAGTACAAAGGGGTTTCCCTGGCTCTTGAGCGGATTCCCAAAGCATTCCTGGGTTCACATCCCTACGGTAGTGTAGGGTCCGAGCCCAGGAGTCCCCTTTGTGCCCCTCCACTTTCCAGTATTGAGGGACCCTGCTCGCATTTCCTTTTGATGACCGCCAGCGGTGAGCACTTCTCCCCTCTCCTAGGAGTGGTTGGGCATCCCTCCTAGAGTAAGCCCCACACCATCCCTGCCGGAAGCCAATGGACCTTCCCCTCTCATCATAGAAGGTTCATTTCTCCGTTGTGTGACTCCTACCTTCCTCCAACATCAGGGAGAAGGAGAGTCTAGTGGTCCCGGCCTTCTCCTCTGCTCGTTGTCTTCCTCCCCTTCCCTCGGTAGGAAGAATGTGTGAGGCTTGCCAAGTCTGTTGCATTCTCTTGTTTCACACACTAAGCATGACTCACATGGGCTTAGAGATTTGTGATGGTCATGAAGTCCGCACAGCGACGACCCTCAAAATAAACTACGTGGGTTTTGAACCCTGTTTCCTAAATAGGGTACGTAGGAAGCCTCCCCGAGGATCAATCCCAATTTGGTCCACTAACCATGTGTATGTCCCAATCATGTCCCTCAAAACGAACTACGTGGGTTTTGATCCATGTTTCCTAAATAGGGTACGTAGGAAGCATCCCCGAAGATCAATCCCAACAACAAGCAACTCTCACGTAAGCTCATATCACGGGTTCGATCCAAACGCTCAAGTTTTTATTTGTCGCCCCTGGATGACAATAAACTCCAGAGTGCCCAGTTACGAGGCTTTAAACCAGTTTTGTCTCAATGAGTCCAGACTCCTTGGAGCTATTAATCCAATGAGGGATAGTAAACCTCGAGCCTAAATGATTCTGAATCCATGTGTTCAGCTGACCATTGCCAACCAGGAGTAATCCATGGATACTATTCTTGGGCATAAACCAAATATTCTCGAACATATGAATACATCTTAAATCTATAAGAGAGTCCCAGAACAGGAAATAATTCCCCCCAAAAGGGTGAGATGAGCCCGACTTCCCATCCTCTCGACCAATGTGAGTTCTTAAGTGCCGATGGCCAAATCACCCATCGAATGCCTGCCTTTGGAAAGCAGGTCCACGTATCATTGGATATGGAACCATTGGGCATTTTGAAACAAAAACGATGCACCTGATATGAGTTATTAAGCATAACTCAACCTTCTCTAATCAACCGTAGGGTGGAACACATTTTTTCCCTCGGTCGAAACAAAAATGGTGAACTCGATGTGAATCTTTAACCAAGCATGACTAATTTAAACTAATCCCACTATGTGCCCCATTATACTCACAAGGAAGGCCAAGAAAGGTCATTAATTACACATGGGATTATGAGATGCTGCTTTGACGGGTTTGCTGTTTGTATTTGTTAAAATATTTTAGATGTACCAATCAGAACTCCCTTCGATCCAATGGCATCATGGAGGAACTCACAGACATGTACTTCAAGCAACGCAATGACCGGACATCCTCGCCAATGAAGGACCCTATTACCTACTCAACGTATTCAACGATGGGTCTCGGATGCGTTGATCTGAGAGCACCACTTGAACGGTACTCTCCCGATGGTGGAGGCGGCCATGCACACCCTCCAATCCGCCAAGACCCGTCGGTCGCCTGCCCAGCAGCGGCCGCGAAAGCATATCCAAACGGCTCCTATTTTCTTCTCAAACCATGTCAAGAGTATATCCCCAGAACGAGACAATGCATACCTCCCTTATCTTAGGGAGGCGGATGAGGTCGACACTGAGGACTTCATCCCCGCTGAACGTGGGTTCCGCTCTAAGGCCCCCACCGGAAGACATCATCGCGATTACGCCGTGAATCAATATCCTCACGCTAAGAAGGATGTCTCCCCGAGGATCCAGGCCCACGCTCCCCGAGCTTCATCCCCTCGGACCACCCGACGAGGGTGGAAAACGTACAACTAGGGACTGGTCATCGCCCTAGTCCCTAAGGAGGAGCTCCACTGCCCAGTCATGGAGACGTATTGCAAGCAGGCACATACACCTGTCCGCTCCTCCAAAGGCCGCCATCCAGACATGGAGGCATCATACGAGCAGGCGCACATCTCCACCGATCTCCATCAATCCCATCACTCACACAGGATGACACCTACCCGGCAGGCACCTCTCCCTACCCAGGGCCATGAATCCCACCAACCAGATGTGGTGGAAACCCAGCGCCTGTAGGACTAGCTCCTAGCAGATTCTCCTGACGCCTACCATCCCGATGTGGTGGCGATCAACAAAGACCACCATCCAAATGTGGCGGCAATTTATATGAGGGAACGTCTCCATTCCAACAAAGGCCACTGACTCGATACAGTGGGGAACCAACATATGCAGGGCCAGCTCCCTATGGATGCAAGTAATGTTCTTCATCCTGATGTGGCGGCAAACAGAGAGATAAACCGGCATATCCCGGCACAGGGGCAGACTCGTTCACCTTCCCTGACACAGGATAATTGTCAGTACCCACTGACCACCAGAGGACCAGAGAAGGATATTCTTACTCCGATATCGGAATGGGACTTCATACCCATTCCAGCCAAAGATGTCTCTCTACATATCCTAGAAATGATGGAGGAGCAGGTATCGATCCTAGATCATATCTTGCAGACTTGCCAGAATATAATTGCATCAGCGGCAACAGCAAGGACTTGGGCCCGTGAGACTGTCTCCCCAATTGAGGAAACTCATCTAAGAGATGAGATAGCCACCTCGGAGAAGATTTGTATCCCTGATTCCGCCCAAGAGGGTCGTCGGCCATATTCCACGATACAAGGGCAACCGGATCGAGCAGCTTCACTCGTTCCAACTGGGGGACACCTGTCCATCACGGTGGATTCTCCAGAGCAGTCATATATCCCTTATAAAAGTCAATATGTTTGTTAGAATATCCTGGCAGCATCACGGGACCCAATTATAAAGGGACCCAAAGGTGAAGGTCGTTATCAACAGTAGATGCTCCCCACTACCTGCAAGAAAGCGCCCCGAGCACACCGAAGGCAGCCGGAAAATAAAGAGAGGGTTCATGAATCTGCTCTACTGGAAGCTGGGGTTCCCAATGCCACTAAGAAAATATCAAAGGTTAAAAACCCTTCCCACCCATTACCATATTATGCGAGTAGAATTAGCAGTTGCGAAGGTCCTCCCTGCAATGTCGCTACCAGCAGCTCTGAAGGTCCTCCCCAGAGCACCCACGGGGGCCTCCCCCACGGGCATATAACGATCGATCACGAGAGTTTCTCTTTTGATGCGAGACATGGAAGCCCTTCGCGTGACTAGAAGATCTAGCAGCAAGAAGTCCCACCACTTTTTTTTGTCCACCCTAAAGGTCCTCCCTGGGGTATACACTACAAACACTCTCTGTGCAGTGGGACCACAGATTATGATAGTATTCCTCACTATCGTAGTCGCAACTGCGGAGGACCTCCCCGCAGTGACGTCTCATCATGAAAAGAAGGCCCTCCTTTTGTCGTGGCCTACCCTAAAGGTCCTCCCCAGGGGTTACGTTGCAACAACACTCCGCACAGCTAGACATCAGATCACGATGGTAGTCTTTGCCACTCTGATAAAGGAGGTCCTCCCCATAGAGACATCAAGAAATGAGAAGGCCCTCCCCTCATTGTGGTACATTTTGAAGGCCCTCCCCAGGGGGTACCCTGCATACATTCTCCCTGCAGAAGTTGTGATGGTAGTCATCGCCACCACGGTCTTCATTGCGAAGGTCCTCTCTGCAATAGCCCCAAGCAACAAGAAGGTCCTCCCCTTGTCGTAGTGTGTCTTGAAGGTCCTCCCTAGGATACACATTGAACGTAAAACCTTGATGGTCATCCTCACCATGTTGGAATTTGTTGCTAAGGCCCTCCCCATAACAACACTACACAGCCAGAAGGTCCTGCCCTTGTTGCGACACACCTTGGAGGTCCTCCCTAGGGTATGCACTGCAAAAGTCCTCTATGTAGTGAGGCGTCAAGCATTAATGGTAGTCCTATCCATTACGACATGAATAGAGAATTCCATCCTCGCCTAGACGTAGATCAACGAGAAGGCCCTCCCCTCATTGTGGTACATTCTGAAGGCCCTCCCTAGGGTGTACCCCACAGGTTCTCTCCCTACGGTAGCTGTAATGGTAGTCCTCTCCATTGCAGCCACCATTGCAAAGGTCCTCCCCGCAGTGACATATCATATCGACAGGAAGGTCCTACCCCTGTCGAATCAAGCACAGAAAATCCCTAATATGCTGAGGCACTCAGAAGGACGGGATCAAGCATGTCAGATTCCTAGCTAGTCACCAACGACACCCTTATTCAATCAGGATACGGTCTGAGGCCACGTTCATCTTTTGAACCACCTTGGAATTGCCCACGTGATAATTCAATACCTACCAGCCCCACTGCCTCTGAACACACTCTCAGTGAGTGTTTCAGTTGGGCCGACCAGGTAGAGTAATCACTAGCGGAGGATTATACTGACATGTTGCACTTAAGGAAATGACTGGCCAGAGATGATGTACCAGTTATGTTTTGGCCCACAGACACCTCTCAATTCGACATACCCAGAAAGTTTCCAGAAGAATGTGTGCACGAAATCCGCTCCAATATATGGACAACCCTTCGCCAGCTGAAATCAAGCTTCCTGCCCTACGATGGGTATGTAGACCATGTCAAGACAATAGGAGACATCCTGCGTCACATCGACCTGGAAGCACTTCCTTCGGCGCGGGAACCGCGACCTGAGAGGCATAAAGGAAACATTGAGTTAGCCTGACTCCGTGCACTACACCAGTTGCACCGCCTCATTGGTGACGCTCTGATAGGAGTCCATATCATAGGATGGGTAGAACATGGATCTCTACATTTGACTCTGCTCCCTGCCCAGAAGAACTCGTTCAACATAATGTCTTGCAACGTCATCACGTTAAGACAGCAATCGAGTGGGGTCCCTGTTCAGGAAAGGCAACACACCCAACAGTGACAGGCCTTGAGTAAGTCCCAGAAGCATTAGGCCCGACGGGAACAAGCCATTCACGAACTCCTGAATTAGTCCACTGAAAGCATACAGCAGGTCTCTCACCTAAGAGAGGCCAATCAGCAGTCATTGCTTGCCTCCCTAGAGGGGATTGATTCACAGGTGAACTCGGCATCAGATCCAGTTCACCCCTGAATGGGGGCACGCAAGATCGGGCAGGTAATGATAGTAGCATCCACTGCTGCAATCCAGGGTCAACCCCAACCTATAGGGCTGGGGGAATTTTTAACAACAAATACCCACATAAGACCAATAAAAACGGGAAGAGACTCAACGTCCAGGGGAAAATGCCAACCCCAGCCCTCAGGGCTGGGGGCATTTGTACCACCTCAACAACAACCTCCCCCACGAGAATCAGTATTCTATCATCTAGGTAGGATATTCAAAATAGGAGGTTCTCACCCTATCTCATCCTTTGAATCATCATCCCCATCAAGAGGGAGGCATACCATAAGGTCGCATCAAAGAACTCTCCATGTCGCCCTTCGTCAAGGAGTCCGAAATCAATCTTGGGATAGGAAGGGGAAGACCAATAAAAGGCACGATAGATCCTCTTCCTATTTGGTAGATGAAATCTCCTCCACCCCGTGATATGTATCCATCAATGCCATAGAGGTTAACCCCACAGGTGACACTGAAGATGATGCAAATCTGAATGGATCGGGAGACGACGGTTTCGGTCAAGCTGTGATTCACAACGAACCATCAAGTGTGCACACACGGAACCAGAGGGCCGCCCTAAATATGGCCGCCCCTCCAGCTAACCCTCCTCAGCTTACCCTGTGAGCTTACAACAAGGATAATAACAAAGGACTGGTTACCCTTAACTCGCCACCTTCTCTCGATAAAAATGAGGCACTTACGCTCGAAGAGAGATTCGCTCGACAGGAAGAGGAAATAAAATAATTGAGGCGGCTTAACGTCGAGCTACTCCAGAGGAACCATCTTATTGAAAGCGCTTCCCTAGAAAATCCACACCTTGAACTCCCAGCAAGTGCACCTCAAAGACCAAGGTTTGCCCTAGCAAATGAAGTGCGGTCAGGGCCCCCGCCCAATGTGGCGCCCGGCCTGTCCAACTACCTGAACATGGATTTGGATGAATACCAAGACTTCCCTCCACTCAGGAAGAAACCGGAGTGAGTATGTCTAAACCCTCCAAAGGTGTCACAAACAGCATATGCACCATTGGTGCTGGCCGATCCGGATCCTCAATCAATGCATCGGGCTACACCTGCCCAAGACCAGGCCCAACAAGATGTAAACCAGGGTCTCGCCAACACCATCGAGGCACTGACATCTCAATTGGAAGCAATGGAAGGCCGACGTGCTCTGGTATATCCAGAGCGAAAGTCCGACCCAGATTGGGTGAGCAACATGCCTCCTACACCCAATTTTGGGAGCCTTGTATTCCTATTTTCAATGTATTAGGAAATCTGGAACAGAATTTGATGCACTATGCATCTTATTGCGACCCTATGATGGGAACTCTGGAAAAACAAGAATCAGTGAAACTCATATGCTTCGTGCAGACCTTACAAGGATCTACCTTTGTCTGGTATACGAGTCTGCCAGCTCAATCAATAAAAAGTTGGGAAGACCTTCAGCAGCAGTTCCTGTTCCACTTCAGCTCAACACTACCTAAAACAATGGTCAGCGACCTCATGAATTGAAAATAGAGGGAGAATGAGAGGGTCTCATATTTCATCGCGATATGGAAGGGTTTGACCTACTCTCTGAACAGGCCAATGCCCCAAGATGAGATGCTTTCCATATGCATCGATAACCTTTGAGATGAGCTGCGAACACCGCTCATACCAGTGGATTGCACCACTGGCTTCCACAATCTCTCTACCATTGCCCAGAGAATTGAAGACTCCCTGTAGCAGACTAATCTGAAGTCCCAAATAGCCTCATAGTCTCCTGAAAGGAGAGCAGTTAGAGCTAAAGCATCCTTTATCATGGTCAAGCCATCCCCTACACCTTCTCCACCACCTAGGCCTCCACCAAATCGTCAAGGGCCCCCTGTATATCAGCGGCTGCCTCTTCCTAAGCGGGACAATCAGAGAGGATCGAAGAGGAACCCGTTCGAGGAACGAAGACACAAAGTATAATCGTTCTAAGAGGACCAAGTCTGAGGCTACTTCATCGCCGCCATGAATTGCAATTTTCTCCACCTCCCAGAGCTAAGGAAGCCTGAAGAAGTCGGCCATGATGACAGGCCAGATTACTTTCCCTACCATCAAATGCTGGGAAAAAATATCCAGGAATGCTTCGTCTTCAAAGACCTCCTGCAAAGGATGGTAGACTCCGGGCAGGTCGAGCTGGGACCACCCCCATCACATGTGATGTATATTTCTACCACTGACTCTGACAAAGGGGAGGGGTGGCAGGAAGTCACCAGCAAGAAGGGGAAGAAATTTGATGACTGTATGACTCAGAAGACTGTCAATCGAGCTCAGGGCATACTCAGAGCTCAACTACAGCAGCCGGTGTTGCCGCCAATAGCCCCTAATGCCACACAGCTGACAATATCAGCCTCAAAACCCTCCACAATCCGGTCATCTAGGCATAATAGAAAAGGAAGGAGACAAGCGCAAGAGGAGCAGTCCGCAACGTGGCTGAAGTTAGCCCCAACACTGTCAGATTTTATGCCCTCAAACTTGGTGCCACGGGCACTGACCCACCAAATGGCACCATCAGGGACAACCGACCAGGTTGACCTGTCACAAGAAGAGGAGCTAATCTTTGGTTCCATAAACATCGTCCATATAATGGAATAGTTCCCTGATGAAGGTTATATCTACGAACTCAAGTTCTCAATGCAAGGGGATGGGAGGAGGAATCGCAGAAGCAGGGGATACCAGGGGAGGCACAGTCGTAGCCGAAACCAACCCTATGGTTTTACCCCATTCCAAACAATTAATATCACGGAAACCCATGGTATATCCCTTCAACGGACTCAGTAGGATAAATAATATCCCTTCACCTCCACAAGCAGCCACTCTGGCCTCGTCATTCTGCAGTACCCATCAGAGGAGGAACAAGTGTCTAGCTGCCTAATGTGCACAAATGGACCGTCTGGGCCGAGTCCCCAGAACGTGGGAACACCGTCGACATCCAAACCTACGGTCGGTACCTCATCATCACATACTCCAGCTCCCAAAGTGCCTGCTAAAGCTCTCCCACCAATGGAGAAGCGTCGGCCGCTAGAACAGAAATATGATATCTTTAAGCAGCTGGTGTCAGTACCAGCCAAACTGTCAATCCTGGATGCCCTGAGTTTGTCAGCAGATCTCAAGGAGGCACTTATAGAAGCCTTTATTATCCCCTAGGAGTTTCAAGCCAAGGTAGCCACCGCCGAGATTTACCGGACGAAGACTGGCCCAACTGAATGCAATGCGGTGATTTCCTTCACCAATCAGGATGAAGATGCCATCATGAAAGGAAACATCAAACCAATATATGTGTCTGGTACACTAAATGATGTTGAGATCCGGAAAGTCTTTATTGACAATGGATCTGGAGTTAACCTCATTCCACTACAGAAACTTCATAAGTTGGGCTAGAGTGAGGATGATCTAATACCCTCAGCCACAACTCTGTTGTGTTATGACAAGATTGAACAGAAGGCAATGGGACAAATCAAGCTAAAAACCCATTTTGGTGACCTTGTGGCCTACTCAGAATTCCAGGTGGTCCGGCAGAACACAGCATTCAATGCCCTACTGGGAAGGTCGTGGCTCCATAAGCACATGGCCAATCATTCATCCTACCACCAGTGTATTAATTATTGCGTCAATGGACAAGGTGGAACATTGCACGCTGACAAGTCCCCTTTTGAGCTCTCCGAGTCACACTACATTGACGCTGGGTTTTATGAGAAAAATAGGAAGAAGCCTTTGATCGATGGTATCGACTAGATCCCCACTCCAAATGGCCTGGAAATGGTTCCTGATGACCCCCTCAAGCAGCTCGGTGAAGACTACGTACTGCCCATCAACCATTTTGAGAGAAGGAGTTCATGTCCGGACACTTACTAAACTATCCTCATGACTTAAGCCATGACACCCGAGCATAGTAGTGCAAAAACGACCGTTAACCCTCAATTTGGGGGTGAATACTTGAGCGAGGATGCCCACAATGCCTCACCTCCGGACTCCCAAGATCCCATGCTGAGAACTCTCCCCCTGTTGGATCAAGAAGATGAAAATATGGGGGAAGAAGAGGAGGAAGATCTCAGGGATACACCTCCTGCATTTGAGGAAGGTATCTCCACCACTGTGGATGAGTTCAAGGAAATAAACCTAGGTACCGAGGAAGACCTAAGGCCCACTCTCATTAGTACAGCCATGTCTCCCGAGGAGCACGAGGTATATACCTCTTTCCTAAGGAAACATCAAGATGTTTTTTCCTGAAATTACACAGAAATGTCGGGAATCGGTCCCGAAGTGGCGACGCACCACTTAGGTCGGCCAAAAGACCATCGGAGATATAAAAAAGCCGCCAGAAGGACGCACCCCACACATGCTTCCAAAATAGAGGCTGAAGTTGATAAACTTATTAAAGCAGGCTTAATTTGGGAGGTCCAATACCCCATCTGACTAGCCAACATTGTCCCCGTCAAGAAAAAGAACGGACAAATCTGTGTCTGCATCAATTTCAGATATCTGAATCGGCATTGCCCGAAATATTATGTCCCGGTCCCAATCACTGAGTTATTAATCGACGCAACGGCCGGTTATGAGGCTCTCTCCTTCATGGACGGTTATTATGGGTATAATCAAATCAGGATATCCCGAGAAGATGAAGAATCCACTGCCTTTAGGGGCTCTCAAGGAGTATTCTATTAGAGGGTCATGCCCTTTGGTCTCAAGAACATTGGCGCCACATATCAACACACCATGCATCATATCTTTAGACCATTCCTGGGTAGATTCGTCGAATGATAAGTGGATGACTTGGTGGTGAAATCAAGAAAGCACTCAGATCACATGTCAGACCTTGAAACTATCTTCAACAAACTTCAACAACATAGCCTGAAGATGAACCCCTTGAAATGAGCCTTCGGGGTTACCTCAGGGAAATTCCTTGGCTTTGTCATACGCCATCATGGCATAGAAGTCGACCCTAAAAAGACAAATTCTATCCTTGTTTTACCACCTCCCTGAAATCTCACTGAGTTGAGAGGATTCCAAGGACACCTGGCTTGCATTAAGCGGTTCATAGCCAACCTGGCGGGAAAATGTTTTCCCTTCACCAGTTTAATGAAAAATGGGGTTACGTACCAATGGACAGATGATTTCCAAGAGGCATTCGTTAGCCTAAAGAAGTACCTCTTAATCCCACCGGTGCCCATGCCCCCGGTTGAAGGAAGATCTCTTATCCTATACATGAAGGCCCTAGATCGGTGTAGAGACCCGAATCTTGATGTACATGGACATTACATTACTTTTGCGGAATAATTAATACATAACAAAAACAGACACACAAGGACTGTAATAGTTTAGTGTCTTTAGAAACTCAGAACGTAATCTTCTAATCATGGTGAAAGATCTTCAACATCTCCCATAAAGATCTTCCCCTTTTGGTTTTCTTACCTAAAACCTTTCTTTAAATCCTGGGGAAAAGAAAGCATATAAAGGGTGAGCTCAAATGATCAGTAAGGGTAAGCATGGATAAAATAAAAACAAATCATATACATTTGAACTTAAAAACATGAACATACTATTTAAACATCAAAATCTTTGGCAATGACATAAAACATGGCAGTACATAAGGCATAGATCATAAAGAAACATTAATCATGATAAAATAGCATGGGAATAAAACATGTGATTGTGGAAACTATTAAGCACATGATATGATTTCCATAGTAGCCAAGGCATTGCTGCCAAGACCATCTTAGTGGACAAAGTCCCTTTCTGAATCGAGTTCACTCCTCATTCTAGTCTTGTAACACTGAACCGGATTAACTTACCGTTCCATCCATGTCTATCTCATGAGATATAAATCTTTACCCAATGAATTAGAGGGAGATATAGGTCCCACCCATCTCATAATGAAATCATTCTTTCGTGTGCCACAAAATCATAAATCATACATCATAGCATAACTCATGTAATAGAATGGGATTCTTAAACATCATGCCATCATAACATAATCCATATAAAAAAATGGATATCATTTCTTCATAAGAAGAATCAAACCATGTAAATAATGGATACATTATACTTGAAACATAAACATATTAAATAATATCATTTTAGATGGAAAGTATTTTTGATAAAACACTTGAAATGAAATCTTGAGGAAAATATCCTTTCTTCTTCAAAATCATTTTCTTTTCACAAAATGCCATGAAATTTAAAAAAAAAATTTGTTGAAAATAATCATGCAATCTTGTATAGTAAGCTTCATGAAAATGAGGCACTATGAAACCGTAAAAATATGTTCATGCTGTATAAGTTAAAAATAACATTCTCCTCGTATTTTTGTCGGAAAAGTCAAAAAGTACCTCGTATGGTAAAAAAAATATTCCTTACATACCATGTAGTAAAAGACAAAAATGGTTAAAAAGGACTTTAAACATACATGAAACCATTTTTATGAAACATGGACATGGATGATAACAATAACCCCAGTAAATACTTACAAATAAACAATCTCGGATAAGAACGAGATTGGAATAGTTATCCCTTACCTTACGTCTGATATGCTTCGTATGTATCCGAACATCCTGTATAATGATTTAAATAATGTCATTGAATTATTATAGAATCATATTCATTGTTATGATATCATATATGGTTCACTTATGACTTTATATTACCCGTTCTTTGTAAATTCCATGTTAAAGCAGCATTTTGGGTAAAATCGTTTCATTTATCGTACGTGTTTCGACTTGTTGTTCTTGATATTATTACATATATACTGATTTACATAATTCCAGAATGTAAAACATGATTTATATATAATATATATTCATCATATACATATATATATGATAGATCGATAAATGGAATGAAATACACCGTTCATGGAGACGGTATACCGTACGTACGCATGAACGCTGTTTTCATTTCCTTATTGAATTGAATGGAATTAAGTATATGACATAAATATATATATACATAAATATAGTATCATTATTATGTAATATATTTCATTATTATTCATTATATATACTTTATAATCATTCATGAATGGTTAACATGGAGAATGAATCTCATCACGTCGTGGAGACGGTAGTCCGTACGTATGCACGAGCGATGATATCATTCCCATGATCGTGGAATTGTATTGAAGTGTATGTATAATATTTCAGAAACAATATCACTTTACAATAATCATATATAGTTATTTATTTACACCATTATACCCATCCATGTAATGTGGTGGTCGAAAACAGATTACACCACGGCGTGGAGACGGTATTCCGTACGTACGCACGTGCGGTGATTTTGTTTTCTATAGGATGGATAGAAGGTGAAATAAGTTTGTTTCATATTTATAATAACATATTAGTATATAAGTAATACTTATTTTATTACTTTATAATGATACAACTAAATAAGAAAAAGTATAAAAAGAAAGAAACTTGAGAGAATCGGAAGAAGAAATTACCTCTTCTTCGACGCACCTCCTTTAAGCTTCCTTTTAAGGAAGTAGAGTTGGTCTTTTGAGAATACCAGAACCTCAATAATGTTGATAGGGAAGTGGAAAAGAGAAATTGGAAGGGGTTGTCCGAGATTCAAGGCTAAAAAGGGTTTGAAGAGAAGAGGGAAGGGGTGCCCTTTTTATAAGGGAGGAGAGGGGCACCTTTGGAAAAAACTTAAAATATTATTTTATAATAAAGTCATATTTGGTTTTTAATAGATCCAAATTGATTTATTTCTAAGATAAGGTGAGTATGGGTATAAATCCTTTCAAAAAATATATTTTAGACAGGTTTGGGTCATTATATTAACCTTATATTTTAGTTTTAACTCTTAGTTAATTAGATTGACATTTACCATGTCACTTTGTATTTTTATATTAAATAGTTAATAAACTTATCATATACATCCAAGAGACCCCCAAGTGGTCCATTAATGATACACCTATCATGATATAAGTATCTTGGCCTAACACATAGATTTTTAGGAATATAATAACAATTAATAATATAATATTTGTTTTAAAAACTATTTTATGTCAATTTTGACACTATTTGGTAATGGATTTTTCTGAAAATCATAACAGCATGATTAGTTCGAAAAAAGTTAATTAATTCAATACTAACATTCCATATTAACCTAGAAAATTATTTTAATTCATAAAAAGTCTCAAATTACATTTATTTGGGTATTTATAACATCAATTATTTTAATATTTCATTATTTAGGTAATTACTGCATCACCATTCTGTCATAAATAACTTAAATTATTTAATGTCTAAAAATTATAAATAAAATAACATTAGGTATGAAATCTTTTTATCTTTCTAATTAATACTTATAGTCAAATTTATCTTATGTATAACCCTATATTAAAAATGATTTAGTTATTAAACTTTGATTTTAACTATTTTAACCCTTCTTTAAATAAATTAATAATAAATGTCCTAATCTAATCCAAGTGGACCTAAATGGTCATATTTTATTCCTAAGGTTTTTTTTGGTCGAATTACACTTTACCAATAGAATTAGGACACGTGTTAGGGTAATAATAATATCATTTTTACCCTTAATTACCCTATTTACTTTTAACCATGGTAAATAAAAGTAAAAAGTTACTATTCACCAAATATTATTTTCATCTCATTGAACCACATTTTAGTCCTTGATATTAACTGTGTCTCTCGGATTTTCGAAATTCCACTCACATAAGTGGTAAAATTAAGTTTTATGTGAATTTCCAAATTCTCCTAGGAGGTGGGTAAAAGACGGTGAAAAGTTCAATAAAATTTTTATATATCTAAAATTATTATAAAATGACTCCAATTAATTACATTGAACTTATATAGGTATTATGTATCAATTTTTACCTAAAATAAATTTAAATAAAATAAATAATTATTTAAATAAAAAGTCGGTTTTTAAATAGTAACCTAGTGTTTTCAGTATTCATCATAAATTGAAAGTTTTCAGAAAAATACCAAAAAATCACCCTAGGATAATTTCGATATTCCAAATCCAAAAATGAAGTCCATTTTGAAAGATAAAATTTAAAAAATTCAAAAATTGGGTATTAATATTCATAACGGCTAGTTTATATAATATTTTAATAACATATCGTCATTTAGTGAAACTCGATATTGTGTACCACACACGCAATCGTGGAAGGTCGCGATTGCGTGTAAAGCAAGCCAAGTCAGGGATGTGTATAGTGTAATCTCCTTTTGGTGTAGCGTACAATATAATACATAAATGAAATTAAAAAGAATATTTTGCATTAAATCTCGGGGTGTTACAAGCGGTCACTGGGAGCCTTCCTCGCAGAGAAAAATGACATCGGCAGTGAAAATAGTCTCTATTACCTCATCTGAATCATGATCGATGCTGAAACTCGATACTCAAACATCGAGAAGAGTTGTTTGGCCTTGGTCTTCATAGTTCAAAAATTGTGACATTATCTACAGCATCATGAAGTCCATTTGGTCTTGCGTAGTAACCCACTCAAGTACATCCTCTGCCGCCTGATGCTGACCAGGTGCCTATCTCGATGGGAAGTCATCCTGCAATAGTTTGACATCCGGTTTGTGCCTTAGAAAGCTATCAAAGGCCAGGCATTAGCAGATGTTCTGGCAGAGCACCCCTCGACAGGGACCACCGCACTGGACATCGAGCTACCAGATGAAGACATCTTCTCAGTTCAAGAGGAATTCCCAACATGGGAAATGTACTTTGACGGTGCATCCCCAAGCCCGACAGGGAAGAGGATGGAGGATCCCAAATTTAACAAGGTGGGTTTGGGGATCATACTTATATCCCCAGAAAAGGCAGTATTTCTATATTCCTTCCTCCTGTCAGAAGGATTTACAAACAATGAGGCGGAGTATCAAGCCCTCATTGCAGGCCTGGAGCTCGCACTCCAGGCACAAGTACAACACCTTAAGGTAAAAGGTGACTTGGAACTGGTCATCAAGCAAGTCAATGGTGACTATGCTATTAAAAAGGAGGAGTTGATTCCCCTATTTGACCATGTCTGAGGGTTAGTGGCGGAATTCTCCACAGAACCAACATTGACCTATATTCCCCAGTCTCAGAATGCCCAGGCCGATGCATTAGCTAATGCGGCCATAGCCCTAGCTGACCTAGACCAGGATGAAACAATTATTAGTATTTCTCATCATCAAATGGTCTTTCTGTTTCTTCAGACTAAGATGGAAGAAATCAATAAATTCAGTCCTGTCCCTGAGCCATATGCTCCTACCACCGTCTGGATGACCCCCATTGCAAATTACCTTCAAAGGGGAGAAATTCCATCAAATAGGGCTGAACGAAAGAAAATACGGAGAAGGGAAATCAACTTTTTCCTATATGGCGGCACGGGTCAGCAAGAGGTCCTCTACAAATGAGGCCTCAACGGAGTCCTCCTCAGATGCATTGATGGAGAAGAAATTATTACTGTCATAAATAATGTACATTCCAGAGTATGTGTACCACATCAGTCGGGGTCTAAGCTTCCCCATCATGTTTGAAGGCTTGGGTACTATTGGCCCACCGTGGCACGAGATTGCGAGCACTTTACTGCAAAATTCCACTCCGGCCAAATTCATGCCAACTTCATTCACCAACCCCCAAAGTTACTTCATCAGGACAAGTACTCCTGGCCATTTTCCATCTGGAGAATGGACGTTGTGAGACCATATCCTCCCACCACGGCCAAACAACTGAATTATATTCTCACATCAACCGACTTCTTTTCCAAATGGGCAGAAGTTGTACCCCTCAAGGAAGTCAGGGAAAGAAACATTGTCAGCTTTGTGAAATCCAATATCATCACCAGATTTGGCGTCCCTCATACCATACTGATGGATAACGACGCCAAATTCTGCTCTACTGAATTGGAGAAACTATACCAAGAATATGGTATTAAGGCTAACCACTCATCCCGCTACCATGCAGCGGCCAACGGATAGATAGAGGCTTTCAATAAGACCCTACCCAACATTCTCTAGAAAATGGTGGATAAAGACAAGAAATCATGGCCGGATAAACTCCTTCATGCATTGTGGGCTTATCGAACCACAATCTACACCGCTACTCGGGCCACTCCGTACTCATTAGTATATGGAACAGAAGCGGTCCTGCCCATTGAGCTCCAATTTCCCTCGCTCTGTGTTTCCATTTGTGATCAGTTATCCAATGATGAGCAATCAAAAAAATGGCTAGGTGAATTAGAATAGCTGGATGAGAAGCGGTTGCACACTTTTCACCATCTGGAAGTATATCCGAACCGGATCGCATGAGCCTTTAATAAAAAGGTTTTTCTTCGGTCTTTCTTGGAAATAGAATTGGTGTTGGTCCTCCGGACCCCAATGATACCTGGAAATAAACCTCTAAAGATGGAGTCCAAGTGGGAGGGACCATATGTTATACACAAGGTCTACTCCAATGGAGCATATGCCCTGATCTCTATGGATGGGCAGTTCACTACCGCTCCTACGAATGCGAGATTTCTGAAGAAGTATTTTGCATAACCAAAAGCACCTATCGTCCGAGCTACATGATGTTAAACTGCCAAGCGCCTATTGTTTGAGCTGTGGGATGTTAAACTGCCAAGCACCTATCATCTGAGTTGCGGGATGTTAAACTGTCAAGCGCCAATGGTCCAAACTCTATGACCCTAAACTAAGAGTATTTCATCCTCACCGCATGACTTTAAACTACATGGATTTCAGAGAACTGTGTACGGCGTGATTCCTGCCCTTGCAGGATACGTAGCAATGCCAGGATTCTGTATCCTAGCCCATCCATCCCCAAATAAAGTTAAAAGTTCCCTTTTCCCCCGTGTACGGACAAACCCTGCACAGGGTGTATCCCTTTTAGAGAACTACGTACAGCTTGATTCCTGCCCTCATAGGATACGTAGTCAGAGAACTACGTACGGCTTGATTCCTGCCCTTGCAGGATACGTAGCGACGCCAGGGTCCCCCATCCTAGCTCAGCCACCCCCGAATGAAGATTAAAAATTCCCTTTTCCCCCGTGTACAGACCAGGCCTGCACAGGGTGTATTATCTTCTAAAGAACTATGTACGGCTTGATTCCTACCCTCGCAGGATACATAGTGACGCTAGAATTCCCTACCCTAGCCCAGCCACCCCAAATGAATCTAAAAATACCCCCTTTCCCCCATTTAAGGACCAGACCTGCACGGGGTGTATTCCTCGTCCTTATCGTACGACGTTAAACTCCATGGATAAGAAAGCAAAAAAATTCCCCTTTCCCCCATACGGACCATACTTTCACGGGGTGTATTCCCAAAAAGAACTACGTGTGGCTTGATTCCTTCCCTCGCAGGATACGTAGCGACGCCGGGATCTTATCTCCTAGCCTAGCAGCCGATAAAAGAAAACATGGGTATATATACCCCCCGTCCTTACCGCATGGCGTTAAACTTCACGGAATCCCCTTTTCACATCGGTTCATCTTCGTCCTCACCGCACAATGTTAAAACTGCACGGACTTCATCCTCATCGCACGACGTTAAAACTGCATAGACTTCTTCCTCACCGCACGACGTTAAAACTGCACGGACTTCATCAGCACCGCATGACGTTAAACTGCATGGACTTCGTCACAACCCACCCAAGATATACAACGAAACAGGATGGGAATAATGAATATCTCAAATAAATAAAAGAGATATGAGGAAACCCTTACTTTAATTCACACTTATTTTCATTTATTTTTCACCTCCTAAATAGTAAAAACAGATTTATTACAAAATTATTCCAAATTTTTATTAAAGTAATTTTATATAAATATTGCGCATTTGGATGCATCCTCTCTATACAACAGACTCTACAACCCGGATAATTGCGGATCTTCATAACCACCCATGGCTATCGGAAGTGGAAATTTATCGACCTGTGGACACCTTTGTATAACTATGCATAGCATGCCCTCAGCGGCTCTTCATATTGATAGCCCCTGGACCATCTACCAAAGGCAATATTTCCTCAGGAGATACTCTTCCTATCTCTGTATGCTTACCGGCCTCAAAGCCCCCATATCATATCTCCCGATCCAAAAATTTATGGAGCAGTGGTTGACAAGTTCATTCCCCTCTCACATCCAAACGTTGCCAGGGTATCCCTACCTAGTTAGCCTATGTATCCGCCTGTGGTTCACATGACGATCTGTATCTAAAAACATCAACCCAGGGCTAGGCTACTTTGACTCAATGGGCAATTGTGGTGAAGATGTTTCTTGTATGCTTGGACACCATTATCCCCATATGCCGAACTTTGTGCTATGGGAAATCCCTGATTTTCATAATCATCCATGGCCATCGGAAGTGGAAATTCATTGACCTTTGGAAACCTTTGTATGACTATGCATACGTTTCCCTCAGTGGCTTTGCATATTGATCGCCCCTGGCCCATCTACCAAAGACAATATTTCTTCAGGCGATACCCTTCCCATCTCTGTACGATTACCAGCCTCAGAGCCCCATGCCATATATCCTGATCCGGAAGACCCCAGAGTTACATTTTACATGCTTGTTCCCTCACACTTTTTCAGAGTATACCAGAGTATCCTAACTCAATTTCCCTCTGGGTGATTGTAGCAATAGTCACCCAATGGTTCAAACTCTATGACCGTTAAACTAAGAGTACTTCTTTCTTACCGCATGACGTTAAACTGCATGGAGTAAAGGTACACCCCATGCGCAAGATAAATCATCACAATGAACTCTTAGAGTTTTAACAGCAACCAGGGACGAACATCCCCGACATGTCCAGATATTTCCTTACCAAATGACAGACTTCGTGGCCCGGAAAATCGCGTATCCTCATAATCATTTATGGCCATCGGAAGTGGAAATTCATCGACCCGTGGAGACCTTTGAATGACAATTCATACCATTCCCTCAATGGCTCTGCATATTGATATCCCTTGTCCCGTCTACCAAAGGAAATATTTCCTCAGGCAATACTCTTCCTAGCCCCGTACGCTTACCGGCCTCAGAGACCCCATATCATTTCTATTGATCTAAGAAGCCCTGGAACCATGACTTACACCATCAACCCCTATCCACGTCTTGGACATTCTGAGATATCCGAGACTAGTTACATTCTAATAAAGAGTGGCCTTTGAAACAACGTCCTTACCGCATGATGCTAAAACTACACAGAGCATGTCTTTTTCACTTGGCATGGAGCTACAAAGGACAAGAATTAAACATCCAGGGAAATTCCTATAACTACAAGCATTTTCACGGATTTAAAAATTCCCCCCATCCTCATTGCATGACGTTAAACTGCACAATATCTTTAATAATACTCCCCGTCTTTACCGCATGACGTTAAACTGCACAGAAGTCGTCCTTACCACATGAAGTTAAATAGCATGGAATTTAAAATTCCCTCCGTCCTCACCACATGATGCTAAAATTCACATATTTAGTAATAATAAAAATACCCTTTGTCCTTGCTTCCGGACGTTAAACCGCACGGTCGAACTCTTCACGGGTGCAATTAGGAATAGAGGTTTTCCTTATTCCCTCAATGCATGAGCCAAACCTGCACAAACCACTGTCTCACACCAGCGTGAGAAGGGATGACTTTACCCATTCTTGGGAAATTTATCCTAGATGTTTCTTCTATATCCAGGAACCCTCTCCTCATAAATCACACTATGTACCCAGAAAGAGTTGAACCCTTGTAAGCCACCCCTAGTGGTCCCAAATCTCAACTTCCCTGAAGTTTCTCAGCTATCAGGAGAATAAAATCATTGACCTAAGGAAACCTTTTCATGACTATGCATACCATGCCCTCAATGGCTCTGCATATTGATCACGCCTGGCCCATCTACCAAAGGCAAGATTTCCTTAGTAAATGCTTCTCTCTGTATGCCTCTTGGCCTCTGAGCCCCCATGTCCATCCCGGGATTCAGAAACCCTCTGAGCTGCAGTTTACCAACCTTTCTTCACAACCCTGCCTGAGTATGGTGGAACGTCTATGGTGAGATTACCAAGAACCATGGGAAACCATTCCATTTTAAAAAGAATGTCCCAGCTTTATGACTTTAAACTGTGTCAATCTCCAACCATCCTTTACGCTAACTAAATGCGTAGGAAAGTGGCATCCCGACCACACTCCTGATTAATACAGATGTTCCCAAACCCTTTCAGATGCCACATACCCTTTCCAAGACACCCCTGGTGGTTTTTATAATTCTCCAAGCCACCCATGGTGGTTTCCGTAATCTGGACTTCCATGGAGTCCTCAGGCCATCAGAGATGGACAGTCATTGACTTAAAGACACCTTTGCACGACTATGCATACCATGCCCTCAGTGGCTCTGCATATTGATTGCCCCTAGCCCGTCTAACAAAGGCAAGTCTTCCTTAGGTGATGTTTTTCCTACCTCTGCACGCTGATATGGCTCTCATGCCTTGTGACATGCCCTGCATGTTGTTCAAATATAAACATGTTCCCCCCACGTGCATCTGAAAGGTATTGAGATATCTTTTAATCAACCAAACCTCATCGGGGCCCTCTCCCAACCATATCTAGTCAAAGCTGTTCGACCTAAAATATCAGTAATGATAGTCTTGTCTATGAGACTTTAAACCGCTCACAAAAAGAGGCTCAAATCCCATTAGACCAAAAACCCGAAAAGGTAGACCTAAGAAAAAGTCAGGATATACTCGTGGGGTCCACACTAAATGGGCCCAGGCAAGAGTTAGGGTGTTGATGAAAAATAAAAAAAGTTTGTAGGGTTTTTTTAAAAAACCCTAGTAATAGTCAAACTATACTCGCTAGATCCCATAGTCCAGGCAAAAATTAGAGCTCATTTCTATGTTATCATTTTCCTGAACTATGATTAATTCTAATTCAGTGTGTTGTTATTTATACAACAGTCATTCCAGTAACAATCAAATTTTACAACAAGGAAATATTGACAGCAGATTGTATTCCATTTGGAAAGAAATGGAGGACGTCCACAAGCCGGAGTCTCTCTTTCACAGCAACAAAATAGGTAAAACAGAGTGTACAGAAATAGCTCTGGAAATCACAAAGGAGCCTGGATCACTCTCCCCATCATATCGGAAACCGTATGGTGAAGGTTATTGTATGTTTTCTCCAGCATGGCCTTCTCCCTGGCCTCAACTCCAGCCACTGAACGAGTATTACTCACCGTCGTTTGGAGACCGTTGATCCCTTTCCTGATAGCTTCAAGGTCACCAGTCAAAGATGACAACTGATCCCTCAACATCACTGGTCGAGATTCACATTCATGCAGCTCGGTAGATAGGGCGGTCTCCTGATCTTGAGAGCTCACCTCTAGTGCTATCAACTGATGGAGCTTCATCATAGCTTCCTCAAAATCTCGGGTCCCACAATGAGAGGCAATGAGGTGATCAATTTTGTGTTCACTAGTGGCAACCTCCCCATGGGCAATGATAACCTAGAAAGAGAGAAGATGAAGTTGTCGATAGTCGAATACACCTTACCCCAAACCTAGGAAGAGTTACTGAAGGGATTCAGTTTTAGTCGCCATCTCAGCCAGAGGAGTTTCGGTAACAATCTCACAGATCCGGAGCCAGGCCCACCTTCGCACTTCTCGGTGGTCTGCCATGACACGAGGGTCTTTGGTATCCTCCCTAGATAAAACAGCAATGAAGTCTGGCATTACGGTCAGCACAAACATGTGCGCACTAGAAGATGGTTCCAAGACTGGAGGATCCGAAGCTTCTAGCCCTTCTTCAAGCTTGGGAGTTGAGCTGGTAAGTCCATTATCGACCGAAGAAGCTTCGGGAATTACATCACAGGGGCCCAAAGTCACAGGGTTATCCTCATTTACATCCAAAAGGGTTGGATCTGTCTGAACTTCGGCCACAGAGGGGTTGGAAGAGAAAGATCCCCTGAGCCGCTTCAACCTATGAGCCATCAATCGGTCCTCCCTCAAAGCTGACGAAGAAGGTGCGGCAAGCACAGTATCCACAGTAACCCCCGATTTAGGAAATTTCTGGACAGCCTTCCCCAGGATCCCATCTGGATAATGTTCTATCCACATTCTCGCATACTCCAAGGATAGGCTGGCAACCGCTTCTATGCCAGGAAAGGGAATACATGTGCCAGATCCCTCCTGCATCAACATCAACCACCATTAATAGAGAATGTCCAGATGAAGTCCTCGGGCCCAAGGATGGGGAAGGTAAACCTGGAGTTGCATGCATCTAAACTGGTGAGAAAAACTATATGGGCGTATAACTCACACAGAGAAACCCCATCAATCCGTGCGGATAAAAACCTATCCCGAAGTGAAATCATGTAAGAACACTCTTCTAAGCTCCCATGTAGTTTTCAACCACGACACCGGAAGGAGTGGGGTAGGGAGTGAAAGAGAACTGGGAAAAGTCACTCAGAATCTTGATGACTTCATCAGAGTTGAGGGACTTCAGATGAACTCCAGCTATATGAAGCAGGGTAGGCTGAAGAATAGGAAGCGGAATGACTGTGTTGTGATGATACTCATGACAGCGACAATGATCCTCTACCCAGCCATATAAGAATTGAAATGGCCCACCAGATGATAGGGTGACCCACCCTCCTGCATGTGGCTCGGTAATTCACAAATACGAGCCAAAGTGGGCACGACCAAATTCACCAAGCGGCCTCCCACCAGATCAGCTGCCATCATTAGGGTGCAAGCCCTAACGCCTGGGTTGATATCCTGAGATGGGAATAGCAACCCGCTCAAAAACATGGCAAAAATACCTGCCAGCATGATCATAGGAGAAACACTAGGGTGCACCTCATAACCCCATGAAAGATAGTCGCCCGCCTCCAGAACTGCCCAGTAGGAACCTGGGATAGTTTGTGATTGTTGAGAAGGGTGAGTCATGGGGTGCTTTACCTTCAGCACAGGACTGGTGGCCTTTAGAAATAACCCTATTCAGGTGCTGTAGGGATTAAGAGAGCGGGAACGCAAGGGCCGACCCAGTGACCGCTCCACCATAACCAACAGATCCCTCGCCAACGAAGGCGCCCGTTCAACATCGTCCCATGCATCAGGAGTGGGAAGAAACTCATCATACATCTCACCAATGATCGGAAGCCCTCCCAGTTGGTAGATGTCCCATAAACTAATACTAACTTCACTATGGGCTAGGTGGAAAGTGTTAGTGCTCGAACATCAGTGACTGAGCAAGTCAGGTAGGATCAAAGATGGTGAGTAATCAACAAACTGGGAAGCCCACACTGCGGAGTACAGATTTACCGCTTCCAGTTACTTGGTAAATTCCAGGCAATGATAATGGACCCAGAAGTCCCAGGCCCAGTCATTTGAGAAAATCCCACTAGACCGAAGATCCCACCTGGGAATCCATCCCACGTTAGGATCCACTGGAGCAAGGTTGATCAAGGAGGGGTAACTCTTGAGGACGGCCTCTTGGGACAAGTCCTGAGTGTACCGATCACTTTGAGTCCAAATGGAGACTCTCAAAATTAAAGTGTCTTTCGGATCAGAATCAGAGATCATCTCTCCCGACTGGGCGAGTTTCGCTTGAGTGCACTTTGGCGACGCTTCCAAACAAGGGGATAGAAGACCTGAGAAGACATGGGGGATAGGGACATCATCTTGAAGGCTGAAACCATAAATTAGAAGATGATACCATAACGGATAGCCTAGAAGTTCGGGAGAGAGAAAGTCCTTCAAAACACCATCGTCGAGAATGATGGGTCGACTAGGGTCCTCTTTGATTCTCTCAGCTCTATGGAACATATCTAAACGTCTCCCTAGACCAATTGGAAGAGGCTTGGTAGCAGGCCTGGGTGTGGGTCGAGGAGGAACTATATTTTCTCCCTGAATTATAAAAACTAGGCAAATGGTTAGTTCGGAATAATAAAATCTCGACAAAATACCAATTATTTGGAAAAGGACTCTCTCAAGGAGCCTTCATGACAAAATCCGCAGGCTAACCTCAAAAGGTAGTTCGAGATAGCTGCATCCCACGAACCAGCCCTACGCGGAAGAATTCCATGATACTCTGGCCTGTGGAACGTTGACCAGAAAGCCACTAACCAGGCTGCCCTGCAGAATCTCAATTCCAAATTTAAATGTTTAAGTTTGTAAAACTTAAAATATTTTCAAAGTCTGGAAGATTTCCAGTCTGTGGACCATCCAAAACCGCGTAGAGATTTCCTACGCAGCCCGTTGTGACTTACTTTTTAATTTATTAAAAGTTTTAGTTCACGGCTGGGAGATTGGTCCGCGGGTGAAGGAAAGCGCGAATGAGAAATGGTTCGCGGAAACGAAAGTCGGCTCACGAACGAGGATTTTTCGCGAAGGAGGCAGGCATGCGGAGAAGAAAAGAGAGAGATCCATTTTCGCGAGGAATCCAGTAAAGGACAAGGGTAGGGGGCATTATTTATAGGCGTGGTCCCCTACCGGGTCCACTCCTCTACCGCAAACTATCCAAGTTTTAGGACCACTCTACATCAGAATAGCCTCCTCTTCGTTCCGATCGGACCCCATTCTGATGGGGGGCATTTGTAGGGTCTTGAAAAATCTGAAAAGGAGAATGGGAATCTTCCTAATTTGAGAAAGGATTCTACCCAATTTCCCTCAAAGAATTGGAAAAAATATAGAGAATATTCAAGATTGGAAAAGGACCGACCAGTCCGCGTACCGGTCCAACATTGATGGTACGCGGCCGGTTCAGCGAGTCGCCCCCTCTGCGGACCAGCGTCGTTCGTGAAACGGAGGCGGGAACCCCTCTGCGGGCGCGAAGAAGGACCGGCGCTAGGCCGATCCACCATCACGAACTGTCCCAACCGAGAAACACACCAACCGACCCAGACCGCACGCACTGTCGTTTGCGGAAAAAAGGCAGAGCCCTGCGCGACCGCAAAGCACCCCCCGAACTGATTTGGTTCGCAAATGTGGTGCATTAAATGCCCCCCACGAGTTTCGAATTGACCAAGTCATCTGTAAACTGGGATTGCGGTCATGGGGCTCCGCAAAAGGTGCATCATGACCACAGATACATTTATTTCCCCCCTCTATAAAAGGACATAGAGGGGGAGAAGAAATGGATCGATCAGATTCGGGTAGAAGGATTCATAGATCGAGGGATCGATTGATCAGACTCCATCGGCGAGAAGGTTTGGAGATCGACTTCTGAAGGAAGCATTCCAAAGGAAGGAGCTTAGGATTTCGTGAATAGCAAAGTTCTAATTAGAGAACCAGAATAGGTATAAAACTAGAAACGAATTGATAAGGAACCGAAAAAACGCATAACAAATTGGTGAACCGCAAACTTAAAATAAAAAAACCACAATCTATTGCCCATCTGTGGATGTACTCCCTATGGACCAGGGAGTTTATGCCCTTTTTTCGATCCGACGCACCGCGTAACACCCTCCTACGCGAGTAAAGATCTGACCGGTGAACCCCTGACCGGCGACTCCCCTGGCCACCACTGCTCGTGCGGACTCCACCGCGTACCAACCTGGTACATGGGCCGAACCCAAAGCCACGTACCACCCTGGTATGCGGTATTCCCATCAGTCTGCGTACCACCCTGGTACATAGACGGCCTCTCCAGCCACATAGCACCCTCATACATGAAGGGTGCCACTCCTCATGCACCCATGCGGCCCACCAACTCCTTCGGTGTTCTCGTTCCCTGATCCAGATAAAACCCTTCAAATCTAGCCCAATCCTTCGCAATCCCTTCATTGGACTATTCATCGGCCCCGAACCAAGGCCTCTACTGAAGCCACCAGACCCGTATGATGAAACCTTCAGGTGCATCAGCACACCACTTTGAGTTCACATACCCACGGTAGGAGAGGAAAAAGGGGTTTCCCTGGGTCTTGAGCAGATTCCTGAAGCATTCCTGGGTTCACATCCCCACGGTAGTGCAGGGTCTGAGCCTAGAAGTCCCCTTTGTGCCTCTCCACTTGCCAGGATTGAGGGACCCTGCTCTCATTTCCTTTTCATAAGCGCCAGCGGTGAGCACTTCTCCCCTCTCCTGGGAGTGGTTGGGAATCCATCCTGGAGTTATCCCCACACCATCCTCACCATAAGACAATGGCCCTTACCCTCTCATCACGGAAGGTTCATTTCTCCGCTGCGCGACTCCTACCTTCCTCCAACATCAGGGAGAAGGAGAGTCTAGTGGTCCTGGCCTTCTCCTCCGCTCGTCGTCTTCCTCCCCTTCCCTTGGTAGGAAGAATGTGCGAGGCTTTCCAAGTTTGTTTCATTCTCTTGTTTCTCACACCAAGCATGACTCACGTGGGCTTAGAGATTTGTGATGGTCACAAAGTCCGCACAACGATGACCCTCAAAACGAACTATGTGGGTTTTGATCCCTGTTTCCAAAATAGGGTATGTAGGAAGCCTCCCTGAGGTTCAATCCCAATTCGGGCCACTAACCATGTGTAATTCCCAATCATGCCCCTCAGAACGAACTATGTGGGTTTTGATCCCTGTTTCCTAAATAGGGTATGTAGGACGCCTCCCTGAGGTTTAATCCCAACAACAGGCAACTCTCACGTAAGCTCGTATCACAGGTTCGATCCAAATGCTCAAGTCGTTATTTGTCACCCCTGGATGAAAATAAACTCCAGAGTGCCCAGTTATGAGGCTTTAAACCAGTGTTGTCTCAATGAGTCCAAACTCCTTGGATCCATTAATCCAATGAGGGATGGTAAACCTCGGGCCTAAATGATTATCAATCCCTGTATTCAGCTGACCATTTCCAACCAGGAGTAATCCATGATACTATTCTTGGGTTAAACCAAAGATTCGCGAACATATGAATACGTCTTAAATCTATAAGAGAGTCCCAGAACAGGCAATAATTCCCCCCCAAAAGGGTGCGATGAGCCCGACTTCCCATCCTCTCGACCAATGTGAGTTCTTAAGTGTTGCTGGCTAAATCACCCAGTGAACTCCTGCCTTTGGAAAGCAGGTCCACGTATCGTTGGATATGGAACCGTTGGGCATTTCGAAATGTAAATGGTGCACCTGATATGAGTGATTAAGTAGAACCTAACCTTCTCTAATCAACCGTCGGGCGGCACATGTTTTTTCCCTCGGTCGAAACAATACTCGTTACATAAACACATCCTTTATTCAACTTTTATCTTAAACCTTTAACCATTATTTGTCGTAATATTCCTTAAGACTCAAAATACTACAAAATATGCCTTTAAAAGTGTTGGAAATGGTCTTTATCAGTGCTAGAAAAGCACTAACTACATGAGCGAGGTTAAAATCCTTGGTCTTTTATCAGTACTGAAAAAGTGTTGATAAAGGGGTCCTTTATCGGTGCTAAAAAAAGATGATAAATGGGACCTTTATCAGTGCTTTTATTTAGTGATGATAAAGGAACCATTTATCAGAACTTTTATTTAGAGCCACTAAAGGAACCATTTATCAGGGATTTTATAAGTGATGATAAAGGTATTTTATCAGTTCTTATTAAAGTGTTGATAAAGGAACTTTTACAAAAGTTCATATAAGAACTGATAAAGTATACCTTTATCACCCCTTTTAAAAATGATGATAAATATTTCCTTTATCAGCACTTTTGAAAGTGATGATAAAGGTCCATAATGCAGTGTGATGCAACAACACACCGCAGCACCACTACAATGTGTTGTAGCAGCACACTGTAAAACCAGAAACACACCAAATATAAAAAAAACTAGTCCCAATACATGATTTAAATTAAATGAAATTTAAAACACAAACACAAGAAAAAAACACTATAGTATAAACATTTCAAACATTGTTTTATATAATTACATAAATAAAAATTATTACATACATTCAAAAACATCAATGCTTCTTTGTCTTTTAATTTGGATCCAAATAAATCTATTATTGAAAAAACCACCCTTGATCGAGAAAAAGAATGCACCTACATAAGAAAAAAATATTATTTTAGTAATAATATAAGGAAATAAATTAATATAAAGTGTTAATTTTACTAAAATTGATGTCAATTTTAAATAAAATAAAATACTTGGAGTCATACCAGTCACACCGTACATCGGATTGAGGTGTGGCTGATTTCAACATGTATCAAATGAATTTTGGATTATTTTCCTAAATTATCAAAAAATATGAACGTGTTTTCTCAATTTTGAGTTCATCAATTTTCTTTTTTACTAAAATGTCATTTTAAACTGGAAACATGCACTTTTGACTTATTCTGATCACATCATATATCAGTTTGATGTGAAATAGATTCCTAACATAAAAAATTACTTATGAATAATTTTACTAAATTATCAATAAAATATGAGTGTGTTTGATCTGTTTTTAGTGAGTGACACTTTTTAAATTAATATGTCAATTTTAAACTGATAACTAGCACTTTGAGTCATACCAGGAACATCGTTTATCAGATTTAGGTGAGTATGATTCCTATAAATAAAAAAATGACTTATGGATTTTTTTTTTAATATATCAAAACAATATAAATGTGTTTCCTTAGTTTTGAGTAAGATAACTATCCATTTTACTAAAATTGGTGACAATTTTAAATACAAAGATGCACTTTGAGTCATATCGGTCACACCATGTGTCGGATTGAGGTGTGGTTGATTCCTACACATCCCAAATGACTTATGGATCATTTTCATAAAGTATCAAAACAATATGGATGTGTTTTCTTGATTTTGAGTACATCACTTGTCTTTTTTACTAAAATATCATTTTAAATTTGAAACATACACTTTGACTCATACCAATAACATTTTGTATCAGTTTGATGTGAGACCAATTTTTACAAATCAAAAATAACTTATTAATTGATGTCATAAATTATCAATAAAATTCTAGTGTGTTTGCTTAGTTTTCAGTGAGTGAATCTTTTTGAACAAAAATTTTAATTTTAAACTGATAACAGACACATTGAGTCATACTGGGCACATCATGTATCGTATTGAGGTGAGTTTTATTCCTCTTCATCAAAAATGACTTATGAAACATTATCCTAAATTATTTAAATAATATGAATGCATTTGATTAGTTTTGAGTAGGTTAGTTGGCCTTTTACTAAAATTGAGGTCAATTTTAAATAAAAACACGCACTTTGAGTCATACCGGTCACACCATGCATTGGATTGAGGTGAGGTTTATTCCCACACATATCAAATAACTTATGGATAGTTTTATTAAAATATCAAAATAATCTGAATGTGTTTTTCCTGTTTTGATAAGGTCATATTTTTTTTTAATAAAATTGATCTCAATTTTAAATAAAGACATACATAGAGTCATACCAATCACATTATGCATCATATTGAGGTGCAGATGATTTCTACATATTCCAAATTACTTATGAATTATTTTCCTAAAGTATCAAAACAATATGAATGTGTTTGTTGGTTTTGAGTACATCACTTGTCTTTTTTACTAAAATGTCATTTTAAACTCAAAACACACACTTTGACTCATATGGATCAGTGTGTCGTTTTTATGTGAGAAAAATTACTAACCTTAAAAAATTATTTATGAATCGATTCCCTAAATTATAAAGAAAATCTAAGCATGTTTTCTTGGTTTTTAGTGAGTGGCACTTTTTAAAGTCAAATATTGATTTTAAACTGATAACGGACACATTGAATCATATCGGGCACATAATGTATCGGATTAAGGTGAGGTAGAATATTACACATCACAAATGACTTATGGATCATTATCTTAAAGTATCAAAACAATATAAATATTTTTTATCATTTTTGAGTATTTCATTTTTCTTTTTTACTAAAATTAATGTCAATTTTAAATAGAAATAAGTACTTAGATTCATACTGGTCACATCATGTGTATGATTGATGTGCGGCTGATTCCTACACATCCCAAAGTATCAAAACAATCCTAACCATCAATGTTATCATGATTTTCATTGAATTTTTTTATCAAAATGCCAACACTACATGAGCATCTTCAAACAAACCACCTCAACTCAAAAAAATGAATCCACCTGTATAAGAAAACTATTATTATGATTAATATTAAAAATAAATAAATAAAACATAAATATGAAATAATATATTAGTTATATGGAAAATTATTTTACTGTGAAAATATAAATATTACCTCTGTGATTTAGGAGTGGAGGGAACTTGAAGGAAAGTGATAAATGTCAACACTGCAGGGGTGAAAGGTTTTGAGAGAAAAGAAGTCTGTGGAATTTTTGGTGTATAAAGGCATGAAAGATAGATAGATTACCTAAACTCAAATAAAAGAATAAAAATGTGTAATAAAATAATTATTATGTGATTAATACTAAAAATAAATAGATTAAACATAAATATGAAATAATACGTTAATTCTATGGACAATGATTTTACTGTGCAAACATCAAAATTACCTTTGTAATTGAGCAGAGGTAGTTTTATTTTTCTTCCTGTAAATACAGTGGAGATAACTTGAAAGAAAGTGATAACTGAAACACTATAGGTATGAAAATGTTTTTAGGGAGAAGAATTATGTGGAAGTTTTAGTTCATAAAGGCATGAAAGACAGACAGACCACCCCAACTCAAACAAAAGAATTCACCTATATAAGAAAACAATTATTATGTGAGTAATACTAAAAGCAAATAAATAAAACATAATTATGAAAAAAAAATTCTATGGATAATGATTTTACTATGAAAACATAAATATTGCCTTTTTGATTGAGTATAGGCAGTGTCGTTGCTCTTACTGCAAAGGAAGTGGAAAGAACTTGAAGGTAAGTGATAAATGAAACACTATAGGGGTGAAAAGGTTTGGAGGGAGAAGAATACTATGGAGGTTTTGGTTTATAAAGAAATAATGATGGACAGACCACCCCAAATTGAACAAAAGAATCCAATTGTATAAGAAAACAATTATTATGTGAGTAATACTAAAAATAAATAAATTAAACATAATTATGAAACAATAAATTAATTCTATGGACAATGATTTTACTATTAAAACATCAAGATTACCTATGTGATTGAGCAGAGGTGGCATCGTTACTCTTCCTGCAAAGGAAGTGGAGAGAACTTAAAGGAAAGTGATAAATGAAACACTGTATGGGTGAAAAGGTTTTGAGGGATAAGAATTTTGTGGAATTTTTGGTGCATAAAGGAATGAAAGATGGAAAAACCACCCCAACTTGAACAGAAGAATCCACCTATATAAGAAAAAAATTATTATGTGAGTAATACTAAAAAGAAATAAATTAAAAATAAATATGAAACAATACATTAATTCTATGTACAATGATTTTACTACTCAAACATCAAGATTACCTCTATGATTTAGTAGAGATAGTGTCGTTTATCTTCTTGAAAATTCATGAAATATGGACAAAAATCTTCTAAAATAAATGATCTCTACAAGGAATAATGAAAATTAAATCAATGCTACATTATATAATTTTTCAGTAAAATAGATAAAGTATATCATAACATTAACTTTACATTCTTCCAAAGGGTTTCCTTCATTATAGTTTATTCTTCTGAAGGATTGGTAACATCATCTTCTGTAGAATACATTTTCTGCATGAGTAGTCAAACATTTAATTTAGATTATGTTAATGTAGAAGAGAACATGTAATATTATGAGGAAAACATAATATATTAAAAAACAATTTTTCTTTCTCATTTAAATATCTTTCTTTTTTTAAGGTTTTTCAAGGATTTGGTTCTTCTATCAAGAATCCAAATCTCCTCTTTATGTTCCCCTATAATGTATAAGACATTATCTACATTGTGACCAACATGAACTGATTATGATGTCCCAATGAAAGGGTTATCCTTAATTGAATTTTCATCTTAATCCACATTTGTTTTAGTCACCAACTGGACAATCAACCAATTATTATTTGTTGGATCAAATACATAAAATACTTGCACTACTTATGATACCATTATGAACGGTTCATCTTTTTCTCATTCCATATTGAAATTTACCTTCACAAATCCCATTTCATCAACTTTCACTCCATTGATATTGTCAACCCATTGGAAATGGAAAAAAACACTTGAAATGTTGTATAATCCAACTCGTATAACTATTTGATAATGCCAAAATATGACATATTTTCATAAATTATATTTCTATCCTTGGAACTAGATATGTGCATCACTTCAGCCACAATAATAACACCATTGTTTTTCATCATACTGAAGTCGTCATGTTATTTTTTATAGAATGTATAGCCATTGATTACAAAACTAGTGTAAGATATAACATTTTAATTCAGTCCTCTAGCTATCCATTGAAGTCATTTGGCAATTGAATTCTAATTTTCAGATAACTCCTTATAAATTTGATCTCTGAACAATCCTATAAATTGTTCATTATGTGTATTTGATATCTATCCTTCAACCATTGATGGATTCAAATATCTAAGAATTTATTTTTTGGATTCAATGTATGGATCAACATCTTCACTATTATGTAATATGTAAAGGTTCTCTGGATCCCACTATGTCAAGGTAATTATAATAAAATCTCTTCTAGAAATCACTTCTCCCAAAAAGAATTTGTTGGGATAAGACTTTAGGAGACTAATGATTTCAATATCTGATAGGTAATCGGTACAGAATTTAATAAATTCCTCAAAAATATATCATTCTACAATAAAACATTATGTATGACTTTCATTCTTGACATACCCTTTCAAAATATTCTTATATCGTTCAATGGGGTACATCTATCTGTAATGGATAGGATCACATAGTTGAACATATCCAACCAAGTGAACCATCAGGTGGACCATTATATTAAAGAATGATGGTGGGAATAAAATATCTAATTCATATAATATGACTGAAATATCCTTATTCATGATGGGAAACTTCACCAGGTCTACAAATTTACTACATATGGCTTTGAAAAAGAAGCAAATTCTGGTAAATGTATGTTTTATATTTTGAGGAAGAATGCAACAGAAAACAACAGGCATTAAATCTTTTATCAAAACATGACAGTCGTTTGATTTTATTCTTTGTAAATTAAAATTAGTCATTAACATGAAATTCTTTATATTTTTTGAATGCCCATGTCGAACTTTTACACTAGTAAGAAAAAGAAAAAATTGCAATTTTTCCTGTTTGGATAGAGTGTAAGCTTCTATAGAAATAAAATTCTTACTTTTAACCTTCACTAGTTCCAACAATTCACTTATCCTAATTTCAATCAAGTATAACCTATCCTTGATTCCATCTTTCGTTTTTCCAATAATATTTAGTAATGTTCCAATAACACTATCAAATACATTTTTTTCTACATGCATGACATCAGTAAAATTTCTAACATACAAAAATTCCAATATGGTAATTAAAAAAAAATTGATCTCTTCTTCCAAAATTATTTTGTAAGGTTTTTTTGAAAATGTTTTACTGAAAATACTGTCAATATTTTTTACTTTATTTTAAATTTGATCTCACGTTACTGGAGATTTTGATGTACCTTGTTCGATATTTCTATTTAATTATGACATCTATGATTTCTTGAGGAATGTTTTAATCAAATTGATTATGTGTGTTTTTAACAAATGGGACACCCCAACATTCCTTTAATGTTATAGCCTGATAAATTTCCATAAGTGGTTAAGTCATTTATCATTCCATACAAAATGGACCTCAATGTGAATTATTCACTTCTATGAAAATCATACATTATAAAACTTTTATCCCACATCAATTTTAGATCTTTGATAAATGGAGCTGAATAGGCATCAATATCATTATCGGGTTTCTTTGGTCCAAATATAAGTAGAGACAACATAATGTATTTTCACTTCATGCATTTTCATGGAGGAAAGTTATAAATTAATCAGCATTATGGTCCATGTATTGTGAGTGATACTCTATACACCAAAATTATTTATTCCATCTATAGATAACACAAGACACAAGTTTCTCAGCTCATTTCCAAATTCTGGAAACTCATAATCAATTTTATTCCACTGAGGAGAATATTCTAAATGATGTAGATTCTCATATTTAATTCTTTCATATTTATGCCATTTTAATTGTCTCATGGTTTCCTAACATTCATATAGTCTTCTAAACCATGGAATGATGGGAAATTACCATACATATTTCTAAGGACTTGATTCATTTTTTCTTGTATCGATCTGCACCAATATTAGGGAATTTTATGAGTGATTCATGGTCCTTGAAAAACAATATGCAATCATTTGGACAAGCATGTATTTTTTTAGATATCATGACCAATGAACATAACATTCATTTAGTGTCATATGTTCGGCATGGCAGTTCATTTTCTTCTAGTAGCATATCATTCAGGAGACCAAGTAGTTTTGTAAATTCGTTGTCACTCCATTTGCTTCCATCTTTCAAATTATATAACTTCAATACAGTTGAAAATGTTATGTATTTAGTACAACTGGTATACAATGGTTTCTTGGAACAGCTATTTAACTCCTCAAACAACTTTATACAATCACGTGGGTCATCTTCAATTTCCATTATCATTTCTTCTATGCAATATCCATCATCATTTACAAAGGTTTTCATATCAAATGATTCATAAACTACAGTATCATCTCAATCGGTGTCCACATTCAATTTTTCCCATGTTTAGTCCAACATTTATATATTTGATCAATTTTGTAATAAATAAAATGTTCTTCCAACTCTTGTGGACTAATTTTCCTTGAATAACAACAATGTAAACACAAACAGAGGATTTTAGAAGGTTCATTTTCATGCTCTCTTGCAAACTTGATAAACTCTTTAACTCCATTTTCATACTCGTTTGTCAAATGATTATCATGCATCCATTTTCGATTCATATCCATAATATTGGGTTCATAAAATATTAATTTTGTACAATATATAAATAAATACACATAAGAAATTCATTATCAAATGTGAAAGTTATAGACAATTCTAATAAGGGAAACTCGATATTTGATTGTTTCAAAAAATGTTATTATGTTGAAGAAAATAGGTAATTGAATTTAAAAAATAATAATTACTCCAGTATGGTAGGTTTTATTATATTAATTCATTCAAATTTAAAAGTTATAGACAATTCATCCTCATCACCTCATCTCCTGAATATTTATCATTACATTTTTTTGTTTGAATCATCATTCAACTCTTATAGACATGCACCTGTGTTTCTTGAAATACTCTAAGTAGTAGACATCCATGGGATGACTAATGATCAGAGTAGTAAAATAAATATAAAAGATAATGGGGGATGAGTTTCAAGCAACAAATTTCAATAGTGGCTATTATGGAGATGTAGGTGATGAGGATGATAGTTGTCTATAAAAGAGATGGGGGATGAGTCTCAACAAACAAATTACAATAATAACTGTTGTTTAACACACATCAAGTCTTTCTTAAATCCCCTAAACAAATGAAAATATAATATAGGAAATTAATAAGTAATAAGAAACCCAAATATGATAAACAAGAATAATAAACTCTCATTCAATCAACTAGAAGATATAAAAATGTATTAATAAAACATTTTAATAAATAAAGAATTATTTCATATACATGGACAGTAATCAGATATTCCTAGGTGTGGAACCAATACATGTAGACCTAAAATGATGAATACCTATAAATAATTTCTAATATATATAATATTATAAGTTCCATACTATTTTTTGGAACAAGTGATATAGCAACCTAAGGAATTATTACAATTAAAATTAATGGTATATCAAATATTTGAAAACATCTCAAGACTCTTGGGATGTCATATCACCACACCAACCCATCCCAAAGATTCTAGGGAGGTTTTCACATCAGATATACCCATATAAAGGATTCTAGGGAGTCCATATAATACAAATTGACCCATCCTTGATATTCTAGGGAGGTCCATAAAGAACTTGGCATAAATCAATAAACACATCAATAAGATATATCACAAACAAGGGAGAAAAACACACCAAACCTTGCAACATATATCCCATACACATTTAAACATATATATATAACATGGAATTTATAATACACATAATTTTAAAACAAATGCACATTTAAACATTATTTTTAATGAAAATAAATATAATCACTTCCTAATTTGGGAATCTAGAACCATAATTTGTGAATAAATAGATATAAAATTACCCTTACAATATAAGTTATGAAAATGCATATAAATAGATAGAAAGATATATATTTACATATATATATATATGTGTATTTATGTATGTATGTATGTATGTATATATGTATATATATCTTTATATAATAAACTTAAATTGATAAAAATCTATGTAACCCTTTCAAAAGAATATCACAACATATTAAAACAAATACAACCCCATGCTAATTTTGAAAATAAAAAGTTATGGAAATTAAATAAATATGGTATCACCCTTAATAAGGTTTCTCTTAAAATAAAACAACACAATTCTCAACAAATAAATTTTTAAGGAAAAATCCGGACACCAAAATATTAAAATAGAATTTAAATAAATAAATTCCCTTACATGAATTTCATAAAATCATCTTCTATTATTGATTTTCACCATTATAAGACTGAGAATTGGTTTTCTAAATCAATATGATCATTCGTTTAAGATTTTTATATCCAAAACCTCCATTATTTATATAGTGGCATAAATATTTATTTAATTGGTTTATCTGTGGACCATAGGTGATTCTCTAAGATTTCAAAATAGTAGAAAAATTAAGCTTGTGAAGCAATCTGAGGTACATATGTAGACAGTAAAGAAAATTGATTCAAAACAACCATTTAAAAAGACCAAAATAGAATATCCAAATCAGTAGTCAATCAAAAAACAGATCATAAACAAAGCATTCTGTTCATAATCTAAAATACAAAATAGTATACAAGGACCAAACCGCAAATAAATGTTGACGTCATCAAACAATAAATAAAAATGAAATGAAAAATAAACAAAGAAAATCGGAATTTCTACCTCACTAGGTTGAATAAAATCTGAGACAATCATATCTATATCTCGATGTTTTCTTCAGAAACCCTAACTATAAATGAACACTAGATCTCGAATGATGTTCAAGAAACCAGAGGCAGTCGAGTGGTGTGATTTGAGATTTGATTCACCGAGGAGGGTCATCGATAGTGGGTGGCTTCCGTATAAATATTTTGATATCATGATGGGTTCGCAAATGGTTAGGGTTTTTTAAATAGATCGGGACACTTTTATCAGTGCTTAAAAAATAAGTTCTAATAAATAGTCCTTTTCTCAATGCTTAAGTAATAAGCATTGACAAAAGGAATATTTATTATCACTTTTTCAGAATTGATAGTGGTAGGTATTTATCAGTGCTTTTTTTAGCACTGATAAATACCTACCTTTATTAGTTCTTATTAATTAAGCGCAGATAAAGGATTTATAATTATAGTTATAAAAAAAATTAAGCATATACATATAATTAATAGATATATACAAATATAAATATAGTAAATATATTCCTTTTTAAATATATTTATTATAATTTTATAATTATTTATTTATAATTATAGAAATATTTTTTTAAAACAATATTTATATCTAATTTTAAGTGCATTCATATATGCTAAAAATGAATGGAATTTAATAAATTAAAAATAAGTACACTTTAACAATATTGAAAAATGGATAATTTTTGTGTGTATGAATTGTAAATTAAAATGAATTAATTATGTATATGTGAAATCAATATAAAACACATTTGATTTATGTTACATTGAAAAATAATATTAAATTCAATTATATGTCCATTACACTATGAAATTAGTTAGTATTTTTAATTCATATTAATTTTTAATTATAAACCAATTATTCACTAAATATATTACTATTTAATGTAAAGCACATAAATATTTTGTAATATATACAATTTATTAACATTAATTATCTTAATTATCTAATTAATAAAAATTTAATATTTAATAATGTATAATCAATTTATTCATTTTTATCAATAATTATTTAATTAATAAAATTTATAATATTTTTTGAATAAACTAATTTTTTATTTTTTTTAATTAATTTTTTAATTTTATTTATTTGGACCTTTATCAGCACTAAAAAAACACTGATAAAATTTATCTTTATCAGTTCTAAAAAAAGTGATGATAAAGGTTACCATTTATCAATGCTAAAAATAAAGCGCTAATAAAGGGTACCCTTTATAAGCACTAAAAATAAATCTCAGATAAAGGGTACATTTTATCAATGCTAAGAATAAAGTGCTAATAAAGGTTCCCTTTATAAGCATTGATAAAAGGTTAAATTTATCAGCACTTTCTTTATCGTTGATAAAGATTCCATTTATCATTGCTTTTTTTTGCACTGATAAATACCAATGCTATTAAAGGTCTGTTTTGTAGTAGTGTTCCCTCCTACAATTTAAAATATAAATTATGCTCTAAGAATCAACAATATCAATTCAATCATGATTTCAAAAAAATAACAATCCATACCTTTAAAATATTTCTTTTCATTCATTCTAGTACCAATTTCAAAGTATGAGGTCCCATGATATGCTAGGTGGAGTTCCTATGTTATCATAATACCTCAAAACCATGTCAATTTCCTATACTTATTTTATCTATTCATAGTTGTTACATATCGATTGAAATGGATGTTAAGAGAGATCAAAATTTGTAAACAATCCTAGGTTTTGAACATAATGTTGTGAACATCCTCCCTAACTAGTTTTACATAATACCTTGGAATAAGGTTTAACTTTAGTTTTTTAAAAAAGGTTTAGAACCTATGATAATAAAAAATAGATAATAAAAGAAATATAAAAACTACTTGAATATCACCTTCTTCTGTAGCTGAATATAGGACTTGTATTCCTCTTTTAGGATCATCCATTGTAAAAAAATTGATAAAGTCTCATATGATATTTCCCAAGATGATTAAGATGGGAAAGTTGATTTTTCAAAACATATTCAAATTAATCCCATGATCCATCATGATATCAAAAAATATAAGAGGATTGGGATATATTATAAAGTGTTTTTCTTTCAAGTTAAATGATAGAAAAAGTTCTGGGTTATTTGAGCTAGCTTTTGCAATTATGATTTCAAGTGAGTCCTTTGGTAGAGAATAAGTTTCTGTTTTATTTTTTTCCTTCCATATTGTAGAGGATATTTTTTCCTGTTAAAATAAATTTTTGAATCAATAATTAATAATTTTATTAAGGATATTAGATTGAACATCTAAATAAGTTTTAAATGTATTATTTTATGACACCCCTCCTTTCAATATATAACACCTTAGGTTTAATCTCGGTTGTCCATGGTCATCATTCAATTTTATAACCTTATGTTCAAATATTCCATAATTTTTCATAAAAAACATGTGAATTAGCCCATGTATATCCCACATGAGTGTCAAACCAAGTGTGTTGTAAGGAAACGTTCACTATGAACTATAATGATGGTCAAGATATACTCTACCAACTCTTTTTGGGTTTATTACCCCTAGATGAATCTATTCCAAAACCACATACTCTTTTAGTTTCCATACAGGGATATATTTCTAGAAAACCCACTTAATCTCTAACTTACCAAAAATTTAGGATGTGATACTATACTTAGAACTATCCCCAATGTTTTTAAAAAAAATCCTTAATCATGATCTCTAAAGTTATCTAAACCTTAGAACGCATACCAACTGTAAGGACGCTACCTAATACATTACATATTCTAGTGAATTTAAACTAGAATTCACTTTCTTAAATTCCCAAAGAACATTTAGGTTTATATTTTTATATATTTAGTTCATAATTTTTACATAACAAACCCATATATTATAGAGTTGATACTTCTATTCAAAATCCATTTTTCCCATAAGACAAAACTTTTAAAAAGAAACAATTTTTATCTTGAACTCATACTTTTCCTTACTCATACTATGAAAAAAATATGGGATGAGTACAAAAATATCAGTAAGGGATATAAATATAAATACTAAAACCATTAGTCCATCAATACTTATAGAAATTTTCCATCATCAAAATAAACTTCGGGTTCAGAGTAAACATTTTCTTACCCAAGTAATCAACTTCTCTACCCAAATATTTTCATATAATATTTCAAAATAAATCTAAAAATAAAAAACATAAAGACTTATTTGCAATCATTAAAATATCATGACAAATTTTTCACAAAGTTATACTTTTCACCCTTAAGAAGTAACATATATTTTCCTTTTAAAATAAACTCATTGTGTGCCTTTTTACAATCATAATATTTCTATAAAAAATAATAGCAGGAATATATAAATCATATGGGTAACTTGATACATCATTTTCATATCACTCTTACAAATGGTATAAACTTCACAGATACACTTAGAATAAACATCACGGTTACGCTTGGAATAACCTTCACGATAAATTCCCATAATCTCTTCAGTGAAACCTAATCTGTTAACTCTATCCCTTTACCCAATGAATTCGAGAGCTATAACCAGATCACCCACCCTTAGTTTATAACAAAATCACTCATCGTCATAAATAGTTCCCCATAACCATAATAGATAACATAAAATCTTGCATTATAAAAACAGTTTCTGCACCCAAAAGAAAACATTTTTGGATATTGATATATCTCTTTCCTTTAAAACCCTTTTTTCAAAACTAAAATTCCCAGAACAAGGGGAAGAAGGGTTTTTATTTGAAGAAAACATAAAATATTATAAATTAATATAAACATAAAATAATGGTTATGATGGTAGGAAAATTTTTTTTCGCTATATATGTTAAAAGAAAGCATTCTTTTTTCTTTTATAATAAATTCAAAACATTCTATAAAAAGATTTAATTTAAAAAACATTGAAAGAAATTCAAAAGAAACATAATTTTTCCTTTATAATTCACTTATTTAAATATAAATTCCTTCATAAAATAATTTTAATAACATGAATATAGAATAATATATTTAAGAAATAATTTTTTTTAAATTTTAAAATAAGGTTTTTAAATTAAAGTGTCACTCCTCGAGTTCGACTCATCGCGTACATTAATTATCTTCTTGAATAATAAGCTTATTTTAATCATTTAGTTTCTTAATAATCTTTTTAAAGTTTACTATTCGTTTTATTTTATCCATTATCATGTTATATACAATTAATTAATCAAACTTCATGTTAGACGTTTTGATGATATTAGGATCATAAGTCTAAAATGACTTTGGTAGGTTGACTATGGTCAATGAGGTCATTATTATATCACCTAAATAAGAATAATCATTAAATAATTATCATTTTTATACATTAATTTTAATTTTATAACTAATCATGAAATATGGTTCTGAAAAATGAACTATGTTGCAATCATGGAGATGGTAGGTCGTACGTACGCATAAGTAACATTTCCATTTTTCAACGGTAATTATAAAGTAAGGTAGGTACTATTTTATCCTTAATTAATTATAATTATATCATAAATACCATATTATTTATTTAAAAATACTTATATATATGATTCATGTGATGTGGTGATGAAAAATGAATCACATCATTTCATAGAGGCGGTATTCCACACATGCACACAAAGGACATTTTCATTCTTTGGTGAATGGAATTGTAAGAAATTAAATGATTTATTATCTTTTAATAATGATAAATATTTCAATAATATAATATATAAACATTAATTCCTTCATTATAACCATATTTGAGATGTGGTGATGGAAAATGAATTACATCAGTTCATGAGCTGGTATTTTTCCATACACACTAATGATGGATTCATTTCCCATTTGATGGATGTTGGAGATAGATATAGGTTATACCATTAATATAATAAAATATTATTATATGGTAGATACAAATATTATTTTATATTCATGGTTAGATAATATTTGAATGAGGTGGAAGAATAAATAAAACAAAAACATTTGGTTAAACGTTATATTGCTTCTTTGGACAATCACATTTTCTATACACCTTAAGATGTATAAGATTGGTATTATGAACAAAATAAGGCATATATAATGTGTTTAGGGAATTATTAAGAGAATTGGGTTGGGATTGGATGAACAAAAAGACTTTTTATGTGTGGATAAATTATAAGAAGAGGTGTCCTTTTATAAGAGAGAGGAGGGCTCTTGGAATTTCATAAGATATTAAATTAATATGAACTAATTTTGATGTCCAAATGGATCCAAATTGATAAATTAGAAGATAATATGAGTACGAGTAAAAATATATCATAAAATAAAATTTTGATAGGTTTAGATCACATTTTTACCCTTATCTTTTTGTTTTAACCTTTCGTTAACCCTTTTGATAATTGTAGTGATATAAATGTTTTTTACTCTTAAGGGGTCAATATAGTTACTATAAAAGGAAAATAGTACATAAATGGACCATGGTTGATTTCATAAACCATATATCATTCAACTGGATAAATATAATATTTTATAAATTTTAAATCATTTAATTAAATATTATTTGTTCTAAAATAACATTAATGTCAATTTTGGAACTATCCATTTAATTTTACTTTTAAAACTATAAGACAAAAATTGAACTAGAATAAAATGAATCAAAACCTATATAATATATAATTTTTTTTCTAAAAAAATATTTTAACACAAAAACTCACACAAATAACATTATTTTTAGAGATTTCAAAATCATTTTACTAATTTTTTTTACTGCCTTCACAAGCACTGTGTCAGTGTTACATAAGCATTTAAGGAAATTATTTCTTTACTAAAAATTAAACATAAATTACCATGATGGTAAAATATCATCTATATTTAAAATTAATATTTATAACCAAACATATTCTTTGATTATTCCTATGTCAAACATTTAAATATAATAAAACAAATAAAATGAAATTTTTTTACTTTTCTTTATATAAAATAATATAAAGGGTCAAAATCATGGAAAAATAGAAATAAAAGGTAATATATTCTAATTTTATATGATTATTAACAATATATACCCATCCAATAAAATTAAGTCAAGTGTTATAGTCATTTTTTAGTCCTTAATATTTTATTTTTAACATTAATTATCTAATTTTGTCACGACCCCCTCCCACCAAAGATGCCCCTCCGGAGCTGGCGATGATGAAAGGGAGATAATGACCCCCGAGTCCCACCTCCAGTAGGCCCTGGGGTGGCGACTAGCACCAAGGGTATGAGTTTTCACAAATATGGGAGGCATTACCCTTTTTTATTTATTAAGATCGGGAAATAGGACAATTCAACCACCAAAAAGGAAAGAACAAGTGTAGATAAATAAACCCAAACCAATCCCACGTGCATGTTTAAATAGTTCTGAAACAAGGTACAAGTAAAAGAAAGCTCAAAAGTACAATACTAAAAGAAACAAGTGTACAACAACTACAACAACTCCAACTGTCCCGACTAGTAGGGTCTCGCACGGCCCTGGTAGTCCTCCTGGAAACCTGAAAGTAAACGTAGGGTGAGCATACAAGTATACTCAGTAGGGAAACCTAAAGCTCTCGTGCACAGGTGGGGATACATCCTAATGTCCCGTGAGAACAACAGAAGAAACCTAGCAGGGAAATCTATCCACCCAACCTCACCAGCCACACTCACCAAAAACACAATCATGACAGGCAGTAGTAGTATATAAGAACAAGAGTATTGGGTACCCCACACCATTTCCCATTAGTTAGCTACTCTTCCTAACAGCTAACATCATGACGCTGCCACACTCTCCCCGCCCGCACACACCTGGGCCTCACAAACCACACATCCTGCCCGCACACACCTGGGCCTCACAACCACGTATCCCGCCCGCACACACCTGGGCCTCACAACCACGTATCCCGCCTACACACACCTGGGACTCACAACCACATATCCCACCCGCACACACCTGGGCCTCACAACCATGTATCCTACCCACACACACCTGGGCCTCACAACCACATATCCCACCCACACACACCTGGGCATCACAAACACGTATCTTTCCCGCACACACCTAGGCCTCATCCCGAAGATTCTTGGAAAACGGTAAAACCTGCCCGAAGATTCTTGGGCTAAAACCACCCCAATCAAAACCTACCTGAAGGGTCTTAGGTGTAAGGTCGCCTCAAGCCATCACAACCTAGGGAAGAAGGATAGGGAAGGAGCTAGTAACTAAGGGGAAAACACCATCTCCCATGAAATGGGAGTGTTCGGCACTAAGTTCTCAACATGGGTGGGGTGAGATAAAACACAAAAGATACAAATACATATATGTATACCAAACACACATCCCAACCTATGGCTTCTAAACAGAGTAACTGAGCATGTTCCTCGGCACTGCTACTACAAAGCATGCATACAACAAACAACCCCAACCCCATTTAGGTTTTCACGTTTCAGCAGAATTAGTTCATTTAGTTCCTTATCTATTGGGCAACCAACCGCAACCAACCATATCAATAGTTCATGAAACATATCCCTACCATCCACAAATCAAGTTAGGAAAACACAAGCAGCACAAAAAATTCCTTCTTATTAACGAACCAACCCATTGATTATTAATCTCGTTCCATTACCATGACCCACCATTCATTAACTCTTCCACTTTTTATTTATTATTCACAACCCATAGTTCATTCACATTCAAACCCATCCCTACAACCTCGCTGCCAACCACCATAACCACAAGAACCCACAAAACACCCCCTTCACATAAATAAACCCTAACCAGTACCCACATGTTTATTATTTCAATTTGTTCAACCGGGGTGATCACACAAGGGTTCCAGGTATTTAATCAGCCAACTTTACGTGATTAACCAATTTCCACATTCAACGAAGTTTCCATCCACAAAAAATTAGTCTAGAAAGATAGGGAAACATTTAATTGTGTAAGCAAAGGCCCCCAATGACCGTGATTTTCAGTAGGCATATGCCTATTCAATTCACAACATAATATCACAGGATATAAATAATGTAAATGCATTCAAAAACATCCCATCCCCGTTATACAAGCCAGTTATTATCTTTATTAAACTGGTTAAAATGTGTTTCACGTAAACAAGAGGACACCCACCCCGCATGATTAACAATTTAAATAGACGAAGGTAAGATCCCTACCTCAACAGGTTCTAATCACAACGCTCCCCTGGATCAACTTTAGAAGACGTCTGTCGGCGTCTATCACTTCTTTCGAGTCCTAGAAAAAACCTCCTCGGGTGGAATTTGGAAAGGAAAGGCTGAAGGAAAGACAACGGATCCAAGCTCAGAAGTTCCTCCTCATCATTACGATCCCGTGGCCGCTGACGAATTATAAATCAGAGCTCGGATGAAGAAGTTATGGAAGAAAAGGAGCCTTTGAGTCTCTTGGGAGAGCTCTGCTCAGAGGAATGGGGATGAGAGGGGTGAGTTGAAAAGGAGGAGGGGACCCCTCCTTTTATAGATGAGAAAAACAAAAGTACACGGCGTGTACTTTATGGTACATGGCGTGTACTCTGCCATTTCACACGGTCACCATGTGGCTTCCAACACGGCCTTTAACGCAGCACACGGCCGTTGACTGGTCAACACACGGTTTGAGGGTAATGCGTACGTGGGGAGGGACTAAACGGCGTGTAGTATGGGGTACATGGCGTGTACCCATTTATTTCACATGGTAAGGACATGGATCCAACATGACACACTACCGTTGACTGGTCAACACATGGTTTGAGGGTAACTCGTATGCTGGGAGGGACTACACGATGTGTAGTATGGGGTACATGGAATGTACCCATTTATTTCACACGGAAAGGACATGGCCTTCAACACAGGGTATACCCGGCAAGGTGGTACACGGCGTGTACTCACACTACACGGCGTGTACTTACAAAATTCTGGAAAGTGTGGGAAAAGTCCATTTTACCCTCCAGAACACTTCGTGACCTTCTTTTTGACAAAGGAGTGGGCCGGAGAGGTCCGGGCCATTACATCAGATACCTCTTAAAACATTATCATCCCCGAGAATTCAAAAACCAACCTAGAGGAACCCAACAAGATACCTCTTAGGGTTCTCGTTATAACAGGAACCCAACCAACAACCCTAACCATAAGTGTTTAGGAATTCCCTCTCCTATGTCAATATATTATCTGCTTTAGGCGGCACTGACTCGCCTGCACAGGTTTAATCGCATCCACATTAACGCATCTGGATTAAGGATTGGGGCTTCCCACTTCCATATATTAGGATTTTCCAACTTGCACTACCCCCAACACCACACAACCAACACACTGCCCAAACATGTGGTTTGGGGAAAATTCCTTCTCCTATGTCGAGATATTATCTGCTTTAGGTGGCACTGACTCGCCCGCATGGGTTCAATCACATCCTCATTAATGCATCTCGATTAAGAGTCAGGTTTTTCCCTTTCCCCACACATCCGGACATGCTACACACTTCTAGAGAATAAGGAAACAAAAGGTCTCATAACCGACAAGACAAGCATTCCATATCAAAGGTACAAAGTATAACATCAAACAAAGCTCAGAAGAATAAGGAAAAACACAAGTCAAAACAACTCCGGGTACTGAGCGTGTATCTGGGCCTCCCACTCCCAAGTGCTCTCCTCAAGGTCGCCATGCCTCCACAACACACGAACCAATGGAATGGTTCATCCACAGAGCACCTTCTCCTTACGATCCTCGATTCTGACTGGTCGTTCCTCAAAGGTCGCGTCGTCTCCCATATCTAAATCTCCCCAGTCGATAACGTGAGAGTCATCGTGTAATTATCTACGTAGCTGGGAGACGTGGAAGACGTCATGAACCTTCTCCAACTGAGGTGGTAGGGCTAGCTGATATGCTACCTCACCGACTCGCCTCAGCACCTCAAAAGGTCTGATGAACCTAGGTGAGAGCTTGCTCCCTTTCCCAAACCCCTGTTGCCCCCGTCGAGGGGAAACCTTCAAGAACACATGATCTCCCACCTCAAAATCCAAGGGGCTCCTCCGATGATCATCATAACAATTATGTCGGTCCTGAGCCGCTTTCATCCTCTCACGTACAAGTTGGACTTTCTCTGTGGTTCTCTACACTACATATGGCCCAAGAGCACCTGTATCACCAACCTATGCCCAGAAAATGGGTGAACGACATGGTCTTCCATACAAAGCCTCAAATGGTGCCATGCCAATAGTAGAGTGGAAGCTGTTGTTGTAGGAAAACTCTACTAAAGGAAAGTGTCGTACCCATGATCCTCTGAAATCTAGAACGCATGCTCACAGCATGTCCTCCAACGTCTGGATAGTCTGCTCTGTCTGTCCATCGGTCTGGGGGTGCAAAGAAGTTCTAAGGCATAGCTGGGTGCCAAAAGCATGTTGTAACCCCCTCCAGACTCGTGAGGTAAACCGAGTATCCTGATATGAGACGATAGTCTTCGAAACTCCATGAAAATGCACCACCTCGTCTATGTACCTCTGTGCTAAGGTACTCATCGGGCCCGACTCCTTAATTGCTAAAAAGTGAGCTGATTTCGTCAGTCGATCCACCACTACCTAGATAGCATCATAACCACCCTGAGCTCTGGGTAGTCCTGTGACGAAGTCCATTGAGATGTCATCCCACTTCCACTCGAGGACATCTAAAGGATGCAACAAACCACTGGGAACATGGTGTTCAGCCTTCACTTGCTGACACACTAGGAATTTAGCCACAAACTCTGCCACTGCCCATTTCACACCGGGCCACCAAAATTGTTCCCTCAAGCCTCGGTACATTTTTTAAACTCCTGGATGTACCACCAAGGTTGATCTATGAAACTCATGGAGAACTCCCTCACGTATCGCCTCTAGAACAAACAACCTTCCATGGAAAAGCATCCGATGTCGGTTGTCCTCTGACCATCCTTCTGGAGCGTTTCCCTGATCGACACGATCCCGCATTACTTCCGCCTCGGATTCCCCCCACTGAGACTCTTCCACTTGCTACAACAAGGAGGACTACACCGTCATCTGAAATAAACAGCCCCTAACACCTTCTACCCTTGCATCCAAGTGCAAGGCGGACAACTCTCCCATCGCTTTCCAAGCATCAGTGGATTCACGAACCACTTCCTTATGCGACTTCCTGCTCAGGGCATCAGCCACAATGTTGCCCTTACCTTCATTGTAAGAGATCTCGAAGTCATATTCTTGGAGGAACTCAACCCAACTCCGCTGCTGTAAGTTCAGGTCACATTGAGAAAAGATATAATGCATGCTCTTGTGATCTGAGAAGACCACAAAGCGCTCACCAAAGAGGTAATGTCGCCACAACTTTAGTGAGAACACTAATGCTTCAAGCTCTAGGTCATGGGTGGCATAGTTACACTCATGAGGGCGTAACTACCTAGACCCATAACAGATCACTCCCTTCTTCTGCATCAGCACGCACCCCAGACCAAGGCCAGAAGCATCACAAAACACCTCATACAACAACCCTTCCTCTGGCAACCTGAGTATGGGAGCACTGACCAACTTCTCCTTCAGGTAGTAGAAAGCCTTCTGGCACTACTCACTCCATAGGAAGACCTGGTTCATCCTAGTCAAAGCTGTCAATGGAGCAGAAACTCGAGAGAAGTCTGAAACGAACCTCCTATAATAACCTGATAACCCTAGGAAACTACGAACTTCTACCATGCTCTTGGGTGCTGCCCAAGAAACAATTGCCTCCACCTTCGACGGGTCCACTGACACTCCATGCTAAGACACTACATGCCCAAGGAAGTGTACTTATTATTTCAAGAACTTACACTTTGACAATTTCCCATAAATTTGGTGGTGTCAAAAGACTTCCAAGACTGCCCTGAGATGCTCAACGTGCTCCTCCTCTGACCTTGAGTAGATCAGGATGTCATTGATAAACACAACGATGAACCAGTCCAAAAACTCTCGGAAGACAAAGTTCATAAGTCCCATGAACACAGCCGGTGCATTCGTAACTCCAAATGGCATCACTAAAAACTCTAAGTGCCCATACCTGCACCTTAAATCCATCTTTGAGATGTCACTTTCCTTTACCCTCAGCTGATGATATCCCGATCATAGATCAATCTTAGAAAACCAACATGCTCCCCTCAGTTAGTCGAAGAGATCATCTATCCTTGGAAGGGGGTAACGGTTCTTGACTGTTACCTGGTTTAACCTTCAGTAGTCTATGCATAGCCTAAGACCACCATCTGCCTTATTCACGAACAAAACTGGAGCACCCCATGGTGATACGCTGGGTCGAACAAAACCCTTCTCCATCAAATCGTCAATCTGAATTTGCAACTCCCGCAACTCTGAAGGTGCCATTCGATAAGGGCCCATCAAAATCAGATTGGCACCAGGCTGTAAGTCTATCCCGAACTCAACATCACGTCGAGGGGGTAGAGTCACAACCTCCTTAGTAAAAACATTGAGGAATTCCCCAACAACCTATGGTAAATCCGTCATCTCTGTATTAGCTAGAACCACTGATATCCCGCCTAACAAGGAAAAGAGAGGCTCCACATGCCAGATTCCCACCTGATAGCTCCTCTTGCCAATAAAAGCTACACGTTTCCCATCCACATCGGAGAACACGACCCTTCTTCGGAATCATTCGATAACGGCACTAACGGAAAACAACCAATCGATGCCTAGGATGACATCGTATGGCTGCATCTGTAACAGAAGAAGGTCCCCACTAGATCGATGTGGTCCCAACGTCATCCCACATCCCCGGAAAACACAAGATACGCTGGTCTGTCCTACAACTGGTGTACTCAGCACCAGTGGTATGGAAAGTCTCTCTATGTCTAGTCCCAAATCATGGGCTAGACTAGGTGCAACAAAGGAGTGTGAAGCTCCCGAATCGAACAAGGCAGAAACGAGAGTGCTGAACAAACAAATTGTACCCCGCACCACATATGGTCCTGCCAGAGCTATCAACTCTGCTGCGTGCAACTATCCATGCCCAGCTCCTCTGCCTCTCTGATGTCATCCACCTCCCTGACCATGCCCTGGTTGAGGTCCCTAAGGAGCACCCTGAGGTCGGCCTCCTCCCGCAAAGTCTGCCCTCGGAGGAGCATGGTCCTGCTGCTGCTGGAAGGGCCTCACCGGCAACTGGTGCTGCTGAGGTGGGCGCTAAACCTGCCCACCTCCACCGTACTGAGCTCAGGTCGGGCACTGACTCTGAATGTGCCTGAAACCTTCACAAGAAAAACACTTCGGTCCTGGGCTCATGAAAAAGGGACGAGGACCTAAAGATCTGAACTGGAACTGCTGGGGCCTGCTCCCCACTGGCCTGAACCTGGAAGTTACCGTCGCAGGAGACCTACTACTGACTGCATTCCCCTTCGACGAACCTGGCTGGATCCCCTCACGTGGTGCACCTCCCTGCGAGTGCATCCTCTCTAAAACCTCTGCCTTCTTCTATACTGCCAAGTACGTCGGAAGGGTGAAGGGGGTGACAGCATACTGGAGCGAAGGATGAAGCGCCTCCTCCAAACGTCTCGCCCGAGACTCCTCATCTGGAAAGATATCCAGAGAAAAGCATAGGAGATCCTTGAACTTGATCCCCAACTCTCGTACAGACATACTCCCCTGCTGAAGGGAGAGTAACTCCTGCCGCTTCTCCTCCTTGATCAAGGAAGAAAGGAATTACTCTCAGAATTCCTTATCAAAGTCATCCCACGAAACCTCTGCCTCTATCCTCTCTCCGAGGTAGAGCATCCACCATTGTCACGCCGCACCTCTCAGCTGACTGACTGCTAGGGGAACTCATTACTCCCTCAGAGCACGAATCAAGGTAAAAGCGATCTCTAGCTCCTCAAGCCACCCCTCCGCCTCTGTATCCGAAGTACTACCCTCGTACTTCTTGAGGGTTTCCCGCGGGAAAGAACAGAGAGTCTTCTGCCACTGGATATATTCCTCCTCTCAGTCAATCCTCAACTGATCTACCGCCTGAATCTATTGGGTCTCGGCCATCTGAGCCACCCGGGGATGACGTCCAGGTGCTATAGCTGTACGGTAAACAAAGATCGCCTAATCCCAAGTAGTAAGAAAATTTCTAAAGGTTTTATTTTATAATTTTTATTTCAATTTCTTTCCCAGAACACCCAAATCAAGTAAAACACAATCATGATGATGCATGTACCTTCCCAAGGGTCTCTACCCTGCAATCAATGTAGTCTCACTTGGTTGTTCGGTAGGCTCAGAGTCCTTGCATCGGATCACAGGGGGCCCTAAAATCCCGTGTCCTAGCCGGTCCTCCCTGGCCTATGTCACGCACCAAGATTAACCAACACTGTTGCCCTACCATCTCATGAAATCCTCACTGTGCCTAACTCCAGACTCTATCCTATCTCTCAACCATCACCTCTGATACCATTCTATCATGACCCCCTCCCACCAAAGATACCCCTCCTGAGCTGGCGATGGTGAAAGGGAGATAATGACCCCTGATTCCCGCCTCCAGTAGGCCCCGGGGTGGCGACTAGAACCAAGGGTATGAGTTTTTACAAATATGGGGGGCATTACCCTTTTTTATTATTTAAGATCGGGAAATAGGACAAGTCAACCACCAGAAAGGAAAGAACAAGTGTAGAGAAATAAACCCAAACCAATCCCACATGCATGTTTAAATAGTTCTGAAACAAGGTTCAAGTAAAAGAAATCTCAAAAGTATAATACCAAAAGAAACAAGTGTACAGCAACTGCAATAACTCCAACTGTCCCAACTAGTAGGGTCCCGCACGGCCCTGGTAGTCCTCCTAGAAACCTGAAAGTAAACGTAGGGTGAGCATACAAGTATACTCAGTAGGGAAACCTAAATCTCTCGTGCACAGGTGGGGAGACATCCTAATGTCCCGTAAGAACAACAGAAGAAGCCTAGCAGGGAAATCTATCCACTCAACCTCACCAGCCACACTCACCAAAAACACAATCACAAAAGGCATTAGTAGTATATAAGAACAAGAGTATTGGGTACCCCGCACCATTTCCCATTAGTTAGCTGCGCTTCCTAACGGCGAACATCCTGACGCTGCCACACTCCCCCCGCCCGCACACACCTGGGACTCACAAACCACACATCCCGCCCATACACACCTGGGCCTCACAAACACGTATCCCACCCACACACACCTGGGCCTCACAACCATGTATCACACCCACACACATCTGGGCCTCACAACCACGTATCCCGCCCGCACACACCAGGGCCTCACAACCACGTATCCTGCCCGCACACACCTGGGCCTCGCAACCACGTATCCCGCCCGCATACACCTGGGCCTCACAACCACGTATCCTGCCGGCACACACCTGGGCCTCATCCCAAATATTATTGGGAAATGGTAAAACCTCCCCGAAGAGTCTTGGGCTAAAACCACCCCATCAAAACCTACCTGAAGGGTCTTAGTTGTAAGGTCGCCTCAAGCCATCACAGCCTAGTGGAAGGAGCAGGAATGATCTCGTAACTAAGGGGAAAACACCCTCTCCCATGAAATGGGAGTGTTCGGCACTAAGTGCTCAACATGGGTGGGGTGCGATAAAACAAAAAAGATACAGATATATATATGTATACCAAACACACATCCCAACCTATGGCTTCTAAACAGAGTAACTGAGCATGTTCCTCGGCACTGCTACTACAAAGCATGCATACAACAAACAACCCCAACCCCATTTAGGTTTTCACGTTTTAGCAGAATTGGTTTATTTAGTTCCTTTTCTACTGGGAAACCAACTGAAACCAACCATATCAATCGTTCGTGAAACATATCCCTGCCATCCACAAATCAAGTTAGGAAAACACAAACAGCACAACAAATCCCTTCTTATTAACCAATCAACCCATTTATTATTAATCTCGTTCTATTACCATGACCCACCATTCATTAACTCTTCCACTTTTTATTTATTATTCACAACCCATAGTTCGTTCACATTCAAACCCATCCATGCAGCCCCGCTACCAACCACCATAACCACAAAAACCCACAAAACACCCCCTTCACATAAATAAACCCTAACCAGCACCCACATGTTTATTATTTCAGTTTATTCAACCGGGGTGATAACACAAGGGTTCCAGGTATTTAATCGGATAGCTTTACGTGATTAACCAATTTCCACATTCAACAAATTTTCCATACACAAAAACGGTCTAGAAAGATAGGGAAACATTTAATTACGCAATAAAAGGCCCCCAACGACCGTGATTTTCAGTAGGCATATTCCTATTCAATTCACAACATAATATCACAGGATATAAATAATGTAACTGCATTCACAAACTTCCCATCCCTGTTATAAAATCCAGTTATTATCTTTATTAAACTGGTTCAAATGTGTTTCACGTAAACAAGAGGACACCCACCCCCCATGATTCACAATTTAGAGAGACGAAGGTAAGATCCCTACCTCAACAGGTTCTGATCACAACGCTCCCCCGGATCAACTTTAGAAGACGTCTATCGACATCTGTCACTTCTGTCGAGTCCCAGAAAAACCTCCTCGGGTGGAATTTGGAAAGGAAAGGCCGAAGTAAAGACAACAGATCCAAGCTCAGAAGTTCCGCCTCGTCGTTACGATCCCATGTCCACTGACAGATCGTAAATCGGAGCTCGGAAGAAAAAGTTATGGAAGAAAAAGAGCCTTCGGGTCTCTTGGGAGAGCTCTGCTCAGAGGAATGGGGAGGAGAGGGGTGAGTTGAAAAGGAGTAGGGGACCCATCCTTTTATAGGTGAGAAAAACAAAAGTAAACAGCGTGTACTTTATGGTACACGGTGTGTACTCTGCCATTTCACATGGTCACCATGCAGCTTCCAACACGGCCTTTAACGCGGCATGCGGCCGTTGACTGGTCAACACACAATTTGAGGGTAACACGTACGCGAGGAGGGACTACATGGAATTTATTATGGGGTACACGGCGTGTAACCATTTATTTCGCACGATAAGGACACGACTCCAACACGGCACACGACCGTTGACTGGTCAACACACAGTTTGAGGGTAACGCGTACGTGGGGAGGGACTACACGGCATGTAGTATGGGGTACACGGCGTGTACCCATTTATTTCACATGGCAAGGAAACGACCTTCAACACAGGGTATACCCGGAAAGGTGGTACACGGCGTGTACTCACACTACACGGTGTGTACTTACAAAATTCTGGAAAGTGTGGGAAAAGTCCATTTTACCCTCCAGAACATTTCGTGACCTTCTTTTTGACAAAGGAATGGGCTGGAGAGGTCCGGGACATTACAGATTTACCCTTTACTATGGTAACAAAAATTACTAATGTTATTATTCATAATGTACAAAAATAAAAGAGACTTGTTTAAAAAATTTGATACTCATGATTAAAAATATGGAATCCTTTTTTTAATATTCAAAATATAGAATTTTAAAATTTTAATTTAAAATTAAATCAATAAAATGTGATGAAAAACAGTTTTTCAGAAAAAATGCCTTTTAAGTATAAAATATATGTATACTAAAATCAATTAAAAATAATTTCAAAAACCATAATTGGTTATTTTAAATAAAAATTAACTAATTAAAATTTAAAATTTATCCAAAATTTAATTTGAATTTGTTAATACTTTAAAATAAAATACAATTTCCAAAAAAAGTCAGTATTTTTCACTATTCATTGAAAAAACAATATTTTCCAAAAAATATCAAAATTTTACATTAATATCATTTTGATATGATAATTTAAAAAATTAACTTCATTTTATTAAATAAATTTTCAGAAATTTATATTAATTAATTATAATATCGTCACACAAAAAGCAATAAAAATATTTTTTGAAGAAAACTTATTTTTGAAGCATAAAATGAATTCTAAAAATTGAGTTCTTATTACCAAAGCATTAATAAATGTATTTTTATTGATTGGTACCTTTATATATATATTATAATATGGTTAATTTTATTCATACCCATCAATTCAATGACTAAGTCATAATAGTCATATTTAAATAACAATATTTTGTTGTTCACTTAAGCTCAGTGTTGTGTCATACACACTATCAAATATAATGTCCTTTTTTAAATATAAAGGTGTTACAAAATGACTCCTAGAGTATTCTATCACTCATAATCAACCTATTTATAAACCAAACATCTTGACATATAATCAGCAATTTTACACTTCATATTATCCCACCAAAAATGGTCCTTCAAATCTCTATACATTTTGGTGATACATGGGTGTATAGAGAAATTCAAGATATTAAAATTATCTAATAATTATATTTTTAGTATATGTATATAAATAACACATATAATCTTTCCCAATTCTAGATAATCATCTTCATATATGATGTCTACTAATTTCCCATCATTCATGGCCTTAATTTTATTTTGAAAATTATCATCATCAGGCTGAGAACATTTTATCTTTTCTAATAAAGATGGTTTAGAAATAATTTTAAAAGTGAGTGATGTTTAACCTTCCTTAATAATTCTCATATCTATCTTTACTAAATCCATGTACATAATACTACTTTCAATCTTCATTTTTTGGTCAAAATTCCATGATATTTCCTACTCAGTGCATCTGCTGCCTTATTTTCATTTCATGGATAGTAGTGTATTGAAAAATCATAATCCTTAAGTAGCTTAAGACATATTATTTTCCTCATTTTAATATATTTCTATGAAAATATGTATTTCATACTCTTAGGATTTATGTATATTTCACATCTTTCATCATAAAGATAATGTCTCCATATCTTCAGATAAAATATTACATCTTCCAACTTGAGATCATGAGTTGGATAGTTTTTATCATGATTTTTTAACTACCTTGATGCATAAGAAATAACTGAATCATTATATATATGAAAACAACATAATACCTTCCTCAATACATCACTATATATCAAAAATCTATCATTTCCTGATGGTAAAGTCAAAATCAGATCATTCACCAATATCTTCTTCAATTATTCAAAAAATTCTTCACATTCCTTTGTCCATATAAACTTAACCCCTTTATGAGTAAACATTGTTAATGGGTTAGCCGATCAGTCAAAATTTTAGACAAATCTCTGATATTAACCTTCCAAACCAATGAAATTATGTACCTCGGTTATGTTCATCGGTGGAGGCCATTATTGGACTACTTTTGTCTTTGCAGGATCAACTAAGATTCCATCCTTAGAGATAATATAGCTGAGAAAATAAACTTTCTGAATCCATAATTTACGCTTTCTAAATTTACCATATAACTCTTATTCTAAGAGTCTAAATAATGATTCACAAGTGATTTTCATGGTCCTCATAGATTTCAAAAACACTAATATATCATCAATAAATACCACAAAAAAATCATCAAGATATTCCTTGAATACTCTATTCATTAGATCCATAAAATAGAGGGTGAATTATTTAATCCAAATAGAATTACTATAAAATTTTAATGTCTATACTATATTAAAAATACTCTCTTTAGGATATATTCCTTCATTACTCACAATTGATGATACCTATAATAAAGATCAATCTTTGAAAAATATTGATCTTTGTGAAGTTTATTGAATAATTCATCATATGAGGTAGAGGATACTTTTTCTTTATCATAATAGCATTGATTTCCCTATAATCAATACATAGACTTATAGATCTATATTTATTTTTAATGAAAATAGCAAGATCTCCCCAAGATGAAACACTAGGGAATATAAATCCCTTATTTCTCAACTCCTCTTGTTGTTTATTTAATTACATTGATTCTATATTGGCCATTATATAGGTAGTATTTGATATAGGTCTTGAATCAAGGATTAAATCAATAGAAAACTCAAATTCACACTCTAGTGGATGTCAAATTAATTCCTCATGAAATATATCAATGTATTTTTTTACAATATGTACATCTTAAATTTGAAGATTACTTTTTTCATCCATAGATTGTGTCTTTTATTCTTCCCCAAGGATTTCATTCAAAAGATCTATTGGGGTGGATCTAGAAATGACTCAGATGATGATGCCTCCCCTCAAAATATAATTAATTCCACATATTCATCATAAATCATGTTTTCCTTCTCTTTGAAATAAATTTCCGCATCATATTTTGAAATTCAGACCATACCAAGTATTATATAAAAATCCACCACATGTATAATAATAAAGCCATAAAATAGGGCATGTTTATGTGTTGTAATGGGAACTGACTGAAACATCCTATTTGTGGTGTGACTTCCACTAGGAGTTTTGACTAATAACTCCCTTATTAAGGTGCTAGGGAAATATCTAATTTTCTTGGAAAACTTGTAAGATATAAAAGTGTATAAAGATACAGAACTAAACAAATAATTTTCTAAATTTGAGGATATTAATAAAGTTCCCAGCACCACATCTTTAGGAACTTATACCTCAGTTGTGATCGTATAATCTTTGACTTTTGGGAAAATTCCCTTGATGGCTAGAAAAATAATTTTCATAGTTCCTTATCTCCTTATAGTTGACATATTTAATATCGTCGGCTTATTTATTTACCTTTCAATCACAAGACTGGTGGACTTTCTCTCTACATTTTAAGAAAAATATCATTCCCAACAAGCATGTTCCATGGTGTTTCTTCCCACACTTATTACAAGTTGGAAATTTCACCCTTCCCTTCTTCACTTTTTCCATATTTCCTTTTCCAAAGTTCTCATATTCCATTTTCTTAAATTTCTTTCCTTCGGAGTCATAAGACTTGAATAACTCTTTCTCTGTATTGATAAAACATGATATTATATCCTCGTATGATGACAAGGTTTGGGATAATAGTGACCTTTAAAGGATTGGATTTATGCCAAAAAATAAATGGTCAATATTAGTCTTTGGATTATGTATGTAGTCCATAGAATGTATAGTTAACCTTGTAAATTTGGATTCATACTTAGCAATATTTTCCTCTTCCTTTTATCTCAGACTCAAGAATTGTCTCTCTATATCTGGTTTTTGTTCATGAGGAAAATATTTTTCCATGAAAAGTTCCTTAAAATCCTTCCATTACATTATTATTATTTCCTCCTCATCCTTAGTGTTTTGAATCAATGACCACCATTGATCCACATCCCATGAGAGATAATAAACTTCCATGAAAAACTCCTCTCTTTTATTACTTTCTAGAGTGAGAAATATATTTTCTAAGAAACTTATCCATTTATTATTTATAAATGGATTTATAGTACCATTAAATGATATAGTTTTCTAATGCATGAAGTAGTCTAACATTATTACATCATGTTGTGGATCAGTAGGATGATCCATACGAGCATAGTTATTGTTCATGACCTGAGTCAGCTAGCCCAAAATAGTTAGAATTTGTTCAGCTCTAGCTCTAGTTCTAGCTTCATTATCTTTCCTATTAGGGTAATACCTGCATGGATTATGTTCATTGTTATTATTTCCATTCCTTATACTATGTTCCATTTCTAAAGAGTGGCATACACTAGATTAGATTATAACATTATAAATCATAATGTATAATTTCAATACTAGCGAAACACTTAACAAAAATTAAAAATTTATGTATAAAAAATCTCAAAATCATAATCTTTGTTTCTTTGGGAATATTCTCAAAGTTTTTCATAGGTTTAAGTTCCCTAATCTATGTTTTCTTAAATCTGGTTCCCAAGGTTTCTACTAAACTTAATCTGATTCCAACTACAAATACCCCAACCCTAGTAGACCATGGTTGATGTTTACTTTATTACATTGGTTCTAGATACAAGTGATCACATCCCAAAGGATTGAACAGTTTAGTAGTCTTAGAGAACAAGATACATGCTTGATCCAAACATTACATTTGAAAAATTAAAATATAACATAGTGTTTTCTTTGAGAAAAAAATTATTCCCTTTAGCATATCCCTAAATATCTATCATAATAAACCTCCTAAAATCCTAGGGAAAGAAAACATAAGGAAGTGGTGGGCTTAGATGCTCGGTAAGAGTATGCATACAACGGAAGCTAACTCAAAATAAATAAACCATGAATAATATATTTTAGATAAACAATGATCAAATATTCCATATAACTAATACCATAAAAGAGGGTACTAAATCCATGGATAATATAAAAACATAAATAGTCACATGGATAATAATAACTAGTTTCATAATGATTAAATGCATAATGTCATGCATCATAAACTTATCATCAAGTCCTCGTTCCAAGACATCATACATGTAAGAACCTGGGATTTTGTATGAAGTACGAATCCTTTTATTTTTGGTTTAAATGCCTTTTTATGGACTTATCTGAATTCTTAACTTGATCATGGGTGTTTTGGAGGTGTCTGGGGCTTGTTTGGAGTCCAGAACAAAGTTTTTGGCTGAAAATGACATGGCGCACGGTTTGCGCACAGCCTGCGCACGGTTAGTCCAAACCGTGCAAGAGGTTGGAAAAGTGAAGGTTTTTAAAAGAACACTTTCACATGATTACCACATCGTTAGTAAAACATTTGGGGTAACTATGAAAAGTTCCCCTTGCTAGATAGTGAGGTGCACACAGTTTACGCAAGGTTTGGGAAACCGGGCGGGTAAAACGTGTGACCCTGCTGTGTGTTTTTTTTATTTTAAATTAAAAATAAATTTTATTTTTTTAAACCCAATTTGGTTTTTTCTTATTCTACAAACAGCAACCCTCCAAAGCTCTCTCTTTTGGCGCCTAAGATAGGAATCGATCCAGATTCTCCATCTGACCTCTGTTTTGATCACCGATTATCTCATCGGATCCAAAATAGTAAGTCCTCGATTCATTTTTATCCATTCTTGATTCTTCATAACGATGGTTGTGCTATTTGGATTTATGATTGTATACCCTAATATCTTTTTATTCATCCATTCTTAAGATTTCTCCCAAACCAGGATGAATCAGGACTCAATATTGGGTGAACTGTCTAATACTGAGGCGAGGTAGGTATTCTACACCTTCTTTTGTCTTTTCTTAGTGTTTTTTGGATGTTTGGACCTTACGATGTCCATCAGACTTTCCGGTGAGGCCTTGTTTTTTAGAGAGTTACTTTTCGTAGCTGTAGTTGACCTATTGAGGTTTACTGTAGGTTTCGTTTAGGTGTGTTGGCACCTGTTTCTCATTTTGAGGTCACCCAAGGGGTTCTCCTTAAGGAAATAACTTGTTTGTGCCTCTTTAAACCACCCAAGGGGTGTGTGCTTGTGCTTTCCTAGTTAGAGGAAGCTTGTTAATGCCTTGATAGCTTGGGTATCTTATTTAGAATATTTGATACCTCCTTTCTTAATGAATATCATGTTATGCCTTAACTATTTTGATAGTTTGGCATGTTAAATAGATAATATGGGTGGATATACCTATATGAAATGACTAATGGCATTCTAAATGGTTTATATGGGAGGGTAGGACCATATTCTTGGTAAATGATAAATAGTTTTCATGGGTGGGTATACTCATGGATTGTGCTTGTTGATGTGAGTGGGTATACTCACATGTTTGGGAATGTTAATTTTGAATGCTTGAATGCTTGAATGAGTGGTTTGATAGATGCATTGGCCTTCTCTCCATGGATTTGGAATGCGATAGTGGATGCCATGGGTTGACTCTGCCCCTTGGGTATTGATTCTACGGGATGCCTCGGGCCTTGCTACCCCGTGGATTCAGCTTACTTGGTCTCGCGTAGGAATTGATATTGACATGCTCCTAGGACCCCAACCAGCGCTTAACCAAGTTTCCACCAGGGATTCCCATGGGACTTGATGGGATGACTTAGAAAAGCTCCTTGGATCCAACCCTCTATGGTCTAGATATATATTGCATGGATTCCTTGGTACATGACACCTTGGATCCGGCCCTTGCAGTCTACACTTCACTATACAGTGTGGACATGGCATAATTGACCTCACTATACGGTGTGGTCGTGGGATACTAGACTTATCTATACTGTGTGGTTGTGGATTGCTTGATACATATGGATGTACGGCGTGGCTATGTGAATTTCTTGTTTACTTGGTTATATCTGCCTTGTTATGAGTTGACTCTCTTTTGCAGGTATCCTTGAGGTTTGTTTGTTTTTACTTACTATAGTAGACTTAAGACATGGGCATGCACACTTACTTACCCATTGCTTACACTTACTAGCACTTTTATAGAATTGTTGTTAGAACTATATAGACCATGGTGCTTGCCTACTGGGATGTTTATCTCACACCCTGTTTGGGCCTCCTTGGGGACCCAAACAGATTATATGGTTGCAGGTGATGATAGGGGAAAGCGCCCTAGTACAGGTTTTTGATTGTGGCTTTAGAGTAGGGGATCATAGGACCAAGATATGGCTTGTGATGTTGGGATACCTTTTTGGTATTTTTTCTTTTTGGGATACTTGTATTGTATTGTATTTCCATGTAACTTCTTGTATGCTTTCTAGATACTTGTACCATCTACATCATTTTGTATATGAGACACTTCTTGTTATTTATATGTATTCTTGTCTTGCCTTATCTTTAGTTGACTGCTTATTTATTCACTTCTGCTATTTATTATATGTTTGACATCCGTTGTGATACTCTAGTAATGAGAGCATAGTCTCTCCACTGACTCACCTAGGCCCTCACTTCTAGTCGGTTGCCTCTGGCATTTGGGGAGATGCGCTTGAGTTCGTGTGTCCAACTGGGCTCGGGGAACCATAGGGTGGAATCCGAGTCCAGGATGTTACAAAGTGGTATCAAAGGGGTTTTATTTTGTGGTTTGACTTACTCTTTGGAGAAATTAGATAGTGATAGGAAGGAAATGGAGTTTGGTAATAAATTTTGCCCAAAAGTAGCTACCCTGTGTATAGGGAAAAGCCAAATTGCCTTGAATTGAGTTCTGATTTGCTGAATTTTGACTATTATAGTTGATTCAATTTCACCATTGGGTGACGCACTTGATTTTTTCTATTACTATTGATGAAATTGTGGGTTATATTTCATTTTCAACCTGATGATATGAGTGTGTTCCATCTCATGAATCATATAGAAACTTGTTAGAATTACATGTCATGCATTATGTCATTCCATATAGGATGCATTAGATATTTCATGTTGTTATGATAGTTGATGTGATAGTTGTTTCTATTGTTTTGTTAGTTTGGTGTAGTATGTGTAAAGGGGTAAAGTTATCTTTCAATTCTTAAGTAGTATGGGCCCTTATAAATTGGGAAATGTCGAACCAATGGAATTTAAATGCTTAAATGAAATTGTTACATGTATGGTTTGAATAAGAACCATGTTTTGGGTTCATGAGGTGTTATGGGCCCTCATGTATTCAGGAATTGGTAAACCATTGGTGGAATTTACTGAATAACTAAATGTGAAATGGAAATTTAAACTCAAATGGAAAATATAGACTTGACCTAAATATGGATTTTGAGTGGGAAAAAAGGCATAGTTTCTAGTGGTTCGATGGATGTTCTTTATACAGTCCTAGCTTTAGGGGTAGGTTTTGGGTTTGACTTGGTTTCTGGAGGGTTTTGACCTGTCCTATGCTTTGATCTTTGGGCTTTGATGTTGTTATTTCCTGAGGTGTGAATTTGGAATTATAGAGACATTCCACCACAACAGCCACCAGTGGTACGCCGTGATGGAGGTGATGACCATACTTTAGAGGCAGTGAACCACAGGATACTAGTTGATCCTCCTATAGTTCCGGTTACGACACCTGAGGCTGTTTCAGATATAGGTACTGAGGCATAGTTCCGTGAGGGATTCTTTCACTATATGCAGACAATACAGGGAGCACTGCAGCTAGCCTTAACTATGGCTGAGCTGACACAGGTGTTCCAGCAGCAGCAGCATCCTATGTTTTTAGGAGATGGTGGACCACAGAATACAGAGCTATGGATATAGACCACATTAACATTTTTTGAGCATTTGGAGTTGCCTCTGGAGTGGGAGGGTTAAGATCGCGACTTATATGCTACGTGGAGTGGAAAATCACTGGTGTGACGTTTTGAACCAGGCTAATATTCTACAAAATATGGGCTGGGATGAATTCTAAACTCGCTTCTACAAATAATTTTACCCCATGACTCTACAAGAAGAGTAGGCTACTGAGTTTATGCATCTGGATAAGGTTGCGATGAAAGTTATGGAATACTTAGCATGCTTTACAGAGCTGCAACATTTTTCACTAATGTATCTTACTAATGAGCTGTCGAGGGTGAGGCACTTTGAAGAAGGTCTCATACATGCTATCAAGTCTTAGGTTAACATTTTTATGTTGTATTATATCACGGATATTGTAAATTAGGCACTAATTAAAAATCAGAACTTGAGGGAAGCTGGGGGTACAGAACAGGGGAGTGTTGTTTCTCACCCTAGTAGATTTAGGTCTTTAGGAAGGAATCATTGTTTTGAGACTTCTCGTGACGTGAGTGTTAGTAAAGTTGTGGGTGCAATCATCTTGGTGTTTTTTCATCAGTGTGGTAGCTGAGACCACATAAAAAATTAGTGTTACTGAAACCCAGTCAAGTTTCAATCTTGCAGTAGGATGGGGCACATGCACTGGTTTTACAGGATCTTCCCTCCAGCTATGAGTGGTAGGGGTCAGCTCCGACATCAGGATTAGGAGTAGGGTCTTCAGCTTTGCGTTATGCTAGGAGATGGAGTAGTGTAGGCTGGTCAATCCAGGGTAGTGGTGGTCATGGTCATGGTATCCAGACATTGAGTTCTCAGAGACAGTAGGGTGGATCAGCTCAAGGTATCCAGACAGGGTCACAGGGTCGTGGTACAGGCCAGACTTATGTAGTGAAACAAACCCAATAGGATAAGGATCCCAAACCATCTATGGTGATAGGTATTATCTTAGTAGCTTCTACTATTTCATCTTATTTTTCGATACAGGTGCCTCTCATAGTTTTATCTCTATATGAGCGGTTAAAAACCTTGGTCATTTTGATGATAGACACACCGTTGGGAGTTAGAATGGGTGATTTACTTCAGTGTATGGAGTGTATCCTTGAGGTTGGTGAGTGCCACTTTCTCTGGAGTTTATATATCCTCAAGATGAAAGGGTTTAACTTCATTCTTAGAATGGAATAGCTCATGGATTATCGAGCGTACATTGACTACTATCGTCGGAGGGTGAATTTCGCATCACCAGAGGGTGTAGTGTTTATTCATAAGGGTGAATGGGATTTCCAGGAGATCATAGATGGACCTGAGCATCATGGGCTATGAGGGATGATAACATATATTTATAGTTTGTTTCAGGATGATCAAGGAGTGAGTCAAGCGAACTTTCCTTTAGTGTTTGATCACTTCAGGGACATTTTCCTAACAAAATTTCTAGTTTACCTCCTAAGAGAGAGTTAGAGTTCTCTATCGAGCTAGTTCCAGGAGCTGTGCAAGTATCCATTACTCCATACAATATTTCTATGATGGAGTTTTAGGAGCTCAATAGGCGGTTAGAGGATTTAGAGGCAAAGGGGTTTATCAGACCTAGTACTTCTCTATGGGGTTCACCGATCCTTTTTCAGAAAAAAGAGGACAGAACTCTTAGGATTTGCATGGACTATCAGAAACTGAATCAGCTGGTGGTTAAAAATTGATATCCTTTTCCATGGATAGATGACCTGTTTGATCATCTTCAAGGACCTCAAGTGTTCTCGAAGATCGACTTGAGTTCAGGTTATCACTAGATGTGTTTTTGGCCTGCATACATACCCCATAAAACCTTTCGTAGAAGTTATGGTTTATATGAGTATCTAGTTATGTATTTTGGTCTCACGAACATACCAGTAGTTTTCTTGGATTTGATGAATCGAGTCTTCCATCCTTACTTGGATTATTTTGTGGTGGTTTTCGTGGAAGATATCTTGGTGTATTCTCAAAATCGATACGACTATTCCAACCATCTTGAGATCATTCTGAATACACTGAGAGGGCATCAGTTATATGCTAAGCTCTCAAAGTGACACTTTTGGATGGATCAAATTCACTTCCCGGGTCACATATTCTCAAAGAAAGGAGTGTCAGTGGACCCAGAAAAGGTGAGAGCTATAGTTTCCTAGAAACATCCCAAGAACTTTTTTGGCATACGAAGCTTCTTGGGGATATCTGGATAGTATAGGAATTTTATACAGGACTTCTCATTCCTACTAGTGCTATTGACGGGCTTGAATAAGAAGGGTTTGAAGTTTGTGTTGTCAAAATCTTGTGAGACAGCCTTTCAGGATCTGAAGGGGAGGCAGACATTAGCACTAGTCTTGATACTTCCAAAGTAAGGCTAGAGTTACATGGTTTACTATGACGCTTCAGGTATTGGGCTAGGGTCAGTGCTAATTTAGGGAGATCGAGTCATGTTGTATGGGTATAGGTAGCTGAGGCCTCACAAGAGGAACTACCCTATGCATGATCTTGAGTTAGTTGCAGTTGTCCATGCGTTGCACTGTTGGAGGCACTATTTACTGGGAGAGTGTTTTGTGATGTACACATACTAAAAAAGCCTAAAATATATCTTTACGCAGTGTGATCTGAATTTGAGGTAGTGAAGGTGGGTGGAGTACCTACAGTCCTTTGAATTCAATCTTGCCTACACTCCTAGTAATAGAAATGTAGTGACTGATGCACGGAGCAGGAGGACTCAGATACTGGCAGTTCAATAGGCTAGCAGCAAGTGGAAACTTATGGAGTTGTTTTATGAGATAGATCTGGTGGTGCATGATAGATAGGGGAAAACTTTTGTTTCATACTTGGTTGTTACCTTTACCCTGCTGGATAGAGTTAGGATGAGGCAGCTATAGGATTCTGAAGGCCTAGTTCTATGGGAAGGTGTGGAAGGTGGGGACCCTCCTCCTAGTTAGAAGGTAGGCAATGAAAAAATCCTATACATCCTTGGATGTGTCTGGGTTCCAGTGGATATACATGGGGAGCTGATGCAGTAGTTTCATGCTTCATCTTGGTAAGTGTATCCCAGAGTCACCAAGTTGTACTATGATTTACAACATTAGTATTGGTGGTCGGGAATGAAGAGAGATGTGGATGGTTTTGTTACTATGCATTCCACCTTTCAGCAGGTGAAGGCGGAACATCAATGGCCAGTTAGTCTTTTACAGTAGTTACCAATCCCAGAGTGGAAATGGGATGATGTTGCGATAGATTTCGTGATAGGTTTTCCAAGGTCGCCTCGAGCTAATGACATCGTGTGGGTTGTTGTTTATAGGATTACGAAGGTCTCACATTTCTTACCAATCAAGGAAACCTTGAGTGTTGATGATCTTGGAAAGTTGTACATCCGAGAGGTGGTAAAACTTCATGGGGTCTCACATACTATCATTTAGGATAGGTAAACACACTTTACATCTCGTTTCTGGTAGATTTTTTAGAGGGAGCTAGGTAAACAGGTGCTTCTGAGCATAGCATACCACCCTCAGACTGATGGCCAGTCAGAGCGTACAATACAGGTGATAGAGGATATGATGTGGGCATGTGTCCTGGATTTTGGGGAATATTAGGAGAGGCACATTCCCCTAGTTGAGTTCACCTACAATAACAGTTATCAAGTGACGATGCAGATGGAACCTTATGAGTATTTATACGATAGGCCAGGTCATTCCCCCTGTGCTAGTTAGAGGTAGGATTGGAAGATTTACTGGGACCACGTCTCACAAGAGGAACTACCCAACTTTTGTTTTTCTTATTCTATGGATAGTATCCCTCTGGATCTATCCCTTTTGGAACCTAAGATAGGAATTGATCCAGAGTCTTCGTTTGACCTCTGTTTCGATTGTTGATTGTCTCATTGGATCCACAACGGTAAGTCCTCAATTCCTTTTTAGTCGTTCTTGATTTTTTGGAATGGAGATTGTGCTATTTGGATTTAGGATCATATGCCCTAATATCCTTTTCTTTGTCCGTTCTTCATATTTCTCCCAAACCAGGATGAATCAGGACTTGATACTGGAAGAGTTGTCTACTACCGAGGTGAGGTAGATGGTTTATACCTTCTTTCGACTTTTCTTGGTGTTTTTTGGATGTTCAACCCTTACGCAATCCATAAAACTTTTTAGTGAGGCCTTTTTTTGAGTGAGTTACTTGTCGTAGTTGTAGTTGGACCTAGTGAGGTTGACCATAGGTTCTGTTTAGGTGTGTTAGCACCCGTTTATCGTTTTGAGGTCACCCGAGGGGTGCACCTTAAGGAAATAACTTGTTTATGCCTGTTTAAACCACCCAAGGGGTGTGTTCTTGTGCTTTCCTAATTAGAGGAATCTTATTAATGCCTTCATAGCTTGGGTATCTTGTTTAGGAGATGTTCTACCTCCTTGCTTAATGAATAGAATGTTATGCCTTAACTATTTTGATAGTTTGGCATGTTAAATAGATAATATGGGTGGGTATACCTATATGAAATAACTAATGGCATGTTAAATGTTTTATATGGGAGGGTAGGACCATATTATTGTTAAATGATAAATGGTTTTCATGAGTGGGTATACTCATGGATTGTGCTTATTGATGTGAGTGGGTATACTCACATGTTTATGAATGTTAATTTTGAATTCTTGAATGAATGGTTTGACAGATGCCTTGGACTGCTCTCTGTGGATCTAGAACATGGTAGTGGATACCTTGGGTTGACTCTACCCCTTGGGTCTTGATTCCGTGGGATGCCTCATTCCTTGATACCCTATGGATCCATCTTACTTTGGATCACATAGGAATTTCTATTGACATTCTCCTAGGACCCAAACCAGTGCCTAACTGAGTTTCCACAGGGGATTCCCATGGGACTCGATAGGGTGGCTTGGAAAAGCTCCTTGGATCTAGACCTTCATGGTCTATATATATTACATGGATGCCTTGGTACATGAAACCTTGGATCTAGCCCTTGCAGTCTACACTTCACTATACGGAGTGGTTGTGGGATAATTGACCTCACTATATAGTGTGGCCATAGGATACTTGACTTCTCTATACAGCGTGGCTATGGATATCTTGATACAGATGAGTGTATGGTGTGGCTGTGTGACTTACTTATTTACTTGGTTATAGCTACCTTGTTAGGAGATTAATCCCTTTTGCAAGTAGCCTTGAGGGTTGTTTGGTTTTACTTACTACAGTATACTTATTCCATGGGCATTCAGACTTACTTACCATTTTTTTACACTTGCTAGCACTTTTGTAGAATTGCTGTTAGAAATGTATAGAACTTGGTGGTTGCCTATTGGGATGTTTATCTCACACAATATTTGGGCCTCCTTGGGGACCCAAATAGATTATATAGTTGTAGGTGATGATAGGGGAAAGCACCCTAGTACAAGTTGTTGATTGTGGCTTTGGAGCAGGGGGGCATAGGACTAAGTTGTGGATTGTGATGCTGGGATAACTTTTTGGTCTTTCATTATTTTTGGGATACTTGTACTGTACTGTATTACCATGTACCTACTTGGCTTCTTTCTAGATACTTGTACCATCTGCATCATTTTGTATATGAGACACTTCTTGCTTTGATATGCATTCTTTTCTTTCCTTATCTTTAGTTGAATGCTTATTTATTCGCTTCCACTATTTATTATATGTTTGAATTCTATTGTGATACTCTGCTAATGAGTTCATAGTCTCCCCACTGACTCATCTAGGCCCTTGCTGCTAGTCAATAGCCTCTGGTATTTGGGGAGATACGCTTGAGGCCATGTGGCCAACCGGGCTCAGGGCACCATAGGGTGGCATCTGGTTTTGGGACGTTGCAATACATAAATGGGTAAGGCCTTAGCCAAATACCCAAACTAGTTTCTCTCATGAGTCCAACTAAGGCATAAAGGGGCTATAATGGGTCTCACCCATCACTTATTAATTCCCATGCATTCATCATATAAAAGGGGTGAAACAAAATCAACATAAACATTCATATTGAAGAATTATTATATGAAGTGTTAATAATTTCCCCAATTAAAAACATAATCATAAGTCATACAGAGTAATATAATGAATGGTATCAAAAGAGTACATACCTATTAAATCATAATATTCACCAAATTATGTTGACATAAATGAATATACTTTCTTGAGGAAAATACCCTTTTCATTTTGAAAACACTTATTCAAGATCTAAAAATTTCCCAAACATTAAGGAAAATATTTTTTTTAAGGAACCTTTAAAATTTTTAAATGAATCTTCAAATAATTGGGTATTAATGATGGCAGGAAATTTTTTTCATGTCATTTATAGAAAAATAAAGATTCCATTCACATTTTTTGTAAAAATGTTAAAAAGTGCCTCATTTGGAAAACGAAAAAAATATTCCTTGTAAACTATTTTGTAAAAAATAAAACTTGTGTAAAATTATTTTTAATAAATAATTGGACAATAATAAAAACATTATTTAAAACATTTTAATAAAAATATGGACATGGAATAAAAATATTCTCAACTGAGTAGAAAAACAAAGTCATTTTTATTTAAAAAATTATCTTAGTATCTTGAGTACATAAAGATAAAAAAAATAAAGTAAAAATTTTAATTTATAAGAATTACCATAGTAGAATGAAATAGATTTTTTTTAAGATAGAAATATAAAATAATTTCCCTAGTGGATACATAAACATAAAAAATCCCGAATAATGATGAGATTATGAAATAAACCCTTACCTTAGGTTCAAATTCCTTCATATGAATCCAACCCTCCTGTATAATAAATATACATATGTTATATATAAATTAAATATCCATAATCATACATATAATACCATATATGATTTAGTTATAATCTTTTATCACCCATTTATTAACAATTCTTTGTTAAAATAATTGTTCCTAGTAATAATTTCTTCATTTTTCAAGTATGTTTTAGTTTGGAAGTTTTGTTCCTTATACTTTGATCATGGTTCCATAATATACATAATGTTAATCATGGTATAAATATAATATATATTCATTATATACATATTTATATTTATCCATAAAATTTATAGATAGAAAAATATATTACATCATTCATGAAGACGGTAGGTTGTACGTACGCATAAACATTGTTTTCATTTTTCAACAGATAGAATGAAAAAAAGGTAAATAATAAATCACCTTTATAAATTAGTTATTATATCATATACATCATGTATATTAATTAAATCTATTATTATTATCATCCAACTAAAATGGAAATGAAAAACAAATCACAACACTACATGGAGGTGATAGTCCACATGTATGCACGAGTGACATTATTGTTTTCCAATGGATTAGAATGTAAGAATTTATAATTGATATTATAATTTATAATTATAATTATGTCATATGTTTCATATATAAACATTAAAACCATCATAATAACCATCAATGAAATATGGTGGTGAAAATGATTTGTATCACAGTGTGGAGATGGTAAGTCATACGGACGTATGAATGAAACTTTCACTTCCCATTTGAAAATATATATTGGTAGGGGATGGTCGAGATAGATGGTTTAAAGTGGTTTAAATAATATAAAGGATGGGTTTCCTTTTATAATTGAGGAGAGGGGAACTCTTGGAATTTATTAAAAGATTAAAATATAATAAAGTTATACTCTAGCCCATATGCCTCCAAACCGTCAGGGATTCAAAGCTAAGATACTATGGGGTATAAATCAAATCAACCAATAAAATTTTTACAAGTTTAAGTGGTGTTTTAAACCTTGTATTTTGGTTTAACCCTTTAACCTATTTTAACTTTAATTGTGGTAAAGTCTTTTTCACACTTACAAGGTTATAAGTTTACATATAAAGTGAAAATTAACTCAAAATTTAAAAGGGGTGACATTTTTTACCATATATTATCCACTTTATCCTCTTTAATATTTTTTATAATTTTTAAATAATTTAATAAAATATTACTTTGATAAAATGTCATTAATGTCAATTTTGACACTATTCATTTAATTTAACTTAAAAGATATAAAGAAAAAGTTGGAATTTGAATATAATAATTTAACATAATAAAAATATTTCATATTCATCTATAAAATTCATTAAACATTATAACTCGTTCAAATTAAATTACTTTTAATATTTTTAAAATCATTTTTTTTTATTTTTCTATTAATTGAAGAAATATTGTCCCGACATTACATAAGAATTTAAGGTAATTAAATAATTATTAGAAATAAATATCCATCATGAAAATAATTTAATTATACTCAAAATAGACATTTATATTCTTTTATAACTTGTTTTTTTACTATGTGGACACATAATAGATATTTAAAACTAAGAGAGTGACACTTTATAACTTTATTTTCTTTAAATATTATATAGGTCATTTTCATGGATAAGTGTCTCTTAAATAATTAAATTTCAAGACTAAGGTGATAAGGGTATAATTCCCTTCATAAAATAAGAATTTAGATGAAAAATGATGACCTTAACAATAAGTTTTAACCTAGTTTAACCTGATTTACCCTTTACCGAGGTGATAAATTTTACTAAGGTTACTATTCATATGGACCAAAGATAAAAGGGACCTATTTACCAAATTTTAACCTTCTGATTCCAAATATAGAATCCATTTTATCAAATTTAATTTCTATAATTGGTAGGAATTAATTTTAAAATAAGTGTGCACAGTGCAACGAAACTGTTTTTTAGAAAAAAATGCATTTTTAAGCATAAAACTAGATTTATTATTATCTCATTCCAAGAAAAAAATATTAGATGAATGTTAAAAAAAATTATTGAATATATGATATATAAATTTTATTAAATTCATTCATCAATAGGGATTAATTTAATTTATTAAGATAAAAACACATTGTGCGCATAAAAACAGATTTTCAGAAAAACACTTCTTTTACTTTTAAATGATTTTTATTTTTATCTCTAATCAGTTGATAACCAATGAATTTATTTTATACACGTGTAAGACATATAATTTTAAAATTTTGGTTAGTACTATTCATACCCTTTGATTTAATGGTTAGTATAATGGTATACTTTATTTTGGTTTATTTAGACTCGAGGTTGCATGTATTGCAAGCTATCGAAAAGATTAAATTTATTTAAAAAGAAATTTACCATAAAATATCAGGGTGTTATGATATATATGATAATAATCATTTAAAAATTAAATAAAATATTAATTAAAGTTATACATGCCTCATAAAAATAGTATATTAGAGTAGAAATATTATTTATCGAGTTATTTTTTTCATGTGATGCACATAAAATTAAATATGAAATTAAAAATGTATATAATAATTATTGCATTATTTTCAAAGTTTACATGTTAAAATTATATTACAGCTATATCATGTATAATAAAATTATATTCCATTAAGTACATTTATATTGCAATGATCATATGCAAATAGAACTATAAGCTTGAGAATGAAATAAATCATACAGCATACCACAAAACCCCATCAAAAGAAAAATGGGTTTCATATCACTTTCAAATGATATCGCATAACATGTCACCTTGGGTTGATCAGTTGATACCCAAAATCAATACCCTAAAGGTATTATATATGTAATGGCCTGTACGGACATCTCCGGTCCATTCCTTTCTGAAAATATGGTGTTTAAGGTGTTTCGAGAGGTCAAGGTGACTTATCCCCAACACTTTGCCAAATTTCCAATTTTGTGAATAGTTTCATCGATGAACAGTTCTATCGGTAACCTCTAATAGTAACCTCTCTTTCCTTTTCCAAATTTCTAATTCTGTGAACAATTCCATCAGTGGACAGTTCTATCAGTAACCTCTAACGGTAACCTCTCTTTCCTTTTCCAAATTTCCAATTCTGTGAACAGTTACATTGGTGAACAGTTATATCAGTAACCTCTAATGGTAACCTCTCTTTCATTTTCCAAATTTTCAATTTTGTGAACAGTTCCATCGGTGAACAGTTCTATTGGTAACCTCTAACGGTAACCTCTATCAGTAACCTCTAACAGTAACCTCTATTTCCTTTACCAAATTTTGAGTTATGTGAACAGTGTTTCCAGACCAATGAGGTTCTAATAGCAGCCTCTATTTCCTTTGGAAAATTTCGAATTCAAGAACAATGTTTCTAGACCAGTGAGGTTCTAACAACAACCTCTATTTCCTTTTCCAAATTTTGAGTTCATGAATAGTGTTTCCAGACCAGTGAGGTTCTAACAGCAACCTCTATTTCCTTTGCCAAATTTCGAGTTCATGAATAGTGTTTCCACACCAGTGAAGTTCTAACAGCAGCCTCTATTTCCTTTTCCAAATTTTGAGTTCATGAATAGTGTTTCCAGACCAGTGAGGTTCTAACAGAAGCCTCTATTTCCTTTTCCAAATTTCGAGTTCATGAACAGTGTTTCCAGACCAGTGAGGTTCTAACAGCAACCTCTATTTCCTTTGCCAAATTTTGAGTTCATAAACAGTGTTTCCAGATCAGTGAGGTTCTAATAGAAGCCTCTATTTCCTTTTCCAAATTTCGAGTTCATGAAAAGTGTTTCCAAATTAGTGAGGTTCTAGTAGCAGCCTCTATTTCCTTTTCCAAATTTTGAGTTTGGTGTACAGTGTTTCCAACTTCCTACAGTTTTTCCCCTTTGATGTTTCCTTTGACGTAAAATGCATTTAAAGACTCATTTTAAGGACTCTTAAGTCCGATTCAAAGGCCATAAATCCTATATTAATTATTACTAAGGCTCGAGAGTTTTTTACTTGGTCAAACCACATGGTTTAAGGTGATCCTCTTTTAATGGGAAATTAAGTGTATCTTAAACCGTCACTCTGTTAAATCTTCAAAAGGGACAAGATATCTTCCTCCCTTATTATTCCTATTTGTTCTTAGCTATGAGATGCTAGAACCTTTCAATACTTCCCATTGGAGTTGCACAATCAAACTTTCCTCCTCGGATTGGTTCCGCTCTATCTTGATGCCACCAAACCGCATCGATCAATCTTCGATATAAGGTATGTTTTATCGTCATTCTTTTGGGGTTCATCTTCTTCTATTTCTACCTTCCATTATTATAGCATGTAATATACATGCTTCTAATGGGGTTTTCTTAGGTTTCGATTGGTGCGGTTGTACCATGGCATCCTCAGGTGGATGCAGTTGACGTGAGAGGAGAATCGTGACCCGTTGGGTGGATAAAGAACGTTAAGAACTGTTTGAGGTAGGGGATTCGTTGATTCTCTTTTCTTTTACGTGCAAATGTATTGTTAAAATGTTTCATCCCACTGGACCATAATGTAATTTACATAATAAATATTTTAACCAGATAAATAAATTGATATCGGTCGTATATTATTTCTCCTTATTTTCTAGATAGTGTGATATCCATGCTTACTTCGCTTAGCTGTTTGTTCTTGATGAAAATTTTTAAAGAACGTAAACCGGAATTAATTGATAACTATTGTCTATGGATGAAGAGTCATGTAAATGAATCTAGTTCTTCTTATTTTAATTTTATGTTAATAAAATTGGTGTAGTAAGCATGTTTAATTATTTGGGATAGCTTACATATTAGGTTTCCCGAATTTTGGAACCTATGAATAATAAATCTATAAATTCAAGATGGATTAAAGAACTGATGGTTTGATAATTCCTTTAAGGGTTCTAAGTTACCCTCTTTCTTGTTAAAGGGCCAAGATCCCAATTGTTAAGATGTTTGTTTTCCTACTACTTGTGTTGTGATGTGATCCTGGATGGGTGTTGTGATATGTGGGAGCATGGAGGCCTTTTGGTCATGGTAGCAGGTGATGCCTAGAGTGGAAAGATGCATCTGTTTATTCATGAGGGTGTCAGGGAGGACACCAAGGATGATGGAATGGGATGGATGTGATTGTTGGATGCTTGTTGTTTCTTATTGGTTGATTGTCTATTTTACTTTTCCCCACTGCTCAAGGCAACTGGTCTTGCTTACCCTTCTTCTAAAAGAGGCGAAGACACGCGGGGTATGCCATGTTCTTTCTATGTTTAGCTTCTCAAGGGAGGATGCGTCTATGCTCTTTCTATAGGCGGAAAACACTCGACGGGTAGTACATCTACTCACCGTGTTGATCCCCATTATGTTTAGTAGCATAGAATGCTTTTCTAGAATGCTTGGGAATATGGGAAAGTAAATCTGTAATGAATATTTGAATAAGTGGTGTTAACCTAAGGGGTTGGAGTTAGCTGGAACATAATGATGAGGTTGTAATTTTAAAGGGACAGAGGACTTTGGGTGTGATGCTAACTAAATTTAATGTGAAATTTTAATTGGTTAATTAATGTTTAAATAATTAATTAATGTAAAGTGAAACTAATAAAAAGGTAATGAAATAATTTATTGAAGCTCTTTAAGTGGTTGTGTTCTTATAGGATACCTAGTCTTAGAAGTAGCATCCTAGAGTCTGAGAGACGTTAGCTACAGTTGTGTCTAAGACTAGGTTATGCCAATAGTGTGGTTGTGAGTTATAGTATGTTCTATACTTTTTGTGTTTCTATACGCTACTCCACCCTATCAGTAATGGAAACTAACACCCTGGGGATTCTTAGCCCTCGGGGGGTGTTTTCCCCAACATTCCAGTGGGAGAATGAATGGCTGACTACCCCCTTTGGCCCCACTCTCTTCTCTTGGTAGTTACTTGTGTCGGTAGGCACAGCGGTTAGTTTTCCCCATATATGTGTGTAGAGGGCTGTAGTGGATTGTGGTTATTCACAAACATATATTCTGGATATAGTATCCTATGGACTACTATAGGTGTAACGTGTATAGGCTGTGATGGATTGAGGATCCTTACTCGGTGTATGGGTTGTAATGGATTGACGTATAATACTCGATGTATGATACATGTTATGCGGGCTGTGGTGGCTCCTATAAACTACCTGGTTACTTTTCTTACATGGACGTGGTAGTTTTGTTGCACGAGGTGCATGTTGTGGTGCTTCACCCAGGTGTCTGTGGGCAAGCCTTTTTGGAGAGAGATGCTCAGGATGTGTGACGTTGGGGTAAAGCAGCAAACCAGTGGGGAAGTAGTAGTGGGGTACCCTTGATATTCTTTATTATATGATATATTCTTGTATGCGTTTCTTGGTGAGAGTAGCCCTGGTGAGGTTGGGAACTTAGTATACCTGTTTAGGTGATGAGTTAGTTTCACTTGTTGTTCATTGTGCTTTAGCATGCTTTCTTTACTTTTGCATGAGATTATTTAGGGAGGATCCTACTGAGTATACTGTTATACTCACCCTATGTATATACAAATTTTTTTTCAGGTCACTTGGAGCAGGTTGGAGATCAAGCTGGTTTATACTAGCTTGGGGTTGCAGGAGCTTTTTGGGCTTGTGGTTTCTGCTGTTTTTACTTTCTTTTGGGTACTTGCGGTTTTCCCCTTCTAGTTGTAGTACTTTTGCATGACATTACATATGTTCACTTGTGTTTTATTTTATATTTCAGTTCTGAGTTAGAGTTGGTTGTTGTCTACATTATCTCTCTCTTCTGCATGTCTTCTCTTAGAGGGTAATGCCTCCCATTTGTGTGTTTACTATACCCTCGGTGCTAGTTTCCAACCCGGGGCCTACTGGAGGTGGGAATCAGGGGTCATTATCTCCCTTCTCACATTGCCGACCCAGGAGGGGTACACTTTGTGGGGAGGGGGTTGTGACAGAGTGGTATCAGAGGTTTGGTTGAGGGGTAGGATGGAGTTTGGAGTTAGGCACAGGTGAGGTTGCATCGTTTGGTAGGGTAACGGTGCCATTCATGTTTAGCAAGTGTGGTAAACACTGGAGACCAGTAGAGATATAGGCATTTAGGGACCCCTATAATCTGATGTGCGGACCTTTAAGTTTACAATGGCTACTAAACAAGGTGATACTAGTTGCAGGGTAGAGATCTAGAAAAGTATCATGAATCATTCTTCTTTGTGCCTCTGTTTGAATGGGTAGAACTTGGGATAGGTTAACCTAAAATGAATAAAAGAAAACAATTAATTAATTAATGTTGAGTCTTCCATATTCCAGGTTTAGGAGCTCTAACAGTTTGTTATTTTATAGGTATGGCTCTAGGTCTACGTCATCATTAGGTTTGCGTAGAAAATTTCCATCAGGCTGTTCCAGCAGATCGTCGTAGGGTAGAGGTCGACGACGATGAAACTTGGAGGAAGACACTCCGAGAGTTTCAGCGCCAGAGTCTGCAGAAGTATGAGGGCTTCGTTTTAGATTCATTCATAGAATACTAGTTGGAGGAGGTCGAGATAGGCTTCAGTTTGATCCATGCTTAGAAGGAGCACTGGGTGTCCTTGGTTGTGACGATGTTTCATGGAGCAGCGAGGAAGTGGTGGTTCTTATTCCTTGGAGATCGTGAGGAGTCAGCGATCTCATGGGAGGAGTTCCGAGACAAGTTTAGAGTCGAGTTTCTTTCCTCAACTATAAAGGCATCCAGTCACCAGGAGCTTCTTACCCTTCAACAGGGGAGCTCCAGTGTTCTAGAGTTTGGAATCCGTTTTAGGAACCTTTTATGATTTGCTTCAGACCTGCTGCCAGATGAGGAGGCCAAGGCGAGGCATTTTGAGGAACCTTTTCATCCAGAGATCCAGCGCCAGGTCATCCTATTTATGTTGAAAACATATCTTGAGGTGCTAGAGAGGGAAGAGGTTGTCAAGAGGACTTTTTCTAGGACTGGATCATCATGATAGGGGAATTTTAATGATTCCTATGAAGTAGAGTTGTGGTCCGGGGTTCCCAGTTTTCAGGGAAGAAGAGTTTTCGTTTAGCCGGGGGTAGGTCCCAGCCCTTCACATATTGTTTCTCCAGAGGCATCAACTCTCAGGCCTATGACAAGGGATCAAGCACTTGTTTTTCTTGTGGTGGTCGTGGTCATTAGCAGTAGGAGTGCCTGACCTTTCAGAGCGGTCATCGTGCACCAGGTGTTATGCTTCAGGTTCCTCCGTTGAGGCAGTTCCAGCCAAGGCAGCAGCATCCAGTTGCACCAGCTTTAGATCAACATAGGGTAGATGGGGCAGGCAAAGGACATCCCCATGATGCTCCCCATACTCAAATATTATAGTGTGGCCATGGTGGTGGTCGTCATTAGGGTCAGATAGGTCGTGGAGGAGGTTGTGGTCAGCTTCATGCTCTAGTGTTGCCAGCTCCAGGTGAGCCAGACATCGTTCGAGGTACCCTTTGCTTGTTTTCTACCTTGGTGTATGCCTTGTTTGATTCAGGAGAGACACACTCCTTCATATCACCTACCCTTGTCCATGCTTTGGGACTTGAGGTAGAGAGGCTTCCAGTGCTCTTGGCATTGACTACGCCAGTTGGAGGTCGAGCTGACTTGTTTGAAGTATGTAGAGACTGTGAGCTAGTTTTGGGGAAACACCGCTCTTGGGTAGATTTCCTATGTTTATGAATACAACCATATGATTTCATCCTCGGAATGGATTGGTTGTATTCAGTAAAGGCTATCGTGGATTTATTTAGGAAGAAGGTCTTTTTCATTGGTGCGGATGGAGAGCCAGTGGTGTTTATTGGAGAGCGAGATCCTCAGATGGGTCATAGGCGCGTCCCGTCCTTATCATCCATGATGGATGAGATGATGCTAAGTTCTTCATAGGTTCAGCAGTTGGAATTTCCTAGGGTCGTATAAGAGTACCCTGGTGTGTTTACAGAAGAGGTTGTAGCATTACCCCCTCGATGATAGATCGAGTTTGGGATCGAGCTACAACCAAGAGCTCTCCTATCTCTATTTCCCCATATAGGATGGCCCCTTATGAGTTACGAGAGCTATGTATACAGCTTGATGGTCTTTTATAGTGTGGTTTTGTTCGTCCAAGTGTGTCACCGTGGGGTGCACCAGTTTTGTTCGTGAAGAAGGATGACGGCAGTTTATGGTTATGTGTCGATTATCATCGCTTAAACAAAGTGAAAATAGAGAATCGCTATCCTCTTAAATGGATTGATGATTTATTTGATCAACTGAAGGGTTCAAGTTGGTTCTCAAAGATTGACTTGCAGTCAGGATATCATCATATGCGTGTGAAGGATGAGGATATCCCGAAGACTGCTTTCTGTTGTCGTCATGGGCATTATGAGTTCGTTGTAATTCCATTTGGAATGACGAGTGCTCTAGTTGTATTCATGGGATTGATGAATTTTGTGTTTTATAAGTTCCTGGACAAGTTCATGGTAGTTTTCATCAATGAAATCCTTGTGTAATCCACATATGAAGAGGAGCATTCAGAGCATCTACAAGTCGTTTTGGGAGTTCTTCATCAACATCAGTTGTTTGGGAAGTTGTCGAAGTGTGAGTTTTTGGCTCAAGAAGTCCATTTCTTGGGGCATGTTGTGTCCCAATAGGGAGTATCTATGGATCCATCGAAGATAGAAGAAGTTGTGTCTTGGGTAGCCCCCAAGACAGTGTCAGAGGTGTAAAGTTTCCTTGGTCTCGTAGGCTACTACAGGAAGTTCATAGCTAATTTCTCACAAGTTGTGACTCCTCTGATAGATTTGACCAGGAAGGATCAGGCATTCATATGGACTGATTAGTTTCTGGCATCTTTTGAGTATCTAAAGGAGAAGTTAGTAAGTACTTCAGTTCTTTGTCTTCCAACTGAGGGAGTTCAGTTTGATGTTTTCTATGATGCTTCGCATCTGGGGTTAGGTTGTGTTCTCATACAGCAGAGGTCAGTTGTTTCTTATGGGTCTTGGAAGTTGTATCCCCATGAACGTAACTATGCCACCCATGATATTGAGTTGGAATCTGTGGTGTTTTCCCTGAAGTTGTGGAGACATTACCTCATTAGTGAGTGCTTTGTGGTTTTCACCGATCATAAGAGTTTGAGGTATGTTTTCTACCAGTGTGATCTGAACTTACGACAACATTGGTGGATGGATTTCTTATAGTAATATGACTTCGAGATATCATATACACCTGGAAAGGGGAATTTTGTAGCTGATACGCTGAGTCTAAAGTCACGTAGTGATGTTGTGCGTGAATCCGGTGATTTCTGGAGAGTAATGGAAGAGATTTCATCATTACATCTTGATATGGTAGAAGTTGGGGGTAGAGGTTATCTTTTTCAGATGAAGGTACAGTCATCCCTGATGTAGAAGGTGGAAGAGTCCCAGTTGGGGGATCTTGAGGTGGAGGTCTGGAGAGACCGAGTTGTTTGTGGTGAGGCCCCTGATGGTTGGACTGAGGATGAACAACACCGAGTGTTGTATCACGGAAGCCTTTTTGTTCCTTTGATGATGCGCGAGATGGTTCTCAAAGAGTTTCATAGTTCTCCTTTAGCAGTGCATCCTAGTGTGACAAAGATGTATCGAGCCTTGAGGATCCAGTTTTGGTGGCCTGGGCTGAAGTGTGTGGTTGCAGAGTTTGTTCATCGATGTTTGGTCTGCCAGAAGGTGAAGGCCGAACACCGTGTTCCTGGTGGTCTGCTCCATCCATTAGATATTCCTCAGTGGAAGTGGGAGGACATCTCAATGGACTTTTTTACTATTTTACCTCGAGCTCTGGGAGGACATGATGCTATTTGGGTGTTAGTGGATCGTTTAACAAAATCGGCCCACTTTATAGCAATCAAGGAGTCAAGCTCAGTGGAAGTTTTGTCAAGTAAGTATCTAGAGGAGGTGGTGAGACTTCATGGATTCACTAGGATGACCATTTCTGATTGAGATCCTCATTTTACCTCTAGGGTGTGGAGAGGTCTCCAACATGATTTCGGTTCTCAACTATGACTTAGCACTGCTTTTCATCCTCAAATAGATGGCCAAACAGAGCGAACCATCTAGACTCTTGAAGACATGTTACACTCTTGTATTCTTGATTTTGGAGGTTCTTGGATTAAGAACTTACCCTTGGTGGAGTTCGCTTACAATAATGGTTTTCACTCCACCATCGGTATGGTACCGTTTCAAGCCTTGTATGGCCGACCATTCCGTTCTCCGTTGTGTTGGACTGGGGTCAGAGAGTCAGCAATTCTCGGACCGAAACTAGTGCATAATACAACAGAAATGGTTCAGGTGATTCATGAGAGGATGAAGACAGCGCAAGATCATCATAAATCACATGCCGATCAAAGGAAGAGGCCCTTAGAGTTTGATGTTGGGGATTATGTGTTTCTGAAGGTGACTCCCCATCATGGGAAGCGAAGGTTTGGTTGTGGAAGTAATCTTTCTCCCCAATTTTTTGGGCCTTTCGAGGTGTTATCTCATGTTGGAGCTATGGCATATTGAGTAGCACTTCCCCTGCAGATGAGTCGGATACATGATGTTTTCCATGTATCACATCTTCGTCGTTATCTTCATGATGACTCTCACATCATCGATTGGGGAGAGATCAATGTTGATGATGATACAACCTTTGAGGAGCGACCTGTGAATATCCAAGACCACAAGGAGAAGGTGTTTCATGGGCGTTCTATCCCTTTGGTTCGTGTCTTGTGGTGACACGGTGGCATGGAGGAGAGTACCTGGGAACGTGAGTCAAAGATACGTGCTCAGTACCCAGAGTTGTTGATGTTTAACTCTTTTGATGTGTTGATGTAGCCCTTGTGGTTATAAACTATTTATGTTTATGAGATGGCTTCCTTTTGATGATTTTGTGGCTTGCTCTCTTTTGAGAGGTATCTTGATGGGTGGTTATTCAGACCCCGTTTTGTTTTCACTTTAGTTAGGTTTTAAATTCTTAGGGACGAGAATGTTTTGAGAGGTATCTGATGTAATGGCCTGGACAGACCTCTCTGGTCCATTCCTTTGTGAAAATATGGTGTTTTAGGTGTTTTGGGAGGTCAAGGTGACTTATCCCAAACACTTTGCCAAATTTCCAATTCTGTGAATAGTTCCATCGGTGAACAGTTATATCGGTAACCTCTAATGGTAACCTCTCTTTCCTTTTCCAAATTTCCAATTCAGTGAACAGTTCCATCAGTGAACAGTTCTATCGGTAACCTCTAATGGTAACCTCTCTTTCCTTTTCTAAATTTCCAATTCTTTGAACAGTTCCATCGGTGAACAGTTCTATCAGTAACCTCTAATGGTAACCTCTATCAGTAACCTCTAATGGTAACCTCTATTTCCTTTGCAAAATTTTGACTTCTGTGAACAGTGTTTCCATACCAGTGATGTTATAACACCAACCTCTATTTCCTTTTCCAAATTTCGAGTTCATGAATAGTTTTTCAAGAGCAGTGAAGTTCTAACAGTAGCCTCTATTTCCTTTTCCAAATTTCGAGTTCATGAATAGTGTTTCTAGACCAGTGAGGTTCTAACAGTAGCATCTATTTCTTTTGCCGAATTTTGAGTTCATGAATAGTGTTTCCAAACTAGTGAGGTTTTAACAGTATCCTCTATTTCCTTTTCCAAATTTCAAGTTCATGAAAAGTGTTTCCAGACCAATGAGGTTCTAACAACAGCCTCTATTTCCTTTGCCAAATTTTGAGTTCATGAACAGTGTTTCCAGACCAGTGAGGTTCTAACAGCAGCCTCTATTTCCTTTGCCAAATTTCAAGTTCATGAATAGTGTTTCCAGATCAGTGAGGTTCTAACAGTAGCCTCTATTTCCTTTTCCAAATTTCAAGTTCATGAATAGTGTTTCTAGATCAGTGAGGTTCTAACAGCAACCTCTATTTCCTTTGCCAAATTTTGATTTTGGTGTACAATGTTTCCATCTTCCTATATTTTTTCACCTTTGATGTTTCCTTTGACGTAAAATGCATTTAAAGACTCATTTTAAGGACTCTTAAGGCCAATTTAAAGGCCATAAATCCTATATTAATTATTCCTAAGGCCCATGATGTTTTTACTTGGTCAAACCGCGTGGTTTAATGAGATCCACTTTTAATGGGAAATTAAATGTATCTTAAACCGTCTCTCTGTTAAATTTTCAAAAGGGACAAGATATCTTCCTACCTTTTTCTTCCTCTTTGTTCTCAGTTATGATATGATAGAACCTTTAAATTATTTCCATAGGAGTTTCACAATCAAACTTTCCTCCACAGATTGGCTCCGCTCTATCTTGATGCCACCAAGTTGTATCGATCGATATTCGATATAAGGTATGTTTTATCTTCGTTCTTTTGGGGTTCATATTCTCCTGTTTCTACTTTCCATTATTATATCATGTAATCTTCATGCTTCTAATGGGGTTTTCTTGGGTTTTGGTTGGTACGGTCGTACCATGGAATCCTCGGGTGGATGCAGTTGACGTGAGAGGAGAATCATGACCTTTTGGGTGGATAAAGAATGTCAAGAATTGTTTGAGGTAGATGATTCATTGCTTCTATTTTCTTTTATGTTCAACTGTATTGTTAGCATGTTTTATCCCATTGGACCACAATGGAATTGACATAATAAATATTTGAACTGGATAAATAAATTTATATCAGTCGTATGTTATTTATCCTTGTTTTCTAGATAGTGTGATATCCATGCTTTCTTCGCTTAGGTGTTCTTTCTTGATGAAAATTTGTAAAGAACGTAAAATGGAATTAATTGATAACTATTTCCTATGGATGAAGAGGCATGTAAATGAATCTGGTTCTTCTTGTTTTAATTTGATGTTAATCAAATTGGTGCAGTAAGCATGTTTAATTATTTTTGATAGCTTACTGATTAGGTTTCCCAAATTTTGGAACCTATGAATAATAAATATGTTAATTCAATATGGATTAAAGAACTGATTGTTTGATAATTCCTTAAAGGGTTCCGAGTTACCCTCTTTCTTATTAAAGGGCCAGGAGCCCAATTTTTAAGAAGTTTGTTTTCTTGTTGCTTATGTTGTGATGTGATCATGGATGGGTGTTGTGATATGTGGGGGCATGGAGGCCTTTTGGTTGTGGCAGCAGATGATGGCTAGAGTGGTGAGATGCATCGGTTTATGCATAAGGGTGTTGGGTAGGACACTAGGGATGATGGAATGGAATGGATGTGATTGTTGGATGTTTGCTGTTTCTTATTGGTTGATTATCTACTTTAATTTTCCTCACTTCTCAAGGCAGCTAGTCTTTCTTACCCTTCTTCCAAAAGAGGCAAAGACATGCGGGGTATGCCACGTGCTTTCTGTGTTTAGATTCTCAATGGAGGATGGGTTTACGCTCTTTCTATAGGTGGAAAAGAATCGACGGTTAGTACATCTACTCACCGTGTTGATCCCCCTTGTGTTTAGTATCATAGAATGCTTTTCTAGAATTCCTGGGAATATGGGAAAGTAATTCTGTAATGAATATTTGAATAAATGGTGTTAACCCATGGGGTTGGAGTTTTCTAGAACATAATGATGAGGTTGTAATTTTAAAGGGACAGAGGACTTTGGGTGTGATGCTAATGAAATTTAATGTGGAATTGTCATTGGTTAATTAATGTTTAAATAATTGATTAACATAAAGTGAAACTAATAAAAAGGTAATGAAATAATTTATTTAAGCTCTTTAAGTTGTTGTGTGATTATTGGATACCTATTCTTATAAGTATCAGCCCAGAGTCTGAGAGACATTAGCTGCAATTGTGTCTAAGACTGGGTTATGCCCATAGTGTGGTTGTGAGGTATAGTATATTCTGTACTTTTTGTGTTTCTATATGCTACTTCACCCGGTCAGTAAGGGAAACTGACACCCCATGGATTCTGAGCCCTGGGGGGTGTTTTCCCCAACATTACGGTGGGAGGATAAATGGCTGACTACCCCCTTTGGCCCCGCTCTCTTCTCTTGGTAGTTACTTGTGCTGGTAGGCACAGCGGTTAGTTTTCCCCATATATGTGTGTAGAGGGCTGTAATGGCTTGTGGTTATTCACACACATATATTCTGGATATATTATCTTATGGACTACTATAGGTGTAACGTGTATAGGCTGTGATGGCTTGAGGATCCTTACTTGGTGTATGGGATGTAATGGCTTGACGTATAATATCCGATGTATGATACACATTATGTGGGCTATGGTGGCTCCTAGAAACTACCTGGATACTTTTCTTACATGGACATGGTGGTTTTGTTTCATGGGGTACATGTTTTGGTGCTTCTCCCAAGTGTCTTCGGGAAAGCCTTTTTGGAGAGAGATGCTCAGGACGTGCGACGTTGGGGAAAAGCGGAAAACCAGTGGGGAAGTAGTAGCGGGGTACCCTTGATATTATTTATTATATGATATATTCTTGTATGAGTTACTTGGTGATAGTAGACCTGGTGAGGTTGGGAACTTAGTATACCTGTTTAGGTGACGAGTTAGTTTCACTTGTTGTTCACCGTGCTTTAGTATGATTTCTTTACTTTTTCACGAGAGGCTTCAGGGAGGATCCTACTGAGTATACTGTTATACTCACCCTATGTATATAAAAACTGTTTTTTAGGTCACTTGGAGCAGGTTGGAGATCGAGCTGGTTTCTACTAGCTTGGGGTTGCAGGAGCTGTTCGGGCTTGTGGTTGCTGCTATTTTTACTTTCTTTTGGGTACTTGCGGTTTTCCACTTCTAGTTTTAGTACTTTTGCATGACATTACATATGTTAACTTGGGTTTCCTTTTATATTTCAGTTCTGAGTTGGATTTGGTTGGTGTATATCTTATCTCTCTATTCCGCATGTTTTATCTTAGAGGGTAATGTCTCCCATTTGTGTGTTTACTATACCCTCGGTGCTAGTCGCCAACCTGGGGCCTACTGGAGGTGGGACTCGGGGGTCATTATCTCCCTTCTCACATTGCCGACCCAGAAGGGGTTTACTTTGTGGGGAGGGGGTCGTGAAAATATAAGTGTTCATAGGATGATCATAAACATCAAACCACAAGAGGAATTTTATTTGGTGGTAGTGAGGAAATATAAGCAAAGTTATGAAATAAGTTTTCATAAAACTTTTTTAACATTGTTGTAAAAACAAACTTATAAGTCACTTCAAAAAAATCATTTAAAGGGGTGAAAAAAGGGAATTGAAAACTTTAATTTTAAAATAATTTCAAATATTTGAACCTTATAAATAAATAAAATTAAAGATAAGAAATATAGAGTGGAAAATAAAATTATATATAAATGAAATGAAATCCCTTTATTTATTATTCTAAAACATTAGCCTTTATTTTTAAAACAAAAAAATTACATAAAATGGGAATAGTATTTTCTTTGAAAACCCATGGAAACTTTGAAAGGAAGATTAATTATGAATAATGGTCACGATATAGGGGAAATGTGTTCATACAGAAGATATAAAAACACATTCTTTTCACATTTTAGTAAAGGAAGTCAAAAATGACCCAATTAAAGGGAAATTGAGTTAACAAAACTCTTATAATTTTTTTTAACATTCAAATTAAAACACCTTGAAAGATATAATATGAAATAAAACATTAAATACCATGAATAAAGAGGGAATCATTATATAATTTGTCAGAGAGGTAGTAGATACACAATAATAAGAAAGCTAGTACATATTACAAAACATGTCTTAAAGAAAGAAATTTGATATGGTAAACCCCTTGCAGACATTGTTATTTTTTAAATAAGAATATATTAGAAAGGATTTTGTGAAAAACAAATGTAAATACCCAAAAATGAATAAGGAAATGTAATATATTTAAATTATAGGGTGGAATAATCCAAAATTATAAGGGTGAAGTTCAAGAATAAATGTTGCAACCCCCTCCCGCCAAAGGTACCCCTCATAGGCTGACAATAAAGAAAGGAAGATATTGACCCCCAAGTCCCACCTCCAGTAGGCCCTAGGTTGGAGAATAGCACTGGGGGTATAAAAATATCATGTATTAGAGGTACTTCCCTTTATAATAATATAGGATCAGGAGGTAAGATGAATCAACCACAATAAAATCCATGAAATAATATATAATAAAACCAAACCTTCCCAGAATACATGTATAAGTCAAAACTGATATGTATAAAAGTCTCCAAATGAAATCCCAAAAGAAACAAAGCTAAAGCAGTGGCATAGAAACTATTCAAAGGTCTGAGCTAGTAATGTCCAACATAGTCCACATAGTCTTCCTGGAAGCCTAAAAACATTTTTTATATACATAGGGTGATAATACAGTTATACTTGGTAAGAAAACTAAAGTCTCACATGAACATATGAAAAGAGAATACTAATACACCCATGAGAAAAATAGTAGAACCAAACAGCACCTATATAGGTATAATAACCAAAACCCCAACCTCATCAAGGCTTTCTCTCCAAATAAATCATCCAAGTTTAATAGTATAATATGAAAAACATTAATGATAGGGTACCCCACAGCACTTTCCAGCTAATTTTTTGCTCTCACACCCCAATGTAGTATGTCCTAGTGCTCCCACCTCTTCTGAATAACATCACATCACATCACGTCACATCTTACCTGCACGCACATGGTCCATCACAACACATCACATATCTCTTTCACACACCTACAAAATCACATCACATATCATAACCAGGGTATTAGGTTATCATGAACGTGAATGAAATCAACCTCATTCCCTCCTACCAAGCACGAACCCCACCGTAATCCATCATACCACATCTCACCCAAACACACTTGGGCCATCACATATAATCACATCAAAACTCGACAACATAACTTTTGACTTTTGTCTATCACAACCCATGCATGTCATTCTAATCTCTTGGAAGAGGGAGTGGGGAAGAGTGGGTAGCCATCCATCCATCCTCCCACCAGGATGTTAGGAAAAACACCCCCTATGTGACTATGCGAGTATCGACCCATAGTGCTCGATGAGGATGGGATGAATATATAAATCACAAGAATATACATGTTATATACATATAGAGTTAAATCACACAATCCCATCATATGGGTTTAAAAAAAGAATTCACCATCTCACTGAATCCACACAATCGCTGCCACCTCTAAATTCATAAAATCATACAAACAAAACACAAGTTGTAATTTGTATTTTGGTCTTTAATGAATTTTCCAAAGTCTCTGTTTATCAATAAATTCCACTTTAACAGCCTCTTTAATTTATGTACTCAACATTCATTAGAATACCATTTCATTTAGGAAGACACATTCTTTCATATTTCCATACCATCAGTTTGTATATAAATATTATTCGTTTAAACCAAACAGACCATCATTAATTCACTCATTAAGCATTCCCATTTAAAATAATTATCATGTATTTAATTACATAAATACTTTGGTAAATATAAAAAACCAACCACACAACACCACAACCCAACTACCACATTCACATCATTTTACAGTCACATCCACTATCGTAGCACCGCTACACAACCACACCACAACAAACATCATAGCCATGTTGCACCACTGAACCATAAAAACCATCATAGCCCCACTGCACAACCACATCACATCCAATACTCCCACACACATCACAACATATCCACTACACATTACATCAGTCCCATGCACACAAACCAAAAACTATTCCACACATCACATTACATACCACAACAAAACTTATTTTTAGATTTAGAAAAGGGGTCTCTTGTTCAGTTTCACTTATTTATTTAAGGGTTCTATAAAAATACATAAGATCCTGGGGCATCCCTTTAATTAACTGAATATAAGTGGTTAACTATTTTTTTATGGTGGTGTCACAAAAATCACAAAAACAAGGGAATCATAGCATATTTAAATACCACAAAATCAGGGCTACCAAAAGATATGACTTCCATTAATAAAACTATCATAGATAACCTTAATATCATAATATCAAATAAAAAGATATAAAAACATGTGAATAATTACCCAGCCCCTTACTATTTTGTTTAAACTAATTAATTATATTTTTTTAAGTCAGATACAACTATATTTCCAAGATATAATAATAATAAGCTCATTTTTCATGATACACATAAAGAGAAATGAAGGAATCTCTACTTGGAAGAAACAATATTTTCCCAAACTCGCTATACCAAAATAGGGGGCGCGTGTACAGGAGGGAACTTCTTCGAGGGAACTTGAACCAACTATATAATCAAGGTTTTATGACTCCATGGGAAGAAGGATTTGGAACCTCCCATCTGAATAGAAAGAAAGACCTAAAGAATGAAGGAAAGATATCCTCTTTAGAAAGATTAAATCTGAAACCAATAGGATTTGAAATGGTTTAGACTGGCCATTAAAGGTGTATCTTATTAAATCCATGTAGTTTAAACATTTTAAAGGTATCCATAAATTTTAGAAATTGAATATATGAATCATCACCTTTAAAACGGCTTTAAAATCCCTTAATTAAGGCATTAAGCCCATTTTTGTCATAAAAGATGAAAAAATGGAAAATATGTAATTTACTGGAAAAATGGAAAACTATCAAAATGACCCACCACCAGAAATGATCCACCGTCAGAATTTTCTAGAAAAATAGAAAACTACTAGAATGACCCACTGTTAGTTCAAAATGACCCATCGTCAAAATTGTCTGGAAAAATGGAAAATTTCCAAAATGACCCACTGTTAGTTCAAAATGACCAACCATCAGAATTTTCTGGAAAAATAGAAAACTGCCAGAAATTAGTTCAAAATAACCCACCATCATAATTTTATGGAAAAAATAGAAAACTGCCAGAGTGACCCATCGTTAGTTCAAAATGACCCACCATCATAATTTTCTGTAAAAATGGAAAACTGTCGAATGACCCACCATTAGTTCAAAATAACCCACCATTATAATGTTCTATTAAAACTAAAAACTACCAGAATGACCCACTATTAGTTCAAAATGACCCGCCATTAGAATTTTCTGGAAAACAGAAAACTACCAGAATGACTTATTTCCAGAATGTCTGACATGTCTCAAAAACACCCTGAACTTCCCCCAAACATCTCAATCATTAGATTTTTGACAAAGTAACAAGACAAAAGGTCTGGTATATTACATCAGATACCTCTCAAACTATTCTCATGCTTGAGAATCAAAAAAAACAAAAGGAAAGGTAGATGTTGGTCTGAACAACTAACCCATAAGATAACTCTCAAGGATCATGATACATTTGGAATACAACAACCACTAGATAAAAGAATTTTAAATCTAAAAAATACTTTAAAACAATATCTCGGGTGTGATACCTCTCAAACAAGATTAAATCCATTAATAAATCATTACATCAATGTAGGAAATCTATTTCATATATCAACGTGAGATTGAATAATTCATCACAAAAAAATATGCCTTAAATAACTTGGAATTTTGGCCACATGTCTTTTACTCTCATTCCCATGTAAGGTCACACAAATAACCCAAACTAAACCATCAAGTAATTCATAAGAATTAATTATGAGAAAAACATTATTTTCAACCCAATTCATCTTTCACAGTTTAAACAAGTATATAACTTTCAAAATAACCCTTTATTTAAATCTCTTTTTTGAATCAACATCAAAAACACTTCTTCAAATCACTTTTATTTTTAAGTTATTATTTTTTCCACCCAATATTTTCAAATCTCTAAAAAAATGTTTTATTTCACAATTTTATTCCTTTTATTTCAAAAACAAGTATTTTTTTTTGAAAACTCATTCCACTCATTTCAAATCATCCCAACTCAAATCATAAAACATTTCACACCCTTTTTATTTTATCAATATTCTTTTTCAAATCATTATTTCAACTCAAGAACATTTTTCTAGGAAAAAAATATTTTTTGTTTGTTTAGGTCAATGTCAAGGTTTTTCATCACACACACCATGCCATTTTAAATCATTTATGGAGAGTCTCAAATTTTACATGTGACATGCAATGTAAACAAAACAAATCATAATGTTGGAACAATCCATTTTTTTCTAGCTTTAAAACTTTTCCCATGATTGTTAACAAAACTTTATTTACCAGGAGCATACCCATGATAAAAAAATTCAAATAACATTTCTAAACCAATACAAGAACTAATATCAACATAGATAGAGATTCCCCAAGAACACAAATAAAAGGAACTCATTCACCACACCATGATTTTGTTCGCTTTGGGTGACACTGACTCGCCCACATGGTTTTAAAACATGTTGTAATATAATGCATCTTGATGCGGGAAAGAGTTTCCCTATATTTATACGTTTGAGGTCATAAAACTTATCATCAATGTAAGATCAATCAAAACATGACCAACCAACCAGATAGTAGTCAAACATTTCAACTACTTCATACAAATATTTGGGTGTGGGAGGCCTACCTGTCTTCTTTAATTTCAATATTTTCCAAACAACCCTTTTTTTACCGACATTAAGTGATCAACCATTTAATGGGAGGTGGGGTATTCCAAAAATAAAAACACATCACAACACCACATAATACACACTACCATAATTACCATATGTCCCATCCACCCCACATCACCACCACTGCACAACACATCCACTAGCCAAACTTACCAACCAACAAAAAAGTTCACCAAACATTTTGCACAACCACATCACCTCACCACTTTACCATCCACAAGAAACCACACCCTTTTCACATAACCACCTACTCCATCTCATCCTCTACACTTCCCCAACTAATAATCACCATTATCATCACACAAAAATCCCCAAGCACACAAATCAAGGAATTCCATCTCTCGTGTTAAGATATTATCCATTTTGGGTGGCACTGACTCGTATGCACTATTTTAATCGCGTCAAAGTATAATGAATCTTGATTAGGGATAAGGTTTCCCCCTATTTGTATAATTTAAGTTTTTAATCACACATCACACAAGGAAACACAACAATAACAATCACACATAGTAGAAACACATACCATCTTCCATAATTATTCAAGGGCTTATATTACTTCACCTCATTATTTAGTATGAGTATTCTCACACAATTTCAAATTTTCTATAAATAAATAGATCATTAACCATATATAAGTGATCATCCCATTTAATGAGGAGTGATCTTAATCAATCAGTCACATCTAGGGTCTCATAACCTACAATAATCACAGAGCAAGCAAGGTTTCCAATGAACATTAATTTCAGCAAGGCATATCAACACTTCAATGTAATTATAACAATACAACCACAACCAACACTCAAAATTTCTAAATTATTTCCATGGAAACACCATTCATTGCATTTAAATGGCTCTAACATGAATCCAAGATAAAGATGATACTAGACACATGTCTTCTCACACATAAGGTTTAATATGTTAAACAAGACATTATAGGTTCACCTTATTACCAAGTAAATACACTTCCAACTTCATTCAAAAAATTATACAAGATAGTTTCTTGTGTCTAATTCAAATAATATATTATATACACAACATTCTATCATAATCATACAAATAAAACATGATTTCTGACAACAAAATTAAAATTTCACATGTTGTATTACTATATTTCATTCTTTATCATTATCTAACTAAACATTATTTAATCTTTTATGGCTTAGGAAAACATGATTATATACAGTAATAAGGTTAAAAAATTTCTACTTACATATTTAAATGCATCATATTATACATGCTACATGATCAAGTCTCTCATACTAGAATTTCCCTAGTTACCACACAAATATTTTCAACTTTAGGCATGCTTCCCATAAAAAACTACTCATGACTTAACATGTGAGGAAAATTTATTTGAACATTAAAAATTATTATTAGTTATAAAATATTACGTTTAATCATTTAAACAGCTTTATATCTCAACAGGTTACCACAATTCATGCTTATCATTTTCAAAAATTTAGAAGTAAATGTCAGAAAAATTTCTACCCTAACACATGCTTACAACATATGGTTATATCAATACTGTAGAACTGAAATCATGCAAAAATAAAGAGAAATTTATTCTTTCCAAGGATTACAAATTCAAAGGAATTATCAATAATCAAGATGGTCTTTTTTATGAAATTTTAGAATTTAAATGTCCAAAACTAAGTTTCACATTAATCCAATAACAGATTATCATGATAAATTAAAATAGAAAGCATCACATGGAATATTAAATCACATAGGATACAGAATACTTCTAATCATGGTTTAAAAAAATTATTTTATCATGCCAGTGTGAAATATACTTGAAGTAACATGCTTCATAAGGCTTCTTAGAATTAAACAATTGTTCACAAAAAATATAGTAATCATGATTCTCTAACAATTTAAAACTTTATGAAAACTAGATGGAATGTTGTATGTTTTAAGGAATGAAATAAAATTAAGTTCATTAAGAATAATTCTATAATAGTAAAGGAAACAACATATTCAATCCTCAAAAAGGTTTCAGACAAATAACTCGGGCCATTTAATTATCATTTTTCTCTTTCCTTTTAGGTTATAAAATTAATTCATCAAACAATAACAGTTTATTAGAAACTATATCATGGGAATAGTTAGAGAAACACACATAAAATTTCATCATTTATTTAATTCATTTTAACTTCCCAAGATCAGCCAATTCAAATAAGAACACAATTCATCATGATGCATGTACCTCTCCTAGGACTCTACCCTGCAAGTGGTGCCACCTCACTTGGTCATTTGGTAGGATTAATGTACTTGCATCGGATCATGGGGGCCCTAAAATCCTATGGCCTATGTCATGCACCAAGATCATCAAACACGGTTTCCTTACTAACCCATACAATCCTCATAGTTCCTAACTCCAAAATACATCTTATCTCTCAAATATCCCCTCTGATATTGTTCTGTCGTGACTCCCTCCCTCCAAAGGTACCCTTCCTAGGTTGACAATGAAGAAAGGAAAATAATGACCCCTGAGTCCCACCTCCAATAGGCCCCAGGTTGGATACTAACACCAAGGGTATAAATAACTCATGTATGGGAGGCATTACCATTTATAATAATGCAAGATAATGAGATAAGATGGATCATCCACAATAAACTCCATGACATATTATAAAATAAAGCCAAACCATCCCAAAATGCATTTATAAATCAAAATTGATACATATAAAAGTCTCCAAATGAAATCCTAAAAGAAAAAAAGATAAAGTAGAAACACATAAAATGTACAAAGGTCCAAGCTAGTAATGTACAGCATGGTCCACATAGTCTTCCTGGAAACCTAAAAATAGTTTTTATGTACGCAGGGTGAGCATATAGGTATACTAAATAGGAAAACCAAAGTCTCTCATTCACATGTGAAAAGAGCATACTAATGAACCCGTGAGAAAAGACAAGAACCAAACAACTCCTATATAGGTATACTAACCAAAACACCAACCTCACCAAGGCTCACTTACTAAATAACACATATAATTATAATAATACAATATAAAGCACATTGGTGATAGGGTACCTCACACCACTTTTCCACTAATTTCCCACTATCAAACCCCAATGTCGTATGTCCTGGTGCTCCCACATCTTCTGAATAACATGAAATCACATAACATCCTACCCGCACACACCTGGGCCATCAAAACACATCACATCCTACCCACGCACATCAGGTCCATCACATCTCATAACCAGGGTAGTAAGGTATTGTGAACATGAAGGACATAAACCCCATAATCTCCTCCTACCACGCACAACCCCCACTATAATCCATCTCACAACATCTCACTCGAACACACCTGGGCCATCACATATCATCACATCATAACTCAACAGCATCACTTTTGACTTCTGGCTATCACATCTCGTGCATGTCCTTCTAATCTCTTGGAAGAGGGAGCATGGAAGATCTGGTAGTCATCCATCCATCCTCCCATCGGGATGTTGGTAAAAACACCCCCCACGTGACTATGTAGGTTTTGATACATAGTGATCAAAGAGGGTGGGGTGCGTATAGAAATCATAAGAATATATAGGGTATATACATATAGAGTTAAAACACACAATCCCATATTATGGGTTTATAAAAAGAACCAACCATCTCATCGAATCCACACAATCACAGCCACCTCTAAATGCATAAAATCACACAGGTAAAACACAATCCATAATTCATATTTTAGTCTATAATACATTTTCCAGAGTCTTTGTGTATCAATAAATTCCACTTTAATGGCCTCTTTAATGTATGTACTCAACACATGTCAGCAAACCATTTCATTTAGGAAGACACCTTGTTACATATTTCCAGACCATTAGTGGTATATAAACATTATCCATTTAAATGACATAGCCTATCATCAATTCACTTGTTAAACATTACCATTTAAAATCATTATCATGAATTCAATTCCACTAATACCAATCTAAATAGAAAAAAACAATCACAAGAACAAAACCACAACCCAACTACCATATCCACATCATTTTACATCCACATAAACTCTCACATCCTCACTGCACAACCACACCACAACCACCATCACAGCCCCGCTGCGCCATTGCATGATAACAACCATCGTAGCCCCACTGCACAACCAAATCTCATCCACTTTCCCCACACACATCACAACATAGCCACTCCACATTACATTAGTACCACGCACACAAACCACAACTGTCACACCCCAACCTTTATAATTACTTTATTTTATTATTTTCTTGGATTTGGATAATTTTAACGGGGTTCAGGTTGAGTCATGGTTTGAATTGTTGAGTTTTTATTTATAGATGAGTGTTTTGGACTTCACGGCACCTGGTGCATGGGAAGAACACGGTTTGGAGACTGTACGGCTATGCCCTGGTCACCATCTGGCCTGCCCAGTGTTCAAAATAATTTAAAAATTAAATGAATAATAAAATGAAGTTAAATGAAAGTTAAAATAAAATAAGAGAAAGTAAAATAAAATTAAAAGTATTATTTTAATAATTATTATTATCATAATATTATTATTAGGAATATTATTATTATTATTATTATTAAGAATATTATTAATTATTATTATTATTACTGTTAGGAATTTGGGGTGGATTTTAGGCTGGTGCGCGAGCACCACACGGTTAGCAGAAACTGTGTGGTCAGCCCAGGTAACCGTGTGACCACTTCTGGAATGGGAAGAAGCTACCATATAGTTCATGTACGGTCGTTTGAGTTATGTGGGGTAGCCACGCGGTTTTCCAATGTTCAAAGAAATAAAACAAAATAAAACGATGTGAAAAAAAAGTAAAACAAAGGGGACATTTAACCATGATAATAATATTATTGTTGTTGTCAATGATAATATTATTATTATTAAAAATTGTCGTTACTATTATTAAAATTTTTATAATTATTATTATTATTATTATAACTATTATAATTATTATTAATATTAATTATTACTATAATTAAGAATTTTATTATTATTGTTGTTGTTGTTGTTGTATATTATTATTATTATTAAGTTATTATATTATAATTAGTATTATTAAGTTTTATTTTTCTTTTAGGGTTTTCACCCTCCCCTCTTCCTCACCACCCACGCGTAGCGCCCACCCTTTCTCCCCTCTCCACCCTACGTGTGACCCTCCCTATGCGCACCAGCCCTCACCTGCGCACCCTCCTTCTAACTAACCCTCTAGCGCACGTGGCCCCGCTGGCCACCCCCCTTTCGGGGTGGCCCCTTCAACACGTGCGGCCCCTCCGGCCACCCTCCTTCTGGCGCGGCCCCTCTAGTGCCCTCCTCTCTGGCACGCGGCCCCACCTCTGGTGAGTTTTCTCTTGGTTTGGGATTTTTCCACACCTAGGGTTAGGGATAACCCTATTTCAATTTTTCATTTGATTTAGGGTTGTGCAGAGGGTGTATTAGGACCCATTGGTCTATGTTACGACAAACACTACCAAAGGAGAGGTTGTTTTGGTCAATTTTCTCCACTTCCGTCAATTTGGGGTAATTTTCTAAACCCATGTTTGATTTTTCACCCTCTAAATTAGGTATTTATGGTGTTTATGAGTCTTGGGGATTTACTGTAGGGAGTTATGATTGGTTTTGAAGGTGCGCACACATATTCCTAGGTATGGATATATATATATATATGGAAGTGTGTGCATGTGAGTGGGCTGCTGCTTGAGTTAGAAAGCTTTGGCTTGTCCATCCTTTGAGGTAGGTTCCCTTTTCATTTGCCTTTAAATTTTAGAATACATTTATTGCTTGTCCTTCGCACCTTTATTTAATGCTAATTAGTGATATATGGTCTTTATAATAAAAGTTCTATGTGAAATAAAGTAAGATCCTATTTGTATTTGAATTACATGAAACTGTTTTATTGAATGTGTATGCCAAGTGTTTATCAAATTTCCCAATTGGCCTTTGTAAGTAAATTGTGGTTTTTAAAGAATAGTTTGGGTTCTAAATGCGTGTGGGTTGCTCAAATATATTTCTTAAATGGGGTTCCAATTTTTTTTGAAATCTAAAGTGGTGTTTATTTGATTCCTTATAAATGATTTGGTGTGTGTGTGTGGTTCTTTAAGAATTGGTTTATCATGTGATGGTTTTGCAAGGCCTGGTTGGAACTTTTAAATGGTTTCATCGGAAAACTCTCCTTGGATGGTCCTCTTCCCTTGGTTATGTGTATGTTGTGGGAGGTACTCCATATAGGACTCCCTTGTGATCAAATGGTTGAAATGAAAGGGACATGTTCCCTAGGGTGACTCGGGAGTGACTTTGTTGTGTGTGTTGATTGTGTGTGATGGATGTTCTTGTGATTGGATACTTGTTTGACATTATTAACCCCCCCCCCTTTTCTGAACATGGGAACCTTACATAGAAAGATAATTTTCAATGAACGATTGTTGTACTGGTTTAGATTACATACTGGCTAGTGGCCCTTAGTATAGACTATCTACTTTGGGATCGGGCCCCTTGGTCAGGATAGGTATGGTGACAATCGAGTGTTTGGGCATTATGATTTTATCAGGTAAGGCATGCCTTCAGGATGAGTCACATGTATAGTATGTTCTAGATTATTCACGAGCTCCTGGGTTCTCCCATGTACTTCAGCACTTAGTTGTCTGTAGTGGATGATTGAGGCTCATTGTTTGGTTGGTCACTCTTTCTTGCTATTTTCCATTTCCCTTATGTGATCATTGCCTTTTCCTCATTTTATGGTGCATATCTTTGTTAAAAATGATAAAATGGTTTTCAAATATTTATAGAAAAATGATTTTTGAAAATGTTTTAAACCTCCTTCTTCCCTATCCCTCTTTCTTTAAAAGGTTAAAACATCTTTCTTGGAAAATAAACTAGTTTAAAATAAAAAGGGCAATAGACCATGATTTTCTTTAAAAGGAAAACATGTGAAAAATTTACTTTTATATATTGTAGTTCAAACCTCAAATTAATGTTTCTTTATTTAAAGTAAATGCATTGAGAATAGATTAATTGGGAACACCTACTGAATTTTAATACACACGTATATTATTTATTATTATTTTTAGTCTCAGGTGTAGGTTACATCTTGATCTCGATCTCCATGGGCGATTTTTTTCCTCTGTAATTGGGGATGACCGCGTCGATTTAAGGTTCAAACATTCCAAGCAGTTTCTAACGGGTTTGTTCGTAGAACCGAAAACATCTAATGATTCCATATCCATTTGAACCTACTTTCCAAAGGTAGGCGCTCATTAGTTATGGACTGATGAGGCTTATGAATTTTCATTTGTTGAGAGGATGGGAGATCTGACTCATCACACCTTTTTTAGGGGAATTATTTTCTACTTCGGGACTCTCTTTATATATTTAAGTTATGTTCGTGAATCATTATTACATTACCAAGTATAAAATGAGCTTTCCTTTAGATCTGAAAATCAATGATTGATATGTAGGAAATTTAGAGAATCTTTTATATGTATTCGAGGTTCTTCATAGATATAGAATCATATGTATTTGTTAGAGATTCTTAGTCAATGGTATCCTTTGATACATAAAAGTCTCTTGGTCATTATGATGACCATACTGGTTTTAAAGCCACTCAGTGGGGCACTTGAAGTTTATTGTCATTCAAAAGGACATTGATTATTTCAGAGTTGGGATCGTACCCGCTGATGGGCTACCTACGTATCCTTTGTTTTAGAAAAGGAATCAGAACCCATGTAGTTCGAGAAATGGAGCATGATGTTTATGATTGATGGATCAAAGAAATATGTCATAATTACTTTTACACTCTAAGCTCACGTGAATCATGCTCAGTGTGAGAAACAAGAGGTATTGGTAAAACCAAGAAATTATGCCATGAAAGATGCAATCATAAGAAATGATGTGGGGCTTATGTATGTATGACTTCCCAAATAGATGAGGATTAAGATTTACTTCAGGAAAGAAATCCAGGAACTGGGTCCATAAAGGTATATGTGCTTCATGGAGATTTGGATACTCTAATCTTGGGGCTTACTCCTAATAAATATTCCCAAGTTAGGAGGGGATTTATGATTGGGTTTTACTCCAAAGAAGGAAGACCAAATCAAAAGTAAATTAGGACTGGTTAAGGGACTTGGGGCTTACTCCAAAGGAGGATGCCCATATTTGGGAATTTTAAGATTGGGGATTATTCCTGAAAAGAAGTCCCAGATTAGGGGACTTGGGGCTTACTCCTAAGGAGGATTCCCAAAATTAATGGGAATTGTGACTGGGACTTACTTCTGAAAAGGAATCCCAGGTTAATGAGGAATTGGGGCTTACTCCTAAGGAGGATGCCCATACTTGAGAATTATGACTGGGGATTATTCCTAAAAAGGAGGCCCAGGTTAAGGGGTTCTCTCATCTTAAAGGATGAGGTTAAATTAATGAAATATCAATCTTTAGTGACATAAAGATGTGTAAATCACTAGGTTTTGAGAGATATTCCACAGGATTCCTTTCAGATAAGGAAGTTAATCAAGAAAACATTTCATAAATGGCTTTGAATAATGTCTTGAAGACTGAATCTTGAATAGGAGAGGTGGAATGGTATAAGAGGTGTTAAATGGGAAGGAAAGGCACCCAAAAAGGTAGGGGCGCGCAAGTCCTGGCAGGCGCGCAGGTACTGCATGGGCGCGCAAGTCCTGGTCGCGCAGGTATACTTGCGCGGAACATGGGTACTTGCACGATTTTTAGTCCTTAGGGTAATACTTGGGCGAGACTTGTCTCAAACCCTTGGTATTATCCCTAGAGGCTTTCCAAAAGAGGGCGTGCAAGTTCTGGTGAAGAAGTAGGGCGGCGCGCAAGTGTGTCTATTTCCCTTAAGGGTAAAACACTTAGGCGTGCAAGTCTTAGTGAATTCTAACACTTAGACCTTACTCCTATTGTTTAGACCTTCCATTCTAGGTAAAGAATTACCTTAGAAGTGTTCGGAAGACTTGAAGAAGATACTTGGGCATTCAGAGCTCTATATCTGAATTCTGGAAAAATTCCTCTCCAAATGGGGGGCCCACCGGGGGTATTTATAGGCTGGAGAAGACCCCAGGTGGTTATCACTTAGGGCATGCAAGTCACTTGCGCGACCATTAGGCGTCGTGCAAGTGGACTTGCGCGACAGTGATGGAACTTGCACGGCGCATGTGCATTTGAAGCCTTGTTCATGCCTTTGTTGATTTTTGATGTTTTCTTCGAAGGATGAATCACTTTGTGCTAAGTCATTTTCCTTTCCATTCCTTTAGACAATGTGATGGAAAGGAGCATCAACAAAAGTCCCCCCTCATAGTTGGATCCGAAATAATAAGGATGTGACTTTGAGGAAAAGAAGAAAACCAAGGGGAAAGAGGCGCGTAATTCTTCACCGCGCAACCATCATCACGCAAGTGTGAGTCGCGCAGGGCTGGAGCACGCTGGATGGAGCGCGCTAGCTGTAGGCGCGCAGGTGGGCCACCTGGCCTATAAATATGCGATCATTTATCGCATATAGCACCTGATTTCCGGATTTTCGAGCTCTTTCCGCACAGGTCGCCTTCGCCGCACAAGTTGCTCGTTTTCCATTGTTTCTTCATTATCGCGCTGCTGTCAAGGTATTTGGACTTTCGTGGTTTATACTTACATGCTAAAAACTTGTGCGGCACATTAACACTTGCACGACATATCCATACTTGCGCGCCAAGTTTAGACTTGCGCGCCTTAATGCCTTTGCCATTTTTTTTTGAAATTACTTCACAAATTTTATGAAAAAATCAACTTAATTAAGAGTTAATTTATTCAACTTTTGTGCAGAATCAATGGCTCTTAGAACCGGAATAGCTGATGAACTGGCAAGCAAACGTCTTGATGATATGATGGATATCATTGTCCATGATTATTATACCGTCAAAAGTATAACTCTTCCATATTTGGCTAAGTATCTGAAGAAATATCATCGCGACTTCCCCCAAAGCATTTATTTTCCTTTTTATGGCTATGGTCATATGCGAGAAGTTACTATTCCAGAAGCAAAGAACTATCTCCCATTTTTGTGGTTTCATAATTATACCAACTTTGCTTCAACAAATATGTCATGTGGAGGAGTATTTATAAGTGCTGGAACAGTGGAGAAGACCCATATGATGCATCACAGCCCTTGTACGCCAAATCTGAAACCTCATAAGCCCGAGCTGCAACCACATTGCCATCCCTCAATCTTCTGAAACGCTCAGATGGATCAATCCAAAGGCTGGAAGAAAAGTTGGGAATTCCGTCCTGGGGGAGGTGTGAAGACAACTTGGATGTGGGCATACTGGGTGTAACAAAACTGTGCAGAGTTTTTCAAGGATCTGAAAGGAGTTGCGATATACGAAGCTGTTTGGGTTGGGCAAACATATGTTTATAGACATGATAACTTCGTGCCGGAGATACTCAGCCACTGGAGCCCAGAAACTAATTCTTTCCATCTGACTCATGGAGAAGTAGGCATCAGTCTATGGGATGTCCACAAGATCTCAGGGGCTCCAATTTTGGGCGACATGTATGATGAATTCATTCCTCCCAAGGTGACTTGGAATGATTCAGAGAAGACTCCTGCTTTAGATCGGGAATTATTTAAAATATTCCACAGGCTCAAGAGTTTGGAGACCTCGTTAACTCATTCTAGAAAGGATATTCATCCGGAGGAGTGGATTAATATATTTCTTATTGAGAAGAAAGAGAAGGAACCAAAGGAGAAGGAGCCGAAGGAGAAAGGATCCAAGAAAAATAAATCCAAGGATAAGAGGCCCAAACGTCCTACCACCTGCCCAAAACCTAAGAAGAGGGGTGCTCCTAGAACATTATGGCCAACTCTAGAAGTAGGAGAGTTTGAGAAATGGGGATATGAAGTGAATCAAAGGATCCCTAAGAAGACTCATCTGGCGGGCTTCTTGGCTTTGTGGCTCAGCGTTTATCTCTTGCCAGTCAAGGATTCGAAGGGAGGCGTCAGGCCAGGGACCTTCGTCATTGCGGCAAAGTTGGCTGAGGGAAAAATGGTTGGGTTGGCTACCCCCATTTTAGCAAATATTCACAGGAGTTTACTTCATGTCTTCATGGGTAGATCTCCTTTAAGAATAGTGAGACCATTCCAAGTTTTATGGGGATGGATCGCCACTCACATCAGGACTTACAATGTACATAATGGATTACAAATTCCTGGAAGTTCTTTCAGGCTGTCAGTGCAAGAATTCTTAGGAGTTGCTCCATTAGATCTTAATACCTATGATATGAAAGTGAGGTTGAGCATGTTTAAGGAATTCAAATTCTTTCCTTATGGAAATCCGCCAACCGGGTGGTTTGTTGATGATGGAACAGCCCATTTGGATTTGAGGGCATACATGCTAGCTTGTAGAGATGGTGTGCTAGTTGCCAGGATTAACGGAGAAATTATATGTGAGGCCTATACTCCATATAGATTTGCATGTCAATTCAAGTGTCTGCAACATATTGTTGTATCTCCCCCAGTACATGTCATGTTAGAGAAACATCTGATGGTTGCTCAGCAACTGTGGCTGCTGACGTCAAGGGAGAAGACTGGGGTGGTATTTGATCTACCAGTTGAAAAAGCAGCACATAACCTGACTACATGGTATGTCGAGCACTGGATAGTATCATACCCTAAAGGGGTGCTGAATCACCCAGTTTATCAGGTGGGGAAAAGGAAGAGGACTGTAGAGAAAGAAACCCTTCCTCATAAAGGTGATGCTTCCCCACCTAAAGCTGATTCGCCAGATTCCTCCTCTAGGACTGATTCACTAGATTCCCATGATGGGGATGATGAGGCACAACAGGTGGAAAAGTGGCCCCATGCCCGATATAATCCTTCAGTCAGAATCAAAAGACCCACTCCATCAACTCCTGGTGAGTTATTTCATTGGGGTAATTTAATCACTACTACTTTATAAATCAATAAGTCTTATTTTCTTATTCTCTATCTGTAGTTGCAGGAGCTGGGAATAAATTGAAGTCAAAGATTGTAGGACCTTCCTCGCAGCCTTCATATCTAAGACCAGAGGCTGTCCAGTTATGGAAGAGTTTATACTGTGGTACTGAGACCGCCTGGATGGATTTGTGTGAGGGCCTAAAACTTCCTGGAATAGGGAATCTTCTGGCTTCTATAGATATCCAATACGAGGATAACCCCAATGAAGTGTGGTCTTACATAAAAGAGCTGGAAATGCTCATATATGCCACTAATGATTCTGTTCTTGTCACTAGGCGGGTGAAGGAAATGATTGATCATGGCGCCGCTGAGGGGACTGACGAGGAGTGTCACGATTACGTGGGTCTTGAAGATGTAATTTTTCTTTCCTTATTTGCTTTACAACTTGATTCCAGTCAAAGATTTGTTACTTAAGGAAGCTATTTTCTTCATCTTTCAGCTTGCAAAGAAAGGAACTGAGGTTCCTTCACCACAGTATAGCCCTGGTGGTACTGCCATCGGGGTTGCTGCTGAATCTCCTCGCGAACCAGGTGAGATATCTCCAGTCCAGCAGGCCATGAATGAGGAGCTGGAAATGACTTTTCATTCTCCAATCCAAGTGACAATAAGGGAGAGTAATGATACTCCCAAAAAATCAAAGAAGAAAAGGCAACGAAGGAGGAAGTCCACAGCTAAATGCTTCATTAGCAGCGGTAAGTCCTTCGGGTAATCATGAGTCTATACCCATGAAAAGGTTTCTCATATTTCTGGGGACTACAGGGGATTCTTCAATTTCCCCCCTAAGGGAAAGGACTGATCCTCCTTCAAGGACCACGGAGGGTGTTGTGGAATAATCACAAATTCCAGCTGACTTGGCTGCTCCCGGAGAAGAGCCAGCATCTGTTCCCAGTATCCCTCTTGTTGTTGTTTCAAGAAGAGAAGAACCTGTTTCTGGTAAGTTAATAATGCTTCATAAAAAAATGTTGAACGAAACACCGACTGACTTCCATTCTGTGATACTTCAGGTTCAACTCCTGTATTAGAGCTTCTGGCGGCTGTTGCAACTGATGTCATGATTTTATCCGAAGATGTTGTCCAGGGTCAGGGGACACAGGACGTAAGTCACCAAGAAGACACATCAAATGCTCCCACTGGTGAGACTAACCAGGATTATGAAATATAATTGGATGAAATGATGAATCGTGGCATGTCTTTATAAGAATTTTATGATCATGCTAAGTTATCATGTTATTTAGAAGACCTTGGGCGTGAGTGTTATCCTTCTCCCAGTAAATTTTCTTATAATTTACACTTCTAATCATGACTGAAAATAATATACAGTTCCATCCATAGAAGCTATTGAACTTCCAATGCCTGAAGAGGGTGTGGACATTGATGTCAACCCTACCATTGCAGAAACATTAGCTCAAGTAGAGCTAAACCCAGTAAACCCTCCTGAGACCCATCTTGAAGATCCTGTTGAGACTAGGAAATATGGGTATGAGTCTTCTCAGGTTGCTAATCTACCATTGGGTAAGGGATAACAATATTTGTGATTGTACTTAATTTTCAAGACAATCGATTCTTTTGTTATCATTTGAAACTAACTAAAGATTTAAATTAATTATGTAGGGCCATCAACTGCAGTGTCTAGATTTGGAGGTGAGGCCTCATCCTCTGCCCCAATGGGAATTGAAAGCAAAGAAGCACAGGTCAGGGGGAAGGAGCAGAACAGGGAACTTCCTTAAGTGCATTAATCCCAGATTACATGCCCCCCTGTGATGATGATTTTGAATCAGACCCAGAGGTGCTTAAGGCACTTAGCTTTTCACGACGCAAGGTATGGAACAACATATGGAAAATCATATCTGAGGTGCCTTTAGAAGAGCTTTCATCAAATATTTCCCGGTTGTCGTCCCAGTTCATCATGCTCAGACTTGGCGGTTTTGGATACCAAGAGATCCATACCATGGTGAAACAAGTCATCTTCAGGAGGGAGCAGGAGAAAAAGTGTCGTGAAGATCTGACCAGGGTGAAACTGTCAGTCAACATCGGAAAATTTGAGGCTGTAGTATCCCGAGCTGAGGCTGATTATGCTGCCAAGATGAAGAAGCTGAAGCATAAGATCAAAGAAAAAGTCATCCAGTAGGTGCAGCTCCAGAAACAGTTAGATGTTGTTACTGGGGAACTTGACCAGCTCAATAATTCATTGGAGGGAGCTCAAACGAATGGTATGAAAGACATTGTAGATTCCAATAAGGCACTCCATCAAGCTGAGAAGGGTGAAGCTGGTCGAGTGAACGAGCTTCAAGTAGCTGCTGATGAAGCTCGGAATGATGTACATCAAGTGAAGACTTATGTTGACAGTCTTTTGTAATTTCCTAAAAAAGAGAAGAGACTTCAATCTGTGGATGTCCTTCTAATTCTTGTGCATCAAATGGAAAGAATGCTTTCATCTTCAATCACTTGTGCACATATTTTCCGCTACCTGCTTTAAATTTTACCTAAGCCAATGGGCCTAGTAAGCATAGTTTTATTTTTACTAGGATTAATATAAATAACCCTACAAACTTTGAATCTTTTAATTTCTCAATATTACCTAAATCATACAAAATGTATGTTTAGTGATCTGGAACTTTACTTTTATTCAGAGTTTTCTTGTCTTTTGTGGGCAGTTTAAATTCATGCACGTTGGACATAAAGAGGCTAATGTTTAAGGTCGAAATAGCTTTGACCTAAATGGATTAAAATTGACTCAATTCCTTGAAAATTTATCTAAAAAAATATTACCATACTCAAGTATGAGGGAAAATATGTAAACTATGACTTAAGAATATTTTAATCTGAGGAATGATATGAAAAAGAACTAAAAGGAATTAGAATAAGTAGTTCCCAAGAATGAAGTTACCATTATTTAACAAACCCGTTAGGGGGTTGAATTATGCAGGGCCACCTAAGGGCATTGACTGCATAGTTAAATAAATAGCATATTTTGGCTGATAGGTCCATTATGTAGACTACTTATGCAAGGCCACCTAAGGGCACATGCTGCATATTCAGGAAAAAGAACTCTCAGAAATTTTACTTTCCTAGTGCTAAAAAGCCAGTGAAAGTTTAGGGAGATTCAAATTTTCCAAAGTATAGAGTTTTTTGTATGGAAAGAGGTACTTGAATATGGAGAAGATATTTCCAAACAAGATTATCAAAGAACTGGATGGATATCACTCCTATGAAGGTCTGACCCAAATGTAGGGAAGGAGAATATAAACCATAGACTTGAATACTTTCAGATCATGAAAAAGGATATGGGACAAGTATGTTAAGGATGGCTATTTTTACGGATCCCTACATATTGTCGTTAAGACAAATAAGGACAAAAGAGGATTTATTCCCAAGAATGAAGTTACCAGTATTTAATGAACCCGTTAGGGGGTTGAATTATGCAGGGCCACCTAAGGGCATTGACTGCATAGTTAAATAATAGCATCTTTTGGCTGACAGGTCCGTTATGTAGACTATTTTTGCAAGGCCACCTAAGGGCATGTGCTGCATAATCAGGAAAAATAACTCTCAGAAATTTGACATTTTTATGACTAGAAGTTAAGAAAAGGGTTATGAATATCTGAAAATATTTAAGGTTAGGATTATGACACATAAATATGGGTATTTTCTAATGTATGCAGAGATACACAGATCAATGCTAACCATAATCATGTTGTGGCTGGGTCCTAAATGGAAATGTTGGACTTTAATACGTATCCCATAAAGATGGGAATCAATCCATACATAGTTCTTGAACTACAGTTTAATGTCGTGTGGGACAAAAGTATTGGAGATCTTAGTTTAGGGTCATAGAGCTTGGACCATTATAAGAAATACACAGTGTGTGTTTTCATGGGGACTTTTCAGCCAGAGGACTGAAAGAGGAATTTGGGGTTAGGCCCAAAAGACTTGGGGCTGGATTTGAGGGACACTTGAACATTCCTACGTATCCCATAAGGATGGGAATCAAGCCCATGTAGTTCTAGAACTACCCTCTGTACAAATTTAGTTCATACATGTGAAGGGTGAAAGGGGACTTTAGTGCAATGATGGTTTAACCCAAGATAAAAGGTTTAGGTATTGCCATGTATTCACGTAGTCTTTGAAATGAAACACGATTGAAAATCAATGTAAATAATGATTCCCTCTCAGGTGAGGGTATCAAAGAATATTGTAGTTTATTGTCATACTGGAAAAAAGTGTTGTATAGTTTAACGTCGTATAGCAAGGATGAAAGTGAACCAATGTAAAGATATTGATTCTAGGGGCGGTTTAACAAATCAACATCGTATGAGATGGAGGTGAACCGATGTGAAGAGACTGGTTTTGGACTTGAACCTTGGGAGGTTTCCTATGTACCCAGCCTAGAAGGCGAGGATCAAAGTCCGCATAGATCAATTAAAGAATGAATTAGTGATCAAGTTGTTCTTGGGGACAACGACCTAAAAATGGTGTTGGGACTTATGCATGGTTAGCGGCCCAGAGAGGGTGTTATGGTTGAAGTTTTCTCTAAGCTCACGTGAGTCATACTCGGTGTGAGAAACAAGAGGTAGCAACAACCCTAACGATGCACAGTTTAATGTAATGTAGGACATATGAAGGGACTATGCAGTTTTAAAGTCTTGCAGTTAGGACTATTGGTGCTGCATAGTTTAATTTCATGTAGTAGGGACAAAGTACAGTTTAATGTCATGTTTGGACAAAAAGAGGACTGTGCAGTTTAAGGTCATGTAGTGAGGAAAAAAGAGTACACCATTTGACATCATGTTGGACGTATTAGGGATTTTTTCACAGTTTTATGTCATGTTGGACGTATTAGGGATTTTTTCACAGTTTAATGTCATGTTGGATGAAAAAGGGACGATACAGTTTAGCGTCATGTTGGACGTAAGTGCCAATAGTTTAAGGTCGTATGCATGGACCATGGATAATGCAGTTTAACGTCTTGCTAGACATAAGGGATTTCTATATAGTTTAACGTCATATAGCAAGGACGATGAAGGGGGGAACAGTTTAACGTCATATTGGACGAAAGTGAGAATAGTTTAAGGTCGTATGCATTGACCCTGGATGGTGTAGTTCAACGTCATGCTAGACGTAAGGGACGTGCAAATAGTTTAAGGTCGTATGCATGGACCGTTGGTTATGAAATTTAACGTCTTGTTGGACATAAGAGACTTCTGTACAGTTTAGTGTCATGTATTTAGGACGTCATAGTTTAACATCATGTGGGATGAGAGTAATAAAAATAGTTTAAGGTCATATGTATGGACCATGGATGGTGCAGTTTAACATCATGCTGGATGTAAGGGACGTATGTATAGTTTAGCGTCATGTAGTTAGGACTTCACAGTTTAACGTCATGTGGGACAAAAGGAATACAAATAGTTTAAGGTCATATGTATGGAATGATAATGATGTATTTTTTGTTTATAAAAAATACTTCTTCAAAAATCTGGCATTGGTTGGAGTAGTGATGAGTTCTCCATCCATTGAGATTAAATAATAAGCTCCATTGGAGTAGACCTTATGTATTGAGTAAGGTCCTTCCCATTTTGGCTCAAGCTTGGGAGGTTTCTTTCCTGGTATCATTGGAGTTCTGAGAACTAATACCAATTCTCCCTAAGTGAATGAACGAAGACGAACTTTTTTTTTGAAAGCTCGTGCTATTCGATTCTTATAGACTTCCAAGTGGTGCAAAGTGCACAATATTTTCTCATCTAATTGTTCCAATTAATTCAATAACTTTTTAGATTTCTCATCTGTAGATGACTGATCACAAATGGCAACTCTGAGCGAGGGTAGTTGAACTTCAATTGGCAAGGCTGCTTCTGTTCCATATACTAATGAATATGGAGTTGACCGCGTTGCAGTGCGGGTGGTGGTCTGATAAGCCCATAAAGCATGAAAGAGTTTATCAGGACATGATTTATTATCTTTATTCACCATCTTTTGCAGTACATTTGAAAGAGTCTTATTGAAGGCTTATATCTGGCCATTGGCCGCTGCATGATACCGAGATAAATGATTGGATTTGATGTTGTATTCTTGATACAAATCTTCACCTCGGATGAACAGAATTTGGTGTCATTATCCGTCAATATGGTATGAGGGACACCAAATCTGGTAATGATGTTAGACTTGATGAAGCTAACAATGAATTTAGAACTGACTTCCTTGAGAGGTACTGCCTCTGCCCATTTGGAAAAGAAATCAGTAGCAGTAAGAATATACTTAAACCGCTTGGCCGTAGCTGAAGGGTAAGGTCCCACCACATCCATTCCCCATGTGGAAAATGGCCACAAGTATTTAGTTGTATGAAGAAACTCTGGAGGTTGATGAATGAAGTTGTCATGTACTTGGAATGAATGACACTTCTTTGTGAAATCAACACAATCTCATATAATTGAAGGCCAAAAGTATCCAAGCCTTCAAATCTGATCAGACATTCTATGTCCAGACTGGTGGGCACCACAGACTCCTGCATGCACTTCTTTCATGGCATCCATTGTCTCTTCACCGTCAATGCATCTGAAGAGAACTCCATCAAAACCACATTTGTAGAGAATTTTCTCTAGGTGATCTGGGCTATCATAAAGAGTAAAATTGACCACACATCGCCGGATTTGTTCTTTCTCGGCTCTGTCAGGTGGAAGTGTTCCATTCTGAAGGTATTCCCTGATAGGTGACATCCATCCTGTAGTATGACCATACGATTCAGGAATGGGACTAATTTCATTGATCTCCTCTGTTTTGGTTCGAACATAAGGTGAAATTGCATGACAGTGGGCAATACTAATGGTTGTCTTGTCCCGATTTGGATCTGATAGAGTTGTGGCTATATTAGCCAGTGCATCAGCTTGAGCATTTTGTGATCTTGGGACATAAGAAAATGTCGGTTCCTAAGGGAATTCTGACATTAACTCTCTGACGTAATCATACAAAGGGATTAGTTCTTCTTTTCTGATGTCATAATCCCCATTGATTTGTTTGATTACCAGGTCTGAATCACCTTTCACCTTTAAGTTATTCACTTGTTCTTGAAGCGCCAACTCCAAGCCTGTGATGAGAGCTTGGTATTATACTTCATTATTGGTACCACCTTCCCACAATAAGAAGGAATAAGGTAACACTGCCTTTTCTGGAGAAATGAGCACAATTCCTAATCCAACTTTGTTGAACTTAGGATTTTCCATTTTCCTCCCTGTTAGACTTCTGGAAGCACCATCAAAGTACATTTCCCATGTCTGAGGACTATCCTGAATAGAGAAGACTTCCTCATCAGGGAGTTCAATATCTGAAGATGTGTCTTCCACTGAAGGGTGTTCAGCCAGGAAATCAGCCAGATCTTGGTCCTTTATTTACTTATGAGACACATACTGAATGTCGAATTGCTGCAAAATAATTGCCCACCTTGCCATACATCCTGTAAGCATTGGATGAATAAGGATAAATTTGAGCGGGTTATTGCGAGATACCAATTGGACCTCGTGATGTTGCAGGTAGTGTCTCAACTTCTAAACTACAAAGATTAATATCAGGCAGCACTTCTCAATACTTGAACACCAGGTTTCTTCTTCAAGCATAGTCCGAATGAGGTAGTAGAGTCTGTTTTCATTCCCAGCATCATTCTTCTAAGTAAGAAAGGCACCTAATGATCACTCTAAAGCTGTCACGTAGAAGATAAGTGGTCTTCCTTCAACAGGTGTCATGAGTACCGGTGGACTCAAGAGGTATTTCTTGAGAATATCGAATGCTTCTTGACGTTATTCAGTCCACTGGTAAGTGACTCCCTTCTTCATCAATTTAGTGAAGGGTAAACTTTTGCCTGCCAAATTGGCGATGAAACGCCGAATATAGGCTAAATATCCCTGAATCCCTCTCAATTATTTCAAATTTTGAGGAGGTTACATACCAAGGATTGACTTGGTCTTCTCAGGATTGACTTCAATACCACGATGGCATACAAAAAAGCTGAGAAATTTTCCTGAGGTTACCCCAAAAGCACATTTTAAGGGGTTCATCTTCAAATTATGTTGTCGAAGCTTGCGTAATATGACTTCCAAATCAGCCAAGTGATTAGAACATTGTTTGGATTTGACCACCAAATTTTCCACATAGCATTCAACAAACTTCCCTAAAAAGGTTTTGAAGATACGATGCATGGCACGTTGATATGTTGCACCTGCTTTCTTTAAGCCAAAGGGCATTACCCGGTAGCAAAACACACCCTGAGGGGATCTGAAGGCTGTGGATTCCTCATCTTCTAGGGCCATTCGGATTTGATTATATCTGTAATATCCATCCATGAAGGAAAGTTCTTCATATCCAGATGTTGCATCAATTAAAAGTTCTGTAATCGGAACTGGGAAATCATCCTTAAGACAATGCCGATTAAGATCTCTGAAATCGATGAAAACTCTAATTTGTCTGTTCTTCTTCTTTACAGTGACAATATTATCCAAAAACTTGGGATATTGAACTTCTCTGACGAAGTTAGATTTGATAATCTTATCCACTTCAGCTTCAATTTTAGAAGCATAAGTTGGGTGTGTTCTTCTCATGGCTTGCTTAAATCCTCGATGCTCTTCTGGTAAACCCAAATGATGAGTAGTAACATCAGGATCAAGCCCAGGCATCTCTTTATATTTCCAAGAAAATATGTCTCAATTTTTCTTTAAAAAGGAAATATACATCTCTTGTTCTTCAAGAGTCATGGCCGCACTGATTAAAGTGGGGCGTGGATCTTCTTTTTTACCCAGATTTATTTCTCTGAGTTCATCCATGGTGGTAGAGATACCCTCTTCAAATGATGGAGGAGCATCTCTGAGATATTCCTCTTTTTCTTCATCATGTATTATTTCTTCCATTTCTACATGCACAGTAGATGATGAATCATAATTTCCATGATCATAAGAGATGTTAAAATTTGAACATCTTGAAGAAGAAGCTTCCATTTCTGACCCAATTGATGATGAAGGGTCTTCCTTGGGAAATAAAGAGGAGATGATGGATTGAGAATTGACATCATTGTTCACCTCCGATGTTGCTATAACTTCTTCTGGCCTGATTGGCGAAGTATAGACTTGCTGGATTTCAGCAGATGAAATGAAGACATCTTCATTTGAGCTTTAATCATTTCCTGGAGCATCACCAATTTCTTTCATGTTGTTTGGCTCGATTGCTGTAATTGAAATTATGGATCTTTCCATAAGAGTATTTTGATTTGGGTTTATCCTGTCAATTTGACTGATAGGCAACACATAATCTGTACTCACATGTGTAAATGGATTTACTGGAATCTTTTCCAAACCATATGGAGCATTAACTTTGGTAATCTCCTTGGTTGTGGACTTATCCTTTCCCTTCATGTGGTATAATTCTGCCTCAATGTATTGAGACTCACATGTCTTGAACGGGGATTTATCACCATACAATGTCCCAACTTGATCATCGAAATAATACTTGATACATTGATGGTATGATGAAGGGATAGTCGCATGTTGATGTAGCCAGGGTCTTCCAAGCAAGATGTTGAAGGCTGAGTCTTGATCAACAACCATGAAATCTGAATTGGATACAAGATCTCCAAACTGAGTTCTGAGTGTAACTTTTCCCAGTGGTTCTTGTTCATTTTTATCATATCCTTGTAACATCATGGTAGAAGGAGATAAATCATATTCTGTGAGGCCCAATCGACGAAGTGTACGAATGGGCATGAGGTTGACTCCTGAACCATTGTCAATGAAAGCTCTTCGGACGTCTACGCCATTGACCTTGACAGATAAGTACAAAGGTCTAATATGCTCATGCACAACATCATCTTCATCTTCATCAGTAAAAGATATTACTGCATGGCACTCTGCAGGATTATTCTCTATGTGATAGACTTCAGCTGCAGTAATTTCAGTTTCAAACTCCTGAGGACTTGACAAAGCCTCGATGAGTGCCTCCCGAAGATCTTTTGACAGATTTAAAGCATCCAGAATTGATAACTTGGCTAGTACTTGGGCTATGTGTTTCAATACATCATAATTTTGATCCAGAGGCCTGTGTTTCCCAACAGGAACATGTAGTTTAGCAGGTGCCTTGGAAGTTGATGTTTTGGAAGTTGACGCATCTTGTATCGGGATAGGAGTTGGCAATATTCCTGGCCTTGGAAGATCAGACCGATTAGGTCTATTTACCTGCTGAGAGGATGAAGGTGGAACCTCCAACCGATCCTCCAAAATAACTGTGCCAGGACTGAATTTTCTATTGGTGGAAGAACTTTCTTGTTCTTGCTAAGCTCGCTAAAGGGCTCTGCCACGAGTTTCTACTGCATACACAGTTCTAAAAGGGGTAGAATTGGAATAGTGGCTTCTGAAAGATCCACATATTCCCTTTTATCCCAAACCCCTAGAACTTCCTCTGATTCCTCTATTTGATATAGGGAATTCAGGCTCATCAAAATTGAAACTGCAACTGGCATATGGATCTGTTAATTGAATCATATTAACAGAACCGAAAATCAACTCTTCATCCGATGAAGACTCTGCCTGATTAGCCTATTTAGGCTATGTCGTTTGGTGGGACGGTGCTCGTGGCTTTGAAGTAGATGGCATGAAATCTTCCAGAGTCAAAGATAGATTAGGCTTTGACACATACTCATCTTCTTCTGATTGTTCCTCTTTTTTGGAACTGTTCCATTTCTTTGAGGATTTTCCCTCTGATGAAGAGGATTTTTCTGCGGCATTCATGGCAGAAGTTACAATTAGTTTATTCAATTGTGTTCACAAAATAGCATGAGTTCAGTTGATCATATTTATAACCATTCAATCATTATATTTCTGTTCTTTTTTTATTTTGACTTCTTGCCACTCGCCTTCCTCCTTTGGAACTGTAGCAGTAACACATGCTACCTGAGCTGAAGAACCTTTCAGTTTGACTTGTTCCAAGTCGACCATCTTATGTAGGAGGTCTTTGAAGACAAAACACTCCTGGATGGGATGCCCTAAAATTTGATGAAATGGGAAATAGTTGGGACAGTCTTCATCTCCTTCCTTGTTTGGCCTCTTGGGCATTGGCAATTGAACCAAATTATTTTCCAGAGCCGAAATGAAATAACCAGGAACTTTTTCATTTCGGAAAGAGTAAACTTTGCTTTTCAAATCCTCAAATTGTTTTCATCTTTGATCTCTTTGATTATCTTGACGAAACAGCCTCTGTTTTTGGAGCTCATGAGGTGAAGCCCTTCGAAAAGATGAATGTTTTGAGGTATAAGCAGGTACAGGTGCTTGTTTAAGCATAATTGTAGCAGTCTCTGCTTTACCCATTCTCCTTCCTCAAGCTGATGGAATTACATGAGATTTAGCCTTAGTCTGTATAATAGAATCTTCAATCTGTTGAGTGATTGAAGTAAGTTCTCGAAACCCTCCTATGTATTTCACAGGGATCAGTGGTGTGCGTAATTCATTACGCATATTTTCCACACAGATTGGAAAAAGTTCCTCTTGAGGGAGTGCTAAGATCAGGGAATATGTTAATCCCTTCCAACAAGCAATGAAATATGAGACCCTTTCATTCTCCCTTTAATTATAGTTTGTAATATCAAAAACTGTTGTCTTTGGCAAAGTTGAGCTGAATTGAAGAAGAAATCGTTGACGGAGATCTTCCCATCCGGTAATTGACCGGGATTGCAAGCTTATGTACCAGACAAAGGCTGGTCCTTGCAAGGTTCACACGAAGCATCTGAGTTTCACTGCTTCTTGCTACTCCGGAGTTCCCATCATAGGATCGCAACAAGACATGTAATGCGTCAAATATTGTTCAGGGTCACATGATCCATTGAAAATAGGGAATATAGGGTTCCCAAAACTTGATGAGGGAGATACTAAATCTACCCATCCAGGGTAAGCTCTATTTTCTGGTTGAACCTGCACACGCTTCCCTTCCATAGTCTCTAACCGAGCTGTTAATGACTCAATGGTAGTTATTAACTTTTGAGAAACATCTGGTTGAGCTTGGACCTGAACAGGTGCACTGACTAGAGCTTGGACAGGTATGGCAGCTGGTACTGCAACTGATGGCAGCACTGCCAATTGTTGTTGCACTTGACCCATAGTATTAGACCTGTGAGGGTGTACTGACAGAAGAGGATATTCTTGATCCATTTCATTAGCTGCAACAAACTCCCTTGTCTGACTGAATCCAGCACGTTTAGGAGGAAGACTACCCTGAAGTAGTTCTGCATTCATCCTTCTCAATTCCTTCATTTCTTCCTCCTATTGTGCAAATATTTGCTCTAGTGAGAGAGATTGGCCTTCTCCAGAGGAAGGATATGTAACCTAATTCTTTCCCTTACCCTTGTTTGATCCCTTTCGGAGAGGGGGAAGTGGGTTATTTGAAGGAACACCCATATTTTGGGTAAATCTTTGATTTCATATACGGACACCATCTTCATTTGTGTCTGTGCGTACAACTTCCTAAGCAGGAACCTCTTCATCTGAGTCCCCTGAGTGAACCTCATCTGGTGGATCAGCAACAACGGAATTGATGACATTAATTGATGCATAATGCATTGCATCCCTTCTATCAGCATTTCTGTGATATTATCTTTTGTCATGCCTCTGACGAGACATTGCCTTTTGTTGGTTTGATCCCTCGGGAAATTCTTGACGAACCGTAATTTGGAGAGAATATCCTGATAATTTGGCTCTTCGTTCCTCTTGGGGATTCTTCCCCAATCGAGAAAAGACCGACTTTCTCTAAGGAGGGGATTGATTATTTGAAAAAGTCCCCAGTCCGGTGAACTGGGGTTGTTCCTGCTGTCTTTGCTCAACTCCTCGAATCCTATTTGTTGATTCCGAGGGTTGGTTTAAAAGAGTCCCCAGTCTGGCAAGCTGGGGTGGCTCTTGACATGTTATGTCTGAGACTTTCTTAAAATCTCTCATGATCTTGCGGACCTTAGTCCAGAAATTAGCTGGATGCATCAATCGACATCCACTTTTATCACCCGGCTCGAAAGACCGTTGTATGATTTCTGACACTTCTGTCACTTGATGATGTGCTTGGTCCATACAAGAGGCATGTTAAATATTATCGTTTGCTTTATGCAGGAGTAATTCAACAACTTGTTCTCTTTATTCTTGATTTTGAGAAGAACTAGTTGAGGCATGTTCTTCGGAAATCTTTTGATTACAAACAAAACCCATTGACTGTGGCCGGCCATGGGCAATAACATTGCATGAGACCATTTTCGGCGGGCTTTGCTGACTGGAGAGCACAGTGAAATGTAGTGATCCATGAACACCTCATCCTCTGACATGAATACCAGATGGGGCATTGGCAATTAACTGGCGCAATCTTCTTAGTGCGCCAAGGCATGAATGCTGAAGGGCTCTCTGCTGCTTTTCAGCCTTCGGATATCGAGAGACTGATAGAGATGCCAAATCAATTTGGCATTGTAACCCTTCTATTATCTTAACATGATTTTTATATTCATCATAAGATAATACTTTATTTTTCAACTGACAAAGATTTTTCCATATGTTGAGACGAATATCATGAATTCCATATTCCGTCAACATCTCTGGAATGTCATACTGAGAGTCAGCCAGAGGCCAAAACATGACTGGCACTTCAGCTTTCGCCAATTGTTTTCTCATGTTCAGAATTTCCTCTTTATCATTCAATGAAGATTCTTCTACCTGATTTGACCAGAGCTGGTGCTTCCTTGTTGCTTCATCAAATTCAACAAGATTGGTAGAGAAATTATTGATCAAACTAGAAGATGCATGACTTAGGGTTGGTTCGGAGAATGACCTACACCCTGGGCTATCTTCCGATTGAGAAAGTATTTCACCTGATAGCTATGAAGCATCATACATGATTGGTTTCGCATTTGAAAGTGCCTCAAGATAAGAGGGCTTTCTCGGCACTACATTATCCACTATAGCATTTTCCAGGCAATGTGCATCACTACTACGGAGAGGAATTTCGCAGCGAAATTCATCCTCATGGGGAGGACCACTATGGTGGGTTACAGCAAAAGATGAGATCTCTTGCTCCTTGGTCTTCTGACCACACATAGGGTTCCTGTGGCTCGCATCTGAAGATGAAAATTTGAGATCGACCGAATTTTCATGAAGCAAGCCTTCATGAGGAAGTGTCTGTTGAAGACCTTCAAAGTTAATGTTCCCACTATTGGGAAATGATGGAGTATAATCTTGAATTCCAACAAATAACTGTATGAGGGCTTCAAGAACTCTAGCATCGAGCAAGGCCTTGTTAAAAATTGGCTCTTGATCTCTTGACTGTGTTGGGCGGGTATTCTTCCTAGACGCCTTCTTACTTGCCTTGGAAAACACCTGTTTACGAAAGTGGCTGCTCCGAGAAGGTGTATGTTCCTAATCAGAAGAAATGGCCAGGTTAGGTTGATGATCTCTACTCAAATCAGGTGTATGTGTCTGACTTGTTTGTCCATATGATATGGGGGAGTATGCCCCACAACCCTCTTGGACTGGAACAGATGTGTGTATCTGCTCTGGAGTAAACTGTTGATGTGTCACTCAACTGCTAGGGACAGATTTGTGTGTCTTTCCCTGAGATGTTGCTGAAGCTATTATAATATCCTGGAAAGCATCCAGAATATGAGCAGGGATTTGCTTCTGCTCTTTCACCATTGATAGAATATGCTTGGTGACTTCAGCTGCCGAAACGGGGATATACGTCTATTCCGTGCCTGGAGTAGGGGCAGAGAGTTGATAGTACTCAAGTGTAGGGGCAGAGAGTTGAGTCAGCCTCCTGTTTTTCACCGGAGCTTTCTGACTGACTTCTCCGAATGCTACCAAGCAAGACTATTGGTAGGCTTGATTAATACTAGTAGGTGTATGTTCCTGCTGATTGCACTTTGCCGAACGTGGTTGAAAATCTCCATCATATGTAGTCAGATGATCCTGTTGACTAGCTGATGATGTATAAACAGGTGTATGTTCCTGCCTATAATACTCCGCCGAAATTGCCTGGTGGGATTGGCGTGATGCTACCAGACGAGTTTGCTGGACAGCGGAATTAAAATGGGCAGGTGTGTGTGTCTGCTCGTTGCTTTCCACCAAGTTAGGTTGGTGGACTTCTCCGGAGATGGCAGAGATGAGAACCTGCTCACTGTTAACCTGATTTCGCCTCTAGAGATTCGTATTGCCTTCTCGGGTTCGAGGAACCTGAGCTGAATGCCTGGAGTCGACACCCTCATCATGTTGAGGGCGCACTGCCACACGAGTCTGTTGGCGATTATTAATAGGATCCCTTGGGAATAACTCCTATCTGCTTGAATTAAGGCCCAAAGGGGCCTGCTCATTCACCTCCCCAGAATATGGGAGTGAATGGTGATTGCGTTCTGGGGATAATGACCCAAAACGGTTGGAGACGGTGGTTAGCATCGCCTGCTTCTTGATCACTGGTCATCATTGTCCGGACGACCGGTGTGAATTGTTCACTTGGAGGGCTTGTCGGGCAGCCTCTAGAGTTGGAATGGTACTGTTTTGACGGTACTCCTTAACCAGTGCGTTTGATACCCAGCGTTGAAGACACTGAGTAGTTGATGTCATCCTCAGAGCGGACGACGATCCAGTAGGAGTAGCAGCAGTGGCATTCGCAGCAGCGGTATTCACAGGTGTGAACTTGAGAGTATCCATTTTTTAGAATGCAGAAAATCTTGGGAAAGAGTGCCTATTTGATATAACAGACGTAATCAAGATAAATTCAGCCACTACATCTTTTGGATGAGCACATATGTCAATGATTGTTTTTGTTGGCCCTCTCATTGAGTTTTAAATAAGGTCCTAACAAAATAAGTAAAACATCATTTTAACTTGGTTAAGGATTTACGTCGGGTTCACCGTTTGTTGTTTCCCTCTAGAATTGGGGATGACCTCATCGATTTAAGGTTCAAACATTCCAAGTGGTTTCTAACGGGTTTTTTCATAGAACCAGAAACATCCAATGATTCCATATCCATTTGAACCTACTTTCCAAAGTTAGGCGCTCATTAGTTGTGGACTGATGAGGCTTAGGAATTTGCATTGGTCAAGAGGATGGGAGTTCGGACTCATCACACCTTTTTGAGGGGAATAATTGTCTACTCTGGGACTCTCTTTATAGATTTAAGTTATGTTTTTGAATCCTTATTACATTACCAAGTATAAAATGATCTTTCCTTTAGATCTGACAATCAATGATTGATATGTAGGAAATTTAGATAATATTTTATATGTATTCGAGGTTATTCATCGATATAGAATCATTTGTATTTGTTATATATTCTTAGTCAATGGTATCCTTTGATACATAAAAGTCTCTTGGTCATTATGATGACCATACTGGTTTCAAATCCACTCAGTGGGGCACTTGAAGTTTATTGTCATTCAGAAGGACATTGATTATTTCAGAGTTGGGATCGTACCCGCTAATGGTCTACCTACGTATCCTTTGTTTTATAAAAGGAATCAGAACCCACGTAGTTTGAGAAAGGGAGCATGATTTTTATGATTGATGGCTCAAAGAAAGATATCATAATTACTTTTACACTCTAAGCTCACGTGAGTCATGCTCGGTGTGAGAAACAAGAGGTATTGGTAAAGCCAGATAATTGTTCCATGAAAGATGCAATCATAAGAAATGATGTGGGGATTATGTATGTATGAATGCCCAAATAGATGAGGATTAATATTTACTTCAGGAAAGAAATCTAGGAACAAGGTCCATAAAGGTATATGTGCTTCATAGAGATTTGGATACTCTAATCTTGGGGCTTACTCCTAAGGAATATGCCCAAGTTAGGAGGGGATTTATGATTGGGTTTTAATCCTGAGAAGGAATCCCAAATCAAAAGTAAATTAGGACTAGTTAAGGGACTTGGGGCTTACTCCTAAGGAGGATGCCCATATTTGGGAATTTTAAGATTGGGGCTTATTCCTAAAAAGAAGGCCCAGATTAGGGGATTTGGGGCTTACTCCTAAGAAGGATGCCCAAAATTAATGGGAATTATAACTGGGAATTAATCCTGAAAAGGAAGCCCAGGTTAATGAGGACTTGGAGCTTACTCCTAAGGAGGATTCCCATACTTGAGAATTATGACTGGGGCTTATTCCTGAAAAGGAGGCCCAGGTTAAGGGGTTCTCTCATCTTAAAGTATGAGGTTGAATGAATGAAATCTCAATCTTTAGTGACATAAATATGTGTAAATCACTAGGTTTTGAGAGATATTCCACAGGATTCCTTTCAGATAAGGAAGTTAATCAAGAAAACATGTCATAAATGGCTTTGAAGAATTTCTTGAAGACTGAATCTTGAATAGGAGAGGTGGAATGGTATAAGAGGGGTTAAATGGGCATGAAAGGCATCTAAAAAGGCAGGGGCGCGCAAGTCCTGGCATGCGCGCAGGTACTGTGTGGGCGTATAAGTCCTGGTCGCACAGGTATACCTGCGCGGCACATGGGTACTTGCGCGATTTTTAGTCCTTAGGGTAATACTTGGGCGAGACTTGGCTCAAACCCTTGGTATTATCCCTAGAGGCTTTCCAAAAGAGTGCGTGCAAGTTCTAGTGAAGAAGTAGGGCGGCGCACAAGTGTGTCCATTTCCCTTAAGGGTAAAACACTTAGGCACGCAAGTGTTAGTGAATTCTAACACTTAGACCTTACTCCTCTTGTTTAGACCTTCCATTCTAGGTAAATAATTACCTTAGAAGTGTTTGGAAGACTTGAAGAAGAGATTTGGGCGTTCAGAGCTCTATATCTGAATTCTGGAAAAATTCCTCTTCAAATGGGGGGCCCACCGGGGGTATTTATAGGCTGGAGAAGACCCCGGGTGGTTATCACTTAGGGCGTGCAAGTCACTTGCACGACCATTAGGTGTCGCGCGAGTGGACTTGCGCGACAGTGATGGAACTTGCGCGGCGCATGTGCATTTGAAGCCTTGTTCATGCCTTTGTCGATTTTTAATGTTTTCTTCAAAGGATGAATCACTTTGTGCTAATTCATTTTCCTTTCCATTCCTTTAGACAATGTGACGGAAAGGAGTGTCAACAGCGATGTTGAGTCTTGGGATCGGGGAGTGACCCGTGGGGTCACATGGAGTTTTAGTAGTCATCAGGTTCAGTTAGTTTTATTTTTTAGTTTTTTCTGATTAGTTCTGTTTGGTTTATTTATTTTTAGGCTACTCTATTATTATTCTAATGTTTTGTTTATTTTTATTGGGAGAAATCATTTCCATCGTCACTATGTTGATGCCCTTGGTGATTTTTTCTAGCCTAGGAGGATTGGGAATGCCTCTCGATCCTTGCCATGGATCTGCTTGGGTGATCGGTTCAGGGTCGACCCGGGTTGGTTCATGACAAAATGGTATCAGTGCTGGTCAACTCTTTATAGGAACTTTCTTTTCAGAGCACCCATCATTACTTGGGGATGTCAAGGTAGAAGGATTAGGATTTTTGGGGTTCGGGATGTAGGAACTAGAAGTATTTCATGAACTCTTTATCATTCCAAACCTCAGGTTACCATGGGACATCTGGGTTTGTTGGTGTCCTTTGATTCTTGTGAACTGTTTTGTATTGGGAAATGAAAAGGGGGTTGGGAAAGTATCCTCCATGAGCTATCAGGGCCTGGAAATCCATGTGGATTCCAGGATATTGCCCTAGAATGCTCATCGTAATGGTGTTATGATTGGAATATGGCCTCCAAACATGTGTTTGATTCACCCACCGACACTAGTTTCCCATTGTGAATTGTTTGGATCTTCCTTAATTATTAAAATTACTTTGAAAAGTCTTGTTTTGAAATTGTGAAAAGTTTAATTTAAAATGGTAATGGTTTGTTTTGGAAAGAGAAATATGGGTCTTCATAACTTATTTTAAGAAAGGTTCAGAAATTTTGGTTTTTATGAGATGAACTTTTGGGGTAAAATGGGAATGGTTTTACGGGATAGGTTGAACTACTAAAAAATGTTTTAATCCAATAAATTAGTATTTAGAGACAATTTTGAAAATGGTTTTTCAATTGAATGGTTGGAATTTTTATAGAAACTTTTTTTTTGTGATATCTGAATTGGGTTTTGGGTTTTGTGGCTAGCGGTTTCAGAAAAATGAATTTGTGGGGTTTGAAAAGGAAGTGTGAGTTGAATATTTTTCCTTGAAAGGTGTTATTGACCTTTGGTGTTTTTGTGGGTGACTGCATTCATATTAATTCATGAGAAATTGGATGGGTGCACAGTGAAGCATGAGGATATGCATGAGTGATGCACATGGGATACCATTAGTGGGTGTGAAATCCTTTAAGCTTGTTTCTTTTTTTCCAAAAATGGTTTTAAAGAAAAATGAAATGTTTTTTTAGGTTGTAGTGGTGCAGTGTGTTCTTTTTATTTTGGGATTGATGTTTCTTTTATGGTGTTTGGGATGAAGAATCCTTATTGTTGGATTAGTCTTGATTGGGTTCCTTGATTCCTTGTTTTTAGTGTCTGGCCCCATGAAGATTAGATGGACACCCAAGGTGCATATTTGGGTGGTGCATCTTTATCAAACACTCCATTTGATCAACCCATAGACTACAATCTTGAATTCTAGAATTTGAACCCTCCTCTCTTTTATGGTCAAGAAGATCCTCTCGAAGCGGGGGAGTGTATGTGGAGGATTGAGAGGGACTTCAATTTCCTTGTATTACCAGAGTCATTAAAGGTAAAGTTTGCTACCTTTATGCTTGAAGGTCCAACCTGGAAATGGTGGAAGTTCGTGTCTCATAGAAAGCCTTGGGAATATCTTACCTGGGAGTTCTTCAAGTCTCTATTCATCCAACAATACTTCTCTAAGATGATGAAGGTGATAAAGAGGATGGATATGTGTGATCTTCAGTAGGGTGTTGGATCGGTGTTAGAATTATATCATCGCTTCCTGAACCTAATTCTGTATGAACCAGGGTGTGTTGAAAATGATCCCATGAAGGATCGACATTTTGATTTTGGGATATGTCCAGAACTATAGTCAAAAGTAGCAGATCTCAACCTAACCACTTTCTCTAATGCAGTGAGGTAAGCCTTTTATGCTGAAGATGAGCTAGTAAGAGGTCTTAAGATGGTGAATCTTCCTCTGGTCTTTGGAAGTTGTGGAGAGGATTTAGGTAAGAAGAATTGGAAGTATCCTGATGCTGGTGGTGATAGTATGGGAATAAAGAGGCCTTCAGACCTCTGATCAACCTCTTCAGGGCACATTACAGTGATTTTTCATCAGTGTGGCAAGTTTGGTCATAATAGACCATTGTGCCTAAGTGATCCAATAACTTGTCACACTTTTGGATGCTTGGCTCACTTTCAGCGATTCTTTTGGGGTGTTTCCAAGAGGCATTGTGAATCCAAACCCAACTCTTCAAAGGACACCCCAGTCTTTTTGCAAAATTAAAGCGATGCTTGGGATCAGTTTAGGGGTTTTCTCTCTGTAATGTTCCTTGGATGTAATAGTCGTGGCTGGTGGATTTTTGTGGTGTTTCTTTCTTTTTTAATTGTAAGGGTGGTTTTTGTCAAACCCTTTATAACTTTTATTTTAATGAAAGTGTATTTTGTGAAATTTTTATCTGTGTGTTCGATTTGGGGGTTTCTAATGCCTAACTGTGAGGTAGGAGATGCTTCAATCACTAGAGCTACAGCTATAGGTCCCAGAGTGAAGCTGGCGTGTATTTAGGAGAACCCCAATGGTGTGAGAAGGATTTGGTCTGAATTCTATTCTCAGCATGGGAGATGGATATAGTTAATCATATGGTGTAGCTATTTTGTTTGAATTGGTTCTATTTGGTGGAAAGAGAAGTGGGAAACTTGTTTCTATGTTATGACCTGTTTGGGTGTAAGATTTTTCCTCAATCATAAGGAGGTGTAGTTACCTCATCTTTTTAAAATTCTGGTGGTTGTGTCTCACCAGGTGTAGGCCTTTATTAAAGTTTCCTTGTGTGGCCTATTTGTGTGAATTGAGTGTGGCTTGTTTTGTGTTCTTCCAAGGGTGTTAGTTTGTTGGGATGTGTCGGTTATGTTTTAATGATCCGTAAGTTGGGATCTTCCCTCCCCTCCCCTTATGGTGGGGATTTTTGGTTAGTACCATGAAGTTTTTTTGAGTTTGTTTAATTCCATTAGTTTTATGGTGGGGATACCCATCATGGGTCTCACTGGTTTATGTGTTCACCTATTTATTATGGTGGAGAGTCCATTCGGGCCTCCCTGTGTTAGTATTTTGGTTTCATCTCAAGTTTCGGTTTGTTTATAAATATGGGGAGATCTTTTGGGACTCCTTGTGCTAGTATCTTAACTTCATTCCTAGTGTCATCTTGATGGTAAGTAGTCTCATGGTTGTCTAACCTCAAGCTACTCTCTTGAGTAAATGTTGGGATTGAGGTACACACAACAGTTTCAATGAATTAAGATTGTGGAAGTTCTCTTGGTAGTTTTGGTTAAAGTCGGGGTGTGGTTTGATTTTTCTCTGCCCATTTCAGGCAAGTGGTATGGGTTTTGTTTGGTAATGTTTGAGGTGTTTTGGTTTAATAGGTTGGATTGCAGCATAAGAGTTTATTTCCTATGATCAGTCAACTGGAGGTGTCTTAGCTTACTGAGGCAGGTGATACTTAGTGGGGATTCCATTATGGGTCTCCTCAACTTATTTTGTAAGTCTCTTTATTTGTTGATAGTGATATTCCCTCTTTTATTTTTTCAATCCTCAGGGATCTACTTAAACTATGAAGGAGTATCAGTTTTTGTTTTGGGTTAACTTTGTTATGGATTTCTGGGGGAGGAAAGCATTATGGTGGGGAGAATAATCACACCCCAACCTTTGTAATTAATTTCTTTAATTATTTTTTTGGCTTTGGATAATTTTTTCGGGGTTCAGGTTGAGTCTCGGTTTGAATTTGTTAGTTTTTATTTAAAGATGAGTGTTTTGGGTTAGCGGCATCTGGCGCACAAGCAGAACATGGTTTGGAGACCGTGCAGCTACGCCCTAGTCACTGTGCGGCCTGCCTAGTGTTCAAAATAATTTAAAAATTAAATGGATAAAAAAATGAAGTTAAATTAAAGTTCAAATAAAATAGGAAAAAGTAAAATAAAATTAAAAGTATTGTTTTAATAATAATAATGATGATAATATTATTATTAGGAATATTATTATTGTTATTATTATTATTAAGAATATTATTTATTATTATTATTATTATTGGGAATTTTTTGTGGGTTTTAGACTGGTACGCAGGCACCGTACGGTTAGCAGAAACCATGTGGTCAGCCCAGGTAATTATGTGACCACTTCTAGAATGGGCAGAAGCTACAGAACAGTTCACACACGGTCGCTTGAGCCATGTGAGGTAATGGTACAGTTTCCCAATGTACAAATAAATAAAATAAAACAAAATGAGATGAGAAAAATTAAAGTAAAACAAAGGGGACTTTTTAACCATGATAATAATATTATTATTATTGCAGATGATAATATTATTATTATTAAAAATTATTATTATTATTATTAAAAAATTTATAATTATTATTATTGTTATTATAAATATTATAATTATTATGAATATTAATTATTACTATTATTAAGAATTTTATTATTATTATTATTATTATTATTGTAGATTATTATTATTATTATTAATTTATTGTATTAAAATTAGTATTATTAAGTATTATTTTTTAGGGTTTTCACCCTCCCCTCTATCTCAACACCCACACGCAACACCCCCCCCCCCCCCCCCGCCCCTCTCCACCCTCACACAACCCTCCCTGTGCGCACCATCCCTCTTCGGCGCACCCTCCTTCTGACGGCCCCTCCGGTGCGCACGACCCATCCGTCCACCCCTTTCAGCATAGCCCATCTAGCACGCATGACCCTTCCGTCCACCCTCCTTCTGGCACAGCCCCTCTGGCTCCCTCCTCTCTGGCGTGCACAGCCCCTCAAGCGCCTTCCTCTCCGGCACACGACCCCGCCTCCAATGAGTGTTCTCTTATTTTTGGATTTTTCCACACCTAGGGTTAGGTATAACCCTATTTCTGGTTTTATTTTGATTTAGGGTGGTGAGGATGGTGTCTCGGGGCCCATTAGTTCATGTTTCGATAACCATCACCGAAGGCGAGGTGGTTCTGGTCAATTCAATCCACTGTCGTCAATTTGGGGTAAGTTTCTAAACCCGTGTTTCGTTTTTCACCCTCTAAATTAGGGATTTATAGTTTTTATGAGTCTCGGGGATTTATTGTATGGAGTTATGATTGGTTTTGAAGGCATGAATGCATATTCCAAGGTATGGATATATATAAATATATATATCTTCTGTGTGTGTCTTTCCTCATTGAGAGGGAAACATGTGTATCAGTTTAAGGATATATATATATATATATATGGAAGTGTGTGTATGAGAGTGAGATATTGTTTGAGTTAGAAAGCTTTGGCTTGGCCATCCTTTGAGGTAGGTTCCATTTTCATTTGCCTTTAAATTTAATAATACATTGATTTCTTGTCTTTTACACCTTTATTTAATTCTAGTTAGTGATATAGGGTTTTTAGAATAAAAGTTTGATGTAAAATAAAGTAATATCCTCTTTGTATTTGAATTTCATGAAACCATTTTATTTAATTTGCATTCCAAGTGTTTATCAAATTGCTCGGTTGGCCTTTATAAGTAAATTTTGGTTTTTAAATAATGGATTGGGTTGTAAATGTGTTTGGGTTGCTCAAATATATTTCTTAAATGGGGTTCCAAATTGTTTTGGAATTGGAAGTGGTGTTTATTTGATTCCTTGGAAATTATTTGGTGTGTGTGTGGTTCTTTAAGAAGTGGTTTAGCACGTGATGATTGTGCGAGGCCCAGTTGACACTTTTAAAATGGTTTCATTGAAAAATTCTCCTTGGATGGTCCTCTTGCCTTAGTTATGTGTATGTTGTGGGAGGTCCACTGTGTAGGAATCCCTTGCGATCAAATGGTTGAAAGTAAAGGGACATGTTTCTTAGGGTGACTCGGGGGGTGACTTTGTTGTGTGTGTTGATTATGTGTGATGGATGTTCTTGTGACTGGATACTTGTTTGACATTTTTGGTTCACCCCCCCCCCCCTTTAGTTTGAACATGGGAACCTGGTATAGTAAGTGAATTTTCAATGAATGATTGTTGCACTAGTTTAGATTACGCACTGGCTAGTGGCCCTTAGTATGGACTATATGCTTTGGGATTGGGCCCCTCAGTCAGGCCATGTAGGGTGACGATCGAGCATTTTGGATTTATGATATCATCAGGTAAGGCATGCCTTTGGGATGATTCACATGTATAGTATGTTCTAGATTATTCATGAGCTCCTAGGTTCTCCCATGTACTTCGGTACTTAGTTGTCTACGGCGGATGATTGAGGTGCATTTTTTGGTTGGTCACTCTTGCTTTCTATTTTCCATTTCCCTTGTGTGATCATTTATTTTTCCTCATTGTATAGTGCATCTCTTTGTTGAAAATGATAAAATTATTTTCAAATGTTTATGGAAAAATGAGTTTTGAAAATGTTTTGCACCTCCTTCTTCCCTATCCCTCTTTCTTTAAAAGTTTAAAACTTCTTTCTTGGAAAAGAAACTGGTTTAAAATAAAAAGGGCTATGGAACATGATTTTCTTTAAAGGGAAAACGTGTGAAAAAATTACTTTTATATATTGTAGTTCAAACCTGAAATTAATGTTTCTTTATTTAAAGGAAATGAATTGGGAATAGATTACTTGGGCATTTCTACTGAGTTTTAATACTCACACCTATTCTTCATTCTTGTTTTTAGTATTAGGTGAAGGTTTCAGCTTGATCTCGATCGTCGTGAGCAATGTTGAGTCTTGGGATCGGAGAGTGACCCATGGGGTCACATGGAGTTTTAGTGGTCATCAGGTTCGGTTAGTTTTATTTTTCAGTTCTTGCTTAGCCGTTCTATTTGGTTTATTTATTTTTAGGTTTCTCTATTATTATTCCATTTCTTTTGTTTATTTATATTGGGATAAATCATTCCCATCATCACTCTATTGATTTCCTTGGTGCTTGTCGCCAGCTCGGGAGGATCAGGAACGTCTCTCAGGCCTTGTCATGGATCAGCTCAGGTGACCGGTTCAAGGTCAACTTGGGTTGGTTCATGAAAACTACCATTCCACACATCACATCACATACCAAAACACAACACATTTTCATATTTAGTAAAGGGGGTCTTATTTAATTTTACTTCTTTATTTAAGGGTGTTATCATAGAACCCATAAGATCCTTGGGCATCCATTTAATTAACCGAATATAAGTGGTTCACCATTTGTTTATGGTGGTGTCACAAAAATCACACAAATAGGGGAATCACAACATATTTAAATACTACAAAATAGTGGATACCAAAAGAAATGACTTTCATTGATGAAACAATCATACATAACCTTAATATCACAATATCAAATAAAAAGATAGAAAAGAATGCCAAGCATTCCCCATCCCCTTTCTATTTTTTAAAACCCGTTAATTATATTTATTAAGTCATATGAAACTATCTTTCCAGGAGATAATAATAATAATCCCATACTATATGATACACATAAATAGAAACAAAGGAATTCCTACTTAGAAGAAATAAGCTTTTCCCAAACTCACTACACCAAAACAGGGGGTGCGCGTGCATGAGGGAACTTCTTCGGGGGAACTCGAACCAACTAGAGCAACAAGGTTCTACAACTCCAAGAGAATAAGGATTTGGAACCTCCCATATCAAGAGAAACAAAGATTAAAATAAATAAGGAAATATATCCTCTTTAGAAATATTAGATCGAGACTAGCGAGATTTGAAACAGTTTAGATTGGCCATTAAAGGCGGATCTTATTAAATCCATGAAATTTAAACATTTGAAAGGTCTCAAACATTTTAAAAATTGAAGATATTAATCATCACCTTTGAAAAAACTTTAAAACCCCTTAATTAATTCATTAAACCCATTTTTAATCATAAAATATTTCAAAATGGAAAATCTGTAATTTTCTGGAAAAACAGAAAACTGTCATAATGACCCACTGCCAAAAATGACACACGTTAGAATTTTTTGGAAAAATAGAAAACTACAAGAATGGAACACTATTAGTTCAAAATGACCCACCATCATAATTTTCTAGAAAAATGGAAAACTATGAGAATGACCCACCGTTAGTTCAAAATGACCCGCTGTCGGAATTTTCTGGAAAAATGGAAAACTGAAAAAATGACCAGTGTCAGAATTTTCTAGAAAAAAATGGAAAAATGTCAGATTGACCCATAGTTAGTTCAAAATGACTCGCCGTTAAAATATTTTTGAAAAATGGAAAACTTCCAGAATGACCCATCGTTAGTTCAAAATGAACCATGGTCCAAATTATCTAGAAAAAAAAAAGAAAACTGCTAGAATAACCCACCATTAGTTCAAAATGACCCGTTGTCAAAACTTTTTGGAAAAATGGAAAAGTATCGGAATGACCCACTGTTAGTTAAAATGAAATGCCGTCAGAATTTTCTGAAAAAATAGAAAACTACCAGAATGACCTACCGCTGGAATGACCTACCGCCAAAATGACCGGCATGCCTCAAAAACACCCCAGACTTCCCCCAGACACCTTAATCATCATATTTTTTTTACAAAGTAACGATCTAGAAGGTCCAATCCATTACCATAAAGGTTATAACTCATTTGAAGTAAATTAAGTTAATAATAACCCTTATGACTTGGGTGATGTATTAATTGAAGGAAAATGAAAAGGAAGATCTTAAATGAAATTGAATCTCCAAAAAGTGACAAATGATTTAAGATATAATAATTCAATAAGGAAGTATTTATGTTGTTAGTGGGTACCCTGTACCCAACTCCTTTATGTAATTTTATTACCATTACATGTATAGTTTGATATATACATGTGTTTATTCTTACCATAATAGTGTTTATAATTCTGCATCCACTGTTTACATAGTAATTTCCTTAGATTATGTGTCATATAAAAATGTTATAGTAGTTCCCAGCTATAATGATAACCTCAAGATACTATGATAATAATCTTAAACATAATTTCTATAGTCTAGATACATCATACTGATAGGACATAGATGATATATAATTATCAGGTGTTAAGGGATCATAAGAATTTAGACTTCTTCTCATGAATTTCACACTTGGTGATCTCAAATAGATGATATCATGAGGACTGACCTGCTAATAGATATACCACATGTTTGGGTTTCATTGGTTGTTTCTATTTATGAACATGTATATTGGTCTTCAGGCTTGAGATTATTATCAATGTGTGCTATTTTATTGTGTACTTTGATGTAAGGAAAAAACCATGATATTGAAGTCATGGTGAGGTTTCTTGTATTGGTTGCATTATTGGTGGTATGGAATTTGTTGAATGATCAATGTAGAATTTTTTACTTCTGAGTTAAGAAAGAGATATCTCATGGGCCTAGGTTAACCAAGATGGTAATACCTTCATTAAATCTATGGTCATGGTACAAGAAGGTAAGTCTATCCAGTAAGTTCACAAAATATATAAAGAAAAAAAAGGTGATGACACAAGTGTTCATCCTGCTCTATGAGATATCACGAGACAAAGAGATTATATTACACAGAATGTGTTCGTAGGAGGTAGTTGTAGCTATGACATTTTTTATTTCCTTAGGGTCCATGGTGGGTTGTTATACTCTACTCTTGTTTTGTGGGTTGAACTTACTACTATTGAGATGAGGACCCAGAGGGTCACACACTAAGTGTATCCACAAGTTCCACCTATTCTAATAAATAAGATTTTAGGAAAAAGTGGGCCCTATGTGCGAGGGTTGGTGAACATCCAAGCCTGATCAGTCACAAGTAAAACTAATTTAATTATACCATTCATGTTTATAATAATGATGAATGAATTTATTTCTCAAGATATTCACAAGTTGTTTGATCATAAAAGTGGATACGAGAAAATATTATTTTTCTAATGAACATAGGATGTTCAAGTTTCGTTAAATTATTTAGGGAGTTTATAGGCTGAGTTAATGGTTCTTATTTTATCATGTAATATTTCATAGTGTTACAATTGAGTGATAAAATATTTGTGACATTTATGCGAAGTTTATTAATTCATACATATACGCAAAGGTCTAAAATGACAGTTATTACTTTCCAGGGACCAAAGTTCAATTTTGAAAGGTATAACCTAGGTATAAAAGCACATTTTAGCCTCTTAAATAGTTAACTACACCATTTGGACTAATTTATTGAGATAATCTCTCCTCTACTCTCAAATTCTTAGTGAGAGATTCTGAAGAAAGAACAAGGTTAGATCGATCTCATCTTCTCCATAGAGTTTGTGTTCTTCACGTAATTGAAGGGATGTTGTAAAGATCTTCAATTTCCTGCACTAGAACCTAGGAAATTTAGATTGATGGTCTAGGATCTTTAGTGAATGTGTGGACAATCTATGGGGAACCTATCTTGTCACATTTGAGACACGACACGTCGATAGTGTGCAAATCAAACCAGTGACTTCAAACGAACAAGGTACCATTTATGCTTTTGTTTGATTTTATTTTTCATGCTTAAATTGAATTACACATAACCCTTTAAGAAATTCAGGCAAGGAGTTTTGTGGATTCAGTGTTTTTTAACCTGAATCCAAACCCAAAATTTTAAATTACGTGTGTTTCACGCTTCTACTATGCCCTGAGTTCCTTCAATTGTTATCAGAGAAGTTTATAATTATTTAAGTCAAAAAAATTAAAATTTCAATTAAATTTTATATGATTTGAAAATAGGGTTTTGATAATGTCCCAATGAAACTGATGATGCAACGATCTGAGTTTGTATCTCCAAGATATGGTTGATTGAAGATCGGCGGTTTTTGCATAAAAATTATGGAAAAAATTAAAGTTTTATTTTTTGCTTCACTTTAATGGATACTGGTGTGATAGATTTTTACCAGTGTGATGTGATTACATTTCATGTTATCCAAATATACCAAAAACCGGTTGGAGTAGTATGTTGGCAATGCAAGCTTGTTGTGAATGCTTGATTTAGTTATCAAAAATCAAAAAAAAAGGACACAAAGCTTCCATGGGAAGCTAACCCAAAGCTTCCATGGGAAGCTAACCCAAAGCTTCCATGGGAAGCTAACCAAAATCTTCAATGGGAAGCTTTCCCAAATCTTCTATGGAAAGCGTACGCAAAGTTTCCATGGGAAGCCTATAAAAAAACTTAAAAAAACATGACATGTTTTGACTTTTGTTTATATATATATTATTATATAATATAGATATTATACCATTATATATATATATATATTGTGTGTGTGTGTTCCCTTAAAAGGATGCCCTATTTTGGGCCAACAAATTTGGTCTAGGTCCGACCGACCCGACCCATTTAACATGTCACAAGCCCTAAATTAATTTAAAAGGATTTGATTTGGGTCCAAATAGACCTAAAAATTTATGAAAATAATTTCAGAAATTAAATTTAATTTTCTGGGATTTAATAAAATTATTTCGTATGTTATGAGACATATCAATGATTAATTAAATTATTGTAATGCAAGTTAAAGCATTAAAAATACCCTCAAGTTGAATTTTAGAAAATTCAATTTTTATTATGCATTATAATTATTTCATTTAAGTTTTTAAAATGTAATAATTATTTTATTTTGACGATATGTGCATTTTCCATCTATATTTAATTTGTATAAGCGTCTGCATGTCCACATTTAAGTGATAAAATGTAATTTCGCATCTCGAGTTCCCCTCGGTTGCATGTGGGTATACATTTTAAATATCGAAGGAGTTTGCGGAAAAGCGGTTTAAGTCGAGAGCCGGTGTAAACCAAACAAGTGAAGTACATGGGTGTTTTAGGCGCTGTAATTCAAGTCAGGTATTAACTTAAGGAATTCCCCTAGGGTCTCAGTTAATCCATTATTCTCTCAATGGATTAACCAATAGTTAAAGAATCATGATCATGTCATTATTTATTTATTTTATCATGTTCATGGTTTATTATTTTTTGAATGTGTATTTATTACACGCGATCACACAGTATAATAATAAACAATCATGAAAAGATAAAATGAACATGTATGGTGAATTTTTTCTATTTAAAAGCATGGTTAAGTTGCAGAAAATGCATGAGGAAAAAGATGCATTCCAAATGTTATCTTATCTCCAAGAGTTATATCAGGAGAGAGCTCGGTAAGAAAGATATGAGATATCAAGTGTTCTGTATATATGCAAGCTAGCAGAAGGATATCAAGAAGGACCTCATGTACTTAAGATGATCAGGTACATTAAGAGACTTAAGTCCCTTGGGTTCAAACTGAACCAAGATCTGGTAACTGATCTCATCCTTTTCTCTTTACCGCATATCTTCTCACCTTTCATTATTGATTATAATATGAATAACATGAATAAGTCACTTTCAGATCTGTTGGATTTAGTTCTTCAAGAAGATAAGTATTTGAAGAATCTCAACTCTTCAGTCCTTATGGTGAACAAGAGGAAAGAAAAGGATAAAGCGTCAAGGGATAAGTCTAATTCAAAGACACTGATGCATTTTCCTTTCAAGATTCCTAAGATACAGAGGAAGAGAAATGATAAAGTGGAAGTCTTCTTTGCATGTGGTAAGAAAGTTCACTGGAAGAAGAATCGCATAGCTGGGAAGAAGAAGCAAGTTGACACTTCTGCTTCAGGTATATTTTTCATTGAATGCACTCTATCTATTTCTATAAGTTGGGTATTGGATACTGCATTTGGATCACCCCATTGTATTCAAATACAGGAACCAAGTAGATTCAAGACAATTGCAAAAGATGCAAGTAGTAAATGGTGCGAGATTAGCAGTATTAGCAGTAGGATATTATCATCTAACTTTGTCTAGTGGGATATTTTTTTGTACTAAATAATTGTTATTATGTACCATCTGTTACCAGAAATATAATCTTAGTGTCAAATTTAGACACTGGATTTTATTTCAAGTTTTGGAAATAAATGTTGTCTTATGTATAAGGATAACATATGTTATGGTATGAAATATCTTAACAATGGGTTGTATATACTTGAACCAGAAAATCCAATATTGGATATCAATGAAAAATCCAGTGAGAATGACTCATATCCTACCCACCTATTGAACTTCAGGCTAGGTCATGTAAACAAGAAGCATTTATGCAGACTACATCAAGAATGGTATTTATACTCCCTATAATTAAAACACTTGGATGCATGCCATGTTTGTTTACATGATAAAATTAACAAAGCACATTTTAGTGGGAAAGTAGAAAGACCCAAAGAACCATTAGAATTGGTTCATACTAATGTATGTGGTCCATTTTTAGTAGATGTGAGGGGTGGTTTTTCATAATTAATTACTTTTACCAATGACTATAGTAGATATGGATATATCTACTTAATAAGGTATAATTTATATTCCTTTAGCATGTTTAAGTAATATCACAATGAATTAGAGAATCAACTTGGTAAGAGGATTAAGAAACTCCACTCAAACTGTGGTGGAGAATATCTTAACCAAGATTTCATCGATCATTTAAAGGAGTGTGGGATAATTTTTCAACTCACTTATCCTAATACACCTTGGTGAATTGGTGTTAGTGAAAGGAGGAATCAATCCCTTCTTGACATGATCAGATCAATGATGAGTCATGAAACTCTACCATTATCCTTGCAGGGATATGCACTACAAATTGTGGAATATACACTAAACTGAGTACCAACTAAAGTAGCATATGGGATTTCGTACAAGTTGTGGTATGGAAAGAAATCTAGTCTGTTACACATACATGTATGGGGATGTGAGGATTTTTTCAAGACTATACCTAGTGAAAAATTAGCATCTCAGAGCATGAAGTGAATCTTTATAGGTTTTTCTAAGGAGGCTAAAGGATATTACCTATATAACCCTTCAGATAGAAAAGTTTTTGTGGAAAGGCATGCTACATTTCTAGAAAGGGAAAACATTTCTAATGGAAATAGTGGGATAAAGATTGACTTTGATGAAGTTGATGCCCTAGATGCACAAAATTTGGTACGAGAGCAATCTTCACAAGAGATAGTGGGAGAGAAAGATGTTCTTGAGACACAAGTACTGCGTAGATCTAATAGAGAGGTTAAAGAACTAGAGAGATATGGTTTTCTTTTCAATAAGTCAGGTGACACATTACTCCTAGAGAACGATGAACCTATAGCTTATAAGGATGTAGTAGATGGAAAGGATGCTGATAAATGGTAAGAATCCATGCTTCTGAAATGGAGTTTATATACCAAACTCAAATTTGTATCTTGATAGACCCACTAGAAAATGTAAAGCCTATTAGGTGTAAATGGGTATTCAAGAAAAATATGGACATGGATAGTCAAGTGAGAACTTATAAGTCATGATTAGTGGTGAAGGGTTCCAAGCAATGTTAAGGCATTGACTATAATGAAACCTTTTCATTGTTCGGTATGCTAGAATCTATCAAAATATTACTTGCAATATCATCCTTTTATGATTATGAAATTTAGAAAATGGATGTCAAAAACTACTTTTCTAAATGGGAAGTTAGTTGAAGATGTCTATATGACACAACTTAAAGGGTTTATTATGTCAAAGAGTTCCAATAAAGTGAGAAAGCTGTAGATATCCATTTATGGATTGAATCAGGCGTCATGATCATAGAATATTCATTTTGATGATTCCATAAGAGAATTTGGTTTCATTAAGAATGAAATAGAGCCATGTTTCTATGAGAATGTTAGTGTAAATACCATCGTTTTCCTAGTATTATATATTGATGACTTGTTATTAATGGGAAACGAAGTGCAGGTATTACAGTCAGTGAAGACTTGGTTAAATGAATGATTCTCCATGAAATTCATAGGTGAAGCAGCCTATATTCTAGGGATCAAGATCTATCGAGATAGATCTCAGAGGATGTTTAGTCTAAGTCAAAGTACATATATTGACAATGTTCTCAAAAGGTACAATATGGAACAATTCAAAAGAGGATTGTTACTAATGTCACCTGGAATTCATCTCTCCAAGAATATGTGTCTACAAACTTAGGATGATATTGAAAGAATGAATAGAATCTCTTATGATTCAGTAGTGGGATCTTTCATGTATGTCATGTTATGTACTAGGTTTGATGTTGCCTTTGGTTTAAGTATGGTGGGAAGATATCAATCCAATTCATGAGAGATGAATTAGGCTACTGTAAAAACTATCATAAAGTACTTGCAATGTGAAAAGGATATATTTATGGTGCATGTGGGAGATGAGGATCTATTTATGAGGGATACACTAATGTTAGCTTCTAGACAGATCATGATGATCTGAAATCATAGTCAGGCTATGTCTTTTTCCTGAATGGTGGTGCAATGAGCTGGAGGAGCTCAAAGCAGTATGTGGTTATTGATTCTATAGTAGAGTTCGAGTATATAGAAACTTTTGATTCAACTAAGGAAGCAGTTTGGATTCAAAGATTTGTTTCTGAGCTTGGTGTTGTACCTAGAAGTTAAGACCTTGTTACAGTATACTATGATAATACTGTGGCAGTGGTGCTTTCCAAGGAGCCCATGTCACGTGAGAGGACAAAGCATATACTTCGGAAGTTTCATCTCTTGAGGGATTTTACCTAGAGAGGTGAAGTCATGGTTAGCAAAGTGGCCACGGAGGATAACGTGGAAGACCCCCTGACTAAATCCATATCTCAATAGAGGCATGATACTCATGTGAGAGCTAACGGGTTGATAATTGTTAGATGTTGGCTCTAGTGAAAGTGGGAGTGTTGTGAGTGGGTTCCCTAGACCCAACTCCTTTATGTACTTTGATTACCATTACATGTATATAGTTTGATTACATGTTGTATCAAAAGGTTATATTAGTTCTCAGCTATAATGAGAACTTTGAGATACTATGAAAACAATCTTAAATATGTGTCTTATAGTCTAGATGCATCATAATGACAAGACAAAGATGGTGTATGACTATCAGATGTTGGGGGATCATAAGAATTGAGACTTCTTCTCATGAAGTTTGCACTTGGTGATCTCAAGTAAATGATATCATGCAGACAGACTCTTCAATAGGAACATCACATGTTTCGGGTGTCATTGGTTATTCCTATCTACAAACATGTGTATTAATCTCCAGACTTGGGATTTTTATCAATGTGTATCATTTGATCGCATACTTTGATGCAAGAAAAAAACTACGACATTGAAGTCGTGGCGAGGTAACTTATGTTGGGTGCGTCATTGGTGGTATGGCATTGATTGAATGATCAAGATAGAATTTTTTGCTTCTGAGTTGAGGAAGAGATATCTTGTGGGCTCAAGTTGACTAAGATAATAGTACCTTCATTAAATCCATAGTCATGGTATAAGAAGGTAAGTCTGTCAAGTAAGATCACGAAATATATTAAGCAAAAAAAGATGATGACACAAGTGTGCATACTGCTTTACGAGATATCATGAGACAAAAAGATTATATTACACAGAATGTGTTCTTGGGAGCTAGTCATAGCTATGACATTCATTATCTCCTTAGGGGTCATGATGGGTTGCAAGACTCTGCTCTTGTTTTGTGGGTTGAACTCGCTACTATCGGGATAAGCACCTAGATGGTCACATACTAAGTGCATTCACAAGTTCCACCTATTATAATGAATAGGAGTTTAAGACAAAGTGGTCCCCACATGCGGGGGTTGGTGAACATCCGAGTGTTATCGATCGCAAGTAAAACTAATTCAATTATATTATTCAAGTTTAGAATAATGATGATTGAATTTATCTCTCAATGTATTCACAATTTTGATCATACAAGTGAATACGAGAAAATATAATTTTTCAAATAAACATAAGATATTCAAGGTTTGTTAAATTATTTGGGGAGCTTACGGGCTGAGTTAGTGGTCATTATTTTATCACGTAATATTTCAGTGTTACAAGTGAGTGATATAATAATTTTGAAATTTATGACAAGTTAATTAAGTCTTACGTATGTGCAAATGTCTAAAACAAAGATTATTACTTTCCAGGGACCAGAGTGTAATTTTGTAAAGTATAACTTAGGTATAAAAGCTCATTTTAGCCTCTTGAATAGTGAGCTCCACCATTTGGACGAATTTTGTGAGAGAATCTCTCCTCTCTTCTCCTCTTAAGTTCTCGGAGGGAGATTTTGAAGAAAGAACAAGGTCGGATAAATCTCGTCATCTCAATCAAGTATGTGTTCTTCACACAATCGAAGAGATGTCGTAAAGCTCTTCGATTTCCTGTACTAGCACCCGAGAAACGTAGATCGATGATCTAGGAGTTGTGGTGCATGTGTGGACAATCTAGAGGACGCTTAACTTGGCACCTTAGAGCCACAACACGTCGATAGTGAGCAAATCAAACAGACGACTTCAAACAAACAAGGTACCATTTATGCTTTTTTTATTTTATTTTTCGTGCTTAAATTGAATTACGCGCGATCCTTTGAGAAATTCGAGCAAGGGATTTTGTGGATTTAGTGTTTTTTAACATGAATCAAAACCCAAAATTTTAATTTGTGCATGTTTCACGCTTCCGTTGCGCCCCAGGTTCTTTCAATTTACACCATATAAAAAAATTGATGCATAATAAGAAATTTGTCTCAAGTAGTTAATATTGAGACAAAGAACCCCTATACCTTGATATTATAATTCTAAAACAATGTTCTTCAATCAACATATATATTTTATATCATGGTCTATTTTTCTAATGAACTATGTTTATTATACATACAATATTTGTTGGAGTCTACGCATTAAAATATATCATTTATCTACTTTTACTTCTAGTATTCATAAAACAATATTTATTTCATGATTTGATGAATATAACCAAATATGTATTTTATAATTATATATTTCTTCATTTTTATGGAAGAGCATGATATTTACATCACTTAGTCATGACATTTACTTTTATTAATTTATTATATTATTCCAAATTAAATATTGCCAAGGAAAAATATTTATTTTTATTTTACTTTAAATATATAATGAAAATATGTTAATCTTATCATATTCAATTATTTATCAGTGACGTCATTTAATAGGTTTTCTACCTTAAAAGAAATGTAAAATAAAAATACTCATCACACAAATATATGAGAAAAATCTCTCTCTATATATATATATATGAAATGTGGGATATTATAATAAAAACGGGAGGTTCGGAAAATGGTGGGATATTATAATAAAAACGGGAGGTTCGGAAAATGGTTTCAAGTTCGTTGTGGAATCTATGAATAATGAATTTTATAAATGTTTTGGAAGCAAATTCATAAATGGTTTGATCAATGATTTCTTATAAATTCCTTTCAATAAAGCTTGAGAATGAGCATTACTATTGAGTCAAACCCCACTTTTTAAAATAATAGGGAAGTTAGTGGTTTTAAATATAAAAGCATCTATATCATTTTGAGAAACATGGTGATTGGGTAAAAGTTCATGGAGAGGTTTACAGAGTATGGTTTAGATGAACCTTTTTATTTATAAGCTATATGTTTTAAAATGCTAAGTGGAATGAATAAGCTATTGATTATTTTGGTTGTATTGTTGAGTATGTGGGGATATTGGTTTGGGCTCAATCGTATGACTAGTTCGTTAATTAATGAGTGGTGTACCATAGTAGGTCTTGAGTTGTGAATCAAAAGGCAAATTAATATGTTGGAAAGTTATTTGGGGATTTCGGGAGATTATTTATTAGAATTGGACATCGACGAAGACTTTTCAATTGTTACAAGGTTTACAATGCACTGAGCATGATTAGCATGCAAAATTAGGACCATGCATCCTCATTCAGTGTTCCAGCATGGTTAAGCCAACTGTGCATATCAATCTAGTAGTTTTCTTATTATGACCAACGTCATAAAAATTGGGTTGTAAGCTTTCAAGGAAAAGGATAATGATTAGATATATTTCTTGACCTTGAAAGGGTTATTGAGACGACTCTGGTATTTTGGTGAGGAATTTTGGGTTTGAGAGTGGCCTAATCATGCGTAATTAGGCATGTTTGAGGCGTCGAAGGTGTCAGAGGTCGAAGAAGACATGGAGATCGGGCCGGCAAGTTGGATTGGGTGTTGTCTTTTCCCCAACATATTTTGTCATTTTAAGACATTTTTGTGCTGGAAAATTCATGTCATATATTCATCACCTTATTAAAAATGCATGTTTAATTTTCTTATTCCAAACATTTTAATAATAAAACTTTATTTGTTGAATTTAATACAATTAAGAGTTTGTCGATAATGACATATTGCATCTTCATAAAACCTTTGGCATCTTCTATTTCAAGGGAAATGAGACTTTGTCTATGATAGCAAATGTTTAGCCGTGGGAATGAGATTCTATTTTGAGCCATTCTTTTCTACAAACATAAAGATGTTATTAATTGTTTATAGATTTTAAATTCCCAATTCCAGTATCATTTGTAATTTGTATTCATGGGCTTAATATTAAAAAATGCTAAAATAGAATAATTTCACCATTTTTCACATTTTCATGGAGAGAAATTCTTCGAAATAATTAGAAACAAATCAAACTATGAAAAGATATAACAATTCAATGGATTCATATTACATGAGTTGTATACATTTAATTGGGCTAAGGCTTGTCTAAGGCGACATTAAAGATACGCCGCATCATTCACAATTCCGAGGACACATTGACAATTAGGAGTAGGCCAAAAAAAACCACTCATCCAAACCAAACCAAACAGTAATAGCAGTTTTTTTTCTTGCAGTCCGGTTTGTAATGCGGATTGAATAAACCCTTGCGGTTTGCAGTTAGTTTTCCATCGACACATCTCATTCTTCCATTCTGTAACCCAAACCACCTTTCGGAAACCATAAGGGTTTATTCAATCCGCATCCAAGGAAGATTGTTAAGGGCTATATACGCTGCAATCCCAGCAGCATAACCTGCAAATGCAAAGCCACTAACCTGCAGACACAGAACAACAAAACGGAAGGATCAGTTTCTAGCAATGCCAAGGCCTTACGAAAAGCTTTTTCGATTTTCATTTTTCAAAAATATATTAGATTATCTAAATGTAAAACAATACCTTACGCAAATACCAGAAGAAGTCAACCTTCTCCATCCCCATGAAGGCCACCCCAGCGGCAGACCCGATAATTAACATGGATCCGCCGGTGCCAGCACAGTATGCAACCAGCTGCCAGAAGTTGGAATCCTGTGGGTATGATGAAAGATCATACATTCCCATGGCTGCAGCAACCAGTGGAACATTGTCTACAACTGCAGACACAACGCCTATTGCACCCGCAATCAATTCCCTGCTTTGAATGTAGGTATCGAGGTAATTGGCCAGCTCCTGGAGAATGCCTGCTGCCTCCAGACTAAAAATTAGGGGTTAAAAACAAGAGGTGAGAAATTAAGGTTGTCTTCGAATTATTAGAAAATGTATTGGATTATGTACAGACAGTTTTTTGGAAAAATAAAGATGAAAATGAGAGAAGCACCGGTATCCGTAAGTCGGGAGAGAAGCACCACTATCCGCGCTGAGTGCGGGAATATCCGAAGAATATGCAATGGAGGGATTTGGGAGAAAGTTTGGAGAGGTTAGGATGAGTGTCCCGAACATAACACACACTCAAACACACGGAGTGCAAGTGAGTGAGGAGGGTGAGAGGGGAACAGAGTCTGAAAAAGAGTCTCCTCCTGAAGGATAGCAGAAGGGAGTCGGTTTAGGAGGTAGGTAGCAGTCAGGATGACATCGGACCAATAAAGAAGAGGCACATTCATGTGCAATAGGAGGGCACGAGCAGTCGCGTCGGGCTTGGTATGGCTGATTCAGCACCGCCGTCACTACATTCGGGCTCTCTCGGAGTATGAAGGACCATACCGTCTTCTACCGTACGACGTCCTCCAACTGCATCCTGCTGGTGGTGTATGTTGATGATATCATCATCACTGAGAGCGACTCAACTGGAATCGTTCAACTAAAGAGGCATCTTCACCATCACTTTCACACCAAAGATTTAGGTCCACTGACATAATTCCTTGGGATTGAGGTCTCTCGTTCTGTGGACACCATCTTTCTTTGCCAATGGAAATATGCTTTGAATATCTTGCAGGATGCTGGATTGACTCAAGCCACTCCTGTTGACACTCCTATTGAGTCTAGAGAATGGTCTCTCTATGACAACACGAAACTCTTTTTTCACCCAGAAAGCTACTGTCGTCTTGTGAGAAAACTCAATTATCTCGTCATGATGCGTCTGAACATTGTCTGCTTTGTTAGCAAAGTTAGCCAATTCAGAGAGCATCCAACCAAATCTCAGTGGGATGTTGTACTCCGCATTGCAAAATACATCAAGAAAGGCTCTATCTGTGGCATCCGGTACTCACATCACGATCATCTAAATGTTGAGCCCTTCTGTGATGTTGACTATAATGGTTGTCTTGCTACCCGAAATTCTACTTCTGGGTTTTCCATTTTCTAGTGCGGAGTCTGAATGTCGTGCGATGGTCACGGTCACTACTGAGATCCTTTGGCTTCGACATCTCCTCCATGAGCTTAGCTTCCCGCCATAGACGTCTGCTCATATCTAGTGTGATAATCAGACAGCCACGAAGATTGCTTCTAATCCCGTCTTTCATGAACAAACGAAGCATATCGAGATGGACGACCACTTTCTTCGTCATCACCTCAAACAGCACTGTTGGAGTCTGCATCCCACATCGGACTTGAGGTCCGGTGTGGTCTTTATTATTTATTATAAATACACCCCAAGGGCTCCTTAGGAGATACACCTTGGGGGTTCGGGTCTCTTTTATCCCTTTACATGGTATCAGAGGAAGTTTTTTTTTTGAACCCCCAATCCCACCCTCCCTATTTTTTTTTCCTCCTTTTGCTTTAGGGTTTCCCGTCCGGGGGGGCGGCCGCTTCAATCCACATAGCCGCCGCCCCCCCCCCCCTCCCCTCCGGGCTCGTTTTCTCCGGCGCCTCTCCCTGGTTCTCCAGCCGCCGGCGCCTCCACCTCCCGCCTTCCGCAGCGGCTCCCTTCCGCGACGGCTCCCTGCGCGACGGCCCGCCTTCCGCGGTGCGCCCTCGTCCCAGCAGACCTTCGCCCGGCGCCCGCACCCTCTCCCGGCGCACTCCTCCTCCCCCCCTGCGCGGCTCCTCGGCACGCCGCGTCTCCCGGCACCTCGGCGCGACTCTCTGCGCGCGGCCCGCTCCTCCTGCGCGCTCATCCCGTCGCCGCGGCTCCCAGGCGGCCCTCCGCCTCGTGTCCCTCTGCTCCCGGCGGCTTCTCCCGGCGGCTTCTCCCGGCTCCCCGGCTCCCGGCTCGCCCCACCGTCCCGGCGCACCTCCTCCCGGCGTCGCGCCCTAGCGCCCCGCACTCAGCGTCGCGCCCTAGCGCCCCGCACTCAGCGCCTCGCCCTGGCGTTCTCCCGGCCGGCGACCCCTCTCCGGCCGGCGACCCCTCTCCGGCCGGCGACCCCTCTCCGGCCGGCGAACCCTCTCCGGCGGCTTCTCCCGTCCCGCTCCCCTCCCGGCGACCTCGCCTGCTGCTGTCCGGCGGCCAGATCCGGACAGCTCCGGCCGAATCCAGCCGGATCCGGTGATTTCCGGCCAGATCCAGGCTACTCCGGCCGGCTCCGGCCTGATCCAGCGATTTCCGGCCAGATCCGGGCAGATCCGGACTGTTCCGGCCTCCACCCGTGCCGGCCGCTCCACGCAGGGGGCCTCCTCCGGTTTCCGGCGCCGCCTCCCGGCCTCCTGCACCCTCGCCGGCCTCCTCCTGCGGACCCCCGCCTCGCCGGCATCTCCCGGCACCTCCCGGCAGCGGCATCTCTCTCCGCCGGCACGTCCATTCGCTGGCGCAGTAGCTCGACATCCTCGGATTTGGGCCCGTTGGCGCCGCCAGTCCCGCAACAATTCTGCGGAATCCCCGCCTCCCGTCGCCGGCCCCGCAAGTGCGGTTTTCCCGGTGCTAGTTTGGATTTCCCGGCGTTTCAACGACCGGCCCCACTAGTGCGGCATTCCTGGCGTTCCGTCAACCAGCCGATCTGAGTGGTTTCATCTGCTGCGCCCGCAACATCTTTCATCCATCATCCTGCGCAGGAGCTTCGATCGTGAGGGGGAGCAGCCACCTTTGCAGCGTTCTCCTTTTTTTTTTTTTTACTTCGTCTGGTTTTGTAATCAAGCTGGGCATGTCCAGCTTGAGGGGGAGTGTTGGTCTTTGTTTTGTTGTTTTCTTTTCATTATGTGTCCAAGCTAGGTACACCTAGCTTGAGGGGGAGTGTTGGAGTCTGCATCCCACATCGGACTTGAGGTCCGGTGTGGTCTTTATTATTTATTATAAATACACCCCAAGGGCTCCTTAGGAGATACACCTTGGGGGTTCGGGTCTCTTTTATCCCTTTACAAGCACCATATCAGCTTCGGCCACATACTGACAGCCGATCAGCTTGCCGACATCTTCATCAAAGGCCTCCCAGGAGATCGTCTGGACTCTTAGCACCAAACTGGGTATCCACAGTTATGTGTACTGTAGCACTTTTGACAAAGGTTGCCGCCGTTCACTGTAGCGACGCGGACTTACTTTTCAGAACAGTGATAGTCTTCTCCATTTTATAGCCCATTTTTGGGCTAGGGAACGCGCACTTAGGGGAATCGAGATCGTTTAGGGGAATGAACACTGTGAGACGTTCGCTACGGAGAATGATCGTGGAGAAACAAGCTCAAGGGAAAACAGTGCTGCGCAGGTTTTCACTCTCTCACCTACCTTTCCTCATCTGCGTGTTCCCCATTCGGAAAGACACGCACACTGCTGTGTGCTGCTGGATTGCGTTGGAGTTGGAGTCGGCCGACCGGGATGGCATCAAGAATAGTTACAGAGCAGTCCGGATGCTGGGAGGAAGACGTGCACAGTCATAGTTGTGTGACGCGCACGCAGGGGAATGCTTGCTGGGAAGATATGAGCACATCTGGAAAAAAAAAACAGAAAAAAAGAGAGAATCTGACGCGGCGGCCGACTGTCCGTTGCTGCTTGTGCGCGCTGCAGCAACTGCTGGAGCGAACGTTCTTGCTGAACGAACTTTAGATGCGGATGCTTTGGCCGTTTTTTTTTTTTTTTGTCGCAATTGCTGATAACCGAGCAAGCGCCGTAAGGGGGGCGCAGCTATTGCTAGGGTCGAGAACACTGTTTGGATAGGAAAAAAGAAAAGCAGAAGAATACTGTTGTGCAGTTGACATCCATACAGAATATGGCTGACAGTATGAGAAATGTTATGAAGAGAGTGGAGCTGCCTATGTTTTCAAGGGAGGATGCTGGATAACAAAAGCAGAGGAATACTTTCTGATAAATTGCATTACAGAGGACATGAAGCTGCCATGGGCACAATTGGGTATGGAATACATAGTTAAGCTCTGGTTTTGGCCATGGCAGTATAAAAATCCTGGTGCAACATGGGAGCTATTGATGCTTGCGCTGATGGTGAATTAATGGGGACTGGAGCAAGATGGACCGGAACAGCACTCGCGATTCCCAGAAAAGCTTAATGGGGTATGTTTGGGGGGCCAAACCAGCAACACTACTGTATGTTCGGTGATGCTAGCAGAGGGGGCAGTGCAATAAAAACCTGTACGAGCCTCGCCAGAGGGAGCTATCAGAGTTTGAATTTGAGGAGAAGACGTGCCGACTCATTTTGGGTTGCAAATTGTTGAGGGAGCTAACAGAGCTGCAACAGAGGCTGAAGATTTCTTGCAAGGAGCCGATCAGGAAAGTGAAGTACGCAGCGACGCGCCAATGGTAGCTGGTAGCCCACGGTTTTGCTGGAAGACTGTTATACAGCTTGTGGCTCTTCCCAGGACCAGTTCAAATTTGGGGAAGAGTGGATTGGATGCAACTGCAATTGGAGCCGGTACAGTTGAAGCTTTAGCATTGCGGGGCGCTTTATCGTGACAAAAAGGGGTGGGCCGTGTTTTGGAGGTCCACCTTGGGGACAAGGTGGTATATTTGAGGGGGAAATTGTTAGGACTGTGTGTAGTAGTGTTATCCGTGTAAGTATGGGCGAGGGGCAGTATTGCCTTTCCCTTTTACTTTTGTTAGTTGTGTGTAACTGCCTAAGGGCAGGAATGTCTTTTGCTTTATTAGTAGGTTGGGGCAGGTAATAAATAGGAATAATTGCTGTAGGGAGGGGATACGAATCATTTTTAGGAATTCTGCTTGGAATCAGCTGGGAGGCAGTCCTTCAGAGGATTCGGCCTCGGCTCTTGGAGGAGTGGTGTTCTTCCTTGGGTTTCTTCTACCTCATTCTTCTTACTCTTCCCCTTCTATCTTCTCCCACCTACTGTAATTCAGAATTCTGCTGTGCAACGTGAAATAACAGGATGGTTGTTCTGTTTTTTCTTCTTAAGTGCTACTGTACAATCTTTGTTAGGTTAGATACCTAACAAACTTGCTTTTATGTTTTGAGAAAATGAAAATGCTTGGATTCGTTTTCAAAAACAGAAGAAAAAAAATCTGTTTGGTGATGCCTGTTTTGTTTTTTATTTTCAAAAAAAGTATTCATTTTCGGTTTTCAAAATTAAAAAAAAAAAACAAAAAAAAAAAACAAGAATAACCAAGGCTTGTTTTTATTTTGTACTCTCAAAATAAGTTCTAAAGAGATCCAAAGAGGAATGCAATGTCAAAACAGACCCAAATGGACCAAATCCAAACTCTTGAGCCACCTACCCAGTCTGACCCATGCCTTTAAAAAAATAAAGATTCACGATTTAAAATATCATAAAAATATTAATAAAATATTCAAAGACACGTATTAAGCTGGATTTAGGTTGGGTCATTCAGGTGGCTCGACCCTGAATCACAAAAATGCCTGTCCAGCCCATATGACAATTTTAAGCCGATGATCCACTTTCACACTTGCATTCACAACCATATATCCAGTACAAAGACTCCCCATTGGATTAAATATTAAATGAAAAAAATTAAAATAAAATAAAAAATTAATGCTTGTTATAAAAAATAGTTATGAAATTCAAAAAACAAAATTTGTTAATATAAATACATCAAGTTTTTTATTTTTTGTTAAAAAATAAAAACAAATATGTTCCAAATTTTAACAAAATATTATATATTGTAGAATGGGAAAAAGGAGAGACCCGAACCCCCCAAGGTGTTCTCTCTAAAGGAGCCCTTGGGGTTAATTTATAATGAATATTAAAGACCACACCGGACCTCAAGTCCGATGTGGGATGCAGACTCCAACACTCCCCCTCAAGCTAGGTGTACCTAGCTTGGACACATAATGAAAAGAAAGTGTAAGTGGGTGAATTCCCCTTACCTCAATGTGAGGTGAGGATATTCTTTTATAGATTGGGACACCAATATACAAGACAGGTAAGTCCGATGTGGGACTCACCCATTTACACTTAAATGGGTTCCAACACTCCCCCTCAAGCTGGACATGCCCAGCAGGAGGCAGGGCCGTCGCGCAGGGAGCCGGCGCGGAAGGGAGCCGCTGCGGAAGGCGGGCCGGCGCGCAGGGTGGGAGAGCCGCGGGGAGGGAGTGCTCCGCAGGAGGAGGCGCCGGCGGCTGGAGAACCAGGGAGAGGCGCCCGTCAGGCGCCGGCATGGAGGGCCGCCGAGGGAAAGGAGCCCGACGGGAGGGAGGCGGAGCCGGTTGCCGCACAGGAGGCGGGGCCGGAAGGCCGCCGTGAGGCGCGCAGGAGGGCGGGAGGCGCTGGAGGCGCTGCAGGCGCCGGAGGCGAGGGGGCCGGGAGCGCGCCAGGCGAGGGTGAGCCGCCGAGAGCGGGACGTCGAGGGCGGGGTGCGCCGCAGCGAGGCACCGGGAGCCGGGGAGGCGGAAGATGGCGCGCGCAGGAGGGAGCGGGCCGTGAGCCGCGTGGGAGGGCCGGCGAGGGTTGCTGGGAGGCGGATGGTGCGGGGGCGAGAGTGCGGGCGAGGGCAAGGGAGCCGCGCGGGCGTGGGCGCGAGGGCCGACGGGGCGAGGGAGCCGCGAGGGCAAGGGCGCCGGGAGGGGTGTCGCGCCGGGAAGGAGGCCCGCCGGGAGGGAGGAGCTTCGCCGGGAGGGAGAGCCTGCCGGGAGGAGAGGTGGCCGCCGGAAAGGGGGCAAGGCCAGAGGGGGGAAGAAAGGCGGGGCCGGGCAGAACCGGGAAGCCGCTGGGAGGGAGGGTCGGGATTAAAATCCCTCTGATACCATGTAAGTGGGTGAATTCCCCTTACCTCAATGTGAGGTGAGGATATTCTTTTATAGATTGGGACACCAATATACAAGACAGGTAAGTCCGATGTGGGACTCACCCATTTACACTTAAATGGGTTCCAACAGAAAGCAACAAAAAACAGATGCTAACACTCCCCCTCGAGCTGGACATGCCCAGCTTGATGACAAATACAGGACAAAAACAGAAGAAAACGGAAATAATAAAATCGTTGTTGATGCTGCTCCCCCTCAAGATGGTAATGTGATGCCGCTGGAAAAAAAAGGATGGGTCATCGCCAGAAAAGTGCGGGGCCGGACAACAGAGCGCCGGGAAATCCACACTGGCGGGTCGGTCGTCAGAGCGTCGGGAAAATCCGCACTACGGGCCGGTCGTCAAAGCGCCGGGAAATCCGTAATGTCGGGCCGATCGTCAAAGCGCCGAGAAATCCGCTCAGGAGGGCCGGTCGTCAAAGTGCCGGGAAATCCGCAATGGTGGTGCCGGTCGTCGAAGAGCCGGGAAATCCGTAGGAGGAGGCCGGCGATTGAATGCGATGATTCCGCAGGAGGCGCCGGGCAGGGAGGCGGCTGTCGGGAGATGGCAGGAGATGCCGGCGACAGGAGGCCGGTTGCTGGAGGAGCCGACAGGAATGGAGTGCGTGCCGCTGGAGAGTCCCGTGCGGGAGAAACGCCAGAAAAAAAAAGCCGCGACTGAGGAGCCGCGCCGGGAGAGAGGGCCGCTGGGAGAGAGGGCCGAGAGGCCGAGGGAAGGGCGCCGTTGCAGAAGGCGGGGCCGGGATCGGGACGTCGTCGGGAAGAGAGGCGTCGGGCCGTGCTGCGCGCACAGGAGGACCATCGGGGGAGATGCGGGAGCCGCACCTCGCGAAGGGGATGCAGGGGCGGGGGGGAGTCCGTCGGAGCAGTGCGAACGGAGGGCCGCCGAGCGGGAGTTCAGGAGGAAGCCGCCGGGGAAGGGGGTGGCCACCTAGGGCAGAGGAGGAACCGGACCGGGTAGAAGCGCCGGGAAGAAGCGTCGAGAGGGAAGGTGATCCGCTTAGGGCAGGAGGGCCACGAGGTGGAGGGGCGGCGGCATAAAACCTATGGCCACCGAGGCCGCCACCTCCCGCGGGGGATTTGACGTCAGAAAACCCTAGATGGGAGGGAGGGATCGGGTTAGAAAACCCTTTGATACCATGTAGAATGGGAAAAAGGAGAGACCCGAACCCCCCAAGGTGTTCTCTCTAAAGGAGCCCATGGGGTTAATTTATAATGAATATTAAAGACCACATCGGACCTCAAGTCCGATGTGGGATGCAGACTCCAACATATATATATATATATTTTTAAAGAACTGATTTTAAAACAAGTTTTACCAAAAATTTTTTTTTTTTCTTGTTTTTAAAACAGTTACGATTAATAGCATGAAACAGTTTTTTTTGCATATAGTTCTCAAAAACAATTTTCAAAAGTTTTTAAGAACAAAAAAACAAAAACATAAAACAAACAGGCCCTAAATCACTTGCATTCTTATCTTTCCCTCAAATTTCAAAGCATTTTTTAACATGTTTTGTAATGCATTTTTGAAAAATGAAAACCGAAAATGTTTTCTAAAACCGAATGCAACCTTAGGCTGTGTTTGGTTCATGAAAACATTCTGTATTTTCACTTTTCAAAAAATGCATTAGAAAATGCATTTGATTATGTAAAAGAAATATATTTTTTAGAAAATTGATGGCCAAAATAAGATATTTTTTGAAGAAAAAAATATTTTCATTTTACCAAGCAAAAAGAAAATGCTTGGAGAAAAAACTCACATACTTCTTTGACTTTCCCCCACTCTCCATGTTCAACGCTAATTGGGGACCCACATACATGTTTATTATTTTCCCAGAACACATAAACATAAAATGTGTTGATGAACAAAACACACCAAAAGTTTTGCTTCAGCCCAAGTAGATAGAAATGTGATAAAATTCCTCTGCCTCACTGGGCAGGGTGTCCAGCCGATCCAACTATCCACAATGAATTTCACACAACTCAACCAGTATGTGGGACCCACACACACTGTTGTGGACCGCCGGATCGGCTGTACAGTGTCCAGTTGGGCGGATAATTTGGACAGAAGAAATGTAGATGTTCAAGCTTTACCTGCTGACTGACAAGAGGATCCCAAGAAAGAAAAGGGCCCCTTGAGTATCGATGCGTGATAAAGCCTGTGGTACCTTCAAATTTTGTCTCCCAGAGTCACCATAATGAATAGCGTCTGTCAGAATCCAAAGAACTCCAAGTCCAAGCAGCATCCCCATGTAAGGAGGCAAGCCAGTAAAGGCCTTGAACACTGGAACAAACAGCAAAGCTCCAACACCCACCGATAAAACCAGCTTCCCTCGAGGAGCCATATTTTCAGATGTGAAGGCATTGTAAGAGTAATGTTCCTTTCCATTAACATCACTGAATGGTGAAAAAATAAAATGATAAAATTTTGGCATTATAATACAAGTCTGTACCCATTAGTACTTCGAAATTTTGTACCTGGTAAGGGACATGAGAGCCAATGGAATAGCCAACGCAACAGCAGAAGGAATCGCCAGATCCTGTGGAAAACAAATATATAAACTCCAGAGAAGCTTCAGTTCTTTGTACTTGCTTAAAAATGAGGGAGTTTGGCAAATTGCATGTAAAGTAAATGTAGGGAAAGTGATTGCTGGGGAAGCAATTGCAGGAAAAAAAAACATTGCAGTGTTTGGTATGGAACGCAAATTTATGTTTCAATCACGGAGAAAGTAATAATGCAGTGTTAGGTATAAGTGTTTTCTCCTCATTCAAGGGGAACGGTTTTTGGGTATATTCTCTCTGCAGTATCCATATGCTTTACTGGTTATGTTATGTTAAATTTCTATAATGTCCTTTAATAAAAAAGGATAAATTCATAAGAAAAAATTAATTAAAAATATAATTATTATATAAAAAAGGGTCCAGGAGGCTGAGATTTGGAGGTGGAAGTCGAGCATTAAATAAAATATTCAACATCCTATTCATCACCTTTATTCTTTTTAAGTTTTCAATAAGGATATTTTTGATATTTTATAATTACTTTGCGTCATAATCTAACATTGCAGCAGAAAATGGCTGCAATCAAATCAGGGCTTGACCGCAATAACTTTACAGATGCAATGTTAAATTGCAATGGCACTTGTCAAACCAAACGTTGATGATCAAGGTTAGTCCGATAACCCAATTAATTGGTTTACTAAAACCAAATACAAGAAAGATAAGATGATGTGGTACTCTTCACAGAAACATATCATTTAAACATTCTTTTCTAGTGTAAAGAATGGACTGCAGCAGGGCCATGCTTCATGAAAAACAGAAACCTGCACCGATTTGTTAGTGCAAAATGTTTTAACAGAACCCCTCACTCTAAAAATTAAGTGACAAATTTTATAGACTTTTTATTTAAAAATAGGCATGCCTTCATTGTCTTCAATGTAGATATTTGACCATGAATCCACAGCATGGTAGTGGTAACGTCACCAATTGGCGTCCACGCACCACCAGCATTTGCTGCTATCACAATCACACCTCCCAATAGCCTACAAATCCAATTGCATAGGTAGGAAAAACTTCAAGCACTGAGGAATTAAGACACAGTAGCACACATAGTGGTGTAAACCCAGGCCAGGCCAGGAAGCTGAGGTGCCCAACCCGATGACACTATTGGGGCAGGCCTCATCGGACCATTGGGCCCAGTTGGGCAGCCGGACCCAGCCAAGTTACTGTTTGGGCCAGGCCAAGCTCAGTTTACACCCCTATATACCCACTGGTTTGAGTGAAAAATGACCCTCAAAATCCAGAAACATTACTCTATGAAATCAAAGCACGAATGTAAAGGATTTAAAAAAAAAAAAAAACGGGAGTAGAATGAAGCTTTATCTGTTCACAAATCAAGTATCATATTAACCATATGTCTGTAACATGGTTCCAAGCATTCCTTGGATATAATTGTGATGATGCATGACATGAACTTATTTGAAGATCAAAGTCATTTGTCAAAAATGTCTTAGAAAATGTTTTGGAGAGTGAGAAAGGTGAAAACACTCCATGGCCGAAATTGGGGTTCACTTGATGTGGTTGTGGCATACAGTGAAGTGATAAGAAGAATATTTCAGTATGAGAATGAAATGGCATGTCTATTAAGAAAACGCCTGGGGTGGCCGAACCCATTGTCAATCCAATAGGGAGTCGGCCCAGACCTCCCATAGTCTATACTTACCAAAGGGTGGTTATTCTTAATAGTCACTGTTATAATTTTCTTCCATTTCATCAGTGTTAATCAAGGGGGGTATATACGGGCAATCAGGAGCAATAAGGGGGGCAATCGGTTATTGTTGTCAGACAGGCAAGCTAGCCTAAGGCATAAGGAGGAGAGTACCCCCAGAAGTTGGACAGCGGCACACCTGTATGACCTCAAGAACTTGAAACTCTTGTACGGAATTCCGGATGCTTGAATAGAAATTCCTTCTTTCTTCTTGAATTCCTAACAATTGGTGATTTCATTGAGAGTTTCTTGAGAGGGATTACCCCGATTAGAGAGATTCTAAAGAGAGCCTAGAAAGAGGTTCTTGATCGGGAGATTTGAAGTTGACAGTGCGCCTATATGCCCACGTGCATGGAGAATCACCTAGAAAAAGTGGAAACGACGGTCGTCGAGTTGGAATCGGGAATGCAGGAGCTTACAGTTGTTGTGAAACGGCTCGTGAAAAGCCAGGCGGAAAGCACCACATGGAGTGAAAGTAAAGGAAAGTCGGCCCTTGTTGAGGAAGGTGGAAGTAGTCTACAATCTGAAGCTGAAATAAGTGGTCCGAGAGACATAGTGGTGTATGGCGGCAAAGAAATGTGAGCTGTGCGGACTGGGAGGAGATGCGTGCAGACACCAAGAAAGTCGAGATGCTGATTTTTTCGAGAAGAGCCTATGACTTGGATCACATGAGCCGAAACGTACTTTTTGATCTATCAAACTAGGGAGGAGTTGGAAGCGCCATTGGCACGGTTGTGTATGGAAGGAATGGTCCAATATTGGATCATATCACCGGAGTCGGTTAAGGCTGGGCTCACAGGACCACAACTCAAAGAGGAACTGCTCGGACGTTATGGTCGTGTGGTGGAGAAAGATCCAGTGATCTTCTTGAAGGGGTTGCGGCAAGTTGGAATTGTGGGTAATTATATAGTTGAATTTGAATGAGTGGCACTACGAATTCCAAATCTCTATGAGAAGTTGTATATGAGTTTGTAGATAGGACTAAAGTCGGAGATTGGAAGTACGGTGATTACGCATGAGCCGTCGAATAAGGCACAATTGTTGACTTTATCCAGAAGGGTAGACATAGGGAATTGTTGGTAAAGGGAAACATCAATCAGCCAGAGCCACGAAACAGGGAAAATGTTTTTAATAGCCAGAGACAAAGCCGAAATACAAGCATAGTGAAATTCCTACCAATAGTGGATGGAAATGAAAGAGAAAGGAAGGGTGAATATGCACCGTGATGGAAAGGAGTTCGAAATCTGCTCAGGGAAGAATTTGAAGAGAGGAAGATGAAAGGCGTGTGGACAAAAATTTGGTCTTGGGCGCAAGCGTCTAGAGAAAGGCTTTAAGCTGATGATATGAGTGTCTGGAGCCCCCGAAGCTACGCGAGGAGGAAGAGGAGGAACCCAACGTGAGAAAAAAGAAAGAAAGACGACAGACCCGTGGGAAATGGAAATGCAAAGAATGGTGGTTGGTGAATTAGAGGAGATGCGAGCAAAAAGCATCAAGTCAATGTTGATGGAGGGAAGTGTTAAAAGAAAACCGATGTTGATTTTGGTGGATAGTAGAGCAAGTCGCGATTTTATTTCCAAGTGGCTATTTCAATATTTTTCAGCACATGTTGTCAAGACTAGGCCGTTTAGCATCCAGCTAGGAGATGGACACTGAGAAGCATCAAGGGGAATTTGTAAGCCTCCAAAGATTAAACTAGGAGAAGAGGAGTTCGAAGTGGATGCTTATATCTTTTGATGCTACCGGGCCAAATCTGGTACTGGGAATAACATGGCTTGAGATTTTGGGTTATGTAACCACCCACTGGCGAAATATGACGAGTTTCAAATGGAAAGGAAGAACATAACCCTACAGGGAGTGAGACACTCACAAAACACGTCATGAGCCTTACAGGAGTATCTTGGAAGGGGGAGAATACAGGCTTAGGGGATGGGCGATGACAGAAAAAGGAACAGCGGAAGAATCCGAGTTGAGTTCAATTCAACAGGAACAGTCGCAGAAAGTCTTAAGACAATATGTAAGATCCCGTGTTTTTCCAAGTTGGAAATTTCAAGGATTTTGAATTTTCAATTATTGGATGAGTCAAATTTTGATTGGAGATTCTGAACGGGAGTTCAAAGGTTGGAATGCCTTTAAATAAGGTTTTTTAGATTTGGAATGAGGCTTGATTTGTAGTTCAAAGGTTTCGGGAGTGCCTCAGGGGTTTGGGGCCCGAAATCAAAGTTTTGGAAAGGTGCAGCCAATTGCGCACGGTTGGCGCACGGTTAGTGCGAACCATGCGGCCTAACCGTGCGGGTCATTTTGTACCGGAGCACGGTTAGAGGAAATCGTGCAGAGGGTCTGCAATTTGTTATAGACATCACACATGGTTGGCGCACAGTTTGACTAACCGTGCAAGATGGGAGCTGCCTTAGATGGTAGAGGTGCACAGTATGTTAAACCGTGCGTTGCAACCGTGCGTTGCAACCGTGCAAGATGAGGGGCCAAGACAGTAACCGTACAGTTGGCGTACGGTTTGGCAAACCGTGTGGCTAACTAAAGAGAGGGAAAATACCATTTTGCCCCTCCGACCCTTAAATGGTTTTACCCTCTTTTCTTCCCCCTTTATCCCCCGCGTGCAGCCCTCCTTTCCTCCATGGGAGTTCTCCCTCATTCTTGGCTGGAATCGAAAGCCATCGGGTGCGTTGAAAACCTTGAGGTAAGCCTTTGACTCAGTTAGCCTCGGTTGTGTTCTTTCTCTTCTTCCTCTAACCTAGGTTCCTCCGGGTAGGGATTTTGGTCCCAATTCCACCGAAGCATGGTGGAATCGGATACGACGTGGGGATTTTTACTCTGTCTAGGAAGAGGATAACCGGAGAGGCCTACTGCACTTCGCCGCGTATCGTTTCGTCGAGGTACGCCGCCGTGATGAATTTCTAAAGCTTTTAGACTTCAATTAAAATTGTTGAATGGTTGTTTTGATGTCGTTGCTTAGAGTTTATGCCCCAACTTGAGGTTGGTCTTATGTTGCAGGATGTTAGCAAGCACTGGGTCACTGTTCCGATGCGATGGGATCGGCGGTAAGAATTTGGGCGATATGCCTATTTTTAATAAAATGGTTCCTTAAGTTAAATTGTTGGGTTTTAATTGATTAATTATAATGATGTTATAATTAATTGTTTATGGTGGTTTTGTTGCGAGACATGACCCAACACGACTCGGATGTGCTTGGACAATTGTCGGACTTTGGAAAATAAATGGAAAGCTTTTTAATGGTAGGTGGTCTGACGTTTCTGCCCTAGAGTATTTATGCATGTTTATGTAGTATGCTTATGCTTGGGCTTGCCTCTGAGGGCGACGCCCCTGTTTAGAATTATCCCAATGAACTGTTAAATTAAATTATTTAATTTGGTAATTAAATGGATGAATGTGAGGGGTCACTGATTCTCGCTCAAATTTACCCAAGAGATGAAGGTAGAACGGTCCTTGTAGTTTAGCTTGGGTTATCGAATCCTCAGAGACCTAAGAAGTACCTACAGACACGTACATTCTATGGATTGTTTTTGGCTATGAAGTGGCCAACTTGGGTTGATTTTAGATGGGTTTAAGGTATCACAAATAGTTTTAAGTTAATTCAAATTAAGGTAACGAGTTGATCCTAGGTTATCGCTTGGGGTGGATTGGATGGATTTCTTTTTTTAATGATTTCAATTTCTTATAATTGAGATGAGTTCATTTAAGAGAATCAAACATAATCATCACTTACTGGTTTAATGTCTACACACCCTAATACTAATCACCCATACACTTGAAGGATCAAAGCATTGAGCACTCCAAGGTAAAGGTTCGTATTAGCACTTGAAATGCGTGACCTTAAATTCAATAAGGATGAAGATGTTTTAAAATCATCAAATAAAAATCTCATTTAAAATAAGTGATTAGCCATTAATGGAGTGAGAAATAACATCAAATCCAGCCCCTTGCTACTCCCTTGGATCAACCCATAAAAAAGTTAGCCCTCTATTGATGACATGTCTTCAACGAAAGCGGAAAATAGACTTACGAGGGTGGAATTGAAGAAGTAAAAAAAACAACAACAAAAATCGATCACTCCACCGTTGTGTGATAAATATCACAAAGTATGGTGTGAATAAATTCACACCTTGAACCAACAGTATCAACGTGATATGTAGAACAACAGAATAAGAGTAGAAGAAGAACTTTTATTAAGAAACTAGGATGAATTAAAACAACTTACATGTGAAGGAAGAACATTACAAAGAGAAATTGGCAGCATAACATTAAGATGAAAACAAAGCTCAAAGATTATCAAACTCCTTCACCAACACTGCCTTAAATAGGCATTTTGGGAGCCTTGGGTCGAGCCTCCAACAGTACAAAAGATCCCACTTGAGTATGGTAGACCTAGGGTGGTGGAAAGTAAGGGAGATGAGACTTTTCCACCCTTGACCCGAGGTGGCAGCCAGCTTGCTTCCACCGAACAGACGCGCTTGTAAGTCCTTCTAGATGGCCGAATCAGAGTGGGCCATAGAAGAATAAAATGGAGCCTCGGATGTCTCCTAACTGCCTGTAAAATTTGGGCTCATTTGGAGTTGTGTATTCGGAGATATGATTATATTAGTGGACTGTTTTTCTGGGCCGCAGAATCTGGCCCAGAATTTTATCTCTAACTTGGGCCGCCTAAATGGACACCATGGAGGCCGAATTAGCATTGGATCATGAAGAGTGATTTGTTCCTCTACATGTCTTCTAGCATCCCACAAAATTTGGGATTCATTGGGCCTGTATGTTGGGCCCCACAGTCTCATCAGTGGGCTGGTGTCCAATCTGACTTCTCCAGAATTGTTTCCTTTCATCACAAAATATCTCAATCTTCTTCCATGAATTCTCCATTGATCCCTGAATCAAACATGTTCATATTTAAGTGTAGATCAATTTCTAAAAATATCAAATTAAAATATGTATAATCATATGAATCATTGGGTACTTCAAATGATGTTCAAAAATGTACCACATAATAGTGCATTTTAAGAAGGTATTACAATCATAATGTGAAATGTTGTTTAAAGTGTAAAATGCACTAAAATGGTGTTTATGAATAATAAAGCACATAATATTATATATATTAACAATGAATATTAGCCTCATTTAGTGGCTAATCAGTCACTAACAACCTTTCTGCGCTAGCTTCATACTTCGACTTATCACTGACGTCGAGGGTCCCCTGTGAAATGCCTCCGCGTATGATCTGACCTAGAGGATCTCATGTAGGATGCCTTCTTTTACTTACTCTTTGTGAGGACTCAAAGAGGGACGCCTTTACTTATGTGTTGGCTTAGAGGATCCCTAGTAGGATGCTTCTCTAGTATTTTCATATGAGGGACCCAGTGGGTGCCCCGATTTTGGACCGACCCTAAGTTAGTGTGTTGTGAGTTGGGTAGGGATGGTAGCGGGTGTCACCTAAAACCCGTACCGAACTTGTAAGCCCGTGAGGGTGTGGCAGTAGTGGTGGGTTGGGCGTTTGGTCACCCTCGTTGTTCTTTATTCTTTCACTTAGTTATTATTGATGCAGCTATAATTGCCACAGGTGCTTCCTGTATTTAGGCCGATGAGCCTGACATGATACGGTATATGATAGGGATGCCCAAAGGTACTTCCTAGAATCCAACTTCTGAGCCCTACTGATGGATATGGATATCATGTTATGACACTGATGAGGAACATTGCGGTATGGCACCGACAACGCCAGACGGTATGCCACTGTTTACCGAGTTTGCTATGGATAGGCTTTGTGGACTCAAGGAGGACGGTTTGGTCAATGACCTTGAGTCCTGGCCCATGTAGGTCTATATTATACCGAGTTTACTATGGATGCGCTTTGTGGACTCGAGGAGGACGCCTTGATCAACGGGCTTGGGTCTTGGCCCGAGTAGGTCTATATTATACTGAGTTTGTTAAGGATATGCTCCATAGACTCGAAGAATATGCCTTGGTCAATAGCCCTGGGTCCTAGCCCTCACAGGTCTGATACTTGATGCATCTGACGTAGGTCGTAGTTGATGCAGTGTCATCTTTACAAGATTGCCCGTCAGAACACGACATCCTTCATTATAGTGATTGGAGGCGAGTACAGGTAAATTCAGGGTTAGAGCATGTATCCCCCTATGGCGACGTAGCTTGCTCGAACATTTCCGGCACTGACCGAAGCAAGTATCGTCGATCGGAATTATGGACTCATGGATTGACTTAATTATACACGGTGTGAGTGGTGTGATATCCAGCTCAATGCCTTTCCCACAAGATGCCCAGACGATCGGGATTACGGACCCAAGGATTGGTTGCGGTTTAATTCATGTTACTTGTCGTCTTACTCATATATATATATATTTATGGGAATATATATATATATATATATATATATGGGAATATACACACACACACATATAAATATATATACATGACGACACAATATTCCAGTTGTGTCTCGGCTAGGTTGAGCACTTTCCTTAAGCATGTCTTGTACGACTTTGTCTTTTAGTTTATTTCCAACAATTATTATTATTATTATTATTATTATTATTATTATTATTATTATTATTATTATTATTGTTATCCTTATCCTTATAGGTAGCTCACATTTACATACATTGCATATTACTGGCTATGTACGGGACCGCGTTGGTGATGCCCTACTGAGTTTTGTACTCACACCCTGCTCGGGCCGCCATTGCACATGGGTACCCGAGCATATGTTCACTTGGTTGCAGGCACAGGTTTGGGCTGAGGCCCGAGATCGATCGAGCAGGATGGCTTGGATAGTTGCATGGAACATGGGTATGTGGTTTGGCTTGGAGATAGCAGTAGAGTCTTGTACTTTTATTCTTGTTTCTTTTATTTACTTATGTAAATGTATGGTCGGCCCAGTGGGTGTTCAGTGTCGTATGTATGACATGGTCGTTCGGGTCTTTACTGCATTCCATTTATTATCATAGCATGCTCCTGCTTTAGTTTATTTATTGTTTCCGCACTCTGTCGTTTAATGCTATGGATGTTATCTAGTTATTTTCATTGTTTGCTTACTCTGATATGAGGACGTAGTTTCCCCACTATCACACTCTAGCCTCTAGCTACTAGTCGGCACCCTATGCCGTATGGGGAGGCGCGTTTGAGACCTTGTGGTGAACCAACTCAAGGCACCAGATTAGTGGCATCTGGGTCGGGGCGTTATAAATTGGTATCAGAGCTGTCCTTTTTATAATTAGAAATTGTCGAAATCTGTAATGGATATCGAACTTGTGCGTCGAGAACACTTGTTCCGGTAAGAAGTTCAAGTTGTCGGGGTTATGGGATTGTTGTTCTTGATATGTGATGTTACAATTGTATATTACTTTCGCTTTGAGTGGCGCACATATTATGCGGATGTTATGATTTATTATGGATTTATGGCTCTTAGTCGTTGGCAAGAGGCCAGTGATTGATTCTGACTTTTGGCCGACAAAGGCAAAAGGCGTCTCATGTTGACTATGCTAGTTGTCTTGTTGCCCGAAAGTCTACTTCTGGGTTTGTCGTTTTCCAGGCAGGTAACCTCATCTCATGGCGCAGCAAGAAACAGACTGTCGTTTCCAGATCCAGTGTTGAGTCTGAATATCGTGCGATGGTCACGGTCACTACTGAGATCATTTGGTTTCGTCGTCTCCTCCATGAGATTGGTTTCCCGCAGCAGATGTCTGCTCATATTTGGTGTGATAATCAAACTGTCACGACCCGTCCCAGTGGGGCCCGAGCCACAACTCCCTAAGTCCGCCCCCAATAGGCCAGGGGCTGGTGACTAGCACCGGGTAGACATATCACTAACATGGGAGGCATTGCCTATACATCTGTACACACGCACACACATCTCCAAGCCCACAAAGCTGAAAAGTAAAAACTACTAAAAAGGGAAAATGCATGCATACACTAAAACTCAACCAACAGAGTACGACAGAAAAGTAAAGTACAAGAATGTCAAACCCTGGGCCAAAAGTACAAGCCCACCAAAAGAGAGTTTGTAACAAAGTCCAACTTGTAAGGAAAAGTACTGGGACTGCGATCCGTAACCGTAGGAACACACCTCAGCCCGCCTGGTCTCACTGAGCAGCGTCTGGTCCTGGTCCGCCTAGAATCATGTCAAAAACTCATTCGTCTGCACAAGACACGACACGTGCGGGCAAAGCCCGTGCAGAGGTGAGTATAACAATACCCAGTAAGACACCCCGAAACCACAAATGAATACAACAAGGGAAAACACCACAAAGGAAAGATGCAGTCAGCTCCAAACAATATATGTTTACAGAACATATAACAAGAATATCCAGATATACTCATACTCAAACGACTACCGCAAAGCCACCACTAAAAATCCAGCTCGAAGATTCCACTAAGCAAGTAACAAGGAGAACACACTCCTAGGTCTGAAGAGAGAAAAAAAAATACGAAGTACTCGTTCCGGGAGAACACACTCCACAAGTACCTGAGACAGAACGCTCAGATGAGGATCATAGCCAATAGTCATAGGGTGATTCCGACAACTCAGTCTGAACTAATCCGCTAAGCAGAGGATCGGCGCCCGGGTAAAGTTGGTCACGTCGATACCAAGAACTCTACCTAGGGTTCCATGAAAGAATAGAGGATCCGGCTCCAAGTCTCACAGAGGGGATTCCAACAACTCTGTTCAGGAAATCCTGCTGAAGGGATCATACTCCTGTATGTAGGAAATGATACCGGGAACCTTCAGGAGAAAGACCAAGGGGACGAACCCTAAGGAAACTAGCCCAAGTCACAGAAGGCAACTGGCTCAAGCCATGTAAGATTGGTTACACGGCATGTAGTATGGTTACACGCCGTGTTCCTTGACCCCGGGTACTGCCCGTGTAACGGCCCGTATCATCCGTCCAGTCTGTGTAAAACTAGACTACACGGCGTGTAGTAGGCTTACACGTCGTGTTCCTTGACTCCAAGTACTGCCCGTGTAAACGGCCCGTGTCAGAAGTCGAAGTCGTATGTGAAAGCATATACACGGCGTGTAAGTTTACGTACACGTCGTGTCCTGCCAACTGGAAAACACCCGTGTACTCTGGCCGTATGCCCGTACACGGTGTCCGTGTCCGTGTCGCCTGCCCGTATACCAGTACACGGGGTATCCCGTGTATCTGGCCGGGTCTGGCCGGGGAAGGGTATACACTGCGTGTCCTTGGCCGTGTACCCAACCCGTGTCCGTGTACTCTCGGAGTACACGCCAGGTAACCCGCCGACGAACACACGCCGTGTAGCCCATACTACACGCCGTGTAGTCGGGGTTTTTTCCAGAATCGCTGTCTTCCTCCGCACGTCTCGACCAATCCTCCGGTTCTTGATCCAACCGTCAGATCATCATGAAACTCCGGATTTGGGGTCATCCCGCCCCTACGAAACCGATTCCGTCGGTTCCGGGCTTCCGATCGGCCTTGACAACGCGTCCCGATCTGCCCGCACGAAAACACTCGAAGAACGGGAATTCCCGAACCACATCGATGTGTCCGCCGCCATCGTCGTCGCACCCCCGCTAAGTCGTCTCGATGTTGGATCTTTGATTTCAGATCGTTGCGCCAAAAAAAGAATGTGCAACGATCGATTTCCTCCAAGAACGCGTAGAACGCACACGAAGAACACGTAGAAACCGGGAAAGAAAAACACAACAATCGAGAGGGACGAACCTCGATCGATATTCGTGTCGATCTTGGTTCTTCACCGTTAGAAGGTTGAACGAAAACCAAATTAATTTCAAGAATCAAATCCCCACGCTTCCCGCAAATAGCCCATCCCGCAAATACGACCGATCCGCGGGCTAATCTATTCGTGGATTAGTCCGCGTTCGTCGTAGGAATCAAGAACGGGGAAAAGAAAGCACCAAACATACCTGGATTCGCGGCGCTCGCTGGCGAAGATCCGGTCGCCGCGTCGTCGTCGCCGGCAAAATTTGTTAAGAACGTCGTCGCCGCGTTGGGGGTTTCCTCCAGAGCTTTCCCAGAGCCTCCAGGGGATTCAGGGTTATGAGGTTTTGTAACCCTGAACCCCTGCGCAAGCCTTTATTTAAAAAGGATAAATGATATCCGCTGCAACAGATTTAATAAAATATTTTAAATAAAATATTTTATTACGGCTACGTCCAAAAACCAGATTTCACCACCGACCTGCGCCACCCGATGTTAGGTCTCTTCTAGGGTAAACCCGCTGCTCTGGGCGCAACGGCGCCCTCGGATTTCCGATCCGAGCACCCGTTCAGGAGTTATTCCACTCTGTCAGGAAAACCACACGCGCGCGCAAATTTAATTATTTAATTAAATTCAAACATTTGTTCCGGGCTCACCGGGCCTCGAAACTGCATGTCGTCTCGAAGATTGGTCTCGAAATAATTCCCACACATTATTTAAAAAATAAAGCATGGAAAATCCGAGACATTACATCACACCCACCTTAGGGCTTTTACGTCCCCGAAAAGCCAAAACAAGGGCTACTCAAAAAGATGTGGGTACTGCACACGTATCTGAGCCTCCCGCTCCCACGTGCTCTCTTGGAAGTTCTCATGCTGCCACCGGACATGCACCAATGGAATAGCTCGCCCACGAAGGATCTTCTCCTGCCGATCCTCGATTTCCACTGGGTACTCAGCAAAGGTCACTCCATCATCGATGTCCAGCTCGCCCCAGTCGATAACATGCGATGGATCATGCACGTACCTCCGCAGCTGCGACACATGGAAAACGTTGTGTACCCGGTCCATCTGAGGAGGTAGAGCCAAGCGGTATGCCACCTCGCCAACTCTACTCAAAATCTGAAAAGGGCCGATGAACCTCGGAGATAGCTTGCCGCCTCGGCCAAATCTCCGCAATCCCCGTCGAGGTGAGACCCGAAGGAACATATGGTCTCCTTCCTCGAACCCCAAGGGTCTCCGTCTCCTGTCGGCATAAGACTTCTGCCGACTCTGTGCAGTCTTCATCTGCTCCTGGATGACCTGCACCTTCTCCGTAGTAGCTCGCACCATCTCTGAGTCCATGAGTGTTGACTCTCCAGGGTCAGTCCAGCAAAGTGGTGACCTGCAAGGTCACCCGTACAGAGCCTCGAATGGTGCCATACCAATAGTGGAATGATAACTGTTGTTATAAGCAAATTCCACCAGTGGTAGGTGATCCTCCCAGCTACGACCGAAGTCAAGTATGCAAGCTCGTAGCATTTCCTCCAGAACCTGGATGGTCCGCTCCGTCTGACCATCAGTCTGAGGATGAAACGCTGTGCTCAAGCGTAACTGAGTCCCAAAAGCTTCCTGCAATCCCTTCCACAACCGGGATGTGAAACGAGCATCACGATCTTAGACGATCGTTGATGGCACTCCATGAAGTCGAACTATCTCCTGCACGTAGAGGCGTCCCAAGCTCTCTACTGAACTCTGCTCCCGTATGGCTAGGATGTGGGCCGACTTGGTGAGTCGATCAACGATCACCCAGATGGCATTGTGTCCCCTGGACGTACGTGGTAGACCCGTCACGAAGTCCATGGATATCTCGTCCCACTTCCACTCTGGCACCTCAAGGGGCTGAGTCAAACCTGCTGGCACCTGGTGCTCAGCCTTTACCTGCTGACAAGTAAGGCACCGAGAAACAAACTCTGTCACACTCTTCTCCATTCCTGGCCACCAGAACTGACGTCGAAGGTCCTGATACATATTTGCCACGCCGGGATGCACCGCCAAAGGGGATGTATGGAACTCCCTCAGAACCTCCTCTCGCAACGTCACTGGTACTACCGGGCGCCCTCTGAAAAGAACAACGTGCTCCCCACCTGTTGAATATCCATCGGCAGCATCACCCGCGGACATCTGAGCACGTAGAGTCTCACAGCTAGCGTCCTCGAGCTGTGCTTCCCTGACTCGCTGTAAGAGTGGAGGGGTAACAACCATCGACTGAAGGTAAGCTCATTCATCTCTATCCACGAGGGATAACTGTAAGGTGGCCAACTGCCTCGTCGCCTCATCCAGCAACTGCGAACTGGATTTCCTGCTGAGAGCATCTGCCACAACGTTCCCCTTCTCAGGTGTGTAAACGATCTCAAAGTCGTAATCCTGGAGGAACTCAAGTCATCGTCTTTATCTCAAATTCAGATCCTTCTGAGAAAAGGTATATTTAAGACTCTTGTGATCATAGTAGACGGTAAACCGCTCACCCATCAGGTAGTGTCGCCACATCTTCAACGCGAAGACCACCGCTGCCAACTCAAGATCATGGGTCGCGTAGTTCTGCTCGTGTGGCCTCAACTGACGTGAGCCATAGGCAATCACCGCTTGCCTCTGCATCAGGACACAACCAAGCCCGGTTTCTGATGCGTCGCAGAACACTACGTACTCGACACCCTCCTCCAGTAATCTAAAGATCGGGGCGCTCGTCAAACTCTGTCTCAACTGCTGGAAAGCCTGCTGACATCTCTCGGTCCACACGAAAGGCTGCCCCTTTCGGGTCAAAAGCAGTCATGGGTGCTGAAATCCTGGAGAAATCAAGAATGAATCTCCGATAGTAGCCTGCCAACCCAAGGAAACTCCACACCTCCGGCACGCTCCGGGGTGGCTTCCATGCTAGCACTGCCTCCACCTTGGCTGGGTCCACTGCCACACCATCTGCTGAGATAACGTGTCCCAGAAAGTGGACCTCATGTATCCAGAACTGACACTTCGAGAGTTTCCCGTACAACTGGTGCTCTCGAAGTGTGTCCAGAACCATCCTCAGGTGTCTCGCGTGCTCCTCATCGGACGCAGAGTACACAAGGATATCATCGATGAAGACCACTACGAACCGATCCAGATAGGGCTGAAAGATCCGGTTCATGAGTCTCATAAACACTGCCGGGGCGTTCGTCACGCCAAAGGGCATCACCAAGTACTCGTAGTGACCGTAGCGACATTTGAAAGTCGTCTTCGGTACATCCTCATCTCGTACTCGCAACTGATGATAGCCTGATCGTAGATCAACCTTCGAGAACCATTGTGCCACTCTTAACTGGTCGAAGAGGTCGTCGATCCTCAGTATTGGATACCGGTTCTTCACGGTCATCTGGTTCAAGCGCTGGTAATCCACACATAGCTTCAAGCTCCCGTCTGCCTTCTTAGCAAACAGCACTAGGGCCGCCCAGGGTGAAACACTGGGTCTCACAAAGCCCTTCTTCTGCAAGTCTTCCAGTTGCACCCTCAGCTCACGAAGCTCTGCAGGAGCCATCCGATAAGCTGATGCTGATATCGGTGTCATCCCGGGTTGCAACTCAATGCAGAAATCTACCTCCCGACGGGGAGGTAGTCCGGGGACATCCTCCGGAAAGACGTCCTCGTACTCAGCCACTACTGCTAGAAACTGGAAACTCGTAACATCTGCTGCGCCAAGGGCTAGGCAAGCCAACTGATGTGAAATCGGCTGTGCCTTCCTATGCACGAGTTCATCCTGCGCTGCCTGGGTCTCCTTTTCACCGACGAAGGAGAACCTCGTCCCATCACTACGGACACACCGCACCCTTCGCCTAAAACAGTCAATCTGGGCATGAACTGTGGATAGCCAATCCATACCAAGAATGACATCGTAAGGCCTCGACGCTACCACCAAGAGGTTCCAATCGAAACTCTCGCCTCCAAGGGTCAAGTCACACTGTCTACAGATGTGTGTGATCTCTAAATCTTCTCCAGTCGGTGTTTCTAAGCGTAAGGGTCGAGTCAACGGCTCAACTGGAATCTCAAGGTCTCGAACAAGATAAGCAGCCAAAAAGGAATGACTAGCACCTGTGTCTATCAGTACGGCAGCCAAAGTAGAAAAGACACAGATTGTACCTCTAATCATTCCGGGAGTACCTGGGTCATAAGCCTCTGCCGCCTACAGCTGTCCCTGCCTCTGTCCACCGGCTCCCTAAACCTGGGGTGGACCTCCTGGGGGTGGTGGTGGAAAAAGGTCAAAACGCCAACCCCCTCCAGCTGCTCTCCCAGCTCCCCTACCACGTCTGCCGCCCCGCGGATCTGTCTGCTCCACACGTTGTCTCTGACTCGGTGGCCCATCCACTGCTCCCGTGTCAGAAGTACGGCGGGTCGGACAATCTCGAGCGAGATGTCCCCTGCCATCACATGAGTAGCATCGCCTCTCTCGAGGCTGGCTGGATGCGCCCTGCGAATCCTGCATGGCAGATCCACTGTCCTGGGATCTCCTCTGAAAACGTCTCTCACGCCTGGCTCCCTGCTGCTGAGGTCTCTGCTCTAGCTCGCTCACTATCGACAACTGCTGGCTGTCTCTGCTCTGCCAAGAAGCTCTCGACCACCAAAGCCCGCTCGACCACCCCAGCATAAGTAGGAATGCTCATAGGGATGATGCTAGCTCGGATATCTCTGCGCAAGCCCCGCTCAAAAGTTCGAGCTCTAAAATACTGATCCCTGACCATATCCATCGAAAATCGTGAGAGGTCGGTAAACCTCGATGAATAGTCAGCCACCATCATGGTTCCCTGCTGGAGCTGAAGAAGCTCCTGTATACGTACTGCTCTCAGGGTAATCGGAGAAAACTCCTCTCTGAAGAGACGCTCAAACTTTGGCCACGCAAGAGTCGCCTCGTCGTGAGTCTGGATAACCAAACTCCACCATCGCCCCGCCGAGCCCTGCAGAAGGCTCGCTGCCAGGATCACCATCTAATCTGTTGGCGTCCTGACCAAACGGAAGACTCTGGTCACTTCCTCAAGCCAGTCCTCTGCTGCCTGAGGGTCAAGCTCGCCCCGAAACCTGAGGGGTCTCTGTCTCTGAAACTCATGGAGTGCGCTCAGTCTGCGCTCCTCCTCCACTGGTTCAGCAGGCACTAAACACTGCTCCACAGGTGGCAGGATAACTGGCACACCACCCGATGGTAAAACTGGGGGATCCGGTCCCTGTATCGAGGCTTCATCACTGAGGGGGTCATCCTCGTGATCGAGCTGCTGGATCCTAGCGGGTGCGCGTCACGGGGGCATCCTGTAAAGAAACAAGATGTATCTCAGTCAGTGAGTATATCTGGAGAGCTGACTCAAGAAGGACATAGAAACCACAACCCATTCCTACATGATGCATGTACCATTATTTTCCCTTGCAACCGGTGTTTTCATGTTCCGAGTCGAAAAGCAAGTTATCAGAGCCCTGGTGTATGGATACGTCGGCCGCCCGCACCAACACTGGGGTCCCTGGCCTGAAAGCCGAACTTGAAACACTTAACACTGTTGCCCCAAACCGACTCACAGACTCTCGGTCCTACGGTAGAACCAACCACCTCTGATACCACTCTGTCACGACCCGTCCCAGTGGGGCCCGAGCTGCAACTCCCCAAGCACGCCCCCAATAGGCCTGGGGCTGGTGACTAGCACCGGGTAGGCATATCACTAACATGGGAGGCATTGCCTATACACCTGTACACACGCACACACATCTCCAAGCCCACAAAGCAGAAAAGTAAAAACTACTAAAAAGGGAAAATGCATGCATACACTAAAACTCAACCAACAGAGTACGACAGGAAAGTAAAGTACAAGAATGTAAAACCCTGGGCCAAAAGTACAAGCCCACCAAAAGAGAGTCTATAACAAAGTCCAACTTGTAAGGAAAAGTACTGGGACTGCGATCCGTAGCCGTAGGAACACACCTCAGCCCGCCTGGTCTCACTGAGCACCGTCTGGTCCTGGTCCGCCTAGAATCCTGTCAAAAGCTCGCTCATCTGCACAAGACATGACACATGCGAGCAAAGCCCGTGCAGGGGTGAGTATAACAATACCCAGTAGGACACCCCGAAACCACAAAGGAATAAAACAAGGGAAAACACCACAAAGGAAAGATGCAGTCAGCTCTACACAGTATATGTTTACAGAACATATAACAAGAATATCTAGATATACTTATACTCAAACGACTACCGCAAAGCCACCACTAAAAATCCAGCTCGAAGATTCCACTAAGCATGTAACAAAGAGAACACACTCCTAGGTCTGAAGAGAAAAAAAAATACGAAGTACTCGTTCCGGGATAACACACTCCATAAGTACCTGAGACAAAACGCTCAGATGAGGATCACAGCCAATAGTCATAGGGTGATTTCGACAACTCAGTCTGAACTAATCCGCTAAACTGAGGATCGGCGCCCGGGTAAAGTTGGTCACGTCGATACCAAGAACTCTACCTAGGGTTCCAGGAAGGAATAGAGGATCCGGCTCCAAGTCTCACAGAGGGGATTCCAACAACTCTATTCAGGAAATCCTGCTGAAGGGATCATACTCCTGTATGTAGGAAATGATACCGGGAACCTTCAGGAGAAAGACCAAGGGGACGAACCCTAAGGAAACTAGCCCAAGTCACAGAAGGCAACTGGCTCAAGCCATGTAAGATTGGTTACACGCCGTGTAGTATGGTTACACGCCGTGTTCCTTGACCCCGGGTACTGCCCGTGTAACGGCCCGTGTCATTCGTCCAGTCTGTGTAAAACTAGACTACACGGCGTGTAGTAGGCTTACACGCCGTGTTCCTTGACTCCGAATACTGCCCGTGTAAACGGCCCGTGTCAGAAGTCGAAATCGTATATGAAACCATATACATGGCGTTTATGTTTACGTACACGCCGTGTCCTGCCAACTAGAAAACACCCGTGTACTCTGGCCGTATGCCCGTACACGGTGTTCGTGTCCGTGTCGCCTGCCCGTGTACCAGTACACGGGGTATCCTGTGTATCTGGTCGGGTCTGGCCGGGGAAGGGTATACACGGCGTGTCCTTGGCCGTGTACCCAACCCGTGTCCGTGTACTCCCGAAGTACACGCCAGGTAACCCGCCGACGAACACACGCCGTGTAGCCCGTACTACACGCCGTGTAGTCGGGATTTTTTCCAGAATCGTTGTCTTCCTCCGCGCGCCTCGACCAATCCTCCGGTTCTTGATCCAACCGTCAGATCATCATGAAACTCCGGATTTGGGGTCGTCCCGCCCCTACGAAACCGATTCCGTCGGTTTTGGGCTTTCGATCGGCCTTGAAAACGCGTCCCGATCCGCCCGCACGAAAACGCTCGAAGAACGGGAATTCCCAAACCACATCGATGTGTCTGCCACCATCGTCGTCGCACCCCCGCTAGGTCGTCTCGATGTTGGATCTTTGATGTCAGATCGTTGCGCCAACAAACGAATGTGCAACGATCGATTTCCTCCAAAAACGCGTAGAACGCACACGAAGAACGCGTAGAAACCGGGAGAGAAAAACACAACAATCGAGAGGGACGAACCTAGATCGATGTTCGTGTCGATCTTGGTTCGTCACCGTTAGAAGGTTGAACGAAAACCAAATTAATTTCAAGAATCAAATCCCCACAATTCCCGCAAATAGCCCATCCCGCAAATACGACCGATCCGCGGGCTAATCTGTTCGTGGATTAGTTCGCGTTTGTCGTAGGAATCAAGAACGGGGAAAAGAAATCACCAAACAAACATCCTACCTGGATTCGCGGCGTTCGCTGGCGAAGATCCGGTCGCCGCGTCGTCGTCACCGGCGAAATTCGTCAAGAACGTCGTCGCCGCGTTGGGGGTTTCCTCCAGAGCTTTCCCAGAGCCTCCAGGGGATTCAGGGTTATGAGGTTTTGTAACCCTGGACCCCTGCGCAAGCCTTTATTTAAAACGGATAAAAGATATCCGCTACAACAGATTTAATAAAATATTTTAAATTAAATGTTTTATTACGGCTACGTCCAAAAACCAGATTTCGCCACCGACCTGTGTCAGCCGATGTTAGGTCTCTTCTAGGGTAAACCCGCTACTCTGGACGCAACAGCGCCCTCAGATTTCCGATCCGGGCACCCGTTCAGGAGTTATTCCACTCTTTCAGGAAAACCACACGCGCGCGCAAATTTAATTATTTAATTAAATTCAAACATTTGTTCCGGGCTCACCGGGCCTCGGAACTGCACGCCGTCTCGAAGACTGGTCTCGAAATAATTCCCACACATTATTTAAAAAATAAAGCATGGAAAATCCGAGACATCACACAAACAGCCACGAAGATTGCTTCAAATCCCGTCTTCCATGAACGCACGAAGCATGTCGAGGTGGACTGCCACTTTCTTCGCCATCACCTCGAACAACACCATGTCAGTTTCAGCCACATACCGACGGCAGATCAGTTTGCCAACATTTTCACCAAAGGCCTCCCAGGAGCTCGACTGGACTCTTTCAGTACCAAGTTGGGCATCCACAACATCAGCGACCCGGCTTGAGGTGGAGTGTGTATGGTCTTGTGTGGTGTTTTTTTTTTTTTTTACGAAACTCGGGTCCAAGCTATCATGTACTAGCTTGATGGGAGTGTTGAACCTGGTTAATTGTATTTCCGGGTAAAGGGTATTTCTGAGTCCAACATCGGATTACTCTATCTTGTAATTCTTTTTAACCATCTATGAAAGAATATCTCTACCTCACCTTGAGGTAAGAGGAATTCACCAATTACAGGGAGGATTGACAGGCGCGTTAGATGTTTTATGCCGAGACAGGTGCGCGGGTGACTCCCCGTTAGATGTGACCTTGGAGAGGTTCGACTTTGGGGCTAGGTGGTTAAACCCAGTTACCCTATTATGAGACTTGATCGATAGGGCTAGGTGGGAGACCTAAAGACCCTTAGTAGTGACTCAAACCCTTGTAAGTCGACGTTTGGTTTGATCGAGGGCAACGTAATAGAGAGGTTGGCCCAGGTTTATGGATGCCTTCTAGAAAGTGAGGTTGGTTGTGCACTCATTTTGAGATAGATGCAAGGTAGGTGCTTGAATTTTACGATATAGGCATGATAATGCCTTTGGTTTTTGATAAAGCACCTAGAGTACTTGTGTTTCGAGACTGAGTTTGACGGGTAGAACTGTCGGGTTCCTGACCCTGTTGATTAACGATTCTATGGTTATTTAACATGGTCAGAGCACAGGTAGACGCTAATGACCGAAACGACGTTGTGTGACGAATGGTCGTAGAATGAAACATGGCACAGGTGAGGTGACCGATTTTGAAGAGGAGTTCCAAGGGAGCTTCTGACATGTTAAGACGGACGTGTCGTGCAACACGGTCATCTTGGCCTTGTTGATGAACGACTCACGAGAGCTTGAGACGAGTGATGATGATCGGGTGGTATGGGATTGTACACTCGCTGCGTAGAACGTTTTGGTACATGTCAGATACACGTGGCACCATTTAAATCGTAAAGCGGTGAGCGATCGTATGCAAGCTAAGGACCGATGGTTTAAAAGAAATGTTACGACCCTGGTTGCTCGAAAATTGTGACTTAAATGAGGTTTCCACTTGACACCTGTCATAATGAAAAACGGCTCGTCACGTCGTGACGTTATCTTGAATTCTCAAAAACTTTTGTCACTCTATCCCCGCAGGGGCAAAGAATTCGTTGTTGTATTGCCTATGATACCGAAGGGTTTGGGGAGGTGGGAATAGGAGAGTGCTCATCTTGGAGTGGGCTTACTGGAATGTCTCGCCATGGTAGAAGAGATATCGAGAATAAATCGAGTGTCGGGAGGCAGTTTACCGTGGTTGGACCCAGATATACATTGTCAAAAGACGTGGTGTCGGGAGTTGGATAAGGCAAGTGCAACCTGTTTAGATGTGAGCAGGGCTCGGAGGAGTAATACACGCCTATCGATGGAATCTTAGTGTATTCCTAGATAGAGGTGATCATGCCCAATATCTTGACATCGTGCTGAGCACACTGAGAGAGCGTCAGCTACACGTCGGGACTTGGAAATACACTTAACCTGGAAATACAATTAACCGGGTCTAACACTCCCTCTCAAGCTAGAACAGGTATAGCTTGGAAGAAGAGTCCCACAAAAAAAAGACAGACCAAAACAAGACCGCAGACACTCCCCCTCAAGCTGAGTCGCGGATGTTATGGATGCCCAGCTTGGTGCAGAGAGAGTCCAGTCGAATTCTCGGTAAGCCTTTGGTGAATATGTCAGCAAGCTGATCAGCTATTGGAATGTAGCTGAAACTGATATGGTGTTGCTCGAGGTTAAGGCGGAGAAAATGACAGTCAACCTCGATATGCTTCGTGCGTTCAAGGAAGACTAGATTGGAAGCAATCTTCGTAGCTGCATGATTATCACACCAAATATAAGCAGACGTCTGTAGCGAGAAACTGATTTCATGGAAAAGATAACGAAGCCAAAAAAAAATTAGTAGTGGTCAAAGTCATTGCACGGTATTCAGATTCAGCACTGGATCTGAAGATGACAGTATGTTTCTTGCTTCGCCATGAGATTAAGTTACCAACCAGGAAAACGGAAAACCCAGAAGTAAACTTTCGAGTAGCTAAGCAACCAGCATAATCAGCATCAAAGAAAACTCAGATGAACGTGATGTGAATACCGAAGACTACGGGTAGAGTCTTTCTTAATGTACTTGACAATGTGAAGAACATCCCATTGAGATTTCGTCGGATGTTCCATGAATTGGCTATCCTTGCTGACAACGCAGGCAATATCCGAACGAGTTGTAGTAATATAATTGAATTTTCTCACAAGACGACGACACCTCTCTGGGTGAGAATATGGGTCTGTGGCATCATGTAGAGATCGTTCCCTGAGTTCAAGAGGGGTATCAATGGCAGTTTGACACAAACCAGCATCCTGCAATATATCTAATGCATATTTCCGTTGGGAAAGAAAGATGTTGTTTGGCGAACGGGAGAATTCAATGCCAAGAAAGTATGTCAGAGGACCCAGATCTTTGGTTTGAAATTGTTGTTGAAGATAAACCTTGAGATGTGCAATGTCATGTGAGTCGCTACCAATAATAATGATATCATCAATATATACAACCAACAGGATGCAGCTGGAGGACGTTTTTCGGTGGAAAACAGTATGGTCCTTCATACTCTAAGATAGACCAAATGTAGTGATGATGTGCAGAATTTGTCAAACCATGCACGAGGAGACTATTTGACCTCATAAAGAGAGTGAAGAAACCAACAAAAATAAGAACCGACTCCTGAGGCAAGGAAGCCAAAAGGTTGTTGCAGATATACTTCTTCAAGAAAACCATGTAGAAATGCATTTTGGACATCAAGTTGATGAAGAGGCCAACAATGAGCAGCGGCAAGAGAGATGGATAAAATTGAACAGATGTCATCTTCACAACTGGCAACTGGAGAGAATGTATCGAAATAATCAACACCATATATCTGGAGAGGCCTTTTTCCACAAGTCAGGCTTTAAGGCGATGAAGAGTGTCATCTACATTTAGGCGGACCGTATGAATCCATTTGCTGCCGACAACCTATTTATCTGCCGGAAGAGGGACTAGATCCCAGGTGTGATTGTCGTCCAAGCCCTGTAATTCATCCCGCATTGCTTGAAGTCACCTAAGGTGAGATTTGGCTTCAACAATCGTACAAGGAACAAATATCATCTCTAGAGCAAAGAGGTCATTGTATTAAGTTGTGTAAAGAGGATTATTCTGAAAAGAGCGAGTACTCTTTCGCAATGCAATCTGCAAGTCATCGGTGCTCGTAGCAAGAGCGACAGACGAAGTTGAGGAAATGGTGTCCTCAGACGGGACATGGGGCATGGTCGATAAACGACGAGAGTAGAGGGTCAACGGAGGCAGAGGAGCGTGGATGGTGAGAGGGAGAGAGATAGTCATCGATGGTGGAATTAGGATGGGGAGAGGGTGGAGAGGGTAACAATGGAGAGTTCTCAATGAATGAGACATCAGCAGAGATGATATAACGTCTCAAGTCAGGAGAGAAACGGTAGTCACGCTGGGTACGAAAGTATCTCAGAAAGATGCAACAAAGGGCCTTTGGGGAAAATTTAGAGAGACGGGTACGAGTGTCACGAACATAACAAAGACACACAAACACACGAAGTGGAAGAGGGTGAGGATAAAGAGAGGGAAACAGAGCCGAAAATGGACTCTCCCCCTAAAGGAAAGAAGAAGAAAGACGTTTGATAAGATAGGTGACAGTAAGAATAGCATCTCCCCAAAAGGAAGAGAAATAACAGGGCCTGAGCAGTTTCTAAAATATGACGATGTTTACGCTATGTCACACCATTCTGCTGAGGGGTATCGGGGCAGCATGTTTGAAGGAGGATACCGTGATCTTTGAGAAAATACTGAAGACAAGAGGATAAATATTCCCGACAATTGTCCAAGCGGAGACATTTAATAGGCTTGGAGAATTAAGTGTGAATTTCATGGTAAAAAGTTTTGAAAATATCACACACCTCTGAATGATCATGAAGGAGATAATAGACATGTCATCCGAGAGAAATCGTCAATAAAAAATACATAATAACGGTACCCTGACTGACTAGGAACCCTGCAAGGACCCCATACATCAGAATGAACTAGGTCAAAAGGATTCGCTGAACGCGTCACCAATCGAGGAACATACGTCGCCCGATGAAATTTAGCAAACTTACAAGATTCACAATGGAAAAAAAGTTGTGGACTGAACTGGGGACAAAGCTTATGTAAGACAGAAGTCGATGGATGACTATGGCGAAAATGTAGGTCGACGGCACAAACAGAGGTGGATGATCAAGCAAGAGATGGTGGGGTATCGAACATGTAAACCCCATCACTAAGACGACCTCTACCAAGTTTTCGATTCGTCGACTGCTCCTGGACCAACTGGTATAGGCAATGCGCCTGGTTAAAAATTACCAGACTACACACACACACAAAGCTACTAATAATATATATTTATATATATAATTATATATCAAGCTATTAATAATATATATAATCATATATCAACGATTTAACATGATATATATATACATAATAACTCGTTATATATTAACAAAAAAACACTCACCCACTGATATTCACGCACGTCACCCCCCAAGCTCATTGTTTTTTTTTAATATGTTGCAACATGCATATATTATATATATTATATATACAATATAAAAATCTATTTAGAAAAAAAATAACTCACCCACCGCTGTGCACCCCGAACCTCATTATTTTTTTTACTACTCGCACATATTATATATATATTCACATATATAAATCTATTTAAAAAAGAAAAATTGACACACCCACCCACTGGTGCGCGCACCCCCAACCGCTCATTAATTTTTTTTACAACTTGCACATATTATATATATATTCACATATATAAATCTATTTAGAAAAAAAATTAACACGTTCACCCACTGATTCGCACCCCCTCCAACCCCTCATTCTTTTTACAACTTGCACATATTAATATGAATATTATTTATTACGATGATCGGTATTTATTTAAACATGACAATCACCGCAGATTTGTTTTTTTTAATCGGAAGTTTTCAAATAAATTATTTGAACTTTAATTATTTTCGAAATTGGTTTATATTTTAGATTTTTATTAAATTAAAGAAAATATTACAATTATAATAGGCATGTGACGTCGGGGTTGAAAGTTCTTGTAAAACACATGAAGTGGGCAATTTAAAACGTGTCAAATGATTGACCGTTAAAATAAAATAAAAAAATTTCACCATTAGAAAATAAAAAACTAATTGATGGTTTCAAAAAATATTAATTGATGTTTTAAAAAAAATTAATTCATGCTTAAAAAAATGATTGATGGTTTAAAAAATGATTGATGGTTTAAAAAAATTAATTGATGAATAGTGCGTCATTTAATGTACAAGCTCAACACACAAACTTTGGTGAATTTTTAAGCCATATAAACAACTGAATTAAAAGTTAGTCTAGAAGACTTAAATGGATAGAATTTCGAGATATTTCCAACTAATCAAGAAACATTTAATTCTAATAAGTATTGAATGAACGATCAAAATACTGTGAAAACATGAAATAGAAAATATAAAAAAACGCTTACAATCGGCCATTTTTTAAGGTATGTAAAAGACATTTTAAGATTTTCATGTAGTTGAATGAAATGAAGAAAAACTTGTCAGCTTTCTAACCGAACGCCAAGCGAATCCGATTAGAAACGAATGAGATATCAAAGAAACAAAAAATATTTTCAATTCTGAAAAATTCAGAATTGCAGATCTGTTGGATCTTCGGATATACGGCGCACCCCTTAAACAATAAAATCAGACTTTCATTTATTCTAATAAAATGAAAATAAATGAGTTGGATTTTAAACGGGACAAGTTTCGAAGGAATCTGATAAGTATAGTGTATGCTATAAATAAAATACAGAAAAAAACATTAAAGCAGTTTGTTAAACCCTCTTTTGTATTATTATGGGTATTTCCGAGTCCCACATCGGAATACTCCCTTGTACATTCCGCTTTTTCATTCTATAAAAGAAGAGCCCCACCTCACCTTGAAGGGAAGTGGGTTTCTCCATTCTACATGGTATCAGAGGGATTTTTATCCCGAACCCTCCCTCCCTTGCGGATTCCCGGCGTTCTCCCGGCCCCGCCTCTCTCCCTCCTGCCCTAGCCTTTCCCGACAGGCCCTCCCTCCCGGCGCACCTCCCCTCCCGGCGCTCCTCTCCGGCCTGCACCCTCCCGGCGGTCGTCCCTCCCGTCGCACCGCCCTCCATCCTCCCGGCTGCCCTGCGCGCTCCCTTCCGGCGGCATCACCCGCGCGCCCCGCGGCTCCCCGACGGCGCTCCCTCCCCGCGGTTTCCCGCGGCTCCCGACGCCATCACCCGCGCGCCCCGCCGGCGGCCTCCCGCTGCTCCCGGCGGCCTCCCGCGGCTCCCGACGCCATCACCCGCGCACCCCGCCGGCGGCCTCCCGCTGCTCCCGGCACCTCCCGCTGCTCCAGGACCCTCCTCTGCGCGCTCCCTTCCGGCGGCCTCCCGCTGCTCCCGGCGCCTCCCGCTGCTCCCAGCGCCTCCCGCGCCTCCCTCTGCTCCCGCGGCATCTCCCGGCTCCCGGCTCGCCCCGCCGTCCCGGCGCACCTCCTCCCGGCGTCGCGCCCTCGCGCCCAGCCCTCAGCGCCCCGCCCAGGCGTCTCGCCCTCGGCCTCCCCCCGGCGCCGCGCCCTTGCCCCCCAGCGGCTCCCTTCTCGCTGCCCCGACGCCTCCCGCGGCTCCAGCGCCTCCAGCGCCTCCCGCTGCCCCGCACCTCCCGAGCGCCCCCGCTCCTCTCGCCCTGCGCCCCCCCCCCCCCCCTCCCTTTTCGCCGCCTTCCCCCTAGCACGCGCCCTCGGCCTCTGTCCCACCGGACCCTCCCGGCAGAGCGCCCTTCTCCCGGCGGCACGCCCTCATCCCCGCAGAGCGCCCTCGTTCCGGCAGCCCTTCCAGCACGCGCACGTCCTGCGCCCGATCATCCCGCCGGCCCGCTGCCTCAGCTCCCGCCGCTTCCATGGCGGACTCCTCGGGACGTGGTCGTGCTTCACGTCGTCCACGTCCCTTCTGTCACCATTGTGGCACGTTTGGCCACCTGATCGCCCGATTTTGGGTCCTGCATGGCCGACCATCTCAGCACCTGCGGCAGGGAGAGCCCGCGGTCCGGGACGTGTCCTCAACTGTCGCATCTCTTTTCCCGTCTCTGGCCCTGTCTATAGCCGACCTCAGGCGGCCTCATGATCCACCGACCTCTGTCCGCCCCGCTCCCTCCTCGGCTTCTCTGGCCCGTACTGTTTGCCCCACTACCTTGGTCAGCCATTGCTCCCCTGCATGGCTGCTGGACTCAGGTGCCTCCGACCACCTCACCGGTGATGCTGGTATGTTGACGTCTTATTGCCCTTATGCCGGTTCTTCAGCCATCACCGTCGCTGATGGGTCCACTATCCCCATAGCGGGCTTCGGCGCATGCTCTCTGACTCCTTCGATACACCTACCCTCTGTGGCACATGTGCCCCGCAGTCCCTTTAATCTGCTTTCCATCAGTAAACTGACTAAGGATTATAACTGTGCGGCCATATTTACCTCCTCTGGTGTTGTGTTTCAGGAGCAGGCTACGAACCGGGAACTTGGTCGAGGCCGGCTTCGAGACGGGGTCTACATGTTCGAGGGGCCAGCGCCCATTGCTTGCACGTCTACCTCTTCTCGGGCACTTGATCTCCATTCCCGATTAGGGCACCCGCCTGCATCCACCATTCATCAGATGTTTCCGGACTTCAGTAAGACTCCTACTTTTCATTGTGAGTCATGCTCTTTTGCAAAACATCATCGCTCTTCCTACATTCCTCGCACGGATACACGGGCCTCCCACCCCTTTGCTCTGGTTCATTCCGATGTTTGGGGCCCGTGTACCGTTCCGAGTCACTTGGGCTATAAATACTATATCTCCTTCATTGATGACTATTCGCGAATGACGTGGCTTTACCTTCTTCGGGAACGCTCCGAAGTGTTTTCCACCTTCCAAACCTTTTTTCATGAAATTAAGAATCGTTTTTCTATCTCGGTCAAAGTTCTCCGCTCGGATAATGGGCGCGAGTATCTCTCCACTTCTTTTCGGCAGTTTCTCCGAGAGAATGGCATCCTTCATCAGACCTCCTGTCCTGATACACCCCAGCAGAACGGCGTGGCCGAGCGGAAACACAGACATATTCTAGAGACTGCCCGTGCCCTCATCTTCCACCGACAGGTGCCTCTGCACTTTTGGGGCGATGCCATTCTCACTGCTACCTACCTCCTCAATCGCCTTCCTTCTTCTATCCTTAAGGGGGAGACTCCCTTTCGGGCTCTTTTCCCCACTCTCCCTCTTCATTCCCTCCCTCTTCGAGTGTTTGGCTGCTTGTGTTATGTTCGTGACACTCGCCCTGGCCGCACCAAACTCTCTCCCAAATCTCTCCGCTGCATATTCCTCGGTTATTCCCGCACTCAGCGCGGATACCGCTGCTTCTCCCCGGCCCTTCGCCGGTATGTCATCTCCGCAGATGTCTCCTTTGTGGAAAGTTCTCCATTCTCCTTTCCCTCTCCTCCTCCTGACTCTGCCATTGATAACTGTCTTCCCCTTATCATCCAGCCTCTTCCGGATTTGCCTCCTCCTACCTCTCCTCCTCCTGACCCTGTCCTCGATGATTGTCCTCCTCTCCTCCATCCTCCACCGGCGTCAACCACTGTTGACACCCATTTTGGTCAGGTCTACTCCCGTCGTCCTTCGACTGTATTCCCCGTTCCGGCCAGTGACACTGATGCTCCCGCTTCGTCCGCTGCTCCTGCTCCGCCACCCGCGGACTTGCCCATCGCCCTACGGAAAGGTACTCGCTCCTGCCAGAGTACTCCTCTATTTGCATCTTCTTACAGGGGTTTGTCCGCTCTGGAGACGGTTTCTATACCTCGCACAGTTGGTGAGGCCAAATCTCACCCCGGGTGACTCGCAGCCATGCGGGATGAATTGCAGGCTCTGGAGGCAAACCATACTTGGGATCTTGTCTCCCTTCCAGCAGGCAAACAGGCAGTGGACAGCAAATGGATTTACACGGTCAGGCTGAATCCCGATGGTACTCTCCATCGCCTCAAAGCCCGCCTTGTGGCCAAAGGCTTTGCTCAGACATACGGAGTTGACTACTTTGATACCTTCTCCCCGGTTGCCAAGATGGCCTCTGTCCGGCTATTCATCTCTCTCGCCGCCCATCATCGGTGGCCTCTTCATCAATTGGATGTCAAGAATGCATTCCTCCATGGCTTTCTTGAGGAAGAAATCTATCTCCAGCAGCCCCCCGGATTTTGTGCCGCCGGCGCTGAATCTCGTGTCTGCCGTCTCCGCCGCTCTCTTTACGGCCTCAAGCAGTCTCCCCGTGCTTGGTTTGGCCGCTTTAGCACGGTCGTCAGCGACTTTGGGCTTTCCCGCAGTATGAAAGACCACACTGTCTTCTACAGGACGACTCCACATGGCTGCATCTTATTGGTCGTCTATGTGGATGATATCGTCATCACCGGCAGCGACTCTGTGGGTATCACTCATCTCAAGGCTCATCTTCACCAGCACTTCCACACTAAGGATCTTGGTCCTCTCACATACTTCCTCGGCATCGAGGTTTCCTACTCCTCTGCCACCATCTCCCTCTGCCAACGGAAGTATGCATTGGATATATTGCAGGATGCTGGGCTGACTCAGGCCACTGCGGTCGATACTCCTCTGGAGCCTGGCGAACGGTCTCTTTATGCCTCCTCGGCTCCATACCCCCATCCCGAGCGGTACCGTCGATTGGTGGGCAAACTCAATTATCTCACCATGACTCGACCCGACATTTCCTGTGCGGTAGCCAAAGTGAGTCAATTTATGGAGCATCCCACCACATCTCAGTGGGATGCTGTCATCCGCATCGCCAAGTACATCAAACGGGATCCTGCCCGTGGTCTTCACTACTCCCAGCATCCTCATCAGCATATTGAGGCCTTTTGCGATGCTGATTACGCTGGCTGCCTTGCCACTCGGAAATCTACCTCTGGGTTCGCCATTTTCTTGGCAGGCAACCTCATTTCTTGGCGCAACAAGAAACAGACGGTCGTCTCTCGCTCCAGTGCCGAATCTGAGTACCGTGTCATGGCCACCGTCACTACCGAGATCCTTTGGCTTCGGCAACTCCTCCAGGAGATTGGCTTTCCTCAGCAGACTTCTGCTCACATATGGTGTGACAATCAGGCAGCCACTAAAATTGCTTTGAATCCCGTCTTCCATGAACGCACGAAGCATATTGAGGTGGACTGTCACTTCCTTCGCCACCACCTGGAGCACAACCATGTCAGCTTTAGCCACATTCCGACGGCAGACCAGCTTGCTGACATCTTTACCAAAGGCCTCCCTGGTGCTCGCCTTGCCTCGCTTAGTTCCAAGCTGGGGATCCGCCACATCTGACGCCCAGCTTGAGGGGGAGTAGTTATGGGTCTTGTGTGGTGTCTTCTTATTCTTTTTTGTGGGACTCGTTGTCCAAGCTGGGTCTGTCCAGCTTGAGGGGGAGTGTTAAACCCTCTTTTGTATTATTATGGGTATTTCCGAGTCCCACATCGGAATACTCCCTTGTACATTCCGCTTTTTCATTCTATAAAAGAAGAGCCCCACCTCACCTTGAAGGGAAGTGGGTTTCTCCATTCTACACAGTTTATACTGAAAATATTATTTGAGATAAAAAACGTTTTAAAATTAACGTTTAAAAAACATTTTAAAAAAACGTTTAAAAAAATGTTAAAAAAACGTTTAAAAAACATTAAAAGTCATAAAAAAACGTCTTTAATTCGTTATATATTTTATTTTAAAAATAATAAAAGCCCGCAAAGGCCTACCCGTGGCTCGGCCCGGCCCAACGGTTGGGGCCGACCCGAGACCAGGCTCGGGCCGCCTCATGGGGTTGTACAGGGTCGGGCCGACCCGGCCCGAATAGTGGTTCGCGACCCGATTTTTTTAGGGCAAGCCGGGCCGAAATTACACCCTTATCTAAACGGGTAGGGGACTGGGCTGCATAGCCGAAAAATATCTCGACTGGAATAGTTGGGTCAGTAGTATAAAGGCATGCAGGAACAGCACGCAACAGGACACTGATCAAATGACTAGCAGGAACAGCCGGAGTGTATCAATGATGTGGTGAAACAACCGTCGGAGCGCATGGAAACAGGTGTCGCATTAAAAGCGGCGTTGGAGGAAGGGGCGGCTGGAGGTGTTGCCTAGAGGCACTGGCCGCAGTTGGCACATAGGTGTGAGCAATAGGGACTGCGAATCAATAGTGTCGTCGCGTGACAAGAGAGGGCGGCAACAAGCAGGTGACGTGCGCAGGAAGAGGCGTCATCAGCACAGGCGTCGAGGTGCGCCTGAGTAAGCCTAGGCCATCAGGGGTGGCGAGCAAAGGTGCGGTCTCCAGGGGAACCACATGGGTTGCCTTGCGCACTTGGATGGTCGCGCGTACAGGGAGGACGCGTCAGGAAGGGGGGGATGTGTACTGATGCGAAGGCGGGGGGTGAGGGTTCATCGAACAAGTTGGACGCGGCGGAGACGAGGTGCGATGGGCCAGGAGGGGAGGTCACGGCTGCTGGAGAAGAACCGGCGGAGGCGTCACGCAAATTGGCGCACGGGGGCCGTCAGGGCTGTCGTGCAGGGTGTGGCTGGCAACGGAGCGCAGGAGCGGGTCAGCGATGGAGCATCGAGGCTGCCGCGCAAGCGGGCCAGGGACGGGACGCGGGGCTTCCGCACAGGCGGGCCAGCGACGAGACGCGGGGGCTTCCGTGCAGGCGGGCCGACAACAGGGCGTAGCTGAGGAGGGGGGATGGGGCGAGGCGCAACGGATGGGGAAAGATTATCGGATGTAACCCTTTGATACCATGTAGAAAGGTACAAATTTCTACCTCAAGGAGAGGTGGAGACATTCATTTATAGATAGATGAAAATAATTACAAGAGGAATGTGATATGGGACTCGGAAATACAATTAACCGGGTCTAACAAAAAATAAGTCAGATAGTGCGTAGTACACCATTGGTCGTTTGAGGAGTGACCCTCGTTTTGTTTTGAATTTCGATAAGCATCGTGGCAACTGTTCTCGAGAAGCAGGAACAAGTTGGGGCGACATTTACGTTAACGCTCGGGACAAGTGGGTTCTAAGCCATGCCGATTGTTATGTTGGGGAGGGACAGGGCATAGGTGTTGGATTGGTGTTGCTCGATCCGGTTGGGCCGAATGCTGACCGACCGACAGGCACTGTAGCAGTGCGGACTTCGGGGTCAACTGGACTGTAGCACTTTTGACTTCCAGCCGGCAGCCACTGTAGCGCTTTTGACAAAGCTGGTCGTCGTTCACTGTAGCGACGCGGACTCATTTTTCGAACAGTGATCGTCTTCTCCATTGTTTTATAGCCCATTTTCAGGCTAGGGTTATCACCGAAAAAAAACCTCTGTAATTTGTGCTCCCGATATAGTGAAATTTTGCCTCTTCCGTGGACGTAGGGATTATTCCCGAACCACGTAAATCGCTGTGTTCTTGTTGCATTCTTTTCTTTTGTTTTCTCGTTTCTGTCGTTGTGTCTCCCGACGATTCCGCAACAATAGACGGCGGTGATCGGATTCTCTTTCCGTTAAGAGCGGCGACAAGGATGCTCCTAAGGTGGGGAGCGGAACGTTCGCTGGTGGGCAACCCTCATGTGAGAAGAGTCGTGCAATCTTGAGACCGATCCTTAAATGCTCATTTCGGCTCTAGTGCGCCATTAAATAAATGGATCAAAGTACAGTTGTATTTCTCGGTAAATGCCAAGTACAAATTCGAATATGGACTTCGGTGAAGTCCGAGTGCGGGCATTAAGCCCGGAGTAGCTTGTGACGATCTATGGGTATTGGATTAGGTGCGGTGGCACGACGGGTATGGACAGGGTATGGTTTGTCCAGGAAATGTCACTGGGAGTCTATTACAGACTCCGGTGATTGAGCTTAGTGACGATCTTAGTATGCCTTGGGATAAAGGCATCGAATCGGGTTCTGATGACGCGTCGGCTGCGGAAGCCGAGCTTTGTCGAGAATAGTCGGTCGAAGGCGGTTTGACTTGCGTTCTTTTGTGTAGTTGAATGCAGTTAGTTTGGAACCGCTATGAGCACGCCGTTGGGATGAAATGGACGCAAACTGAAGGTCGACTAGGGCTTTTCAAGGAAAATCCGGCACTACCAAGTTGAGCTTGGTCGATTAGAGTTCGATCGTTCGGTCAGATTGAGGAATTGAGCAGAGTGACCTGGTTTGTGATCGCGTGTAGAACTGAGAAACGTGGAGGGAGCGTCCTTAGAATGTTAGGGGTGTGTTTTGTTAAGCAATTCCAGCGGTAGAGGTATCGTGTTTCGAAAATGGCTATTGAAAGCAAGATCCTATAGTTAAGAGCACCATAGGTTGGTTGTTAGAAAGAGACGGTGATGTGATCGTGTCTCGGATTAGACGGGCTTGGATAAGCTTCGTTCTAGTGTTTCGGCTATGGTTATGAGCATTGGCTCAGTTTTTGCGGTTAAGCGTCGTATGTTTAATAGTGCTTGGAGGCGTGTTGGGCGTTCAAAAACGCAACATGGCCTTTCAAACTTAATTCACGATCCAAATAGGTCAGGTTGTTCATTTTGATGCCCACTAAGGCTTCTCGGGGACGAGAAGTTTTAAGGTGGGGAGATTGTAAGATCCCATGCTTTTCCGAGTTGGAAATTTCCGAAGGATTTTGAATTTTTTCAATTAGTGAACGGGTCAAATCTTGATCGAAGATTTGGAATAGGAGTTCAAAGGTTGGAATGCCTCTAAATAATGTTTTTTAGACGTGGAATGAGACTTGGTGTGTAGCTCGGAGGGTTCAGGAGCGCCAGGGGGTTCGGGCCCAAAACCGAAGTTTTGGAAAGGTGCAGTCAATGGCGCACAGTTAATGCTAACCGTGCGAGTCATTTTGTACTAAAGCATGGTTTGAGAAACCATGCGGAAGGCTAGAGAAAACCGTGCAAGGGGTCTACAATTTGCTGCAGACATTACATACGGTTGGCGCACGGTTTGACTAACTGTGTGCTGTAACCGTGCGAGGTGGGGTGTGCCTCAAACAGTAGAGGCGCATGGTCTATTAAACCGTGCACTGCAACCGTGCGAGATGAGGGGCCGAGAGAGTGCCAACCGCACGGTTGACGCACGGTTTGTAACCGTGCGGCCAGACCCCGCGGCTCATTAAAGAGGGTAAAATTACCGTTTTGCCCCTCCAACCCAAAAGGTTTTACCCTCTCTTCTTCCCCCTTTCGCCCCGCACACGCAGCCCTCCTCCTACCTTCCTCCATGGGAGTTCTCCCTCACTCTTAGTCGGAATCGGACGTCGTCAGGTGCGTTGGAAACACTGAGGTAAGCTTTCGACTCCATTACCCTCGGTTGTGTTCCTTTTCTTCTTCCTCTAACCTAGGTTCCTCTGGTTCCGGATTTTGGTCTCAATTTCACTGAAGCATGGTGGAATCAGATACCGATGTTGGGGTTTTTGCTCTGCCTAGGAAGAGGATAACCCGAGAGACCTTCTGCAATTCACCGCGTGTCGTTTCATCAAGGTACATCGCCGCGGTGAATTTATAAATCTTTTAGGCTTAAATTAAAATTGTTGAATGTTTTAATGTCGTTGCTTAGGGCTTATGCTCGGCTTGAGGTTGGGCTTATGTTGTGGGATGTAAGTGAGCATTAGGTCATCGTTCCGGTGCGATGGGAACGTCGAGTAAGATTTTGGGTGTTATGCCTATTTTAAATAAAATGGTTCCTTAAGTTAAATTGTTGGGTTTTAATTAATTAATTATAATGTTATAATTAATTGTTTATGGTGGTTTTGTTGCGAGACAGGACCCAACACGACTCGGATGAGCTTGGACAGGCCTTGGTAGCTGTTGTCGACATTTGAAAAATAAATGGAAAGCTTCCTAAAGGTAGGTGGTTTGTCGTACCTGCCTTAGAGTATTTATGCATGTTTCTATAGTATGCGTGTGTTTGGGTTTGCCCGTGAGGGCAACGCCCCCTATTTAGAATTACCCCAATGAACTGTTAAATTAAATTATTTAATTTCGTAATTAAATGGATGAGCATCAGGGGTCACTAACAACCTCTACGCTAGCTTCATAATTCCGCTTATCATTCAGGCAGAGGGTCCAATGTGGGATGCCTCTGCGTGAGTGGTACTACATCCAGCTCAATGCCTTTCTCACAAGATGCCCAAGCGATCGGCATTACGGACCCAATAATCAGCTGCGGTGTGTGTGTGGGAATATATATATATACACATATAAATATATATACATGATGGCACCGTATTCTAGGTGTGACTCGGCTAGGTTGAGCACTTTCCTTGAACATGTCTTGTACGACTTTGTCTTTTAGTTTATTTCCAATAGTTATTATTATTATTATTAGTATCCCGATGAGTAGCTCACAATTACACACTGCATATTACTGGCTATGTACGGGACCGCATTGGTGGTGCCCTACTGGGTTTTTTATTCGCACCCTGCTCAAGCCACCATTGCGCAGGGGTACCCGAGCAGACGTTCACTTGATTGCAGGCATAGGTTTGGGCTAAGGCCCGGGATATATCGAGCAGGATGGCTCAGATATTTCCATAGAGCATGAGCATGTGGTTTGGCTCGGAGATAGCAGTAGAGCCTTGTACTTTTATTTTTGTTTCTTTTTATTTACTCTTATATATGTATGGTCGGCCCAATGGGTGATCAGTGTTATATGTATGACATGGTCGTTCGGGCTTTACTGCATTCCATTTATTATTACAGCATGCTCCTACTTCAGTTTATTTATTGATTCCGCACTCTATCGTTTACTGTTATGGATGTTATCTAGTTATTTTTGTTGTTTACTTGCTCTAATAAGAGGGCATAGTCTCCCCACTATCGCACTCTACGCCCTCGCTGCTAATCAGCAACCTCTGGTGTACAGAGACGCACGCTTGAGGCCCTGTGGCAAACCGACTTGGGGCACCGGTGTAGCGGCTCGAGTTTTTCCGTAAAAGACTTAGGAATATTTCTGAAACCAGGCGCTAAGTTGGTGCGGGTATCCTAGGGCCCGAAGAGGCTCGGTGCAGTGATGCGAAATATATTAAATATATTTTATTACGTGCACGCAGTTCTTTAGTAAATGTGGAATAACGCTCGGGTATAGTCTCGAATCAGAAATCTGAGACCGCAGTTAAGTTCAGAACGCGGGTTGTACCCTAGGCAGGACATAAAGTTTGTCGGCGCTGGGTGTTCGGTCGGAGGCAAGTGTTGGTGGGGCGTTGAGCGGAGGTTTATTCATTTAATAAAAATTATATGACTAAAACCTCCTCCCCCTTTGTGTTCCACGCGCAACGAAAGAGAAAGGAGGTTTTCCTCCCCACAGTGACAGACGAATCAAGGCAAGGAGTGTTGGATTGGTGTAGCCCGATTCAATTTGGAGGATGTTGGGTCGAATGCTTGCAGCCCATACTGCGCACCAGGCAGCAATCTCGTGAGTCAAGCTCCAAAGTGAGCTTGTTGGGGGTTGCAGGGGGCAACGCACCCATGCTCTGGAGGTCCGGGGGCCGAAGGGTCCCAACCCAAATTTGGGGGCACTGTAGCAACTCTGACACTATAGAAGAGCTGACCAACCGACACCAATATGACATTGTAGCAGGTCGAACTTTGGAGTCATCGGTACTGTAGCGGCGCGGACTTCCAGCCACCAGCCATTGTTGCACTTTAAACTTGTGTGGTCGCGGCACTGTTGCGACACGGACTTCTAGCCACATTTCACTGTAGCGATGCGAACTCCTGTGCGGTCAGTGGAACAGTAGATCGTCTTTCACCTTTTGTAACCCATTTCAAGCTAGGGTTTCCTGGTGTTAGAAACTCTGAGAGATCTCCTTGTAATTGTGCTCCCGGATTTCATAGTGATATTTCTGCCTCTCCGTGGATGTAGGGAACATTTCCCGAACCACGTAAATCTTTGTGTTCAAGATCTTTTTCTTCTTCTGTTTTTTCCCTTTTACTCTTCTATGAATTGTTTTTTCGCTTCATTGCTCCCAGCGTTTCTGCAACAAGGAGGTGTCGCCAGATCCCGTTTTTGACGTCGATCGTCACCAGATAGAGGATCGGTGCATTTCGGGCATTCCGTTGGACCTGAAGCTTTGGCGTTTCACCACGAGCTAAGCGGTTTTACGAGCATTACGTCCCAACCCCCTTTTGATGCATTGTTTTAAGATTTTAGAGCCCTTAGACGACTGCTAGGGACCCCATGGGGGTCGATCTGTGGTTTTAAGGTGAAAATCAGGGGTTTCGGATGGCTCGAAGAGAATTCAAGTCAGGAATTTCCAACCACACGGCGTGTAGTGCGAGGTCACACGTCGTGTGTTCTTCCTGTTCGGGTAAGATGATCTTTAGGGACTACACGTCGTGTAAGAGGACTACAAGTCGTGTAGTTAGCCAAGTCGTGTGGCCAGTAGACATGGTCGGTCTTGTTGTATCAAAAGACTTCGTCGTGTGAAAGTACATGGTCAGGCACACAAGCACAGGTTGAGTTGCACGAGCATGACCTGAAGACACGGCAAAAGGGGCCGGTTAGCCGGAACATGCCGTGTACCGGGGGTATACATCATGTGGCAGACACGGGTGGTCAAGCCGTGTGGGGAAGAACACGGGGTGAGGCCCGGGTGAAGAGAAACACGTCGTGTACCGGGGGTACACACCGCGTGGTGTTACATGGCCAGTGAGGCTGTGTATGTGCAAGGAAGCGCCCAGGGGTTCGAGCGAGGTCACACATCGTGTGACCTAGAGTACACGTCGTGTATGCCCTTTTATACACGTCAAGTGTTGGATTGATGTAGCATGATCCGTTCTGGATGATGATTGGGCCGAATGCTTCTAACCCATACTACGCACTTTGGTCGGCCAACACCGACAGGGCACTGTAGCAGTGTGGACTTTGGCACGATTATTGTTACAACTCATACTTTGGAAACAACAGTATTGTAAATCTGTGGACTTGCAGCCGCTGGCCACTGTAGCAGCTTGGAATTGGGTGGTCGCGGCACTATAACGATGCGGACTTTCAGCCATCTTTCATTGTAGCACAGCGGACTTTCCGTGTGATTAGTGGAACAGTGTTTCATCTTTTTTATTAGACCATTTCGGGCTAGGGTTTCTTGTGCTTGAAACTCTAAGATATTCTCGTATTTTGTGCTCTCGAAACTAGTGAAATTTCTGCCTCTGTGGACGTAGGAATCATTTTCCAAACCATGTAAATCTATGTGTTCTGTGTGATTCTTTCTTCTGTCTTTTTTCTTCATCTGCAAACCTTTTCTGTTGTTGCGGCTCCCGACGTTTTTTCACAACTAGTATCAGAGTTTGAGTTCGGATTTCTCGAATTGAACGATGGCTATGGAAAAAGGCAAGGCGAAGATTGACAGCTTCGATGGAACTGACTTCAGCTACTGGAGAATGCAGATCGAAAACTACCTTTACTAGAAGAAAATGCATTTGCCGCTTCTGGGTTTAAAACCAACGGACATTGAGCAGTCGGAGTGGGAGCTAATGGATCAACAGGTTCTGGGAGTTTTGCGTCTTACGTTTGTCAAAAACGTGACATTCAACATCAGAGGGGAGAAGACGACGATTGGGCTGATGAAAGCTATCGCAAATATGTACGAGAAGCCTTCTGCGGCAAACAAAGTGCACTTGATGCGACGATTGTTCAATCTGAAAATGGATGAAGGGAGAATTGTTGCAGATCACATCAACGAATTCAACACCATCATAAGTCAGTTGACATCAGTGGAAATTGTCCTTGGCGATGAGGTATGTGCACTGGTTTTACTTTCTTCATTACCTGACAGTTGGGAAACAACTGTAACAGTTGTGAGCAGTTCTTCAAGGAATACCAAGCTGGTTCTAAAAGATGTGCGGGACCTAATCCTCGGTGAGGATATCCAAAGAAAATAATCAGGCAGATTCTCTAATTCTTCTCTGAATGTTGAAGGAAGAGAAAGATATGCACAGAGAGACAATCGAAGAGAACGATCAAAGTCAAGAGAAAAGAGCCGAGACAAGCCAGAGGGGGTTGGTCCTACCTGCTGGACTTGCGGGAAGAAAGAACACGTCAAGAAAGTGTGCAGAGAAAAACGCAAGGCACTTGAAACCAATGGAGCAAACATGTCGGCTGAAGGAACTGATGACGTGTTGCTGCTGAGCGTGGATTAGAGTCTTGGATTTTAGATTCAGGGGCGTCTTTCTATTCCACATCGGAGAAGCGTTTCTTGAACAATTTTGTTTATGGAAATTTTGGCAAGCTACATCTTGCTGATGATGAACCCTTGCAGGTTGTGGCAAGCTACATCTTGCTGATGATGAACCCTTGCTAGTTCTGGAAAATGTGAGGTATATCTCTGGTTTAAAAAGAAATCTTATTTCTGTTGGACAGCTTGATGATGCAGGGCTTTAGTACCATGTTTGCTGGTAGTGCTTGAAAGATTACCAAGGGAGCTATAGTCATATCTCGGGGAGCAAAGAATGACACCTTGTACAACATAACAGAGACTAGCATGGACATGGTTGCATCAAAAACTCTGTTGGAGATTCACAATTGTGGCACTACAGGCTATGCCACATGAGTAAGAAGGTGATGAAGGAGTATGCAACAAAAGGACTGCTACCAGAGCTGAAATCAGTGGATGTTGGCCTTTGTGAAGACTGTATCTTCAGAAAGCAGAAGAAGGTATCATTTGCAAAAGGAAGCAGAACGCCGAAGGATGGAAAGCTGGACCTGGGGCATACAAATGTTTGGGGGCCTACACCAGTACATTCTCTTGGAGGGTCGCAATATTATGTGACATTTATTGACGACTCAACAAGAAAGGTATGAGTTTACTTTCTGAGAAGAAAATTTGATGTGTTTAAGATGTTTCGGAAGTGGAAGACCATGTGGAGAATGAGTCCAGATCAAAGCTGAAATGCTTGAAGTCTGACAACGGTGGAGAGTATGGAAGTCAAGAGTTCAGAGAACTTTGTTCCAATAATGAAATACGGTGGGACAAAACTATCCCAAGAACATCACAGCATAATTGTGTAGCAGAAAGGAAATATAGGACACTGAGTGAACGTGTCAAGAGCATGAACCCACACTCGGGGGGTTACCCAAGACCTTTCGGGCTGATGCATTGAACATGGAAGTATATCTCATTAACAGGAGTCCATCTGTACCAATGGGAAAATGTCTAACCGAGAAGCTCTGATTTGGTAAAGAGGTAAGACTCACATTTACGAGTCTTTGGCAGTTTGACATATGTAAATATTGATGCTAATACGAGGGACTAGCTTGATGTTGAGTCCAAACCATGCTTTTTCATTGGCTATGGTGCTGATGAGTTTGGTTATCGCTTTTGGGATGATCTCAACAAGATGGTCATGAGGAGCCAGAACGTGATATTTAATAAAGGTGTCATGTACAAGGATCGCCATACAACTGAAAATAAAAATAGGAACAAAGAAGAGTGCAAAGAGTAAGTGGAGCTTGAAGGTGTACTTGAGCATGAGATATCAGAACCAGTGGAGCCTACTCCTCAAGTGGAGTTGAGGAGATCAACAAGGGTGAGAAGGCCTGTGCAGAGGTATTCACCATCAATACACTTTATTATTGACAGACGGTAAAGAACCAAAATGTTTTGAAAAGGCAATGCAATTGAAGGAGTCGAGCAAGTGGGAGTTGGCCATGAAGGAGGAGATTTATTTACTACATGACAACAATACTTTGAGTTGACAGATCTACCACAAAGGAAGAAAGCATTGCAGGACAAATAGGTGTACCAGGTCAAAGAAGAACATGATGGCAAGAGGAGGTTTAAGGCAAGGTTGGTGGTGTAAGGCTTTCAATAGAATGAGGGAACGGACTTCACAGAAATTTTCTCACCTTTAATGAAGTTTACCACCATCCGAGTGGTTCTCAGCATTGTGGCATCAGAAAACCTATATCTTGAGCAGCTTGATGTGAAGACGATTTTCCTTCATGGAGATCTGGATGAGGACATCTATATGCAGCACCCAGAGGGATATGTTGAGTCTGAGAAGGAAGACCTGGTGTGCAAACTCCAGAAAAGCTTGTATGGGTTAAAGCAGGCACCCAGGCAGTGAAACGAAAAGTTTGATACATTCATGACTAAAAATGCATACAAACGATGTGGCATGGATCAATGTTGTTACATCAAGTCTTTTGGTGATGAATATATTATACTGCTTCTATACGTTGATGGCATGCTTATTGCAGGATCATGTATGCAGAGAATTGATGAGCTGGAAGCGCAACTGGCTAAGGAGTTCGAAATGAAAGATCTTGGAGAAGTTGACAAGATTTTGGGGATGAAAATCAAGAGAGACCGCGCAGCTGGAACCTTGATGTTATCACAGACCGACTACATTTAAAAAGTTCTGAGAAGATTCAGTATGCTGGAAGCAAAGCTAGTCTTTATTCACCTGGCGGGTCATTTCAAACTATCAAATGAGCAATCACTGAAGACAGCAGAACAGGTTGAGTACATGGAAAAGGTTCCATGCGCATCAACTGTTGGAAGCCTAATGTATGTCATGGTCTGCACTCGACCTGTCATTGCTCATGCAGTGGAGTTGTGAGCAGGTACATGGCTAACCCTGGAAAGCAACATTGGGAAGCTATGAAATGGATACTGAGGTATTTTAAGGGCAGCAAGGAGATATCACTGTGCTTTGGAAAATGAAATTCATTACAGGGGTATGTGGATGCAGACCTCTGAGAAGAGGTCGACAGCAGGAGTACCACAGGCTATGTATTTACTTGAGGAACTACAGTAAACTGGATATCACAATTGCAAAAGGTGGTGGCATTATCAACCACAGAGACAGAATACATTGTTGTAACAAAAGCTGTAAATGAGATGGTTTGGGTGAAGAAATTCATGGATGAGCTGGGTAGAAAGCGAGAAGAAAATGTATTGCATTGTGACAGTCAGAGTGCTATACATCTTGCAAAGAACCTAGTGTTTCATGCCCGGACGAAGCACATTCAGCTGAAGTACCGTTTTATCAGAGGTCTAATACAGGATGGGTTGCTGACATTGCAGAAGATTTGTGGGACGATTCAGCAGATATGTTGACGAAGACGATGGTAATACAGAAGTTGAGGCATTGTTGTGCCTCTATTGGTCTCCGCTGATGAATGGAGGATGAGAGGCAAAATGTGGGAGGACATCATGGGAGCACAAAAGGGAAAACTGGTATTTTGATAGAGACCATGTATGCCACCTGGAGTAGTTAGAAGGAATATTCTGAGGAATATTATATAAAATATGTTGTGGGCCCCAAGGGAATATTTTGGGGAATATTCTTAGTTTGTTAGGGAGGGAGATTATAAATAAGGGTGGAGGATTAAGGTGAGGGCATCCTGGAGTTTATGGTTTAGTGGGCTGCTTAGTGCAGATCGGCCTATGGCTTGGGCAGGATTGAGAGCGAGTCCCCTTCCTGAGGTTTTCTTCCTCCTTTCTCTGTTATTCCCTTGTTCCTGTAATTTTCTCCTATCTACTGTATTTCTACTCCCTTTTTATGTGAATACAAAGTAATCAGTGCTTGGTTCCTATCAATTGGTCCGGCCTGCCCTTGTTCCCCGCTGCTGGAGCACCCCCGTCGTTTATTTCTCTACCGGTCTCGCAGCCCCGCATCCACTGTTGGCTCACTCCCTATCGGTTCCACTTCAACGTCCGCTGCTGGAGTTGCATTGGTCGCGCAACAAAGGAAACGTCGCACGCCTTGCTGTTGGATTTCTTTTTGTTTGAACGACCCGCGCCCCGCTGGAAATTCACACGGAAGGGAAATGATCGGCCGGCTGCTTCTTCAGCACCCGACGAACCAACTCAGACTCCCCGACCTACTGCTTCGCTCCAGGAGGCGCACTACCGGATTCTGTCGGAAGAAGGAAGCGCATTGCAGCAAGATTCTTCTCGATCGACTCCTCTTCATCCCATCCAGCTCGCGTGAAGAGGCTGGAGCAGGCGCACACAGCTGGGCGGCAGTATTGTGGTTTAAAGCAGGAGCGCTGCCTGAAAATTTCTTCTAAACTCACCGGATCCCGATTCTCCGTCTCGTTCTCATCAAAGAAGTGCGCAACGCTGGAGGCCAGCCCGACACAACGTGCGAATCATTTTTTTTCCGGCGACAGTGCGCACGAACAATCCGCGCGCTACCCTCAACCTTTCGTCCAGCATGCAAGAGACGCGTTCGGGGAGGAGGTGCACTACCAAATACGCTTCATCGTTCCGAAAAAATGCGCTCAACCGCATCTCGAGCACACCGGAGGAAGGCGCGTAGTACCTGGAGTCTGCTCGGCCGCCGCGCGCAGGCGGTTCTCCTGCTCCAGTTCGAAGGGGTGACCCGCTCTCGGGTTCTTCTTTGGAAAAACAAAACGAAGAAAAAACAGGAAAAAAACATAAAAAAAAAGAAAAAAGAAAAGGAAACTCTCACTACTGAGGGGAAGTCTGTTTTTTTTTCTTACCTATGGCAAATCCTAAGCAGGAGATGCAGGAACTCTGGGATTCACTAGCTCGGATGACCTGAAATCAAGAAAAAAACCTTACAGGAGTTTTTACTGGAATTTTCGGCCACACATCCGGAGACGTGGATCTCAAGGGCTGAGAAATATTTCTCGCACAATCAAACGCCAGATCAGATGAAAGTACTAATGGCACGCCTCTGCATGTCTGATATGTCTGCACTTTGGTTTTTAGTGGCCAAAGGACCTGCAACTACGTTCACTTGGGCGCATCTTAAAGAAGCAATCCTTGAGGATTTTGGAAGCTCCATCACCGAACCCCCTGCAACTACATCCGAGTTCCTGCCGCAGGTAACGCAGGCGTCCACATCGCACTCCGCGGAGCCTACCGAACATGAGAGGCCCAACTGGAGCAAAGGGTTGGCCGAAAATCCTGACGACACTATCTCCAGCCAATTAATGTTGCAGCCCGAGCATCAGCAGATTGAGCCGACTCATACATGGGCTCTTGTTATTTTACCACCAGTTGTACAGGGTTCGCCCGCGGTGTCGAAATGGGGTCTCCAGGTTCATGAAGGAGGTCCTTCCATTTTGTTCACCCCCGCAGCCGGGTGGTACCAGCTGTACTTGCGGCCCAGCTCACGACATGACTTTTCCACTGGATGGAGGTCAGGCATTACGGCGAGCGACACTCTCACCTTCGTCTCTCCATCCCTGATCCATGACGGCAACCAACGTGTCTGGGAGATTGCGTGGCGAACACCTGCGGCACAGGCACTTTATACCGGACTGCAGCGGAGGATATGGAAGATTGTCTGGCACCATTGCCAGCCTAGCACCCCTTGTCCTCCGTTCCCTGCAGCACGGATGATATGGCAGATCGCCTGACATGCCTACACGATCCACCACCTTGAGGACAAGGTGGTTTTTCGGGACGATGGCAGTGATAGAGACCATGTATGCCACCTGAAGTAGTTAGAAGGAATATTCTGAGGAATATCATATAGAATATGTTGTGGGCCCCAAGGGAATATTCTTAGTTTGTTAGGGAGGGAGATTATAAATAAGGGTGGAGGGTTAAGGTGAGGGCATCCTGGAGTTTATGGTTTAGTGGGCTGCTTAGTGCAGATCAGCCTATGGCTTGGGCAGGATTGAGGGCGAGTCCCCTTCCTGAGGTTTTCTTCCTCCTTTCACTGTTATTCCCTTATTGCTGCTGTAATTTTCTCCTATCTACTGTATTTCTGCTCCCCCCTTTTTATGTGAATACAAAGTAGCTAGTGCTTGGTTCCTATCATATTTCATGAAACGTCAGCTTGAAATTGAAGTTGTGAACGGAAGCATGCACTGGTGAGCGAAGAAAAGAAGGAGCTCAGATTAAGTAAGTTGTCTAAGTCAACGGCATCGAAACAGGTCAGCATATCAAATCAGGCTCCAAGTGGGAGATTGTTGGATTGGTGTAGCCTGATCTGTTCTAGATGATGATTGGGCTGAATGCTTCCAGCCCATACTGCGCACTTTGGTCGGCCGATACCGACAGGGCACTGTAGCAATGCGGACTTTGAAGACAGCAATATTGTAGCTCCGTGGACTTCTAGCCGTCGGCCACTGTAGCAGCTTGGGCTTGGTAGTCGTGACATTGTAGCGATGCGGACTTTCAACCACATTTCACTGTTGCACAACGGACTTTCTGTGCGATTGGTGGAATAATGCTTCATCTTCTTTATTAGCTCATTTCGGACTAGGGTTTCTTATGCTTGAAACTCTGAGATACTCCTTGTATTATGTGCTCCCGAAACTAGTAAAAGTTCCACTTCTTCGTGGACGTAAGGATCATTTCCCGAACCACATAAATCTTTGTGTCCTGTGTGACTCTTTCTTCTATCTTTTTTCTTCATCTGCAAAACTTTTCTGTCGTTGCGGCTCCCGGCGTTTTTTCGCAACATCAAGTACCATCAAGGGACACGACTAGGGGCCGGTGTAGAGAGACGCGTTGTGTATGGCGGGTACTCGTCGTGTAGTTCCCTTGGAGTCTTCTCTCTCTCACGCATCACGTTCTTTCGGACTCAGACGGAGGCCCACGAGTAGTCTATCTTGAATAGTTTTCCGCGTAGAACGCGATGGTGGTCACGGTTTGGGTCTTTGAGATGTGACACGAGGTGACGTTGTGGGTCGCTTCGGTTAGCGACGTTTAGACCAGCAGTGGTTGAGTGAGTTCCCTTGGTCTACCTCTATGAGGGTTTACAACATCACATCCTCGTCACAGGATTGTGACCCCTCTTTGGCTGCCCTGAGTTTGTGCAGCGTGAGTGTGTTCCCATGCTCTGGAATGAGTTGTCTCGGTCCGCTTTGATTACAGACTCAGCAACATAGAGCATGTATCCCTCTGAGAGGCCCGGAGCGATTCTCAAGTCCTTTCGTGTTTCCCTTGGTAAGGTTTATGGAATCGGCGTGACCCATATTTACCCGGTCGTCGATCCTCTACATAGGAGGATGTTTTCAGTAGGGGACGGAGCCCCCAGTGAGCCCTGGGCACAAACCCTCTTTCTGTGTAGCGATGAAAAGCGGGCTCGCGGCCCGCGGGCTTTGCGGGTTTGGGGCGGATGTGGGGCGGGGCAGGCCTAAAAGTTTTGACCGTTTAGAGTGCGGGACAATGCAGGTGGAGCCCGCGCGAGTGCGAATTGAGCCCGCGCGGGTGTGGCTTGCCCGCGGGCCTGATTTAAAAAATATATATTATTTTTACAATATATGTTTCTTTAACATTTTAGTTTTTTTTAATAAAAAAAAACATGGTTAAACGGTGACATATGATTTCTCACCATAATGGTCATATTAATTCACCATTTATTCACATGTGAATTTTAAATAGGCCTATATTTATTGTTTTAATATGATATTATATTATTTATATAGTAACTATTAACCATATTCACATGGTGTGTCAACCCATCTCTCGAAAAAATGGAACTCATCGCCCCTGCGCATGGTTTCAATTCTATAAGAGTTATTATAATCATAATATTTTTTAGGTCGATTTAATTTTGTTATTATTTAATTTTATTTTTCTATTAAGAGAATTGGATAAAACCTCGTGAAAACATTAACAGCTTCCTCTGAAACTGATCGTTACCTTGAGAGACTTCATTCATTCACAGGTTTAGTTGTTCACATCACCACACAACCAATATTATCATTCATCACCCATCACCGATCACTCACCTACTTTCTATCGCAACAGTTCGTCACCACATCGGCGTTACCGCATGCCACCATTAACCCACAAAAAAATGTTTCATCATATCCTTTAAAACTCTAGTTATTGTTAATTCATACTTCTCCCCACAAATACCTTTAAGAATGATAAAAAATACAGTATTTAAATGATTATAAATAGTATTTTTTTTTGTAAATGTAGGTAAGCCCGCGGGCAACCTGCGGGTTTATGTGGGGCGAGGCGGGTTTGAAATTTTTTGTTAGCATTATATGCGGGTTTTTGCAGACAAACCCGCACGGGCTCAAACCCGTGCGGGCTTGGCCCGCCCCACCCCGCCCGTTTCACATTACTATTTCTGTGTATCGAGATCTGATCTTTCTGATGGGGTTGTAGTCCAATGGAGTGTGTATCTCGGATGAATCCCCTCAGTTTCCTTCGGAGTTCTATGGTGATGCTTTCCTAGGAGGAGTTTGTGGAATCAGTGTGACCAACTATACGCGGGCGTCGATCCTCTGCATAACGAGTTGTTCCAATTTAGGGTTGTTGCGTGATACACCCTTTGTCACGACCCATCCCAGAGGGGCCCATGCCGCGACTCTCCAAGCCTGCCTCCAATAGGCGGGGGGCTGACAGCTAGCGTCAAGCAAGCATATCACTGACATGGGAGGCCATAGCCTAAGCACCTGTACACACGCACACATCCTCAAGCCAATACAATGCTGAAATGTAAAAAGAACCAATCACCAATGCATGCATACATCTAATCCCGTAACCAGAGTACGACGAGAAATAAAAGAAAGTAAACAGTACCAAATACAAGCTCACCACAGAGTCTAAAACACGAGTCCAACCTGAAAGTAAGTACGGGGACTGCTGTCAGAAAATCGCAGGAACACACCTCGGTATGTCCGATCTCACTAAGCACCGTCTGGTCCTGGTCCGCCGAGGACTCTGTCAAAAGGTTGATCGTCTGCAGAAGACACGACACGTGCGGGCAAAACTCGTGCAAGGGTGAGTATAACAATACTCGTTAGAACACCTCGAAACCAAAAAGCATAAAACAAGGAAATACAGTTAGCTCTACACAGGTATATGTCTACAACACAAATAACAAGAATATCCAGATATACTCAACAAAAACGCACAGTCTAGAGGTAAGTCATAACCATAGTATACCAGCCTAGGATTCCAGCTTGAAGATTCCACAAAACACTCGTCCGGGAGAACACACTCCTGAGTCTGATAGAACTGATGACGTTCGTCCGAGAGGTACTGCTCATTGGGTCTCGTCATGAGAAGAACACGCTGATAGTTCGAAGAGAATACGATACACAGATGAGGATCACTACCAAGTTCATGTGGTGATACCAACAACTCAATCTGAATTAACTCGCTAAGTAGAGGATTGACACCCACGTAGTGTTGGTCACGATGATACCAAGAACTCCACCTAGGGCACAGAGATGAATAGAGCATCTCACTCCAGGCCTCTTGGAGGGATTTCAACGACTCTATCCAAGAAGTCCTGCTGAATGGATCGTAGTCCTAGTAGTAGGAGACGATTCCATACCAACCTTCAAAGAAAGGATAAAGGGAACGAACTCTAACGAAACTTGTCCAAGATATGGAGGATGAGAGATCCAAGCCATGTATAAAAGAGTACACGGCGTGTAGTAAGGGTCACATGTCGTGTCCCTTGACACCGAGTCCTGCCCATTTAAACGTCCCGTGTCATCAAGTCGTATTCATGTAGTAATACACGTCGTGTAGGCATCCCGTGTACTCTACCCGTGGACCAGTACACGGCATAGCCCGTGTATCCGGTCCAACCCGTGTCTGTGTAGTGGAGTACACATCGTGGAGGCAACTCGTGTACTTCACCCCGTGTCCGTGTACTTCCCAAGGCACACGCTGAGTCACCCAGGAGAGACCACATGCCGTGTGACAGGGGTCACACATCGACTGATACTTAACTTTCTCCTGAAACCCTAGCCGCCGCTCAGGAGTCCCCACACGCCGTGTAATCCCGAATTACACGCCGTGTTGGTCGGGTTTTTCCAGAAACCCTCGTTCTTCCTTTCGCGCACACTCGCACCACCGCCGCCTCGAATCTCGGCTCCAATCGCGTTGGAAATCATGGATGTACCTTGGTCGAGCCTCATTGTCGCTCAAACAACAAATTCCAGCGTCAATTCTGTTCGGAAAACGGATCTATAGGTCGTTCTTCGTTCTGCGCCGAAGAACGTCGAAGAACACGAAATCGGGTATCCACCATCATCTAAATCACTCTGTCTCCATTGTCGCACCTCCGTCGTGCCGGGTCGATCCCAGATCTACGATATCGGATCGTTGCGCCAAGAAACGGGTGCGCAGCGATCGATTGACCGAGATTTGTCGAGTCGCAGTGCAAACGAAGAACGTCCGCGACGAACGATAAACGGGAGGAGAAAAACACAAGAACGGATTAGAGAAATAAACCTCGATCGATGTCCGTGTCGATCTTGATCCGTCGTCGTTAGAACGACAATCGAAATAATCAAATCACAAAGAAATTCTCCCATCAAGACACCGCAAAATAACTCATCCCACATAATGATCGAACCGCGGATCAATCAGTTCGTTGATTGATTCGCGTCCGTTGCAGAAATCAAGAACGGGGAAGAATCAAATCAAAACACGCGCCCTACCTCAGTTTGGATCGATGGCTGACGAAGAACGAAGTTGTGTCGCGTTCGTTGGCGAGATCCTTCGAATCCAATGCGCGTCGATTGTCAATCCACGATCTCATCGTCATTCGCCTAAGAGAATTCCCCACGGTCTCTCCAAGGACTCTCCAACGTCTCCAGGGTTATGCAGCTAACCCTGGAATTCTGACATAACAATCTATTTAAAGATTGTTAATTGATGCGTCAACAAAAATGAAATAAAATAATTTATTTAATTATTTTATTCATTTTCGTGCCTGCGATAACTTTTCTACAAACGACCCGCGCCGACTAATGTTAAATCGCATCTAAGGTAAACCTCGCGTTTTGAACTCAACGGTGCCCTCAGATTTTTGATCCGGGCACCCATTTATGAGTTATTCCACTTTTTTAGAAAAACTACGCACACGTGCAATTTAATATATTTAATATATTTCAAACATTTATTTCGGGCACACCGAGCCCCAAAATCACACATCGTCTCAGCATCTGGTCTCGAAAATAATCTATATAATATCCAAAAATAATACACGAAATATCCAAAACATTACCCTCTTTTTGTGTTCGATGTTCCAGCTAGGATTCGTAGTGTCCCCTAGCGGATCCTGGGAGGGATCCCCTACCTGAGTTTTGGAGATCTGTCGGGTCATTGGGACTTTCTCTGTAGTGTTGTCCGACAAGCGTGCTCTTGTGGGATAGGTACCACCTGCTGTCTTCCACATGTCGCAGCTGAGGCGACATGTGCTCGCTTTTTAGCACGATGTCGACCTGGTTTGAGTTGGACATTGGGAGTAATTTGGTCTTTGTGGTTCCCCTGAGTGCATGCTTGTAGACAGCACGAGAACCCTTGATGAGTTCACTGGCGTGGGAGTTCCAATGGAGAGCTCAGTTGTCCTCCTGCCCAGGTGCTGAGTCGGCACATGGTTCCGGGGCCCGGAGAGCCTCGGTGCGGTGATGTGAAATATATTAAATATATTTTATCACGTGCGCACAGTCGTAAATGCGGAATAACACTCGAGCCGAGTCTCAGGTCGAAAATCTGAGACCGCAGTTGAGTTCAGAACAGGAATTTTACCCTAAGCGCGACATAAAGTTTGTCAGCGTCGGGTGTCCGATCGGAGGCGGGCATTGGCAGGGCATTGAGTGGAGGTTTATTCATTTGATAAAAATTAAATGAATAAACCCTCCTCCCCCTTTGTGTTCCACACGCAACGGAAGGGAGAGGAGGTTTTCCGCCCACGGCAACGGAAGAACCAAGGCGAGGTGTCGCCAGATCCTGTTTTTGACGCCGATCATCACCAGATCGAGGATCAGCGCGTTATGGGCATTCCGTTGGACCCGATGCTTCGGCATTCCACCATGAGATAGGTGATTTTACGAGCTTTACATCCCAACACCCTTTTGATGCGTTGTTTTATGGTTTTAGAGCCCTTAGACGACTGCTAGGGACCCCATGGGGGTTGATCTGTGGTTTTCAGGTGAAAATCGGGGGTTTCGGGTGGCTCGAAGAGAATTACAGTCAGGAATTTCCGACCACACGACATGTGGTGCGAGGTCACACGCCGTGTGTTCTTCCCGTTCGAGGAAGATAATCTTTAGGGACTGCACCCCATGTAAGAGGGCTACAAGCCATGTAGTTAGCCAAGTCATGTGGCCAAGAGACATGGTCAATATTACCGTGTCAACAAGCTTGGTCGTGTGAAAGTACACGGTCAGACACATGAGCACGGGTTGAGTTACACGGGCACGAACTGATGACATGGCCAAAGGGGTCGATTAGCTGGAACACACCATGTACCAGGGGTACACGTCGTGTGGCGGACATTGTTGGTCGAGTCGTGTGGGTAAGGACACGGGCTGAGGCCCGAGTGAAGAGAAACACGTGTACTGGGGGTACACGTCGTGTGGTGTTACATGCCTAGCGAGGCTGTGTATGGGCAAGGACACGCCCAAGGATTCGGGCGAGGTCACACACCGTGTGACCTGGGGTAAACGCAATGTATGTCATTTTATACAGGCCAAGTACCGTCAGGGGACACAGTCAGGGGCCAGTATAAAAAGACACACCGTGTACAGAGGGTACACGCCGTGTAGTTCCCATAGAGTCTTCTCTCCCTCGCGCATCTCCTTCCGGACTCAGACGGAAGCTCGCAAGTAGTCTATCCTGAGTAGTTTTCGCGTAGAACGCGATGATTGCTACAATTTGGGCCTTTGAGATGCAACGCGAGGTGACGGTGTAGGTCGTTTCGGTTAGCAACGTTTAGACCAGCAGTAGCTGGGTGAGTTCCCTTGGTCTACCTCTATATGAGGGTTCACGTCCTCATCACAAGATTTTGACCCCTCTTTGGCTGCCCTAAGTTTGCGCAGCGTGGGCGTGTTCCCATATTCTGGAGTGAGTTGTCTCAGTCCGCTTTGACTACAAACTCAGCGGCTTGGAGCACGTATCCCTCCAAGAGGCCCGGAGTGATCCTCAAGTCCTTTTGTGTTTCTCTTAGTAGGGCTTGTGGTATCGGCGTGACCAATATTTACCCGGGCGTCGATCCTCTACCCAGGAGGATGTTTCCAGTAGGGGACGGAGCCCCCGGTGAGCCTTGGGTGCAAACCCGCTTTCTGTGTATCGAGATTTGATCTTTCCGATGGGGTTGTAGTCTGATGGAGTACGTATCTCGAATGAATCGCCTCGGTTTCTTTCGGAGTTCTATAGTGATGCTTTCCTAGGCGGAGTTTGTGGAATCGGTGTGATCAACTCTATGCGGGCGTCGATCCTCTGCTTAGCGATTTGTTCTAGTTTAGGGTTGTTGCGCGATACACCCTTTCTGTGTTCGGTGTGCCAACTAGGGTTCATAGTGTCCTCCAGTGGATCCTAGGAGGGATCCCCTACCTAAGTTTTGGAGATCTTCTGGGTCATTGGGTGACTTTCGTCGTGGCGTTGTCCGATGAGCGTGCTCTCATGACCAGGGATGGCAAAGTTGTGCCATCAGTTCAGCGTTTCCCGATGTGTGACATCTCTCGGTTGCAAACCATCTAGGATGGCAAGGCTCAGGGAGCGAGCACTCCTAGACAAGCGATTCGTTGGTGTTAAACCCTCTTTTTTTATTCTTTTTATTATTATGGGTATTTCCGAGTCCCACATCAGAATACTCCTTTGTGTATTCCTCTTTCTCAATCTATAAAAGAAGGTCTCCGCCACACCTTGATGGTAAGGGGGTTTTCCCAATCTACATGGTATCTGAGGGAACCTTATTCTTGAGTCCTCCCTGCTCTGCCCTAAGTGGCATCCTTCCCTCCTAGGTCTGCCCTACGCGGCACCCCCCCTCCCTCCTTGGTCTGCCCTCCAGCAGCGCCCTTCCCCCGACGGCCCTCCTCCTGTGCGCGCGGCGCCTCCCGCGGATCCCCGGCGGCCCTCCTCTACGAGCAGCGCCTCCCGCGGACCTCCCCCGGCGGTCCTCCTGTGCGCGCGGCGCCTCCCACGGATCCCTCGGCGGCCCTCCATCGTGCCTGCGCCGCTTCCTCGCACGCTGGCCCCTGCCCTACAAGCGCGCTCGTCCGGCCTCGTCCCCTTGCTCCCTGGCGACCTCGCCCGAGGCCCTCCACGTCAACTCCCTTCCCGACGGATCCCAGAATTTTTTTTCCCTTCTCTCCAGTCGCGACTCCCTCCAAGCGAACCGGTCCAGGCGGCTCTCTCCAGGCGACCCGGCTTCCTCAAGGCGAACCGGCTCCTCCCGGCTCTTCCTGCGCACGGCGTGCACCGGCTCTCGACGCCCTCCCGCTGTCCGCTGCTTCTCCCGGCTTCCCGGCACGCCCGACCCGCCCGCTGATTCTGGCGCTGCCCACAACTGCGTCTTAGACCGCTACCCGACGCTTCCATGGCAGACCCCTCCCCTCTGCCTCAGATGATCACCGCTTCCACCCGCCTTGTCGATGACCGGTTAGACTCCACAAATTTCTCCATCTGGCGGAAGACTGTGATAATGTCCCTGACCAGGATGGAACTTGATCATCACCTTGAGGATCCTCCCCTGGCTTCGACTGACCCCAAATACCGTAAATGGAAGCTTACCGATAACAAGATCTTCGCTCTGCTGGTCAATTCAATGGATCAATCGGTCAAGGATGTCACCCGCACGGCAAATACAGTCAAGGAACTATGGGACTCCTTGAACATTATGTATTCCGAGACCAACAACCTGGCTCGGGTGTCCGATATCCTCCGGCGCCTGTCCCATATTCGACAGCAGGACCAGTCCTTCACCGCATATTTCCTGGAATGGAAAGGGCTTCGTGATGAATTGCAGGAGTTGTGGCCCGTTCCCCAGACACCGGCAGAGGCTCAAACCCAGCGGGACCAACTCTGCATCTTCACTCTTCTCAGCGGCCTCGCTCCGGAGTTTACCACCACAACAACCGAGCTGCTCGTCAGCCCTTCGTCACTGGAGATCCAACAGGTTTATCATCGGCTGAGCAAGGCCCAACGGGCTCTTCTCCCTCCCGCCCCGATCATCGACCACTCAGCTGTCGTCAGACATAGCGGTGGACGCTCTTCAGGCCCTCGTGGACGTGGCCGTGTGGAAGGCCATCCACGTCCCCTTTGTCACCATGGCAAGCTTGGCCACCTGATCGACCGGTGTTGGGTTCTACATGGACGTCCATCTCAGCGCCCGCGGCAGGGACAAACAGCGGTCCAGGAGGCTTCCTCCGCAGTCGCCACTATTCCACCATCTCTGGACCTGTCTATGGGCGACATCCGGCTAACTCATGATCCTCGGGACCCCGCAGGACCCGGTCCATCCTCGGCTTCTCTGGCCCATTCTGTTCACTCCGCTGCCCTTTTCGGTTGTCACTCCCCTGCATGGATGCTCGATTCAGGTGCCTCCGACCACCTCACCGGTGATGCTGGTATGTTGACCTCTTACTGCCCTTACACCGGTTCATCGGCCATCACCGTAGCTGACGGCTCCACTATCCCCATTGCGGACTTCATTGTGAGTCATGTACATTTGTGAAACATCATCGCACTACATATATTCCTCGCGTGGATACAAGGGCCTCACACCCTTTTGATCTGGTTCATTCAGACGTGTGGGATCCTTGTACCATTTCTAGTCATTTGGGATATAAATATTATATATTGTTGGAACTCATTTAAGTGTAAATGGGTGAGTCCCACATCGGACTTACCCGTCTTGTATATTGGTTTCCTAATCTATAAAAGAATATCCTCACCTCACATTGAGGAAAGGGGAATTCACCCATCTACATGGTATCAGATGGATTTTTATCCCGAACCCTCCCTCCCCTGCGGATTCCCGGAATCCTCCCGGCCCCGCCTCTCTCCCAGCTGCCCTAGCCTTTCCCGGCAGGCCCCCCCCTCCTATCCCGGCGCAGCCATCTCGCCCGGCTCCTCTCCGGCCTGTCCCTCCCGCAGCCCTCTGTCCCGCGGCTCCCGGCTCCCGCGACTCATCCCGGCAGATCTCCTCCTTCCCGTCGCGGCACATCCCGTCGCCGGACCTCCACTGCGCGCGACGGCCCTCCCGACGGATCTCCTCCCAGCGGCGCTCCCTCCCTGCGACGCTCTCCTCCCGGCAGGCCCTCCCTCCCGGCGCACCTCTCCTCCCGGCGGTCGTCCCTCCCGCTACGCCTCCACCTCCCGGCAGGCCTCCCTCCAGGCGCGGCACCTCGCCCAGCGGGCCTTCGCCCGGCGCCCGGCGTCCGCCGTCCTCCCGCGGTGCGCCCTCGTCCCAGCAAGCCTTCGCCCGGCCTCCAGCACCCGGCCTCCAGCACGCGACCCTCCCGCTTCCAGCACCCGGCCTCCAGCACCCGGCCGTGAGTATCTCTCCACTCCCTTTCGGCAGTTTCTTCAGACAAAAGGCATCCTTCATCAGACCTCCTGTCCTGATACACCCAGCAGAATGGTGTGGCCGAGTAGAAACACCGACACATTCTGGAGATTGCTCGTGTCCTCCTCTTCCACCGATAGGTGCCTCTACATTTTTTGGGAGATGCAATTCTCACCGCCACCTACCTTATAAACCGTTTTCCTTCCTCCATCCTTCAGGGGGAGACTCCTTTTCGGGCGTTGTTCTTCTCTCTCCCTCTTCACTCCCTTCCCCTTCGAGTATTTGGATGCCTTTGTTACGTTCGTGACACACGTTTTGGCCTCTCCAAACTCTCTCCCAAATCCCTTCGGTGCATTTTTCTTGGCTACACCCGCACTCAGCGCGAATATCGCTGCTTCTCCCCTAACCTACGGCGGTATGTCATCTTGGCCGACGTCGCATTTGTTGAGCGCTCTCCGTTCTCCCTTCCCTCTCTTCATCCTAACCCCGCCATCGATGATTGTCTTCCTCTCATCATTCACCCTCCACCGGTGTCAACCCCTGTTGATACCCATTTTGGTCAGGTCTACTTTCGTCGTCCATCAATTGTGTCCCCCGTCCCGGCCAATGACACTGTCGTCCCCGCTTCGTCCGATGCTCATGCCCCGCCACCCGAGGACTTGTCCATTGCCTTACGGAAAGGTACCCGCTCCTGCCAGAGTACTCCTCTATTTGTCTCTTCATACAGGGGTCTGTCCGCTTTGGAGACAATTTCTATTCCTCGCACAGTTGGTGATGCCAAATCTCACCCCGGGTGGCTGGCAGCAATGCGAGATGAATTACAGGCTCTGAAAGAAAATCATACGTGGGATCTTGTCACCCTTCCAGCGGGCAAACAGGTGGTCGGCAGCAAATGGATTTACACAGTCAGGCTGAATCCTGATGGCACTCTCCATCGCCTCAAAGCCCGCCTGGTGGCCAAGGGCTTCGCGCAGACTTACGGTATTGACTACTTTGATACCTTCTCCCCAATTGCCAAGATGACCTCCGTTCGATTATTCATCTCTCTGGCCGTTCATCATCATTGGCCTCTTCATCAACTGGATGTCAAAAATGTCTTCCTACGTAGCTTCCTTGAGGAAGAGGTTTATCTGCAGCAGCCCCCGGATTTTGTGCCTCCGGCACCGAGTCTCAAGTCTGCCGACTCCGCCGCTCTCTTTACGGCCTTAAGCAGTCTCCCCATGTTTAGTTCAGCCACTTTAGCACGGTCGTCACCGACTTTGGGCTCTCTCGCAGCATGAAGGACCACACTGTGTTCTACAGAACGACCTCCATTGGCTGCATCCTATTGGTCGTTTATGTGGATGATATCATCATCACTGGCAGCGACTCTGCGGGTATCACCCATCTCAAGAAGCATCTTCACCAACACTTCCACACAAAGGATCTCGGTCCTCTCACATACTTCTTCGGCATCGAGATCTCCTATTCTTCGGACACCATCTCCCTCTGTCAACGGAAGTATGCATTGGATATTCTACAGGATGTTGGGTTAACACAGGCCACTGCTGTCGACGCCCCTCTGGAGCCTGGGGAACGGTCGCTTTATGCCTCCTCGGCACTATATCCACATCCAGAGCGGTACCGTCGACTAGTGGGTAAACTCAATTATCTTACAATGACTCGTCCCGACATTGCCTGTGCTGTTGGCAAAGTGAGTCAATTTATGGAGCATCTGACCACCTCACATTGGGATGTTGTCATCCACATCGCCAAATATATCAAGCGAGATCCTGCCCGTGGTCTTCGCTACTCCCAGCATCCTCATCTGCATATTGAGGCCTTTTGTGATGATGATTATGCTGGTTGTCTTGCTACTCGAAGATCTACTTCTGGGTTTGTCATATTCTTGGCAGGCAACCTCATCTCTTGGTGCAGCAACAAACAAATTGTCATCTCCCGATCCAATGTGGAGTCTGAGTACCGAGCCATGGCCACCGTCACTACGGAGATCCTTTGGCTTCGCCGACTCCTCCAAGAGCTTAGCTTTCCTCAGCAGACATCTGCTCACATCTGGTGTGACAATCAGGCAGCCACCAAGATTGCTTCGAATCCCGTCTTTCATGAACGCACGAAGCATATTGAGGTGGACTGCCACTTTCTTCAACACCACCTGAAGCACAATCATGTTAGCTTAAGCCACATTCCGACGGCGGACCAGCTTGCTGACATTTTCACCAAAGGCCTCCCAGGGGCTCGCCTAGCCTCGCTCAGTTCCAAACTGGGCATCCACAGCATCTGCAGCCCAGCTTGAGGGGGAGTGTGTCTGGTCTTGTATACTGTCATTTTTTGTGGGACTCGTTGTCCAAGCTGGGCATGTCCAGCTTGAGGGGGAGTGTTAAACCCTCTTTTTATTCTTTTTATTATTATGGGTATTTCCGAGTCCCACATCGGAATACTCCCTTGTGTATTTATCTTTCTCAATCTATAAAAGAAGGCATCCGCCTCACCTAGAAGGTAAGGGGGTTTTCCCAATCTACAGTTGGAAACTCGAGTTGGTTGTTGTGGATGGTTGTATGGTTGGGACCATAAGACTTGGGAGTCTGTTGTGAGTATGTCGGGGTCTATTCTGGGTGACCTTGCGGTATGTGTCATCTTGCTTGACATATTAGGGGGGGTAATGAGCTAACTAGTCATGTATAGCCGAGGAGTGGTTGAGATCGAGTTTCTCTCTCGCTTGGGTTCCCTCTGGCTCGGGTCGAGTTAACTAATGTCTAACAGTTACTCCCTTTTTGGTTTGGATTTTTGGAGCACCTACTGGGTATTTTTATACTCACCCCTGCACAAGTTCTACCCGCACATGTTGTGTCTTGTGCAGACCACGAGTATTCTAGCACTGTGCCTAGGGGACCGGGAGCGAGTGGAGCATAGATCTATGCTAGACAAACCGAAGAGTGCATCGGTCCTGCATTTAGCATCAGTCCCCTCCTGAGCAGGTCAAACTTTTCTACAGTTTTCTTTTGGTGGGCTTGTACTTTGCCCTTTTTACTGCTTTCCATTATTGTTGCACTCTGTGGGATATAGTTGTCCACATGCTTTTTTGTAGTAGTGTTACTTTTATCACTACATTGTTGCATGGAGGTGTATGTGGGTGCGTGCATACAAGTATCAAAGGCTATTGTCTCCCATGTGTGTGATATGCCTACTCGACGTTGGACGTCAGCCCCTAGCCTATTGGAAGCGGGCTTTGGGAGTCGCGGCTCGAGCCCCGGTGGGACGGGTCGTGACAACCGGATTAGTGGCATTCGGGTTGGGACATTACACAATACAACACGGTGTTTGAGGTGCCCAGATGCTTACCATCGAAAAGAGACATATCATGCCATAAAGCTTAAAGAGGGGGCGGATACGGTGAATATTAGACCCTACAAACACGCATATTTCATGAAGAATGAGATTGAGAAACAGGTGCGGGAGTTGTTAGAACATGGATTTATTCGCCGTAGCACAAGCCCTTATTCCAGTCTAATAATCTTGGTAAAAAAATATGGAGGCTAGAGGATGTGAGTTGATTACAAGGCATTGAATAAGTTGACAGTGCCTAATAGGTATCTGATCCTTGCAATAGAGGAGTTGATGGATGAGTTGCATGGGGCAGGGTACTTCACTAAAATGGACTTGAAATCTGGGTTTCATCAAGTGCAAGTGAAAGAAGAAGATGTAGGGAAAACTGCCTTGAAGACTCATGAAGGGCATTGTGAATATTTGGTAATATCGTTATGGTTGATGAATGCTCCTACGACCTTCCAGGCTTCCACAAATGCAGTCATCCAATCTTATGCTTAAAAAGATTTTTTTTGTGTTTTTTGATAATATATTTGCTTACATCAGAAGGTGGGAGAACATATTGAAAAATAGCACAATGTGCTCCAAGTGATGAGGGAAAATGTGTTGTATGCGAACCAAAAAGGTGTTTATTTATTTATTTTATTTTATTTTATTTTTTATTTTTATTTTTTATTTTTTTTTGAGGGTGTCTATGGAATATGTGACACATTATTTATACAGAGGGGGTCTCTATCGATCCCAAGAAATTGGATGTGGTTTTAAATTGGCTGGAGCCGAGAAACGTTAAATAAGTGGGTTCTAGGGCCTCACAAGGTACTACCCAAAGATTATTAAAGATTATGGGAAAATAGCAAGACCGCTGGAAGGATTTAAGTGGACTTCAACGGCACAGGAGGCTTTTGTAAAATTGAAGGGTTCTATGCCCACTGCACCTGTATTATGTATGCCATTCTCAAAGACTTGCGGTGGAGTGTGATGCCTCATGGTCAGGTGTCGAAGCTGTGTTGATGCAAGAAGGTAGACCACTTCAACAAGGCATTTTCTGACTCTAACTTGGCAAAGTCAGTCTACAAAAAGGAATTAATGGCTTTGGTTCTATCTATTCTGCATTGGAAGCAGTATTTGATAGGATGACGAAATGAAGTTTAATTTGATCATAGAAGCCTCGAACACATGCCGAGTCAAATGGTCATATCAATGGATCAGCGGTGTTGACATGCTAAACTCTTGGGCTACGAATTTGAAGTTATCTACAAACCTGAGAAATTAAATAATGTGGAAGATGCTTTGTCCAGAACTATCGGGGAAGGTGTGTGTATGCACATGATTGTTTTATAACCAGGTTGGGAGGAACTACAGCTAATTAAGGATAAGATACTTTGCGATGACCGTTTGTTGGCAGTAAAAGAAGCTCTGTTGTGAGACAGAACAGCGAAGCCGAGTTATACCCTCTGAAATGGCCTATTGTTTTATAAGCACAGACTACTTTTACCCAAGGGATCGGTTCTCATTCCCAATATGTTGCGGTATTATCATTCCTCTCTGATGGGAGAACATTTGGGGTACCTGAAGCCCTATAAACAACTTGCTAATGGGGTTTATTGGGCAGTGTTATTGGTGAATTCCCCTTACCTCAATGTGAAGTGGACATATTCTTTTATAGATGAGTAAATCTAATTACAAGGAGGGTAAGTCCGATGTGGGACTCAGAAATACTCATTTAACTTAAATGGGGTCCAACACTCCCCCTCGAGCTGGACATGTCCAAATTGGATTGAGTCCCACAAAGAAAAAAGATGACAAGACACCAAGATTATCTCATACTCCCCATCAAGCTGGGCCATGGAGGCTGTGAATACCTAGCCTGGTAGTGAGAGAGTCAAGTCGAGCTCCTGGGAGGCCTTTGGTGAAGAGATCTGCAAGCTGATCTGCCGTCGGAAGATGGCCAAAACTGATATGGTTCTGCTCCAGATGATGGCGGAGGAAGTGGCAGTCCACCTCGATATGCTTCGTCCGTTCATGGAAGACAGGATTCGAGGCTATCTTTGTGGCTGCCTGATTGTCACACCAGATATGAGCAGGGGTTTGTGCCGGGAAGCCGAGCTCATGGAGAAGATGACGAAGCCAGAGGATCTCAGTGGTGACTGTGCCCATGGCTCGGTATTCGGTCTCGGCACTCGATCTGGAGACGACAGTCTGCTTCTTGCTGCGCCAAGAGATGAGGTTACCGGCGAAGAACACGGCGAATCCCGAAGTAGACTTGCGAGTAGCGAGGCACCCTGCATAGTCCGCATCACAGAAGGCTTCAACATCCAAATGAGCATGATGTGAGTACTAAAGGCCACGGGCAGGATCTTTCTTGATGTATTTTACAATGCGGAGGACAGCATCCCACTGAGATATGGTGGGATGCTCCATGAACTGGCTGACTTTGCCAACGGCGCGGGCAATGTCGGGTCGCGTCATGGTGAGGTAGTTCAGTTTACCCACCAGACGTCGATAGCTCTCGGGATGAGGAAATGGTTCCGAGTCTGTATGGAGATAGCGTTTGCCAGGCTCAAGTGGAGTGTCCACTGCGGTGGCTGTGCTCAAACCGACATTCAGCAAGATATCAAGAGCATACTTGCGCTGGCAGAAAGAGATAGTGTCCTCAAAGCGGGAGACCTCGATGCCAAGGAAGTAGGTGAGGGGACCGAGATCTTTGGTGTGAAAGTGTTGGTGAAGGTGCGCCTTGAGGCTGGCGATTCCTCTGGAGTCGCTCCCGGTGAGGATGATATCATCAACATAGACCACGAGCAAGATACAACCGTGCGTTGTCGTACGGAAGAAGACTGTGTGATCTTTCATACTGCAAGAGAGGCCAAAGGCCGTGACAACAGTGCTGAAGCGGTCAAACCAAGCTCGAGGAGACTGCTTGAGGCCATAAAGGGATCGACGGAAGCGGCAGACATGGGAGTTGGCACCAGAGGCACAAAAGTCAGGGGGCTGCTGTAGGTAGACTTCTTCGTCAAGAAAGCCATGGAGAAAGGCATTCTTGACGTCCAGTTGATGAAGCGGCCAGTGATGATGAGCAGCCAGAGATATGAACAAGCGGACAGAGGCCATCTTGGCAACCGGAGAGGTCTCAAAGTAATCGATGTCATATGTCTGAGCAAATCCATTCACCACAAGCCGGGCTTTGAGGCGGCAAAGAGACCCGTCGGGATTGAGACGGATCGTATAAATCCATTTGCAGCCGACTACCTGTTTGCCCGTCGGGAGGGGAACTAGATCCCATGTATGGTTGACATCCAGAGCTTGCAATTCATCCCGCATTGCGGCTAGCCATCCGGGGTGAGATTTAGCTTCACCAACTGTTCGAGGAATTGACACTGTCTCCAGAGCTGACAGACCCCTGTAGAAAGATACAAAGAGAGGAGTAGTCTGACACGAGCGAGTACCTTTCCGGAGCGCAATCGGCAAGTCCCCGGGTGCTGTGACAGGAGCATCCGACGAAGGAGGAACACTGTTGTCCTCGGCCTGGATGGGGGGTACAGTCGATGGACGGCGAGAGTAGGTCTGTCCAAAGAGATGACTGGTAGGAGGAGACACCAGGGGCGGGTGAATCATGAGAGGAAGGCAGTCATCAATGGTAGTGTCTGGATGAGGAGAGGGTGGAGTGAAAGGAGAGCTCTCGACAAACGATACGTTGGCAGAGGTGACATAGCGGCGTAAGTCTGGAGAGAAGCACCGGTATCCGCGCTGAGTGCGGGAATATCCGAGGAAAATACACCGGAGGGATTTGGGAGAAAGTTTAGAGAGATTGGGGCGAGTGTCCCAGACATAGCAGAGACATCCGAAGACGCGGAGTGGAAGGGAGTGAGGAGGAAGAGAGGGGAACAAAGTATGAAAAGGAGTCTCCCCCTGAAGGATGGAGGAGGGAAGATGATTTAGCAAGTAAGTAGCAGTGAGGATGACATCCCCCCAGAAGAGAAGAGGTACTTGGCGGTGGAAGAGGAGGGCACGAGCAGTTTCCAGAATATGCCGGTATTTCCGCTCGGCCACGCCATTTTGTTGAGGGGTATCAGCACAGGAGGTCTGATGGATGATGTCGTGTGCCCGCATATACTGCTGAAAGTGAGTGGATAAGTATTCTCGCCCATTGTCTGATCAGAGACATTTTACAGAGATAGAAAACTGTGTCTGGATCTCATGGTAAAAGGTCTGAAAAGTGGAGAAAACTTCTGTCCGATCTCGAAGAAGGTAAAGCCATGTCATACGGGAATAATCATCAATGAAAAAAATGTAATATCTATACCCAGATTGACTCGAGGTGGCACAGGGACCCCATACATCGGAATGAACCAAATCAAAGGGTTTGGCGGCCCGTGTGTCAACTCAAGGAAAATATGATGTGCGATGGTGTTTCGCAAAACTACATGACTCACAATGAAAAGATAAACGGGGACTAATATCGGGATAGAGCTGATGAAGAGCGGAGGCGGAGGGGTGGCCCAACCGAGAATGGAGGTCTACGGCACGTGCAGGGACAGAGGTGCAGGCGATGGATGTCGGGCCATCGAACATGTACACCCCATCTCGAAGCTAGCCTCTACAAAGTTCCTGGTTCGTCGTCCGCTCCTGAAACAAAACAGAAGACGAGGTAAAGATAGCATTACAATTGAGATCCTTGGTCAGCTTGCTGATGGAAAGCAGGTTAAACGGACTGCGTGGTACATGAGCCACCGATGATAGGTGAAGGGAGGAGGTGAGGGAACATGTACCAAAACCGGCAATGGGGAGAGTGGACCCATCAGCAACAATGATGGCTGAGGAACCAGTATAGGGACGGTAGTTGGAGAGTATACATGCATCCCCGGTAAGATGGTCGGACGCACCTGAGTCAAGCATCCATGCAGGGGAACGATGACTGACAAAAGCAGTGGGACCACCGGAGTGGGCAAGAGATGCGAATGAAGACCCTGGCATGGAGGTGGTCCGATGATCGTGAATCAGCTGGATCTCAGCCATGGAGAGATCCATAGACACCGGAAGAGCAGCAGCAGGCGATGAGGCATCTCGGATCGCAGTCTGGCCCTGCCGTGGGTGCAAATCTGGATAGCCATGAAGGACCCAGCAGCAGTCAACCAGGTGGCCGAGCTTGCCACAGTGCTGACAGAGGGGGCGAGGTCAGCCGTCTCCACGGCCGCGGCCACAAGTGCTGGTATGGCAGCCACTGCCACGACCTAGGAGAGCAGTGTGATCAGAGCTAGGTACGGGTGGTGCAAGGGCCCGATGAGCTTTCTGCAGGCGATGATAGACCTGCAGGATATCCAGCGTAGAAGGGTTGGCAAGCATCTCAGTGGCCGTCATGGCATAGTCCGGGGCGAGGCCATTCAGGAGATTGAACAGCCAGAGCTGGTCCCGTTGAGTCTGTGCTTCTGCTGGAGTCTGAGGAACAGGCCAGAGTTCTTGCAGTTCGTCCCGGAGACCTTTCCATTCCATGAAATAGTTTGGAAAGGTCCGATCCTGCTGTCGGATGTGGGATAGACGCTGGAGAACGTCGGAGACCCGAGCCAAGTTATTGGTCTCGGAGTACATGACAATCAATGAATCCCATAGTTCTTTGACCGTGTTGGCAGTCCTGGTGACATCCTTCACCGATCGGTCCATAGAGTTGACCAGTAATGCGAAAATTTTGTTGTCCGCCAGTTGCCAAGAGTCGAATTTGGGGTCAGTAATGGCGGGTGGGGGTTTCTCAAGATGAGAATGAAGGCCCATGCCGCGCAGGGACATCAAGACCGTCTTCCGCCAGACGGAGAAATTTGTGGCATCCAGCCGGTCATCGACAAGCCGGGAGGAGGCGGTGATCAGGGAAGGCAGAACGGAGGAAGGGTCCATGGAGGGAGACGAGAGGCGCAGGTAGCGCGGTCGTCGGGAAACAGCCGGTAGGGCGGGCGAGGCTGGCGCGGGGTTGCAGGGAGCCACGCGCTGGAAGGGAGGCGCCCTGGATGAAGCCGCCGGGGAAGGGAGGTCGCCTGTGATGCCGCCGGAGGGAGCTGCGACGAAGGGTCGCGCTCAGGAGGAAACGCCGGGACAAGGGGCTGGCGCTGAGCGAGGGCGCCGGGAGCCAGGAGCCGGGGTGAGGGCACCGCTGGGCGAGGGCTCCGCTGGGGCGAGGGCGCCGCTGGGGTGAGGGCGCGGGCACCGCTGGGGCGAGGGCGCGGGCGCCGCTGGAGCTAGGGCGCCGCTGGGGCGAGGGCGCCGCTGGGTGAGGGCGCCGGAAGCCGCATTGGAAGCGGGGGCCGGGAGGACGCCGCTGGCCGAGAGGGTCGCCGGGAGAGAGAGAGAGCCGCGCCGGGAGAGGAGGGCCGCCAGGAAGTAGAGCCGCACCTGGATAGAGGGCCGCCGGGAGGGGCTAGGGCAGAGGGGAGACGCGCCGGGGAAGGGAGTCGCCGGGGAAGAGGGTGGCCACCTAGGGCAGAGGAGGGAGGCCCGCCGGGAAGGGCAAAGGCAGAGGGGAGAGGGGCGGGGCCGGACAGAATCGGGAATCCGTAGGGGAGGGAGGGTTCGGGATTAATTTCTCTATGATACCATGTTATTGGTGAATTCCTCTTACCTCAATGTGAGGTGGAGATATTCTTTTATAGATGAGTAAATCTAATTACAAGGAGGGTAAGTCCGATGTGGGACTCAGAAATACCCATTTAACTTAAATGGGGTCCAACAGGCAGGTATGACATGGGCAGTACAATGCTTCATCCAGGAATGTGAAACATGCTAAAAGAGTAAATACGAGGCTTTATGTCCCGCTGGACTACTTCACCCATTGCCTATACCAGAATTAGTTTAGGAAGAGGTATCTATGGACTTCATGTCTGGATTACCAAAGTCACATGGCTATGAAGTGGTGCTGGTGGTGGTTGACAGACTGAGCAAGTATGCCCACTTTATTCCGCTCAAGTACTCATATTCTGCAAAGACGGTTGTGGAGGTGTTTATGGAGGCTGTGAAATTACAGGGTGTTCCTAGCGCCAGAGTTAGCGACACGGATCCACTTTTCACTAGTTTATTTGGCAAGAGCTCTTCAAACTACATGGTACTACATTAAAGATGAGCTCCACCTACCACCCATGGTCTGACGGCCAAACTAAGGTGGTTAACAGATGTTTGGAGGTATACTTGAGATGTTTCTCCAGATCATCCAAAACATTGGGTGATGTGGTTGGCTTGGGCAGAATTTAGCAATAATACCTCTTACCATACCTCTACTGGGAAGACCCCATTTGAAAGTGTATGGTCGCAAACCTCCCTGGATTTTGTATTACACCAAAGGTGAAGCCACGGTTGAGGCTGTAGCTAATGCATTAGTCGTTAGGGATAGGGCTTTAAAGCAGCTCCAGGTGAATCTTCACAGAGTGCAGCAGATAATGGCAAAATTTGCTAACCGGCATCGCGGGGAAGTGTCTTATAAAGAAGGTGATTTAGTTTGGGTCAAACTGCATCCAAACAGACCAGGGGCAGGGTCCAAGATCAACCCAAAGTTGGCTTCCAGGTACTGTGGGCCATTTGCGGTGGTTGGAAGGGTTGGAATCGTTGCTTGTAGACTTCAACTTCCTGAAAACAGTAGAGCACATCCGATATTTCCATGTATCTCAGGTGGCAGTTGGCACACACCCTGTAGTAAAGGTCTTACCGGCTGACTTGGTTGAAGTTGTGGACTTCACAGAAGCAGTTTTCGCAGAACGGATTTGGGGGAGAACTCTCATGTGGATGATAAAGTGGTGAGGCGGGACAGCTGATGAAGCGACATGGGAGAATGCTGAAATTTTGAAGGTCCAGTTTCCTAATTGCCACCAAGGGGACACGGTAGATTTTCAAAGAGGGGACAATGATAGGAATGAGGTGGCTGGACCCATTGTCAGTCCAATAGGGAGTCGGCCCAGACCTCCCATAGTCTATACTTACCAAAGGAGGGGTGGTCATTCTTAACTGCCAAGGGCAGTGCTGTAATTTTCTTTCATTTCGTTAATGTTAGTCAGGGGGGTATATATGGGGAGTCAGGTACAGTAGGGGGGGACATTTGGCTATTGTTGTTAGACAGGCAAGCAAGCCTGGGGGCTGAGGAGGAGAGTACTCCCAGGAGTTGGACCGCAGCAGACCTGTAAGTCCCCAAGAACTCGAAACTCTTGTACGAAATTCCAGATACTTGAATAGAAATTCATTCTTTCTTCTTGAATTCCTAACAGTTTCAAAGCAAACGGGTTTTAGACTCTATTTGAAACGACATATCTACCAAGAAAATGTTGTGGTGCTGACCATTTCAAAGAAAACAAGTTTTGGAATCTCTATTCGAAACGACGTATCTATCAAGAAAACATTGTGGTGCTGACTATTTGGGGGATATCAAATTACAAGATCCCTGTGTCAAACAGTTTAAGGAGTGAAGTAACAACATGATGGATCATGTTTTCATCACTAAAGAGAAAATGAAACGGTGAAAAAAGAAATGACCGTGATATTTAAATCATGCAACAATTTTTCAGAGCACTTGAAGAGAAACTGTTTTGGCTCAAAAGTAAACATGTCGTGGTATATACCACCACACCATGGTTTATTGAGTTATCATTCAATTTGATTGTTCGCTAATATGGCTTAAGTTATGCCATGTGGAAATGCTGTGGTCGATCAAGTCAAGTCATCATATTTGAAGCAGTTTTAAGCCATCTTGATGATCCAGTGGCTGAGAATGAAGGAGTTATTTGTTAATTATGGAGTTGGATTATTTTGAATTCAAATTCAGAACAATAGATGATGAAAGAGTGCAGTGCGGTGAATCTCTGGAGTGCACGAATTTTAGAGTGAGGGAAGAGAGAAGACTGTGAGAGGCCCAGGAGAAGAAGAACCTGAGAAAAGTCAACCATAACTTCATTTATGATGTTTGGATAGATTGAAGTCTTGTTATTTGAAATATAAAGACAGCAGTGTCTGTTAAAGGTGTGTTCTGAGATTTCTATCCCCGTTTTGAAGATCTGCAAGTGTGGTATACATCATATAATCTCAGAATTATAATGAACCTTGTGTTAGGGTCATCTCATTGTGTGAAGAAGCACTAAAATCAGAAGAGTTCAAAGATTGATGGAATTCATATTTCTTGAAGAGCGGAATTCTTCTTGGGCATACATAGAGTTTCATCGTTGTTGAAGGGAGATTCTATCATTGTTGGTGATTGAAAAGTCAATCTTCCATTGTTGTGGCAACATTATTATCATTGTATTAGTGTGGAAACACACTAAACAAAATTGGGAGACTTGCAATGTATCACGAGTTCAAGGATAATACTCTACTCGTATGTATCTACTGTTTAATCATGTTGGATCAAGGATGCTATTAGTGAACCTTGTAAATGTTTGCGTTTGCTCGTTCACTTTGTTGGTCCGTTGTCATAGTAATTCAACAGCATTGGTCAAATGTATCTAATCGATAAACGAAGGATGAATTGAGTTGAATCATAGAAGTTTGAGAAATGGAAATGTATATACCAATCCACCCCTCGCAGTGTATTGATATCTCACTTGGGGTCTCCTCACAAAAAAATATGTGACTCATTCAAGTGCTTTCATTTTCTGAAAACATGAAAACCAGTTTCTTTCCGAAAAAATCTTCCATTTTCATTTTCTTTTTCCAAGAAGCATTTTTCATTCATATAATCCAATACATTTTCTAACATATTTTTGGAAAATTAAAGCATTAAATGTTTTCCAAAACCAAATACAACCTTAAATTCCTAAAACCTTTAATTACATAGTTAATACTTTCAAAAGATACAAACACTGCCATTAAAAGATCCATAAAATAGAACCTTGAATGGATCACATGGTGAGACTAGTTACATAGCTGAAGCATGAAACATGACTTTATAATTGAATCATTCCTCATAACGCAAATCACCCTCACCCACATAATTTTCTTAAGTTCCCATCGAAACAACAATACCAATACAAACAAGCAGTGACTATTATACAATTAATACTTCTACATAAACAAGATGAGCAATTTTTGGGAAATTATTGAAGTTGCAAAATGAAAAATGGTTGAACATACTTGCGGTAGTCCGAAGGGGGCACTAGTTTCCGTATTAATGAAACCATGATTATGGTGGATGTCAAGTTGTCAAGCACTGAGCTAAGAAAAAAAGTCACTATACCAACCTGAAAATTTTACAAGTGGTCAGGCATTGTGAATAGCAAAATAAAATGTTTTTTAATTAAAAAAGATAGTCACCGGTATAATTTCGATTTAACAGTTACTGTAAAGGATCCCGTGGATATCATTTATGCAAATCAGCGGTCTTCCCTTACATGGCATGTTTGAAATTGAATTACAAACACTCAAGGGAAAAATGAAAAATTTAGAAAGAAAAAAATAGAATAAATTTTTAGAACATGAGAGCCATATGGATGCACAACATGAGATATTCAGCAATAAGTGGTAGCTATGATTGGGTTAAAATACGCCAGCCATGCAACTATTGGGCTTGCATCCCATTTTTGCCTTGCCTTTCATTCATTGATTTCCATTATTTTTTTAAGAATACTAAAACACAGAGCATAACAAAAATCCACAACTAAAATGAATAATAAGACCACGATCAAGTAATGTTATACATAGAACAACATGAGAAAATGCCATCTAAAAGGGTTTGAAATTATGCATTAAGTACAAGGTGCACAAATTATTGGTGAGTGCTTTAGAAGAGGATATGAAATCTAGGAGCTAACCACTTGATTTGAAAGCCAATTAAAAAACGTGATATAAATGTTGTAGAATGATAGAGAGAGGTAGACCCAATACCCAAGGTGCCTATCTAAGAGAGGCATTGACGTTATTTTATAATGAATAATAAAGACCACATGAGACCACAAGTCCGATGTGGGACGCAGACTCCAACACTTCCTCTCAAACTAGGTCTACCTAGCTTGAAAGCATAATTAAAGAAAACAAAGCAAACACAAAATACTGCAAAACACTTCCCCTCAAGTTGGACATACCGAGCTTGATTACAAAACAAGACGAGAAAAAAAAGAAATCATTCGTGATCGCAACTCCCCCTCGAGATGAAAATGATGGATGATGGAAGATGTTGCTGAAATAGCCGGATTACATCAGTGGTGCGGCAAGTTGTCGAGAAGCAGCAGAGGAACCAAGTAGGCGGGGCCGATTGACGGGCGCCAGTAAAGCCACACAGGCGGGGCCAGTCGACGGGGCGCTTGGAAAGCCGCAAAGCAGGGCCGGTCAACGGGACATCGGGAAAGTCGCACAAGCGGTGTCGGTCGTCAGGGTGCCGGGAAAGCCGCACAAGCGGGCCGGTCGATGAGGCGCCAGGAAAGCCGCCCTGGCGGGGTCGATCGACAGGATGCCGGGAAAGACAGACGGGGCCGGTCGATTGGACGCCAAGAAAGCCGGACAGGCGGTGTCGGTCGCCGGGGTGCGGGAAAGAGAGACGGGGTCGGTCGATTGGATGCCGGAAAGCCATGTCGGACCGGCGCAAGAGTGTCGGGTGGAGGGCGGGTAATGGGGCGAGGGGTTCGGCCTCATAGGAGAGTCGGCAGCGGGGACAACGGAAGCTCGATGAGGAGACTCGAGAGAGCCGTGCTGAAGTGCAGGCGAGAGGGGCACGAGGGAGCAACGGGTCGTCACGTGCAGGGAGGAGGGCCACCGGCTGGAGGGGTGGCGCACAGGGGGGGAGTCGCGTCTGAAACAGCGGAGGAGAAGGCACCGATAGACACGCCTAGGCGGAGTGCAGCGGACTGGAGGCAGGGATTCCGCAGGAGACGCTGGCAACAAGAGGCGGGGATTCCGCGGGAGGGGGCATAGCGCTATAGAGGAGGAGTCGTGCTGTAGGAGAACGTCGTGCAGGGGAAGTCAGATCCGTCGCGCGGGAGAAGTGGGAGGCGCGGCTCGATAGCGAGCGTCGTCGCAAAGGAGGGGTGCACCTGGAGGGGTCGTCGCATGGGAGTCGTCACACGAGAGTCGCCGACGTGGGAGGTCGGGGAGGAGAGTCGCCACGAGGAGGTGGCCGATGCGGGAAGTGCCGACACGGCATAGGGATGGTCGGCACAGCGCAAGGATAGGCGGCGGGAAGGGAGGCCGTCGCGCGCAGCAGGAGGGTGGAGCGGCCCGTCAGGAGAGGCGATCATCCTAGGAGTCGTCGCGCAGGGAAGGCAACGCGCAGGAGGTCGTCGCTCAAGGGGATGAGTCATCGGCAGCCGGCGGTGACGCGGATCAGCACGGCGAAGTCGCTAGAGAAGTCGTCGCACGGGAGAGGCGATTTCCGCCTGGAGGAAGGAAGCGACCGGGGCGACTGGGACGAGGCAAGGCGAAGTTGCGCAGGGAGGACTGCGCGCAAAGACGGGGAAGGGGGTGGGGGGGGCGGCCGACTCATTCGGCTGGGAGTCGCCGCCCCCGACGGGGGGGAGGGGAATACGGAGTCCTCTGAGAAAGAAAAAAAATAGACGGGAGGGTGGGGTAAGGTTAAATAACCTCCTCTGATACCATGTAAAATGATAGAGGTGAACCCAGTACCCAAGATGTCTCTCTAAGGGAGGCCTTGAGGTTATTTTATACTGAATAATAAAGACCATATAAAACCACAAGTCTGATGTGGGACGCAGACTCCAACAAATGTTATAGACATGAGCATCTTGAGAGTAATAGCAAGATCCTTCACTACTAGAAATCAAAACACGGGACACTGTTGAGAATTTCGCACAAATTTCAACCACCGAAAGTCCGTTTATCAGAAGACCAACAATGCGCAAATCAGGTCACCAGATGCAACTCTCCAATCGTCAGTGTACCAAAACTAAGAAGAAATGACCTCACCCTAATCACGGCACTGAGTTTGACTTACTCAACTCTGTCCACTCACAACTCGTACAAACGTGCAATGTAAGAAAGGAAATGAAAACATGTAAAAAACACAACATGTTTTACGTGGTTCAGACTTTCCTCGTAAGTCCATGGGGAGAAGCATAATAATCTTTCATTTCATCGGAAGTACAAAGTTACAATCATTGTGACTTGGCAGCCATGTAGATTACTAACTCAAGTAATCGCACGACACCTCAGCATGTGGTCCCTCCCGCCTTTTATAGTGGGTCTCAGTCGATCAACCAATTGCACCGACCTACATTTGAGGGGGTCCATTTGTAGCACAGTGCATCTGTTGATTCCCTTTAGCACATCCATGGTATGATTGTCAATCACTGGTGGATCAACAATGCTCCATACGCCTCACTCATTTTGCCGTAAATGCTGCTAGAAGTGATTCAAATGTAGACAAGTTCAACTTTTGTTGATTTGAAATCAGCGCCTCGTCGAGCATTCGGTGAACCGCCTCCACTGTCACAAGCATGCATCCATAAAAAATTCACAGCTTCCGACCACATCACAGCCAACCCACTAAGCTTGTTGTCACTGCCTCCACAAGACCGAAGGGTCTACCAGAGCTTCTCCTTTCGATAAACTGAATCTGACACTTGAATATACATCACAAATTCCATTTATCTCCCACTTGAAGACTGTTTCAGGAACCTCCGCGACATCTTCCAACACTTTAGCAAATGAAAACCTCCTTCAACTTCTGTTACATGCAATGCTCTCCTCCATCTCTTTCAATTCTCCAACTGAGACACAATGTTAACTCAGACTATCCTCGATTGGAGCCATGGTGAAAATATCCGTCGGATTTTTCTTTCAAGCAATCTTTCGCAACTCTAGCTCTCCATCTTCCAACATCTTCCAACATCTTCCGGATGAAATGGTACTTAAGATCGATATTTTTCATCCTCACATAGTACAACAATTTTTAGCCAAGTGGATTGCATCCGACTGTCGCAATAAAGTCGTATGTGCAATCATTGGTTGCAGCCTGGACGTTCAATTGATCGTGATTCCGCTAAAAGCGAAAACATATCCGATTATGCTCTTTTGCGAGTCTAAGTCGCCCCCAAAGTCTGCATTAACGTACCCCTGCAACAGATCATCTTCTCTGAATTCATCATGTACCGGCTAACCACTCTCACTGCATGAGCTATGTCTAGCTGAGTGCGCACCATGACATACATGAGACTTCTTACCGTTGATGCATATGGTACTCTCGCCATGTGTTTCGCCTCATCCTATGTTCGTGGTGTTTGTTCCTTTAAAAGTTTAAACCGGCAAGAGGTATTGAGATTGACTTACATCCGCTCATGCCAAACCTTTCAAGAATCTTCCGAATGTAGTCTATCTACAATAAAACAAAACTTTCGGTCTCCTTATCTTACTCAATCCTCATGCTTAAGATTTGTTTTGCTTCACCGAGACCTTTCATTTCAAACTTTCCAGACAAGTCTTTTTTAGCCCGTGAATCTGTTGAATTGACGGTCCCACTAGAAGCATATCAGCCGCGTACAGCAACAAAATGATGAAGTTCCCATTACTGTACTCTTTTCGGTAACAACAATGGTCCAAGTTACTCCGCTTGAAACCTTTCTCCTCCATGAATGAGTCGAATTTCCGATTCCAATGACTTGATGCTTGTTTCAAACCATAGAGACTTCTCTTGAGTTTGCACACCAAACCCTGATTTCGTTGATCCATGAAACCAACAAGTTGCACAATATAGATTTCTTCCTTTAGATCCTCATGAAGAAAAGTCATCTTCACGTCCATTTGTTCTAGATATAGACCTTCGAAAGCAACCAAACTGAACACGGTTTGAATAGTAATATCTTTTATTACTAGATAAAATATTTTAGAGAAGTCAATGTCCTCCTGTTGAAACCCCTTAACCCCTGGTCTTTCCTTATACTTTCTTCTTCCATCAGGTTCTTCCTTTAACCGGAAAACTCACTTGTTTTCAAGTGCCCTCTTTTCGTGTGGTAAATCTGCTAGCTCTCAAGTGTTGTTCATATGAAGTAAATCCAACTCATCCTTCATAGTCAACTCCCACTAGTCAAAATCTCTGAGGTTAGTTGCTTCTTCTAGGCTCTTTGGTTCTCCAGCATCCTTTAAAAGTAAGAAGTTCAACTCAACTTCATACCTCTGTATCAGTCGTCTAACTCTTGTAGATCTTTGCAATTCTGATTGTGATTCTGATCTCTCCAGAACTAAAACCTCCAAATTTTCATCCTCTGGAACTCCAGACCAAATTTCACCAGTTCTCGAGCTTTCAGGTATATCTTTCGTTGGTCTTAACCTCGAACCTTTTATGCTACCCTCTGAAATTTCCTCTGGAATTTGCGAACTTTCGGTAGACTTCCAAAATTTGCGAACTTCTTGTGCCTTTATCCAGATCAACATAGATTGAAGTTGATTCTTTGTCTTTAACCTCCTCCTCCATCAAGTTCTTTTCCTTCCAAAGGACTTGCTCATTAAAAAGCACATTTCTACTTCTTATGGCTTGCCTTTTATCACCATCCCAAAGTCGAAATCCAAGATTTTCATCTCCATAGCATATGAAGAAACATGCACGAGATTTTGCTTTAAACTGATCTCTGACCTTGGCATCCACATGTGCATAGGCTAAACTTCCAAAGTCCTTAAGGTGAGCCAAATCTTGTGTTTTACCGGACCACGGAGCTTTTGACGCCTCATGTCCAATGGGTGCTAATGGGCTCCGGTTGATCAAATGCATCGCCGTGTTCACTGTCTCTACCCAAAACTCCTTCACCATTGCGAAGTGCAATATCATGCTCCACGCTCTTTCCATTAGCGTCTGATTCATCCTTTCAACAACGTCATTTTGTTCAGGAGTCCCTAGTACAGTCTTCCCATGCCTGATACCCCTGTGCTTGCAAAAATTTCTGAAACTTCTTCCGGTAAACTCACCATCGTTGTGTGACCTCAAGCTCTTCAATTTACTTCTGGTTTCTCTTTCAGCCATAACTTTCCACTAAACAAAGACTCTAAACACTTTGATCTATGTTTCAGGAAGCATACTCATACTTTCCTCGTAGAGTCGTCAATGAATGTCACAAAAAAACACGATCCTCCATGACATTTAACTAGGAAAGATCCCCAAACATTTGTATGCACAAGTATGCAACTCTCGCAATTTCTGAAGTCTGAATGTTTTAGCTTCAACATGACTTTTTCCGCTAAAACTTTCATACTTTTCTCACTAAGGAGCCCAAGTCAGCAACGCCGCAAATCTGAACATCCAATGGTAGATGCTCCAGGAAATGATGCCCCCTCTGCCCTTCCGGTCAAATAAAGTGTGTCATTTCTAGTTATAACAAGAGAACCTCGAGTGATTTTCCACTCCATTTGCAAAGTTTGTTACACACCCAGCTTCATCCAATTGTCCTTTTAAAATTAGATTCTTCCGAAGACCTGGAATATGTCTGACTCCTTTCAGATCAAAGACATTATCATTCTTCAATCAGATTTTCACATCCCTCTTCCCCACAATGTCAAGAACTTCATCATCTGCTGGATGCACTCTTCAAAAGCTCCTGGACACATAATTCATTATGGAACCCTTTTCACTAATGGATTGGAAAGATGCTCAGAAATCTATGATCCAAGATTTCACCGGTGTGTTGACAGTTAGAGTAGGTTGGCACTACTCTCATCTGTTGGGTTCATGGAATTCAATCCTCCGGAAGTTGATCACCCAAAATTCCCTTTGCGCTCGCGGCAATCCATCTTGAGATGACCCTCTTGCCACAATGATAACATGCTGGCCCGAGTCCAGTAGATTTACCTATACTTCTCTCTCTCGATTTGCTTTTCGATTGTTTTCGACTTCTTTGATGAGGTGAGCACCCTCTTCCATCTGCATTCAACGCATCACCGGAAGGTGCATGAATCTCCCTCTTTCGGAGCTCTATTCATTAAGAATAAAGTTTCGAACATCTTTGAATATCAAGTCAGTTTTTCCGCTGGAGTTGCTCACTTCTATCACCATTGAATTCCAAGATTCCGGCAAAGATGATAACAATGATATGGCTCATACATCATCCGTGAATAGCAGAAAAGAGTGTCTCCTTGAATAGCAGAAAAGGGTGTCTCCTTGAATAGCAAAAAAGGGTGTCTTTTGCTACGCAAAGACAGACACTCAAGTCTTGGAAGCTAGAGCTTGTGCATATGGATGTATGGAGATCAACTCCGATACGGTCTAATGGTAGTTTATTGTACAATATTACCTTATCGATGATTCTAGATGGTAAGTGTGGGTGTACTTCCTGAAGCACAAGCCATAAGTCTTCGGAACCTTCATCAAATGGAGAGCCATTGTGGAAAATGACTGGAAAGTTGAAATGTTTAAAGTATGACAATAATGGAGTGTAGCAAAAAAATAATTCAAGAAATTATGCTAGAAGAGATCAGGTTTGAGAAAATAGTATCCACAACAGTAAAATGGCGTGGCAGAATGGATGAATAGGATGCTGAATGAGAGAACTCGGAGCATGCAACTGCATTCTGTTTTTTCAAACGGATTTTGGATAGAAGCAGTGAATGTCGCGGCATATTTGATCGTCCGTATCAATTGGAAATTATGGGAACTTCGGATCAGTAAACCAGTGGATGTCTCACACCTGAAAGTCTCTGGTTGTATCACATATGTCCATGTTGATGCCAGTGAAAGGGAAAAGCTAAAAGCTAAGTTCATAACAAGTTTCTTTATGTTGTATGGCAATAAGGACTTTGAATTCCGGCTTAGGGATACTGACAAACGAATGGCCATTAGAAGTCAGAATGTTTTCTTCAAAGAAGGGATCTTGTAAAAGGATCGACACTTTGAGGAAGATGTTGTTGAGAACAAAAAATCAATGAAGCATGTCAAGTTGATTTGAACAAAAGTCAAGAAGTGTGGTTAGTTCAAGAAGAATCGAGTGTCCGGAGGTACCTAAAAATTCAGGAAGACCGGATGATAATTAAATTCCGAAGGTACCATGAAGGTTAGATGTACTAGAATGTTTAAAAAATGTTGAAGCGTGAATGAGGGTTCCGGAAGTTGCAGTTCAGCCTCAGATTCAGTTGAGGAGGTCTATTAGGGTCAAAAGAACAGTACAGATATTTGAATCAAACTTGCAAAATTTGCTTCTAACTGATGGTGGAAAAACCGAAAGCTCGAAAGAGGTGGCAAGTCTAACTAAGTCAAAACAGTGGGAGTCGACGATGAAGGAATAATTGGAATTCCTTACATATAAACAGAACATAGGAGCTGATGGATCTACCCCCAGGGAAGCGAACACTACAGAACAAGCGGGCCTACCAGTTGAAAGAAGAAGCTGAAGGTAGAAAAGAGCACAAGGCAAGGCAGGTTGTGAAAGGCTTTCAGCAAAAGGAATGGACTGATTTCAGTGAATTCTTCTCTCTGATAGTGAAACATACAACATTTCAGATTGCGCTCGGAATGGTTGCATCGGAAGGCCTACATCTTAAGCAATTATGTAAAGACAGCATTCTTTAATTGTGTTTTTGGAGGAGGAAATTTCCATGGAGCAACCGACGGATTTCAAAGAGACCAGAAAGAAGGATATGGTATACAGGCTCAAACAGAGTTTGTATGGGCTGAAACACACATCAAGACAATGGAACAAAAGGTTTGATGCTTTCATGAAAGAGAAAGCGTTGGTCTGGTGTAATGAGGATCATTGTTGTTATTTCATGGTGTTTCATGATAAGAGTTTCATCATTCTTCTCTTGCATTTAGATGATATGTTATTGGCAAGTCCGAAGATGAAACGGATAGTAAAGCTGAAATGGGAGCAGGTCGAAACGTTCGAGATGAAATATCATGGAGCGGCAAAAAAGATTTTGAGGTTGAGGATCAATAGGGGCAAGAAGATGGAACAAAGATGTTGTCTCGCCAGACTACATCCGAATGGTTTTGGAAAAGTTCAAAATGTACGGATCAAAGGCTACTTCAACCCCACTGGCCAGTCACTTCAAACCGTCTAAAGAGAAGACACTCAAAACAGATGATGTGGCAAAGAACATGGCAAGGGTTCCATATGCATTGACGGTCGGTAGTTCGATGTATGTTATAGTTTGTACTAGGCCTGAATATTGCATTTATAGTGAGAGTTGTCAGCGGGAGCATATCAAATCCAAGAAAGAAGCACTGAGAAGTTGTGAGGTGGATACTCTGGCATCTCAAAAGGAGCATAGAATTATCTTTGTGTTTTGGAACGGATGGTCTGTGGCAGGGATATGTTGATGCAAGCTTTGGAGGAGAAAAGGATGGTCGAAGAAGTACCACAGGCTATGTGTTCATTTATGGAGAAACGATAGTGAGCAAGATGTCCTGACGACAACCAGTAGTTGCACTGTCCATCACAGAAGCAGAGTAAGTGGCGGGAACAGGGGCTGGAAAGGAGTTGATATGGATGAAGAATTTGTTGGAAGAAATCGGAAGAGAACGGAATGTTATTCTATGACAGTCAGAGTGCAATCTGTCACAACCCCCTCCCACCAAAGATACTGCAATAAAAGGAGGGAGATAATGACCCCCAAGTCCCACCTCCAGTAGGCCCCGGATTGGCGACTAACATCGAGGATATAAAAATCTCACAGTATTGGAGGCGTTACCATCTATAAATGAAACAGGGTCGGGAGATAGGATAAACAATCACCAAACTCCACCACACAATATAAAGGTAAACCAAAAACCATCTCACGATGCATGAATAAAGTAATACTGATACATACAAAAATCTCCAAGGTAAATACCAAAAAGACAAGTCTACGGCAACAACTCCAACCCAGCCAAAAATATCCAGCTTGGTCCCCAAAGTCCTCATGGAAACCTGGAAACAGTTTTGTAGAATGATAGAGGTAGACCCAATACCCAAGATGTCTCTTAAGAGAGACATTGGTGTCTATTTATAATGAATAATAAAGTTAACAAAATACTTAAGTTTGATGTGGGCCTCCACGCAACTTAACCTCTAACACCCCCCTCAAACTATGTGTGTCTAGTTTAAACACATAATTAAATAAACCAAAGCAAAGAAAACAAAACAATCAACAAACACTGCAAACACGCCCCCTCAAACTGGAGATACCCAGCTTAATTACATAACAGGACAAAACATAAGAAAATATAAACTGTCATGGTTGCTCTCCCTCAATAAGTTGATAGATGAAGTCATTGAAAACGATTGTGTCAACCAAGGAACAACGCCCGTACGCACTGTCCATTGGTTTTGCTCCACCTGTTGCGCCCCCACCCATGGGTGCGAAAGAAAAGATGATCACCATAGAACTTTCATGCTCCCTTGCAGAGGATGACCCTTGCTTCAAGATGTCGGATGAAATGGCAACCAACAAACGACCTCAAAATGGCAGAGTGAAATGGCGCCCGACTAGCGAACCCAAAAAGTCGGGTGATACGACGTTCAACTTTGCGGACCCAAATCGCCGAGGTGAAACGGCATCCAACTAGCAGACCCTAAAATGCCAAGGTGAAACGACGTTTGTTTTTATGGACCCTAAATTCTGGTTGACAACAAAGGCCTACAGCAGGAAGCAATGGAGAACCTGATAAAGGCAAAGAATTCATTTTGCAGCAGGAAAGAGACGCCAGTGGACGTTGACAGCAAGAAGCGCAGCAGATGAGAGGAGGGGTGCTCGGCCTGGTCAGCCTGGTGAGGTAAGGGATGAGGCGAAGGCCGCCTGCCTGTGCGAGATGGTCTGCAAGTAGAGGGTCGATGCTTGGATCTGGAGAGGGTGGCCCTCGCTGGGAGTCCGCCGCTGGTCTGGATGTGCCGCGGTGGAGCGCAGTGGAGAGAGTGGGAGAGGGGAGTCACCCGTCCGCTGATGAAGAGGAGCCGCACTGCTTGGGTGGAGGTGCAACGTGAGCTCCCTGGTGTGACGCAGGAAGGAGGTGTCGCGAATGAGGTGGGGCCACAGATGAGGAGGGGGGAGATGGTCTGCCTGGTTTATGCGCAAAGGAGGCCTGCGCTCGGGTGTTGTGCCGAGAGGAAGAGGGAACCGGTCGGGGTTGCTGCTACGGTTTTTAGGAGGTGTCGCGCCAGCTTGGGTGAAGATGGAAGGGGTGACGAGCAAATGTGGTTGGTCCTCTGGTGCGCTAGGGTTTTGGAGGGGCGACCGCACAAGGGAAGGTAGTCGTCGAGAAAGGAGGGGCACAGTTGTGCAGGAGCATCGTGCCGGGAGGGGCCGTCACACGGGAGCTTGGGACGGAAAGGAGTTGTTGGGCCGACGAGGGAAGCGCGACACAGAGGGGGGACGGCCGACTAAAAAGATTCGGCTGGGAGCCCCCCCAGGGGGAAATCCTTAACAAAAAAACCGAGGCGGGGAGAGAGATAGACGAAAAGGTTATATTTGGACCTCCTTTGATACCATGTAGAATGATAGAGAGGTAGACCCAATACCCAAGATGCCTCTTAAGAGAGACCTTAGTGTATATTTATAATGAATAATAAAGTTGACAAAATACTTAATGTCCGATGTGGGACTCCTCTAACAAGTTTATATACGTAGGGTGAGCATAACAGGCATACTCAGTAGGGACATAACCAAGGCCTCAAGTGCGCATGTGAAAAGAGCATGCTAATGAGCCAGTGAGCATACAGCAGAACCAACAAACACCTATGCAGGTCATCTAACCAAACTCAACCTCACCGTGACTCACTCACTAAATCACGCATCCAATATAATAATATAACATCGAGATCATAACAAAGCAAGGTGTCCCGCTATCTCTTCCCCGCTGATTTGTCGCTCTCACGCCCCAACATCGAACGACCTATGCTCTCATCCCTTCCACACACATCACATCGCATCACATCCCGCCGGCAAACATCTGGGGCACACATCACATCACATCCCACTCGCAGACACCTGTACCACACATCACAACCACAACACGTCTCACTCATAGACACCTGGGCCAACACATCACATCTCACCCGTAGACACCTGGGCCAACATATCACTGCTGAAAGAAGAGCAGGGGAGGGGGTAGCCACCCATTCGTATCACTACTATCCCGGATGTTGGGGAAAACACCCAGAACTTAGCACCTCTGAGCGTCGGTAAGGTTATCCAACGCGGGTGAGGCGCGTATAAAATAACATAAATATACATGATATAGAGATCGCACACAATACCCAACCTAAAGGTTCACATCAGCAACACTAGCGCACACCACATCACCACCACTGTCCCGCTATCTCTTCCCCGCTGATTTGTCACTCTCATGCCCCAACGTCGAACGACCTATACTCTCATCCCTTCCACACACATCACATCACATCACATCCCACCCGCAAACATTTGGCGCACAAATCACATCACATCTCGCTCGCAGACACCTGGGCCACACATCACAACCACAACACGTCTCGCTCGTAGACAATTGGGCCATCACATCACATCTCACCTGAAAGAAGAGCAAGGGAGAGGGGGTAGCCACCCGGGCCAACACATCATTGCTGAAAGAAGAGCAAGGGAGAGGGGGTAGCCACCCATTCGTATCACTACTATCCCGAATGTTGGGGAAAACACCCGGAACTCAGCACCTCTGAGCATCGATAAGGTTATCCAACTCGGATGGGGCGCGTATAAAATAACATAAACATACATGATATAGAGATCGCGCACAATACCCAACCTAAAGGTTCACATCAGCAACACTAGCGCACACCACATCACCACCACCGTACCGCACATCAACCGTCACAATTGTTGCCACCACTATATGCAACACCACGCAATCACCACACAAGCCACATAACATTTCCCACTTTCAGTTACAGTTTCCACCGCATTTATTCGTTAGCCTTTTCATTTCACATTACACCACTCACTCATTCATTCAATTAAATTTAACCCACTTATTACATATCAACTTTCATCCCATTATATTCAACTACCGACCCATTCATTTATTCATTTCATTCAATATCGTAATTTATTCCACTGCTACTCGGGCAACTAACACACCACACCACACAACTAGCCCAACACACATCAACTGTCACAGCACCGCACATCCTCCATCGTCGTCGCATCACATCGCCCAAGTCATCTCACAACACAACAACCACACATCTCATCCATCGCACAACCACAACTGCCACGTAGCACAACCACTGCGCCACAACCACTACGCCACAACCTCCGCGCCACAACCACTGTGCCACAACCTCCGTGCCGCATCGCACAACTGCCCACATCGCATCCATGCCAACCAACCACCGCATCACCGCACAGCCCAGCCGGTCAAATCTATAATCGCACAACAACCCAAACCACACAGGACAACACAACACACACACATTCCGGCTTCCATGTTTATTTAGGGGCATTATCACATGTCTTCTTTATTTAGCATGGGTATTATCACACAAACCAGATGTTCAAGGGCAACCATTTATTAGCCAAATATACGTTCTTTAATCTTTTATTCGGGTGAGATCACACAAGAACAGAGCAAGGGTCATCACGACATAACTATAACACAAACAAGGCTCCCAACAGCCGTTATTTTCAGAATTGGCAACAGGCATGCATAACAACATCAACAACATATATCAAAGCAGTAAAGCATACGAAAACTCCCCATTCCCATCAATTTTAGACATGCCAATTTATTTTATGATTATGCTGACCCTTACTATCCACCCAAAGGTAAGCAAAAGCATGCATATCCCACACATAACACGTAAAAAATGAGAACGAGGATCCCCTACTTCAAAGAAGCTTTGACAACTCATTGTGCACCGCATGGCAAAGAAGAAATGCTCACAAACCACAACCGCACACGGGAAACCGCGAATCAACCTACACCGCACCAAAGACTCGTCAAAACGCAGCCCAACTCACACCCCAAACCAAACAACATCGCCGCAACGAATCCCCAATTGAAGAACGAAAGAAAACCACGGGGAAGGGGGAAGAACTCATCACGAATCGCCAACGGGGATCCACCGGAACCAAGGAATCGAAGTGGGGAGAACAAGGCTGGAAATCATCCTCAGTGCGCCTAGGGTTCGTCTGGAACGAGAGAGGAAAGGGTTTGGCCGAATGAATGAGAAATCGGCCAAACAAAAGAACTTAAAACCTGGAACCCCGTCAGATTCACGTCGTGTAAACTTTACACGGCGTGTAATCCACAGGTTTTCCAAAATTTCCACCTTTCGCTGAAAATTAAGGCGCCTTGGTATTTATTTATTTCACGTCGTGAATTCCATTTACACGACGTGTAGTCCATCTCACGATTTCCCCTCAGCCGCGAAACAAGTCGTGAACTAGCCAGCTGCACAAGCCATGAACCACATTTACACATCGTGTAAACTTTACATGACGTGAATTTCCTGCTGCAGCACTCCTGCTGCTCCAACCTCCACCGGAAACTCCTAGAACCTCCCCCGAACACCTCCAACCATCAAGACCCGCAAAGTAACAGGCCAGGAAGGCACGGACCGTTACATAATCCATCTTGCTAAGAATCTAGTGTTTCATTCAAGGATGAAGCACATCCACGTGAAGCATCACCTCATCAGGAGTCTTTCTACAAGATAAAATGTAGGAATTATAGAAGGTAAGCGATATGGACAGAGAAGAGTTTCCAGAATTCTATTACCTCTGTGTAATCGAGCTCAAGAGTTACAATTGGAACCTCCTGGGAGTTTTCCCACCACAGGCCTAGGCGCAATGCCCCCTGCATCCCGACTAACCCCCCCAGGATTCCTCCCCTCTCGAAATATATTCCCCAACTCAAAAGATAAATAAACACAATTACAAGTACCCCCCCCAGCCAAAACCAGACTCCCCCACAAATGCACCTGTCTAACAAACTCCCCTCCTGTAAGTGAACAATATTAGGGGTCGAACTACAGGCTCCACCACGCGCTCCCTATCAATACCCCCCCCCCCTGTTTTTCCACCTTGTCCACTGGGTGGGAGTCAGGAAACTGTGAAGCAATAACAGCACCATCCTCCCAGATCACTTCACCTGTAGGCTTGCCATGTCATAGTACTGATCACCGGAGTATCTTCCCCTGGGACTGTTCAGCTAAGATTTTCTCTGGAAAAATTCCCTCGTCTGTAAAGCTGGTAGGCAGAGACACCGACCCAGTCGGCATACCCACAGCAACACGTAATTCAGACACATAGAACACATGATGCAACCAGATGTTTTCAAGAAGCACAAGCTTGTAAGCCACAGCGCCCACTTTGACCACAACTGTGAAAGGGTCAAAATATCGGGAAGTTAATTTCCGACTGATCTCTTATTTGGAACCTGCCATAGTCGACCTCAATTTCACCCAAACATGATCTCCTTTATAGGTCACGTCCCGCCGATGTCGGTTAGCATATTTCATGATAAGTTGTTGGGCACGATGCAAATTTCCTGTTTCAAAGCCCCATCCCTGTCAACTAACGTCATTGCCACCGCCTCAAAAGTTGTTTCCCCTGCTGTATAATGGACAATTTGTGAAGGCTTGCAACCATACACCAGTTCAAACGGTGTCTTTTCTATAGATGTGTGGAAAGAGGTATTGTAACTAAACTCTGCCCAAGCCAACCATATTACCCACCGTCCAGGATGGTCGGATGAAAAAACATTGTAAATAAGCTTCCAAACACCAATTAACTACCTCTCTTTGCCCGTCCGTCTGCGGGTGGTAAGAAGAGTTCGTCTTCAGAGTTTTTCCCTAGAGCCTGAATAATTCCTACCAAAATAGGGTGGAGAATAATGGATCTCTGTCACTAACAATAGCTTTAGGTGTCCCATGCAGTTTCACAACCTCTCGCATGAACACAGTGGCCACAAATTTCATTGTAAATGGGTGCTTTAATGGGATGAAGTGTGCATATTTGCTCGACCAATCTACGACAACAAGTATTACCTCATAGCCTTGAGATTTAGGTAATCCCAAAAAAAATCCATGGATATTTCTTCTCATACCAAATTAGGTAGAGGCAACTCTTGAAGTAAACCAGATGGGCTAAGGGCTTCATACTTATTTTGCTGACAAACTGCACATTCCCTAACATATTGTTGCACCCTCCATGACATTCCAGCCCAAACTACCCCGCCTTCAAGTCGCTTGTAGGTTTTCAAATGCCCCAGATGGTCCCTGTAGGAGAAGAGTGGTAAAACTGCAGCAGCTTGCAAATCATCTCAGAGTTGTGTGGTAAAACCAATCTATTACGGTAGAACAGCAGCCCATTTCAGTAGGTGTAACCCTTGTGCTCGGTCGATCCCTGCTGTAAGTTGGTAATTATGGCCTGCAACCAAATGTCACAGAGTAACTCAATCCTGACAATCTGGAGTTCCAGCCATCTCGGCTAGGAAACAACCGGTTGTAATCGTCGGCTCCCTACCACTCGAGAAAGGGCATCTACCGCTACATTCGATTTCCCGGGCTTGTATACGACCTCAAAGTCATAGCCCAATAACTTTGCTTACCAACATTGTTGGTCCACAGATACCACCCTTTGATCAGGCAAGTGTTTTAAGGCTCCAGTAATTGGTAAAAATCTCAAATCGTCGCCCCGTCAGATATTGTCGTCGATGTTGAACAGTTAACACTATCGACATAAGTTCTTTTTCGTATACACACTTTGCCAACGTGGCATCTAAAAGAGTGAGACTAAAGTAAGCAAGCGGCTGCCCCTGTTGCATAAGTACTGCTCCGATCCTCATGCCAGAAGCATTGCATTCAATACCAAACCTTTGAGAAAAATCTGGCATGCCTAACACCAGTGCTGAAATCATCTGCTCCACTTCTCGAAAGCTTCTTGAGCCGCAACAATCCATTTAAACCCCCCACGTTTAGTTAATTTTGTCATAGGTCTGACAATTTTCCCATAATCCTTTATGAACTTCCTATAATAGCCCATAGGCTGAGAAATCCCCTCACCACTTTGACATTTTGTGGCACTATCCAACTCTGAACCGTCTCTGCTTTCTTGGGGTCCATGGAAACTCCTTCCGTAGAAATTATATATCTCAAATACTCAACAGGACGTCTTCCAAATGTGCACTTTTTTTCGTTAGCACACAATGCCTAAGCACTCATTAACTGCAACACCCGTTTCAGCAGCTCCAAATGTCAAGCCACCCCTTGCTGTAAATTAAAATGTCATCAAAAAACACCAACACCCCTCTCCTGAGTAATGACCGAAATACAATGTTCATTGTGGCTTGAAAAGTTGCAGAGGTGTTCATCAACCCAAAAGGCGTAACTAAATATTCATAGCGTCCTTCATGGGTCTTATACTATTTTTTCCACATCCTCCCTCATACGCACCTGGTGGAAACCAGATTTCAAATCAATCTTGGTAAAGAAATCTGCTCCACTCAACTCATCCAATAGCTCTTTTATCACTGGTATCAAGTAGCGATCAGGCACTGTCAACTTGTTAAGCACCCGGTAATCTGCACACATCCGCCACCCATTATCCTTTTTTAGCTAAGATAATGGGACTGGAAAACAGGTTTGTGTTGTGCCAAATATACCCCTGGTTTTCCAGCACCTAGACTTGTTTCTCTACCTCATTTTTCATATGATATGCCAATTTATACGCCGGATGTTTATTGGATTTTCCCCCTCAACCGGCTTAATTGTGCAACCAGTCTCTCTCCTTGGAGGCAAGCCCTGTGGAACAGTAAACACGACCTTGAATTGAGGTAATAACTTCTACAGTTATTCAATCTGAAAAGTATCTAACAATGCTTTCTCCACTGTATCTCCTCCAGTTGTCGGCCATTGCACCCCTTCACAAGGCACTGCTCCCTTCCAAGAAACTCTTGCAAGGCACTAGGCACTTGTTGTGGATGTTTTATACCCTGTAAAAATATTCTCCGCCCTTGCCAAGAGAATTTCATCGTCATAATCCTCCAATGTGTTGTAACATACCCCAAAGTCTCAAGCCACAAAATGCCCAATACCAAATCTGGTCAGTTGTAACAAAAACATATGCGCCGACCTCAAACTCCCCGGCATCCAAACTGAGCCTCAAAGACTTGCACATCCCTATCGAAACCACTCGCTGTCCATCTCCCAATCTAATATAAAATAGTGCAGTCTCAGTAACCTATACTGTCAAGTACCCCAATAGTCACTTAGAAACTAAGTTGTGGCTTGTGCCACTATCCACCAACACTAAAAGCAGAACCTCCCCTATTTCGCCTTCCATCAACAACGATTGGTTCCCTACAACCTTTTCGCTTTCCTGCACACTTGTTATCGCTCCCAGCGTCTTCATTTCCCTTAATTCCCCAAACATTTCTTCCTGTACCCTCCCATGCCTCTATGCACTCCCACAACATAAGCCTATAGCCTTTTTCAAGACATTTGTGTCTGGGAACGAACTTCTGCCCGCAAGAATAACAGTCCCTGAGCACGTCTTTCCTCATATTATTCCCTAGACAGATTCCGAACTCCTTTCCAGCTCGGAATACTTCCACTTCTCTCTCGGTCCCATCCCTCTACCGGTGGTACTAACTTTGTGAAACTAGTGTTCCAGGTTAGCCCCTGTCCACCTCTCAGTCCCTGTCGCGGACGATCCTCTGGTTGCTTAATGGGCCCCTTTACCAGCAGCTCCCATTCCATGCGCCTTGACAACGTCACCAATCGGGCTTTTGATTGAGGTTCATGTGTCAAAACAGGGCTTCCAATTTCTTGCTTCAACCCCCCAACGAACAAACTCATATACCACCTATCAGTTATGTCCGGAATTCGCAATGCTACACGTTCAAACTCATTAATATATGAGTCAACAGTCTCAGTCTGCTGTAGGCGTTTGAGGAATATCACTGGATCATCCTCAATTGCACTCTCATACCGTCCCAACGACTCATCTTTGAGTTGTTTCCATGTAATATCTGCCTGAACTGATTTTAACAAAATCATTATGTACTGTACCACCTCTTCCATACTTAACTAAGCCAATGGAATTTTCAATTCTTCAGAAGTTCGATGTATCTGGAAGTACGTCTCGAGACGGGAAATCCATTATATCGGATCGTCTCCAGCAAACGTCGACATCTCCACCTAGTTGGCGGCAGTACGCAACTCCTCAAGATGTCGTGGACGCACTTCCTTGGCGACATCGACTACAGTATACCATCGATCACCACTCCCTTCTCCAGTTCACATACTATACACTCACCATCCACGGCTACAGTTGATCGCTCCTTACTAACCTGATGATTGGCATTTCCCGCCTACGGCTTGTACATTTGAGCCAATATCGAGCGGAACTCCTGCATCATCGCCTCGTCGTTGGAAACCGATTTTCAGGTCCGTGACATTTTTCTTCAACTCCGACACATTCGTCTCCAGAGCCGTGACTCGGTTTTCCATCTGCATTGACATCCAGCAGCTAATTCCGACCTTCAGACGAACTCAAACTAGTCGTAAACAGCTTCGGTAGGTTCGACTCCCTCTCTCAAAGAAAGCACCAGGACAATAGGGACAAAAAGAAGTTTTCAGAATTCTATTATCTCTGTGTAACCGAGCTCAAGAGTTACAATTGGAACCTCAGGAGTTTTCCCTCCACAGGCCTAGGCGCAAAGCCCCCAACATCCCAACTAACTCCCCCACTCCCAGGACTCCTCCCCTCTTGAAATATATTCCCCAACTCAACTATAAAAAAAAAATACAATTACAAGTATACCCCTGGCCAAAACCAGACTCCCCCACAAACGCATCTGTCTAACGAACTTCCCTCCTGTAAGTAAACAATATTGGGGGCTGAACTACAGGCTCCTCCACCATGCTCCTATCGATAAGTGAGACTGAAAATCTGAAGAATGTGCTGACCAAGGTCATGGTTCGAGAAAATCCAGGGCGGTGTTATGCCTAAGTGGGACATGGATGATTGGACAGTGATCAAAAGATCACTACTGTAGTGTAAGCTGAAAGAAAAAGATGTTCAGAGGATGGCTTGAAACCAGTCTTCAAGTGAGAGATTGTCCAGGTGTAAAACTAGTTCCTCGAATAAAGCGCTGTCCAGAGGGCGTCTGCAGATCAACTGGAGCACTATCATTGACGGTGACCTGTTCATACCGAAAGATCAACAGTGATGCGTTGTTGATTGGTGAAAGGAAATACAGCCAACAACTGGATGCAGTTGGACGGTGGAGTTTCAGTTTCCACTGTGTCAACAGGAAAGCTGGCGCAATTGGTTGAAGCAGCAACTAGTTATGAAGGATTTTCGAAGAATATTCTATCCGCGTATCAAATTTTGATTGGTCAGAAGGTCCGAGGTTTGCCTATAAATAGGTGGTCCCTGCAGGGATGATGTGTGATCAATTTTGTAATCACTTTCTGACTAGTGATTAGTAATAACTTATAACTTGACAGTCTCTCTCTCCTCACTCTTCTAGTGGAAAGCAGTGTTTCTCCATAGACGTAGAGAATTTTCCGAACCACTTAAATTCCATGTGCATTAATTGTGTGAGCTTTCATTCATTTGTTGTTCATCGTTTGCTTTCTAGAGTCATTATCCATACGGTGTGTGGCGTCTTACACGGATACACCAATATTCCGGTCTTTGTTCCACGTTTGAAGTTTGAAGGGTGGGAACCGTGCTGTGGGCACAACAAATATTTAACATACAAAACCTTTTGCTTGCTTATTTTTCCAAGATGTTGCATCCATGACTCTAACCCAAAGGCCTTTCAAAAGATCACTACTGCACTGTAAGCTGAAAGAAAAAGATGTTCAGAGGATGGCTAAACTAAAGCCTTGAAACCAGTCTTCAAGTGAGAGACTGTCCAGGTGTAAAACTAGTTCCTTGAATCTGCAGATCAACTGGAGTGATATCATTGACGGGGACCTGTTCATACCGAAAGATCAACAGTGATGTGTTGTTGATTGGTGAAAGGAAATACGGTCAACAACTGGATACAGTTGGGCGGTGGAGTTCCAGTTTCCACTGTGTCAACGGAAAAGCTGGTGCAATTGGTTGAAGCAGAATCCTGTGATTAAGGAATATTCAAAGAATATTCTATCCGCGTATCAAACTTTGATTGGTTAGAGGGTCCGAGGTTTGCCTATAAACAGGTGGTCCCTACAGGGAAGATGTGTGATCAATTTTGTAATCACTTTCTGACTAGTGATTAGTAATAACTTATAACTTGAGAGTCTCTCTCTCCTCACTCTTCTAGTGGAAAGCAATGTTTCTCCATGGACGCAGAGAATTTTCCGAACCACTTAAATTCCTTGTGCATTAATTGTGTGAGCTTTCAATCATTTGTTCATCGTTTTCTTTCTAGAGTCATTATCCATACGGTGCGTGGCGTCTTACTCGGATACACCATTATAAAGTACTCACGAATATTCCAGTCTTGGTTCCACATTTGAAGTTCGGAGGGTGGGAACCGTGTTGTGGGCACAACAAATATTTAACATACAAAACCTTTTTCTTGTTCATTTTTCAAAGATGTTGCATCCATGACTCTAACCCAAAGGCCTTTCGGTACAGATTGACCAAACATATAAGACACTTTCACAAGAGATTTTTGTTTTATTTTTTCTTTCTGCAACTGAAAAGTCACTTGCATGTTAACAATATAACACCAGACACACACCCCCCCCACCCCTATCCGCACCCAAGTCAAAAATATATATATATATGTATGTGTGTGTGTGTGTGTAACAGCAGGAATTTTTTTTTAAACATTAGCAGACCACCAAGAAAACTTCAATAAGCAAAAATTCTAAAAAAAAATGTGAAGGCAGTGCAACAACTGAACTCACCACCCAAAGCAGAGTCCGAGGTTCACGAGTGGTTATATTGTCAGTTACCAGCTTAAATCCCTGATGAGCATCAATTATTTCTACAATGGTCATGGCACCGAACAGGAAAAACACTATTTCACTGACTTCAGCAGAAGCATGCGTAAGTTCTGCAACTGCTACATCGGTTGAAGGAGCCTATTCCAGAAAATAAAGACTACAGATTGATATGGAAAATAAATGAAGATCAAAGAGAAAAGGTCACTTCAAAAGGTATAGCAAATTTCTGGTAATAACTGCACATATTTGTATTATTACTGGCACTGTTTTTTGCAGCTCAGTGTTCAATTATGATAAGGTGGTCAGCATGCATGTATATCACACGTGTTTACCAAAAACTAAACTTAAAACTCACTAACGGGATGTTTTAGCCACTTTTAACTCTACATTGTGTAAGCATTTACTGCATAAGTGGCTCATGAATTTCAGAGAGAGAATAATCAAGTACAACAATGAAAAGAATGTGATGAAGAAGTTCTAATCAATGACCTTAAACAGTGATGATTAAGCGTACCCCGATGCTTCGTATAACCCATAAGCTCACAGCCATCAATAATCCAACACCACTTTTGTTCAAAGCTAGAGATTCTTCAAAAATTATAACTGTATATCCAATTCCAAATACCAAAGCCATTGCAACATCCTACATCAAAGGTCCTCGTCAAAACCATAAGAGTCGTTTAATATGCACCTTTACATGCACTGGTCAAAGTGAACAATAGGCAAAGTGAAACGGTTAAGCAACAAGATGAGGATGGACCTGATTAGCAGCAACCCAGGATGGATCAATTGCCACTGTCCCTGTCACAGCTGCAACTAAAATTATAATAGCTTTCAGAAGATCAGTCTTTGGTTTGTAAGAGGCTTTCAAATCCAAAGAGCTAGTTTCATCAACTGAACATAAAGGATCGCATGATCCAGGAAATGGTAGCAACTCCTGATAATATGCCAAAGGGAAAATAAAATACAAGAGAAAATTAATAACTTTGCACTGAAGAATAACACAGGATGAGACTACTGGAACAATGACACCAACTGACCAGTTGTGCTCTTCCTAGCAGTCCAACAGTGAATTAAATTTGTGTCCAAACATCAAAAAATGTCCAAACAATGTCGTTTTCTGAGATTTGCCTATGGTGCTTTATCTTTAGAATAAAAGAGAATACTGCATTAAACAGGCAGCAAGCCATTGAAAAGAAAAAATAAGACCAGAAAGTAATGCCGTGGACTGGATGCTCCATTCAGAGCAGTCAATTTTGTTGTCATTGGACTTTTGGGCCCAGTAAGTATAAAATTATAAAATTATCATAAACGGAGTATTGGATTGAGAAACAGACATAGCCATTAAGACAGGAACGGAGGGCTTTGATTAAGGTGAGATTTTGGCACCGGTCCGAGTCCGTCCAAATTTATGGGTCATTGGCAATCACGGGATCTGAACTATATAAACTCCTCTAGCTAATTTTTTCCTAATTACTCTCCAATGACAGCATCTGTTTAAAGGGAAGAACATGGGAAATCCAGCAGGAGCACTCCGGAGACTTAAATCAATGTGTGGTTCTTTGACTCCAACCCCGATCCCCACCGTTCTTTGTGTTCTTCGTAGTTTTCCATCATTTTGTTCAAAACTGAGATAAATTTCCCTATGGTTCGATTCATGAAACCTACCATACATCAAATTGAAGGTCTTGACAAGACGAATCCATGGAGACAAAATTTGCAAAGATCTGAGTTACGGATTTCAAGAAATCTAGATGTTTTCAGAAATTTCATGTTCTCTCCAGATTTCAAAGACCAAAACATCAAATTCATGTCAAAATGGTAATATTTTTGGGTTTCCAGTGTTGAGACGAAACTACGGTTGAAATTGGGATTGGGCCATAGAACAGATTTTTCAGGTTTTAGGTTATGGGCAGAGAAAACAGCAGCAGCAGTGGTCAGCGGTGGCAGCGAAGTGTCGACCGTCCAATCTGAGATCAGACTGCTCTAAAAGGGCCACGTAGCCCTTCCCCATTTCCGTGGGGCGTGGCTCGCGGGAGCTCTATGAGCTGTTCGATCTAAGATCAAATAACAGAGAGATAGCCACATCGTCCCTACCGTGGGGGCGATCGAAACTGCATCCAACACGCCTGAATTGGTTGACGCAAGGGACACGCAGATCGCATCCCCCAGGGAGATCTCAATCGTTGATCTCAAAGAGATCTACGACTAAAGGGATCCCCCCTATGTAGCAAGAGAATCGCAGCTCGATGTTGGGCCCTCGCTCATAGGGATGCTTAACTGGCCTGGGCCAGCAATCCAGGCCCGCAAACCTGCATTTATGGGGCGGCCTGGACTAGAAAAAAATGGACTGCATTTTAAACGGGCTTAAACAGACTAGAGAAAAAAGTCCGCAGTTTTAAACGGATCGACCTTAAAATATGTGGACCGGCCTGCAAGCTAAGAATAAATTTTTTCTTTTTTATTTTAATGTTATCTCAATTTAATATATCATTTTTATGATAAATATATATGTGTATGCCCCCCCCCCCCCGGCTGGGGTGGTGCAGGTGGGTTGGGGTTTAGGATGTGGTCGCGGGTCAAGTCCTCGGACTAGTGGTTTATTTGCAGTTTTCTTTGTAGCATTGTGTGTCGCACTTGCGATCGTACCGACCATATATATATATTATATGATGATATATATATAATTAACAGTCATGTGATAACCATTAGGTGTTTAATATTTAATATTTTTTAATAATAAGTGATTAATATTTTAAAAATATATATTTTTAATCTTGATTACAAATGCAGGTCAGCCCACGGACTGGTCCACTTAAAATTCGAACTTGGCCAAACTAGATTTTTTGAGCCCGCATTAAATGTGCCCCTAAATGGATCAGGCATTTTTAGGCTCGGACCATGCGGGCTTGGCCCACTCCGCCCCAGCCCAGCCTGTTAAACATCCCTACTTGCTCGTCTAATCACGTGGGCACACAATCTATACGGCGCAAATCACTCCCATGGCACCACATGAGTTCATGGTTCAACTAGGTTGAGCCACCAACCTATCGGTCATCCATCATGCATACGTGAAATTTGGACAATTCAGAATCATCCAACACACCACCTGCCACGAAGGAGCACACAACAGCACGGGGTGCCGTGTGGTTAGCTAAGGGTGCGTAACTGGCCCGTTTTGGTCTCTTGAAGCTGCGTTGTTCTCCTTTTGACCTCTCAAACCTAATGGAACCTTGTTTAGAATCTTTTGATAAAGTTTAGTAATCCCATTATACCTGATGACCACTAAAAAAACTTGTGCAGTTGCACTAGCATACTGAGTTGCGGGATTAGCAAATGACTCCTGGTTATGATAAGGAAATCCCTTTTGCATGTCAATATTCTTTTTTCCCCGTTTGCTCTCATTTTTGAAATCATTTGTCATTAGGGCTTCCACGTCCATAACATCCCATTTTATGGTAGTCTAGCGGTCGTGGGAAATTGGGATGTGCAATGTTAAATATGACTGTTATGATATTTGCGGCATTAGGGCGTAGTTCTTCCTTCTATGGATAATGCCAAAAGGTGACCCTTACGGTTACGACGAATTTCACGAACCATTAGCATGTGTCGGGTGAGTTCCAACATATGTTGAGGGATACGTTCCAAAAGACGTCTCTGGATAGCTAGTGTCACGTCCCAACCCGACCTGGATCACTCCATAAACAGTAACTGGACCGGTTGGCAACAAGGCCTCAAGCACGTCTCTCCATACACCAGAGACTGACGACTAGCAATGAGAGGCTAGAGTGTGTCTGCGAGGAGACTATGCCCTCATGTCAGAGTAAGCAACCAGCGGAAATAACCAAACATCGTCCATAGCAATAAATAACCAGTGCGGAAACAATAAATATAAACAAAGTTGTAATAAAATGGAATGCAGTAAAAGCTCAAACAGCCATATCATACGTACAACACTAATTGCCCACTGGAATGACCACATATACAGGAATACATAAAAGAAACAGAAATAAAAGTACAAGGCTCTATTGCCCACACCGAGCCGTACCACATACCCAATCTCCACAAACATATCTGAGTCATCCTGCTCGATCAGTCTTGGGCCTCAGCCCATCATGTACTTGCAACCAAGTGAACGTTTGCTCAGGTGCGCTGGTGCAATGGCGGCCTGAGCAGGGTGTGAGTACAAAACTAAGTAAGGCATTACCAACGCGATCTCATACATAGCCAATAAATGCAGTGTATGTATATGTGAGCAACTCAACAGGATAACAATAATAATAATAACTAAAAGCTGAAGATAAACTAAAAGGCAAGGTCGTATAAGGCATGCTCATGGGATGTGCTCAGCCTAGCTGAGACACAATGGGAAACAAAGAATAAAATAAATCCACAATCGATCCTTGGGCCCGCGATCCCGATCAACTAGACATCCTGTGAATAAAGGCATGGAGCAGGATGACGTACCACTCAAGTCGTATGTAATCAAGTCGATCATTGGGTCCGTAATACTGATCAATCATACCTGCTCCGGCCAATGCCGGAAATGTCTCTGAGCAAGCTACGTCACCACAGGGGGATACATGTCCTAACCCTGAGATCATTCGTACTCGCCTCCAATCACTATAACAAATGATTATGTTGGTCTCCTCTAGTTTTGATGATCACAAATCATGGCATTATACAAAACACAATAGGTCATTCATAAAGATCAAAGTACAAAAGACAACTATTCTGCTTAACATGCCATACAGATAATGAGATATTAAATCATAAGATAAACATAATCAAATTAAATTAAATTTCCCATTCTCAGGTTAAATGTCATGCTCGTTAAATGTCATACTCATTCTCCCCCTTTTGGGATTATCAAAAAGATAACAAATAAGAGAGAGAAAACATAGAATAGATGAAAAGAGATAATACATTGGATGATAAAAAGATAATACATTGGATGATAAAACGGTCAAAATACATCCCTATCAAAGAACAATCCAATCAAGAGTTCTTAAGGAAGGATCTGTGGTTCTTTTTCCCTTATCAGAAGAAGCGGGTGGAGAAACATAAGGTATAGAAGTGAGTAGAATTGATGAAGGTTGGTCGAGGTACTGGTTGAAGGGATAGGAACTCCAGAAGGCACTGTAGAGGTAAGACTTTGAGTAGAAGTAGGAGGGGATGTAAGTTCTCGATAGATAACAGGCCTCAAATGACGAAGTGCCTGAGTTGGAGACATAGGAAAAGGTTGGAGGGTTGGAGGAAGAGGAGCAAAAGGGTCTCGAGTGAAAGCAGCCCTGAACTGAGGATCAACAGACCGGTAGATGGAACTTGAGGGCATATTATCAGATGGGAAGGCCTCTGGAGCTACAATGGTAGTACTCTGAACATGCAGATAGGGCTTCAAGAGGTTGATAAAATCCAGGATGATCTGCCCACCTTTCTCCATTGCCTTAGTAAAATCATCATTGTTTTCCATGAAAATTTGAAGGGCAGGAGTAAGCTCCTTGAGCTGTCTAACCTGTTCCTTGAAAGCTTGGGTGACAAGGGGCATCTTCAAATTCTCAGTCAAGTATTTAAAATGAGAATTGAGCTGATGTTTCGTGTAAATCCTGGAGAAGTAATAATCCACCTTTTTTGCGATGGCCTCCTGATCTGCTTTGGCCGCTTTCATGTAATGCCTTACCAAGTCATGCACATGATCGGATTTAAGCCCAACTGATTAACACCACCTATCAAGGACTGAAGCTCTTCCCTTACCACTGATCTGAGCATATCAACGTCAAGAGTCTCGTAAAGAGGAACAGCTGAGGTTGATGCACCTTTTAATTCATCTCTAATTACTGATCTTAAAAGATCCAAGTCAAGTACTGGAGGATGAGGTGTAGCATCCGGAGAAGACTCAGAAGAGGTATCTCCAAGACTTTTTAAAGCATTTTCCAAAGATTCTCTATATTCAGATGTCATGCCTCTACAGGAATGAGAGCAGGCAGTTCATCACTCAACCTTTTATTCTCCATTTTTATTTCCTGAAGTTCAGAAACCATTTGCGGTTGAAGCTGTGAGATAACTTTCTCTGAAAGCAAAGCAGCATTGCCTTCACTAAGATGTGACATTGGTGCTGGTTGAGGTTGAAAGATATTTTTGACAGCTGAGCACAACTCTTCTTTAAAAGCTTTGAAATCATTCTGTCTTACATAATCAGCAGGAAAATGTGCAACTAAAGGAGTAGGAGCCACTGCTGGATCTGTTACAACTTGAACTCTCTAAGCAGGATCCAATTCTTCAACCATGAATCCCTTAGGATCAGATTCTTCAACATCAGAGTCTGGATAGTCTAAGCCCAGCGTGACACATCCAGGATATTTTTCCCATTCAGCCACTACAGACAAATCAAAAGGGGTAAGAGGGTCAACTTTAACTCTACGAGACTGTTGCTCCCCTTCGATAGGTGTTTCCTTCTGATCATTAACTTGATCTTGCACTTGGACATCTGAAACTCCATTATCAACTAAAACTGAGTCCGGAGCCTTTTGAGATTCCAAGACTATTTCCTTTTCCACTGAACCGATTTCAGCAAGATTTTCAGGTTCTGCATCATGACCTTGATCACTATCAGGATGATTTGAGTCACCATCAGATTCATCATTTTCTTCTTCTTCCCCTTCTTCATCTGCATCACTTTCCCTTTCTTCACCATTCTCTTCTTCCTCCTCTTCTTCATCTTCCTCATTTTCACTTTCTACCTCTTCTTCATCATTCTCTTCTTCTTCCTAGCTTCCACTTCCACTAGCATATTCAACATCTTCAGATTCTTCTGTCTCATCATCATCATCATCATCTAGGAGAGTTTCTCTTGTAGGAAGATCTTTTGGAGGGCTAGGAGGTCCATATGTAATTCCTTCAGAACTTCCTGAAATGTCAGGATCACTTTCATCAATAGAGGATTTTTTCCATCATCTTCCTCAGCTTCTTTTTCCTCCTCATCCGAATATTTTACAACCTCATCTGGTCCCAAAACAGAATCAACTATATCCTTTGGTCTTGTGGGGTGTTAAACTGGATTAAACTCTTCATAGATTTTCTCATTGTCTTCTACCCACTGTTTCTTCCAAGAATTCCAGCTTATCTTCATTCTTTTGCATATAACCTTGGTAATGCAAAAATCATCACAATCTATGACAGTTTTCTCACCTTCATTCACCAGTCCTTTAGCTTTCAACATGGCAGAAATAAACTTTGAATAGAAAAGGGAGTTTGACTTTGAATGTGGTTTTATCATACCACACATATGAACCATTAGGTGTCTGCATAGGTTGATCTTGTATCCTTGTTTCATAAGATACTTTAAATAAACATCCTGATACTTTAAAGAGGCAAAGTCACCTTTCCTTGGACATAGTTGATGCTGAATAAATTTAAACAGCAATCTGCATTCTCCATCAAGTTCAGTGGCTATGGGTCTTCTGGTAATTCCATCTTCGATTAGCTCAGCTAAGGCTTCTTCATAACAAATATGTCACTTGCAGGTGGAGCACTAACTTGGTGATCTTCATAAATACATCCATGAGGTACATTCAAACACTCAGCCCATCACAATGTGATTCACTTCCTCTTCAATGGGTTCAACAGGTTCCGAACCAGGCTCCAACCAGTCTCCACTGCTCAGAACAGCCAAACTGAGCTCAGGAATGTCAGCCCCCAGTCTTCGCTGCTCACAACAGCATGCTGGGCATATTTGGGCAATCTCGGGCAGCCAACACAGGTGGGTAACGCTTCCAATATAATTCCACAAAATGCAGTAACAACAAATTCTCCGGACTCAGCTTTGCTAACATCTCCACAAAATGCAGTAATCCGTAACCAATAACAACAAATTCTCCGGACTCAACTTTGCTAACATCTCCACAAAATGCAGTAACACCAATAGCACAATCTTGAGCATTAAGCTGGACAGCTGGTTGAGTTGTGGGCTGTAATTTCTTGTCTCTCTTACAGCGTGCAGTGCAATCTGGAAATTCTGGGGCCAAAGCGTCTTCCGCCACGCTGCACTCTTTCCAGTTCTGTGCAGCAGGAAGCTCATCAGAACACGTAACCTCTCCAATCTAAAGCTTCAACAGTGGCCCAGGAATAAACTGCTCCACAAGCACACTTCTGCTGGACCTGCCATGTTCCAAATCCTCTTCAATAAGTTCAACAAGTTCCAAGCCAAGATCAAACCTGTCCAAACATAGTTGTTCATTCAAACTGATCGCCTCCCAGGAGAACCTTCCCTGTTCATCCTCACTAGAATTCAGATCAAGAAGTTTCACTACAGGTTGCTCTGGAATTGAAACATGATCAGTTTGTCGATGCGTCCCAAAAACCTGTAGTGTATCCCCCTTAGTGTCCTTCCCATACTTTTTCATGAGAGCCAGCTTCAAATGCTCCCAATCCACACAAGGATTGTCATACCGCCAAGTCAAAAACCAGTGCAAAATAGTGTACTCCATGCTCAACTGCAAATAATGCACTTTCATGTCTTCTTTCATTCGAAAATACTGGAAATATGCTTCCACCTTAGCGATCCAGCCCAATGGATCCTCTCCTGAAAAATAAATAAGTCTGACTTTTTTTGTCTCACCTCTTGATCCTTCAATTAGAACAAGTTTGTCAGGTTTCACAATTCCTCCCGCGCTACCGCTGATCTCTGTTTTTCCGCTGCTATGTGGAGTGACAAAGGTTGTCTTAGTTTTTCAGAATCCAAACCACATTCCACATGCAACTCATCCCCCTTGAGTTTCTCTATCATCGGTCCAGTGTTCTCCTGCCGATCCGGTAATCCAACGGAAGCTTCCATTAGATCTAACTCAACTGTATCTCTCGGAACCTCTTGTCGATCTCCGCCTGTCTCCTAACAAAAACGTCGCTTCCTCAAATACGTTGCCACTCTATCCTCAACAACCACCCTTCCCTCCCAAACCGCTGCAAACACATCTCTAGCAATGTACGGTCAACATCCGGTCCAAAAGAGTCGTTTCCGGCGGCGGCGGCTGGCTCTCTCTCCCCCTGAGTTCAATATTTTTCTTCCCAGCTACAATTGTATTCAGCTACAAACTCCTCTCAGCAGTTGACCCACGACCTGAATCAGTGGACAGCACAGCACGCATGTCTTCTCCAGCGATAGCGTCTCCCACAGCAAATCGCAGAGTAATATCGTCCAGACCAAACTTCAACTTCACAATTACCGGCAAACAATGACCAGCCACACTACGTACGCGGTCCTGCTACACATCTCAGTGAACGATCGTCCAAGCAAGAAGCGTCCTCCCCTAGCGTCAACCAAGTTTTGTTCGACTATGCAGCAGTCGGAACGACTTTTCCCCAGCACGCACGTCTGACAGAAGAAAATAAACTGAAGAAATAGAAAAACCTGCACTGCAACAACGATCTCTTCCAGCACCATTCGAAAACTCCAGTTCGCACGAAAATTTCTGAATCAATCTCTCTCCAGCTACTTTTCCCCCAGCGGTACGCGTCTCACTGCTGGACAGCGTTTGCTCCACTGCGAACGCATCTCCCTCTCATCAGCGGTCGTGCAGAAGAAGTCGGATGGGAGAGAGAGAAACAAACTCAATAGCGGTGACCGCGTTTTCTACCTGCAATCGACTTCCCTAGAGCACGCACAACAGACGTTCTTCTTTCCAGCTTTTTGCACTTTGATCGTTCTCCCCTACGATCCTTCCCAGCGGTTGCGTCTAACAATAAACAAGTGGTAGAGAGAGAAAACTGCGAGCAATTTGTTTCTTTTTTTTTCAACAAACAGCACCTCCAGGACGAGGTCGCAGATACCAGTTCCTCAGCGTGAACTGCCTCTTCAATTTTCCTAGCGGAGTCGCCAAATGTCAGGTAAAAATTGAGTAGAGAGAAATAAGAAGAATCAACAGTACATTTCTATATTGATAGTTAACGGTACAGGCGGTGTGAGAGAATTACAGAGTGGGTGCAGAGTGGGTGCGTAGAAGGTAAAGAGGATGAAGGAGAGAAATAGATGTAACTCCCTGAAAGACCACTTCCGATGGAGATGACGACACCTTCCAAGGTCCGACCCCTGCTTCAACTTCCAAGCTGAGTAAATGCAAATGATCTTTTCGTACCAACTCCAACCTCCAGCACTCATATTTATTTCCCTCGACTGCCCATCCAACACAGCCAGCAGTAAAAGGTCCAAACTGCCCCCTTGCAACTATTTAACCATGTACTTATTTGGACTGCCCCACACTTAACGACAGTTGGCCCAAATATTCCAAATACACTGCCCTCCCACTCGCCAAGCAATATCTCATACAAATAATAGGCCAAGTATGAGCAGCCCCCAGCCAACCCATAACAACCCCCTGCCAGCTCATATTCCTAGCAACTGCTCCCTGAAGGGTCATGATATGAACGTAGAAAAGATAAGAACTGGCCCTCATTGGGCATCCGTATACGGTAATACCCCCCCCCCCCCGAAGTTCCAGTTTACTATAAACGTTTAGATATCTATCGGCATCGCACTAAAGGATCTGACTAGATAACCATAAACGAAGGTCGGATAAGCAAAATATCATAACAAGCTAGATGGGCAAACTCCATCTAGATTGTTACGAACCTTTAGTTAGCTGCACCTCCTGAGCATGAGGAGTGAGTCATCAGTCTCACCATCAAACGTCTCACCGTAGATCCAAGACCTACCATCAGAATAAAATATATATATGTCGGTCTAACAGAGTAAAATGTCACCAAGAACCGATATGGGAAAACGCCATTTAGGTTGTTGACACTTCAAATAGTTGACCTCACTGTCAGTAGTAAAATCACACACTAGCAGACCTACAACATGTGAACCCTACATGCCAAATATGATGCATGAGACGCCTCTTGCCTCTGCTGGCCAAGAGTTAAAATCGTATACAACTGTAACATCACATATCCATAACAGCAATCTCATATCCCTGGTAACCTAGACTTCTCATCGGAACAAGTGTTTTCGACGCACCAGTCCGATATCCATTACAGACTCCGACACATTCCTAATACTCTTGTCTACCATGTTCCAAATAGTAAAGCAACGGGAAAAGAAAACAGCTCTGATACCACTTTGTCACGTCCCAGCCCGACTCACTCCATAAACAGTAACCGGACCGGTTGGCAACAAAGTCTCAAGCGCGCCTCTCCATATGTCAGAGGCTGCCGACTAGCATTTGCAGGGAGACTATGCTCTCATATCAGAGTAAGCAACCAGCAGAAATAACCAAATATCATCCATAGCAGTAAATAACCAGAGTGTAGAAGCAATAAATATAAACAAGGCTGTAATAAAATGGAATGCAGTAAAGGCCCGAACAAGCAAGTCATACATTCAACATCGATCGCCCACTGGCGTGACCACATATACAGGAGTAGATAAAAGAAACAGAAATAAAAGTACAAGACTCTAATGCCCACACTGAGTCGTACCACATACTCGATCTCTACATACATATTCGAGTCATCCTGCTCAATCAGTCTTGTCACGACCCGTTCCCCGGAGCCCGTACCGTGAGTACCCCAAGCCCGCCTCCCGAAGGCCACAAGCTGGCGACTAGCACCGAATGCGTCAACCTGCAAGAGGTACGCGCACACACGCTCAACCAAGTCCCACACACTAAAAATGAAACAATTATCACTAGAACAAAGCTGAGTACAAGTACAACTAATACAAGTGGGCCAGAATACAAACCCAACAAAAGAACTGAAAACAGCAAAGTACAAAAAGGAAACTCTGATGGCCATCTGCGGAAAACCCCACTTGATCGTAAGAGTAGTGTACCTACTGGAAGCCGAAGCAGGACGTCATGTCCACCCGATCCTACTGGGCCCCGCCTGGTCCTAGGCCACCAAGTCCACCGTCGCAGCGTCCATCGGTCTCGTCTCCCTGAGCACCTCTGGGTCTTGGTCCACCAAAATCTCTGTTGAAACGTCGATCGTCTGCACCAAACACAACACGTGCGGGCGAAGCCCGTGCAGAGGTGAGTAACGAAATACTCAGTAAGGGCCTTAAAACAAAAAGGAAAGGCCACACAGCAATCCTCAAAGTAAAGCACGAAACACAAGTCAACTCACACCAGGTATACATTTAGGGTAGTGATAAAAGAATCATCAGTCACATCATTGAACACTTCGTCTGCTGGAGAACTCCTCTATCGAGTACAGTGGGTCTGCCAAGTCACACAAAAATGCTTCTCACTAACCTTGGACTGCTTAGGTACACCTCCTCATCGCGTACCGTGGGCCTGCAAAGTCACACAGAAACGTTTCCCACTAATCTTGACCAACTGAGGTACTCCTCCTCATCGCGTACCGTGGGACTGCAAAGTCACACAGAAATGCTTCCCACCGTGGGCCTGCAAAGTTACACAGAAGTGCTTCTCACTGGGTCATAGTAGAGTCTCACAGAGTCGAAAGTCAGCAATCTTCAGGTCTCAGCCAACCGCAGGGTTCCGTACGTAGTGCGCCTAGGAGAACCACTCCTCAAGCCATTTGTCGCATCTCAACTTTCATGAAAGCCTTCTCAAGACATGCCAAAAGATCCGCATCGTCGAGAGGGTCCCAACGCCGCAAACGGCTCGTCAATCGGACGCTCGATTTGCAAGATACGGGCGTTTTAGTAAACAGGGGTCGGTTGCGTCTGGGCCCGGTCCAACCTGGTCGGACCAACCCGACCAACCCGGCACGGGGGTCCCACATACCCCGGTTTAATTCGACCGACTCGACCTGACCCGGTTCGAGTCTCGGTCGATCCGGTCTGGCCTGGCCAGTGGGTCAGGCCGAATGGGCCTCGCTGGACTCGGTCCGGTCTGGCCGAGGGCCCAGCCTGCCTATAGCGACCCGGCCTTTTCTTACATTACTATTACACCATTTCAAAGATAAACAACATAATAGTATTACACATAGAGGATCCAGAGGTTTAGTGTCTTGGGCAAACTAGGACCATACATAACAAATACAACATTAAGCATAAACATTCATTTAATTTCTTCTTCTATAACTTCTTATTGGCACTTGTCCTCTCCTTAGTACATGTAGCCACCTCAGGATATACATCAAAAGGGGTGAGCTAAAAGCCCAGTAAGAGGATAGATAAGAACAATATATCATGGGGTGAGCATAATCATAACATAGGCAAAAGATCATGAACATGAGAGGAGCATAAATCAAAGACTTGAAATGTGGCAATGCATAAAAATGAAACATCATGTCTTAGTGGTTAACTACCACACATACTTGTGAACCAAGCTAGCATCTTATTCACACATCATTTCACATTTACTCATGAGATTCATCACTTTACCCAATGCATTGGAGCGCTATATAATTTCGGGCGCACCCGTCACATCATAACATTATCATTTATCATGCATGCCACAATGAACATATAACATAAATGAACATAACTAACCCATGAAAAGGAATGGGTTTCATATCATAAGAACACATTCTTAAACTTTGGGTTCCCAAAAGAAAGAGGGAACAACATACTTGATACAAGAACCATCAACCTTGAATGAGAGGTAAAAGTTGAGTTCTTAAGAGGAGTTCTTTTGAAAAACATTTGGATTGACATAAACTTCATTAGAAAACATGTATATCCCAGAAAAGGAAAGACAATGATGAACAAATGATCTTTCAAGAGTAACCATATCAAAAATGGGGTGAAAGAGGTAGAACCCGAAGGAAGAAAATTGGGTTCGAGATTTCCCCTTACCTTGTACTCGAATGCCTCCTCTTTAATGTCCTGTATAATGACATTATATTCATTAATTAGAAATTCCAGAACCTTTTATACATTAATAGGGTTCATTCTGGTTTCATTATGTCATATTATGTTCCTTTGGATGACTTATAGAGCTTAAAAACATTGTTCGAGGATGTTCGTTTTTATGGTTTTCTTAAGTGGTTCACTTGTATTCTTAAATTGAAGTTCGTGTAGATCATGGGTAAACATCCAGAAATGATATTACATGTTATTAGGGATATTACAGGAGCTTGAATGATTTTATAATAAATTATATTAGATCCATGTGGACGAATCATTAGATAAGAATTTAATGATGGTTATTTGGGTTAATTTAAGCGGTTTTTGGATCACAACGAACTTGTTTTAACTTTTCACTTAGTAATATGGCCATAGGTTATTTCCAGAACTTAAAATAGAACATAATACATATAAAATATTCTGATTCAACCATAAAAATGGTTTCATGACCAGGTTTGAAGGTAGAAATGGAAGAAGAGAACATGTCGTTTTTGAAGGTGATAAATTTAACACCTCATGAACAACGTTCTCTTTAATAAAATAAAAGGAAGAGGGAAAGGGGGTGGGGTGATATAATATCCCATTAGAATTACAGTATATGTATAATACTGGAGTTACAAAACAATTTGGATGAATATAGGTGGGGAGAGATCAAGAAAGGAACTTGAACTTGAAAAGAAATTAAAGGAGAAGAGGGAGGGAAATTACCTTTAGAATCCTCCTCTTGAGAACCTCCTTAAGGGCCTAAGCTTGGTCTTTTGATGAGACCAGCAGCTCTTGAACGTGGGGGAGGGGCTAGGGAAGGTGTTTGGGCAGAGTTTAGAGGAGGCTTGGAACTTGAGAGGTGTAAGGAAAAGAGGGAGTGAAGGGTGCCTTTTATAGTGGAGGGGAGAGGGGTTTCCTTAATATAAAATTCATTAGTTTATTATTTTCCCCTAAGACAAGGAATAGTGAGTCTTGGATGACCAAGAATAGTAAATAAGGCATGTGAGTTTGGGATTTGGGTGCTTACATCACTTGTGATGTCAGGAATAGTGGGTTTTAATTAAAATGTATTTATATGGTAAATTAATGTATTCTACTATTCACCAAAAATTCAAGTATCTCAAAAAAATCCTAAAACTTTACCCCAACCATTTTTCGACGTGTAGAATACAAAAATGAAGTCCATTTTTCAAAAATAATTTTCTAAATATTATTAATTTAATATTTAATTAAAATCATAATTTACTTAAAAAAACCGTTTTTAATATTAAAACTGATTTATAGTGCTTTCAAAAATTATGCAGGGTCTTATAAAATTATCTAAAAACTATGAGACATTGATTCGATAATTTATGAATACATTTCAGAGAAATAAATATTCTTTTAAATTAATTAATTAATTATAATTAATTATTTATGACTTACAAAATACCAAAACGTTTACTAAGGTCAAATTGTCACTTTCTAAGATGTCTAAATTTTATTTTATTATTCATAGGTAATGTTACTCTTATTTACTATTCATAAGGGTCATATTACTATTCATAAGGGTAGGTTACTATTCATAAGGGTAGGTTACTATTCACCAAAAATTATTTTTGTTTCATTAGATTCCAAAAATCATCTTGAACACAATCGTGTATGTCGGATTTTCAAAATTCCAAACATAGGAGTGACAAACTTATGTTGATAGGTCACTTATCACTTAGTAGTTCATTATGTTGTGATTTCATGTTATTTTATGACACAAATATAAGAAGGGAATTTTCCATTGAAAAACTTTGGGTCGTTACACTGCCGGGTCGCCCGACGACCCAGTCTCTTCCGGCCCAGCCCGAAGGGCGCGAGTCCAGGCTGCCGGCGCGGGTCCGGTCTGCCGGCGCAGGTCTGGCCCGCCGGATGCGAGTCCGACCCGCTGGGTCGCGGGTCCGGCCCGCTAGCTGGGGGCTCGGCCCGCCAGCTGAGGCCCGACCCGCCATAGGCTGACCGGTGGTGCGCCTGACCGAGACGCGGCATCCGGCTGCGTCCAGCTCCCTGCTGCCCCGCGGGACGCCGCGGGGCCTCCATCATGTCGCGGTCGAGCAACCGCGGCGCCAGCTAGTTTGGGTGGCCCGAACGCAGGCCACCCCTCCACGTGGCGCCATCCTGCCGCCGCCGCGCCGATTGGCGCCGCGCCCTCCATGCGGCCGGCGTAGGCCGGCCACCGCGCCAGTGATGCCGCTCCGACGGCACCTTCTGCGGGCCACCGGAGTTGCTCCGGTGGTCCGTTTTCCGATCTGTCTGCACCTACGGGCCTCTCGGGTCGCTGCCATCACCGCGATGGTCTTGGGCGCGCCTTGCCGCCATTTTGGACAATTCGTTCACAAGGAGCGCACATGCGGAGGGTTCCGAGCCTTTGTTTGTGTCGGCCCGCGCCCTCTGCGTTAGAAGTTTTAAAACCGGGGAAGCTCGAGGGAGATGTTCAATCGTTTCAAAAGATAAACTAATCCTGAATATAGAATCCCCCAAATAAAGTTACACTCCCGCATAAACGCACGATTCACGGATCAATCTGTTTGTGGGTTGATCCGCGTTCGTCGTTTCTAGAAAAGAACGGGGAAGAACTTAAAAATAAAACAACTCTTACCACTTTGACGTTTGTTACCGCGGTGTTACGTCCTCAAAGTTTCAAGACGTCGACGTCGCTCGTCGCTTCCGGCTCCGTTCTTCGAGGTGCGTCGAAGATGTTTGACGTTTGTCGGCGTTTGTCGTTCTTCGTTGGAGAGGAAGTTCGTCGAAGGTTCGTCAGAGAATCCCCCCAGTTTAATTCCTCGCTCCACCAACGCGTCAACCAAAATAAAAGGAAAACACGTCATAGCGTTTCTGTTACGCTATGACGTCACGTCATTACGCTGTTTCATTTATGAAACAGCGTCGCTATTACGCGTCATTAAAGCGCCATTACGCTGCGAGTTAACGAGCCATTAATGAGCATCATCAATGCGCCCCGTTGTTGCACCGCAGCGTCGTCGCCCGCCGCTCAACTGATAAGAAAATAAAATAAAATAACTTTTTAAAGTTATTTTATTATTTTTCCGAAAAGTCCGAAAATTAACTTTTCCGTTCGGCCCTTGCCGGTCGAAGCTAAGTCCTTTCTAGACGAATCCCGACGTTCTGAATTCAACGGTACCCTCGGATTTTCGATCCGAGCACCGGTTCAAAAGTTAGAAAAACTCGATCGCACGTTTACTGAACGTACCTTAAAAAAAATTCAAAATTCCGTTTCAGGCTCACCAGGCCTCGGAATCACGTTCCGTCAAAGCGTATGGTCTCAGAATAATTCCATATAAATAAATAAAAATACACGGAATTTCCGAGACATTACATGTCCCGAGCCTCGGCCCATCTTGTGTCTGCAACCAAGTGAACGTCTACTCGGGTACCCCACTGCAATGGCGCCCCGAGCAGGGTTTGAGTACAAAACTCAGTTGGGCACCACCAACGCAATCTCGTACATAGCCAGTCAATGCAGTGTATGTATATGTGAGTTAATCAACAAGATAACAATAATAATAATAACTAATAGTTGAAGATAAACTAAAAGACAAGGTCATATAAGGCATGCTCATGGGCCTTAATAGAAATAACAACAAATATGAAATCCATATTTCATAGATGTAAGTAAAGAGCGGTCTCTAGCAAAGCAACAATGCTACTCATGCAACCAAGGGGTCTGGTGTAATCTCCATCAACCATACTCATATCACTATACAATCATGTCCACTACAAAATGTATCATATACATCATATGCATACCTGTATAGTCCTTTTGTCTATGACATCGAGTGACCACCTAACATGGAACGCGTCAATCTCATATAGGTCAACTCATCTTTTATTGATTCTCTGAAATATACTAACCAGGTCAATGAATACATCATATGTCATTCATCTAACAAATGAGCACATCACATGTTCCTCATCGAAGTAGTTAAACACATCATATGTGGCTCAACGAAACATGGTCATGCATTTCCTCAATTTAATTCAATCAAGGTTCAGATGTCTTTATTCGTCATACAAGTGGACAAATCTCATCTTAGTTGCACTCAAATCATCGTCCGAATACTTTGCATCCCCAAATTTTAATAAAAAGACATAACGTCACATTTCTCAGTCCATATCTCATATGGTGTCTTTACAATTGCTTTAGATGAAACATGGTTTAATAGAAGTAGCTTCCAGAGCATAACCCCAGAATGAAATAGGAAGGTCACATTGACTCATCATTGATCGAACCATGTCTAACAAAAAACGGTTTCTCATTCCAGACACACTATTCCATAGTGATGTTTAAGGAGGAGTGAGTTGTGAAACAATTACACAATCCCTTTGGTGATCAATGAATTCTTGGCTCAAGTATTCACCACTTATATATGGTCAAAGAATCTTAATACTTTTACCCAGTTGATTTTGAACTTCATTCTGAAACTCTTTGAACTTTTCAAAAGTTCCGTACTTGTGTCTCATTATAAAAAAACATTCATACCAACTAAAGTCATCGGTAAAGGTAATGGAATACCTAAAACCATCAATTGCTTAAGTACTCATTGGTCCACATACATCACTATGTATAAGATTCAATAGTCCACTAGCCCTTTCACCTTTTCTCCTAAAAGGTGTAATTGTCATTTTGCCCAATAAACAAGATTCGCAATTCTCAAACGATTCATAATCAAACGGTTCCAATAATCCATTTTGTGGAGTCTTTGGATGTGTTTCTCGTTTATATATCCAAGTCAACAATGCCAAAGATAAGTGGGATTAGAATCAACTTTGACCTTCTTATTCTGAATGTTATAAATTGGATTATCCATATCTAGAATGTATAAACCTTTAATTATATTCTCAATTCCATAAAACATTTCATTGTTATATATAGAAAAAAAATTGTTCTTAATAGAGAATGAAAACCCATTATTGTACAAACAAGATACAGAAATCAAATTTATGTTTATGGCAGGAACATAATAACAGTTTTCTAATTATAATATTAATTCACTTGGTAAAACGAGATCACAAGTATCGACCTCTAATGCACCAACTCTTGCTCCATTACCAACAAAAAGATCTACTTCACTCTTCATCAATTCCCTCTTATCCATGAGTCTATGTTTATCAGCGCAAATGTGTGATGCACGCCTGGTATCTAATACCCATGAGTATCGATCTCTAATGCACCAGCTCTTGCTCCATTACCAACAAAAAGATCTACTTCACTCTTCATCAATTCCCTCTTATCCATGAGTCTATGTTTATCAGCGCAAATGTGTGATGCACGCTTGTGATGCACGCCTGGTATCTAATACCCATGAGTCAAAGTTGGTGAAATTGATATCCACAACATTCACATTCAGAGGCTCGGAATACTTCTCCTTGAGAACATTTCTCAACTCTAGATACTAATCACCAACTGTTTTATAGGTCATACCTATAAGGGATCGTAATATGATTACCGTAAAGTATGTCATAATCTACAACAAAGACACGTCAGTAGGTGAGTATCATGTTTTATATCTTTTCATCAAGGATTTTTAATGAAAGTACTCCCACTAAAAATGATGACCCTAAACATCGCATCTATTTAGTGAGTCAAGATCCATATTTCACCATGTAATGATTCTACTTTGGCGTTCCTCTGGTGTCCTAATTCTTGGGGTTTTTCAGCTGAATGTCACCCAAAGAAAATGTCAAGAATAAGCCAACAAAAGACAATCAAGGGGTACCCTGCTTTGGCAGAACCGACCCAAGAATGATCCAGTGTCACTCATTGCTTGTCTTACACAAGATAATCCAGAGGCACTCTACTTTGGCAGAACCTACCCAGTTGGATGATCAAGGACTTGACAAGTACCGCTTTGGAAGGAATCTCACGCTTGGTAATTAAGGAGTTTTTAAAGTCTCTCGCCTAATTAATATACATCATAGGCATATTAAATTTATAATTGTTGAATCCTATACAATCTTTATCTTCTCATGTTTTATTCTTTTGTGTGTGTATACTTCTAACGATTTAGTTTTGGAATCTTTATTTCATCCACCCAAATGTGTTCACACCACATTAATGTGCAATTCTTTACACAACCCACAAATTTGTGTTATTCATCTAAAAATAGAAACCAATTATATTCATACATATCTGAATGCATCTCATGCATAAGGTACATAAATTTTTCATGTAAAGTCATAGAGTTAAATGAAAATGACAATCTCCACATGAGTAGGCCTGAAGTCGTAGATAGTCAAGCCCCACATTTATAGAACAGTGGAAAATCTGACTCATCCCTCTACCCGAGGATACTTTACTCAAAAGAGAATCTAATTCATAATAATTCTAAAACCTAATACGGATAAACTATGCTCAACAACTAAATTCAAGTTAATAACTTCAATTACAAACCGAGGTCAAGGTAGATGAAAACTAAATTGTATGGAGTTGCACCAAGTATGAAATGCAAAGCTCAATCTCCTAGAAGCAATTTATCATATAAATTTTGCATTTACAATATTCATATTTCAAACAATTTACTAAACATGAATATAAAAGTAATGTAACAGTACAATAAATGGAGGCATTAATTCATAAATTAATGTTGAACATCAAATCAACCTGTCGATCTCGAGCTCCGGGTTGACACCTAGGGTCAGTCAAACCTGCTTCAGCACGATGTCGGATGTCTCTGTTCTTGCAACCTAGTGCAAATAACCGGGAAGGAACATCATGTCCAGCCCACAAGCTCGCCCTCAGGCATCAAGTAACTGTGCATCTAGCCCTCAGGCCGCACGTAACCATGCATTTAGCCCTCAAGCGGTACTTAACCATGCACCTAGCCCTGACATCAATATAATCAAAACTCATGACAAGACAATTTGTCAATAAAGCCATTTATAAAACATCAAGCATGCCAAACATGTCGCTATAAGCCATATTGGTCAATTCATCAAAATTACCAATTATCAACCATTTATTTCATTATGTCAAGTTACTAATTATCACAAATAATTGTAACAATTCTATTACACATAACAAGTATGCCCAATTATCTTTCTCACATCATTAAGTTTATACTTCATCATGTTATTATGCCAACGCCATAAACATGTCAACTAACCACTTCAAGCCAAGTGATTCTTAGTCAAGCCAAATTCTCAATTCAAATACTAAAACCAATTCACATTGTTAAGCCATCCATAAACAATTTCCAATTCGATATTGTGCTCTAGGTTCATTATATTCAAGATCCAACCTAGGGTCAAAAGGTTGCACGCCTCTCAGGTGGTCGCAAGTCCCAGTCACAACGCCAACAAACCCAATAGGGTTCGAGGGAGGTCTATGCATAAGGATTCATCAAATTTCAGTGGGTTGCAAATTAGGTTAGGTCACGCGCATGGCTCCAAACTTGCAAACCACCATTAGTCGTTGCAATCCTCCATCAGTCTTGCTTCCCCGGGCCCCCAAACACCTCTGAAACAACATTTTAAGCCACGAACGGGGATCAAAATCCAAGGTTTAAACGACTCAACAAGATTTAAAGAGGTTCACCCAAAACTTAAAAAATAAATAAACGCACCTGGAAAAAGACAGAATCTTACAACCTCCTGCCATATAACAACTCGTTCCCGAGCTGTGCTCCCAAGCATTACTGTGGGGTATCAGCGAACAAGTCGGGTCACTGTGTCCGCATATCAGAGTCCCGCTCTCAGGTCTCCTCGTAAACATGCCCATACTGCCACTGCACTCGAACTAGAGGCACGATCTTCCCTCAGAGATTCTTCTCACTACGGTCCACAATACAAATCGGATGTTCCTCAAAGGATGGATCAATATCAAGCTCGGCGTCATCAACGTCTATTGCATGAGAAGGGTTAGGGTGGTATCTCTGAAGCTGAGATGTGAAACACATCGTGCATGGCACCGTAGCGTCGTGGAAGGGTCAATCGGTGTGCCACTGGACCAACCCTCTCCACTATCTCAAACAGCCCGAGAAACCTGGGCACTAGCTTTCTCTACTTCCTGATACTGCGTTACCCTGGCCTAGGTGACACTCGAAGGAAAACCCAATGACCTACCTTGAACTCCAGGGGTTGTCTTCGATGGTCAGTGTACGATTTTTGCCTGCTATGCGCGGTTACCAACAATTTTCTGATCAACTGAACCGGCTCAAACGTCTACTGCACAAGACTAGGTCCAGCAAGCGTTGACACGCCCGCTTCTAACCAGCACAAAGGCGAATGGCATGGCCTTTCATATAAAGCATCGAAAAGAGTCATTTGGATCAATGTTTGGAAACTGTTATTATAAGCAAACTCCATGAGAGTCAGACGGTGCTCTCACAAACCACCGAAAGACCAAAACACAGGCTCGTAACATATCCTTTGGAATTTGAATCATTCATTCAAATTGGCCGTTAGTCTGAGGATGGTAGGTTGTGCTCAAAAGAACCTGCGATCCCAAAACCTTCTGAAGGCCCTGCCAGAATCGTGAGGTGAAACGGGGGTCTCGATCAGAAACGATACTCCTTGAAACACCGTGTAACCAAACTATCTCCCGCACATAGAGATTACTCAGATCGTCGACTGTGAAGTTCTCCCTGATAGGCACGAAGTGGGCTACCTTCGTCAGTTGATCCACGACCATCCATACTGCATCATTTTTTGAGGTGTCCTAAGTAATCCTGTCACGACGTCCATGGTGGCATCATCCCATTTTCATTCCGTAATGGGCAAAGGGTGCAGTAGCCCAGCAAGCCTCAGATGTTCGGTCTTCACCTACTAACAAGTGAAACATCACGCCACAAAGTCTGTTATCACCTTCTTCATCTCTGACTACCAGTGTTGCCTACAGAGATCTCGATGCATCTTTGTCAGATCGGGATGTACCGCTCATTTAGAAGCATGGAATTCCCTCATCGGCTCCTCACGCAAGCCCGTAGAAACCCGAACACAACCGTGGATAAGAACAACATCGTCGCACCCAAGAGCCCAACCTAATGGTGGCTTCCCACCATATATGTTGTCCCTCAAAGTTAAGCCCTTCGGCTCAGATAACTGTTGTGGTTGCTTTTGACTCTGGACAATAGAAGCTCAGGCACAACAGATGTCAAAGTCAGAGTTGCTCGTCTCTGGGACTCCTGAACATCCAAATGCATCTCTGCAAAGAGCGTCATTAGCCACCACTTGTCACAAGACTCGCACTGCCTCTGTCTGCGTCTTCCTACTCAAGTCATCGGCAACAACATTGCCCTTGCCTGGAGTGTAGGCCAACTCAAAGTCGAAAGACCGTAGATACTCGACCCACCTTTTCTGCCGAAGGTTCAAGTCCCACTGTGAAAAGATGTACTTGAAGTGCTTGTAATCTGTGTAAACCACAAACCTCTTGCCCAAAAGATAATGTCACCAGCATCTCAGAACGTATACCACCGCAGCTAACTCCAAATCATGAGTAGAATAATTCCTCTCGTGCGGCCTTAATTATCCAGAGTCAAAAGCAACCACGGCACATGGTCTCATCAGCCCTCTTGGCGAAAAGCATAGGAGAACTCCACGGTGAAGTACTAGGTTGTATGAATCATTTAGCTTTCAGATCATCCAACTGCACTTTGAATTCTCGAAGATCCGCTGGTATCATCCTATAAGACGGAATATAAACTAGTTCGGCTCCTGACACCAACTCGATAGTAAACTATATCTCTCACTCAAGTGGTAAGTGCAACTCACCATCATCCAGAATAAGGCTCGTCAACTGAATCGTGAGACAATCTAATCTGCACTGAATTGGTCCTGCATGGCCAGCCTGAAAATCTCATTCACCGCAATGGATATAGCTTGCCTTCTTCGAGTGATCGAAAAGTCACTCTCCTCCAATAACAATTGATATGAGTCTGGTATAGAACTAGTCAACCCATACCCAGAATTAAATCAAATCTTGTCATTTCTAGCACAAACAACTCCCAAAAGAAATGGTGGCCACCAACTTCCAGAGAACACTCCATGCAACGTCTAATACCCACTGATCGCACCCCTAGCAGGGTGTCGATGGTCATAACACCATCCAAACTCCCCACGGCCAAGCCCAAGTTGTTGGCAAAATGAGCAGATAAAAAGGAATGTAATGCTCCTTTATCAAACAAAACGCAGACAAGAGTAGAAGACACGGGAGTCGCACCTATGACGGTGGAAGATCCTACATCCAGACCGGTAGGAGCAAACTGTATAGCATGCAGCTGACTCACCCCTCTACCCTGGGCTCCAGTCCGACTCCCTTGGGATGCTCCCTCCTGTTGGTACAGTCATTCCTGTGTTAGGGTACCATGTCCCCTACCCCAGCTTGACGTCCGATGGAACTCCAGCTACCTGACTGCTGAGGGGTAACTTAGTCCTTCCCGGACTTTGGTCTCTACCCTGATCATCTACCACCACTCGACTACTAAGGGCTCCTGCAGAATCGCTGCATGTGCCTCATCCTATTACAAGTGTGGCACTCCACAACATGGAAAGGACATTGTGGGCGCTTGTGGCCAACCCTGCCACACTGAAAGCACACCACCTAGCCGCGGTCCCGAGACAACTGCTCACTTCCCTAGTTGCTTTGCCCGCTGCCTGGCCACCCATCTCTCTTCACACTTCGCTTCGCTGCTGCCGACTCCCCCTCCCGCCTCTCGACCCAATGCCCCCCCCGTTGTCTTCCTCCTTGCCTACGTCGTCCATGGACTCCATGCCATTGCCCACCCGTCGGTGTCGTCGTTGTTGCGCGTCGCCCCCACCCCAACTGTTGCTTCTACATCACCCTCACTCCCGCCGATGTCTTCCTCCTCCACTGCCTCCACCGCACTAGTATCTACCCCCTCCGCCTTCGACACCGGCTCCATCTCCATCGCGACTGCGGCCCCAGATCCACCGGCGCCCGACACTACCCCTGCCACACTGAAAGCACACCACCTAGCCGCGGTCCCGAGACAACTGCTCACTTCCCTAGTTGCTTTGCCTGCCGCCTGGCCACCCGTCTCTCTTCACACTTCGCTTCGTTGTTGCTGAATCCCCCTACTGCCTCTCGACCCAATGCCCACCCCCCGTTGTCTTCCTCCTTGCCTACGTCGTCCATGGACTCCATGCCATTGCCCACCTGTCGGTGTCATCGTTGTTGCGCGTCGCCCCCACCCCAACTGTTGCTTCTACATCACCCTCACTCCCGCCGATGTCTTCCTCCTCCATTGCCTCCACCGCACTAATATCTACCCCCTCCGCCTTCGACACTACCTCCATCTCTGTCGCGACTGCGGCCCCAGATCCATCGGCGCCCGACACTACCCCGTCCTCATCACCCTGTTGGCCTCGCCTTCAACCTCGTCGGACCTCGATGATTACCTACAGGCGAGCCAATCACACCGTCGGTAGCAGAATAAGTGAGCCATTATAGGACGGTTGTTCTTCCTCGTCTTCTAACCATCTCATCACCCTCCACGTCCCCGGAATGGAGAACGGCGTTGGCTTTCGTCACCGGAGAACCTCTTCCTCCAACCGATTTCTCAAAGTTCTCTCTCGATCTCCGTTGGATTTACCCGATAATGGTGCCTTATTCGCCAACGACGAGCTTGACAAGGATGACATTTTCCAGAGAGGCGATTTCGCTGAGCCCAAGCGACGGCCAAATCCTATGTCCCCGACCCTTTTCACTGCTTGGAGGGAGGATCGCCGGGATCGCCTTTCCTTCTCTGTGGGAGATAAGTTTGGAGTTCTGACGGCCCTGCCAGAAACTGACCGGCGTTTTTTTTTTGGGTCAATTCATCGCAGGGCGGCTGTGGGTGTTCCGTGGCGTGGCGAGGAAAACGAAGCGGGAGATATCAACTCGCGCGGGATACTAAATAAGCAGCGACCGATTTTTTTTCCCATGACACGATCGACCCGACCCGACCCGATCTGAGACGGGTTGGATCGGGTCGGGTCCGAATTGAAAACCATCACCAACCCGACCCGACCCAACCCGCACCCTTGTGATTGGGTCGGGTCCAAAAAAATCCCCCAACCCAGCCCATGGACACCCCTAGTTTCACCATGATTGTTCAACTGTCAATGCTCGAGTGTTTAAGAAAAGCCTTCATGCAAGACTGTCAGTAGTCATAATCAGTTCCATCAAAGAGTGGAGGCCTTTGAGGTATCCATCCATCATTTTCATTCATTCCTAACAACTCAAAATAGATTTTTTCCCTTGACCGTTTAAGTCAGGATTTTATTAGCACAAATAATAGAAAAGTATGCTAAAGCTAGAGAACCTGCTCTGGTATCAATTGTTAAGTCCTAATGAGAATAGTCAAATAGTCGAGAGGGGGGTGGATTGACGTTTTTAAAATAATTTCAACCACTTATCAAAGTTAAGTCAATGTAGCGAGAAAATAAAGAGAAATGAACACAATGATTTTTTTTCTAGTTCGGATCTAAATGATCTTATTCTACTCTTCACTCCTCTCACGAAATGAGAGATGATACTCACTATAATGGACTCTCTAACTTTTGAAGGGGAATCACAACCCTTTTACAACTACCTTTTTAAACCCTGGAGGCACAACCCAAGACGACAACCTTTTGCACACTTAGTGGCTCAACCCAATCGCCCTGCATTTTGCACACCTGGAGGCACAACCCAAAAGCTAACTTTTGAAGTGGTGGTAAAAACCAAACCTACCTTTTTAACCGGTCCAAGACACAACCGAATCCTCGGCCTTTTTGCGGTTATGGCAGAACCAGATTCCTAACTTTTGTTTAGGAGTCACAACCCACTATCCTACCTTTTAATGTGTAGTATAACCCGGTACAATTACGCACACAGAAAATAAAAGAAAGAATTAAAACCACAAAACCAGATAGACAATTTAGGATTCGAGTGTCGAGGCAGCAATGTTCTCTCCATCAACAAAGGATCAAATGATTGTACTTTAGTTGAGAGCGGTAGTTGATCGCCAAAGTATGTAGACTTGTGCAGTTCAAAAATATTCTCGACCTCATATCTTGATCTGGATATGTCGAACTCCTTATATAGAGTTCTTCTATGCACAAAAAATTCAAAGCATGAAGCTCGTTGCATTTCATTCCTCTCAAAGCAACATATGATTTCTTCATTGAATGCTGCCAAAACATACTCATGTGGGTCCCTTCGATAATCTATAATATTAAAAACATATTGTATAGTGATAGCACGTTAGAATAATTAATACAGTACCAACAAACAGTAATAATAAACATTAAAGTCTCTTCAAAAACTCTCATAAAGTATGCGAGATAAACTGTTCAAATTCTAACCAAATTAAATTTAAAACTCACGTTTTCCCAAGAAACCAACGTGGGACTTTAACCCAAGTGATGAGCATTTAATCCTACATAGAATTCTTCCAAATAAAATTCCTTAGTATTGATATAATTAATAAGTATTTACGGAATAATTAAATCAAGATAAACATTTGAAACAAACATGCAATAATTCAAAATATAGAAGTATAAATAAAACAAAGCATGTTCGAAACTAAAATATGACAAAGTAATTAAGTGATCGTAGTTCATAAAGTTCAATACTTAAAAAATTTCAACTTGCGGTCAATTCATTTTTGTTCATGCGGTCACTTCCAGGCGTCAAATTTTCACTCACGGTTACTTCACTCAATGTCACTTCCAGACTGTCAAATTTTCACTCAATGTCACTTCCAGACTTTGTCAAATTTTCACTCAAGGTCACTTCACAATGTCACTTCACAAGGTCACTTAAATGTCACTTGACAGGGTCACTTGACAAAGTCACCTGTCAAGATCACTTATCACGGTCACTTCTCACGATCACTTCTCACGGTCACTTGACAAGGCCACTCCACTCAAGACAGAAGAATCTTATGGTGTGTGAGAAATTGGAATTATTGCAATTATTGAAAATACTAATAAATAAATTGGATCTGTTGGAGTCTGTATCCCACATCGGACTTGAGGTCCGGTGTGGTCTTAATTATTTATTATAAAAGAACCCCAATGGCTCCTTTAGAGAGTATACCTTGGGGGTTCGATTTCTCTCATTTTATCATTCTACATGGTATCAGAGGAAACCTAATCTCGAACCCTCCTTCCAAATTTTATTTCCCGGTTTCTCATAATTTCCCCCCTTGGGGGGCGGCGGCACCCTTATGTAGGGCTAGGTTTATTGTCTGTCGCCGCCCCTCCGGGCTCTTCTTTCCCAGGCGGCGGATCCCTCTCTGGTCTGCCTCCGGATTCCTGGCTCAACCAGGCCCCATCTCCGGCGAATCTCCCCCTTGTCGGCGCTCCTCCCATACGGCCTACCCCGGATCACCGCTCCCCTTCGCGCGCCGTCCTCACCGGCTGCGGCTTTTCCTTGCACAACAGCCCGATCCCCCGGTCTCTCCAGTCGGATTGACCCCTCTCCGACGGCGTCTCCCGTCCCGTATCCCTCATGTGCGCCCCTGCGCGACGGCCCCTCGCGCGACGACTCCCGGCAGTCGCGCCCTCCTTGCGCGATCCTATCTGCCCTGCGCTACTCCACCTCGTCGTCGGTTCATCACCGTCGGCCAACGAGGATCACGCCGAGCCCGACGTCGCTGCTTGTTCATGTTGCGCCACTCCTCCATCATGCACGACTACATCTCGGCCAGATCTGGGAGTCCTGACCACCATTTACTCTGATCACCAGCCTGACCGAGTTCACCGGAGCCAGACCCTGCGGCTCCAGCCCGACGGATCCCTCCCGGCAGTCTTGCTCCCTGTGCGCGCCTCCAGCCGCTGTGGCTCCATCCCGACGGATCCCACCCGGCGGCTTCCTGCTCCCGCCCAACTCGCGTCTCCCGTTCTCCGCCTGCTCATACTCCCGTCGTCGCTGATCTCCCGTCGACAGCCCCCCCCCCCCCCCGCGTTCCCCCCTGCGGCAACCCCCCCTCCTCCTGCGCTCCTCTTCCAGCAGCCGGTTCCAGTTTCTCCCAGCGGCTTCCCTGCTTCCAATTTCGGATCTCCGGCACCTCCTGCGGAATCCTCGCCTTCCGGCATCTCCCGACGACTCCCGACAGCCACATTCCTGTCCATCGGCACACCTTTGCACTTCCTCCACCCTGGCGCAGTAGCTCGACCACTTTGGATTCGGGCCCTTTGGCGGCGCCAGATCCCGCAACAATTCCACGGAATCCCCGCCTCCCATCGCCGGCCCCGCAAGTGCGGTTTTTCCTGGTGCTAGTATGGATTTCCCGGCGTCTCATCGACCGGCCCCACTAGTGCAGCATTCCTGGCGTTCCGTCTACCGGCCCGGTCTGAGTGGTTCTTCTGCTGCGTCCGCGACATCATTCATTCATCATCCTGCAGGGGAGCTGCGATCGTGAGGGGGAGCAGCAGCCTTGAAGCTTTATCTTTGGTACTGTTTCGTTTATTTCTTCTTGTTTTATCGTCAAACTGGGTATGTCCAGCTTGAGGGGGAGTGTTTGCAGTCTGTTGATTGTTTTGTCTTCAATGGTTTGGTTTGTTTTTCTTTACGTGTCCAAGCTAGGTTCACCTAGCTTGAGGGGGAGTGTTGGAGTCTGTATCCCACATCGGACTTGAGGTCCGGTGTGGTCTTAATTATTCATTATAAAAGAACCTCAATGGCTCCTTTAGAGAGTATACCTTGGGGGTTCGATTTCTCTCATTTTATCATTCTATGGGATCAATGAGTCAATTCAACATCATCTTCGCGTTGCGCCTCCATTGTCGAGCACCAACGCCGCAACCCGTCATCGTAAGGGTCGGTGGCTTCTACTCAATCGAGTCGCGAGAAGAAAAACAAGGGATTCGATAGAAAGATTTGGCAACAGAAGAGGCACATGTATAAAGACGATTCCCTGATCAAAAAGGAAACCACCCATGATCAGGACATAGGTGAATTCCTTTGTGATTATACCTCCTGTGTGGTTGGTAAAATTCGTCGGTGATTCGGCGAGAACCTGAGGATGGGGATACGAGGGATAAATTGGTAGGCCTCATATCGGCCCTCGATTAATAACATGCCTCTCGATGTAATCACGTTGTGGATTTACAAAAAATTGGGATTTAGGCCATCCATATGTTTCTCAAGAATTTGTTTACACATTTCCAATGGGAGATCCTTTATCTTGATTGTCAAAGGAGTTGTGTGAACCAAGACATTTAAATATTATATGTGTCAAAGATAGGAGTGCTTCACTTAGAAGACTCATGGTGGGCCATCATTACCAGAGGATGGACCGGAGGCAAAGTCTTTGTTGAAATCAGAGCACCCTCCATTTTTGACTTAGGTCTTCTCGCCATAGGTCGTTTCTTGTGCACATAACCTCCTCATTCCATTCCAAGGAGTTGTGTGGGGCAAGACATGTAAATATTATATGTGTCAAAGACAGAAGTGCTACGAAGACTTGTGGCAGACCATCATTGTTAAAGGATAGACCATAGGTGGAGTCTATTGGTGGAGTTTATTGGTGGAGTGCCAACATTAATAATGAAAACAGTGGAGCCTCGGGTCAGAGTCATCTTTAATAGAACATGTGGACCAACTGGTGGTGGAGCATCATGTCAGCATCGACGTGTGGACCAAGCAGGGAATCTCCTTTATTAAAGTTACGGTAGTGTGTATTGTTGTGTCTTGTCTTGTAAGCTTTAATGAAGTAGCTTTTGCTAAAGTTGTTTTATTAAAGTTGTGGTCATGGGTGGTTTGCTTTTTGTAAAGTTAAGGTGGTCGAGTCCGGGTGTGGGTAAGGTTGGACACATGGAAATATGCCATTGGACCTTTAGGTTTTCCTTATCTTGAAGAGTCGGCCCTGCGTGGCTATAAACAATGTAACTCACTCGGATAGAAGATAACTCAACCTTTGGGTGGAGGAATCCTTCGGCAGTTAGAGAAATAAAATTCTTTGTTTCCATATTCTCAGAGTGTTCATCGTGTTCTCCATTCCCATTGTGTTACGTTGTCCTTCTGATTGTGCACATAACCTCCTTAGTGGTTGTACCTCTTGTGTGATTGTAAACATGGTATCAAAGTCATGGTTACAGCGTAAGCCTCTTTCCCTCTCACCAAAGGCATAGCCGCCCTATGGCCCATTGAGATCTCTACACTTGGTTGAAGGAGAGTATGTTTTGTGGTTGTCTCACTCTAGGGATCCTCTGCATCAGAAATCTGGAGACCAGAAGTCTTGCGGCTGTAATTTCCATGGTGGTTTTTCTGTGAGTTGTATTGAGAGTGCATCTGGGGTGTAAGTCGGGGGTTAATGTCGTTATTTTCATCCGTGAAGGTGATTAGGAGAGCTAAAAGCACTGAAAACCTAGTCCTTGTTCATGCTTGATTCTTGCGATGGATAAAGTTGTCATTGTTGAAATTGTTGTACACGTATGTGAGACATTACCTGAAGCTGCAGCTGCAGAGAATCGTTCCAGGTAAAGGATAGCCTAGTAAGTCAGAAAACCCTAGAAAAGTCCTCAAAGTAGCCTCCGCCTTCCCAATTCATCTCCTACCATTACTCTTTGGGTAACTTCTTAAAAATCACATTCGCTCATTTTTTCCACAAAGAGATTTCATTGGAGTCCAGACGGTGTGTTGCTGCCAAGGTGAGAAGGGTCTTCTTATCATAGCCAACTAATACCTCAAACCCCAACCAAGTTCAGGTGATTCCTCTTTCATACCATTGTTTTCGAAGATATCGGGCCTTTATGAGAAGGGTCTTCAATCCTTGTCACAACTTCGATAGATCATCTAATCTTCCTGCATTTCGAAAACTCAAACAAACCCCGACTAAATCTCCAAAAGAGAAAATTGGGGCTCTGCTTTAAACAGTGTCCTGTTTGAGACAAAACAAATGATTCCTCTTGTTCTTGAGGCATCATACATCCCGAAGTGGAGATCTATGGGTTATAACCATCTACATTATGGAGCTGTTAAGATTGCTCCTACTCTTCATGGGCGCAAGAGACTTAAAGTTATAGCAAGATTCGTTGTAAGCGGCATGAGCATGCTGGTATAGCAACAATCCAAATTGCCCTCAATATCAACACGATGTTTGCCACACTTCATCCTGACCATAATCTTCCATCAAAAAATCCACGCGTCATGGAAAATCTCACGATTCAACTTCGGATCATTGGAGCTTCACTTAATAAAGACACCTATATTGCCACCTTGCATCATCAGATTGAATCCAGGGTCCACAATCACACCCTAGATCTCAATGTTGCGAAAAACATGGAGGAAGCACTATAGCTCCAAGTCAAGGCCGAGCCATACTTGTATGCATATTCCAAAGCAGATTCCTCTACATGAGCTACAAAAATATTCTGCCTAAAGCATGGATGTCCATATATGAGAAGTCCGGAGAGAAGAGTATGTCGATTCATTCAAGATCCGCATGAGGTACCTGCATCCCTATCTGGTATCAATATTATTGAAAAGACTCTTGTGTCACTCTACCTTTCCACCCCTAGTGTCTCAATTCTTTACTTCAAGAAAATGGAAATCCAGTCCATGCCTTCAGGGATGGGGGTCGTGTTTTTTTTCTATACATGTTCATGTAAGGATTGCACCTAATCTGATAGGGAAAATGAATAACCTAAAAAAGGGAGAAGGTCCAAGAGGCGTTCGTCTCAAAAGGTGCTTGGAGAAAGATATAAAGTTTGGGATTCCTGGGAGAACCCATGGGTAAGAACTTGGAGCATTATGTTCTTTGCTCTGGGGATGTTGGTTGGCCGATGAAATATCTTCGAGACATAAACATGTTCCATCCGAGTAATTTTCCGAACCAAGAATTTGAAAAGTAAAATTATAGCCATTCATAAAGATAAAGACGCAAACTACACGCCAATCTGATGGGTAATCGCTCGCACCAGCAGAAGCAACACTAAATTGGAAATCCGAGAATGCTCGAGCCCAAAACGTAATCTTACAGGAGATTGCGGAAAGTCAAGCTAAGCTACTCAGCGGTATAAAATCCTTTTCGGCAAGACTCCAGCCACCTGAGAGAAGAACTACAGTGCAAAATAGATGTCTTGCACCATGAGCTCATTCAGCTCACGCATTCAAGCCTTACAAGAAAAGTGTTGGAGTTTGCATCCCACATCGGACTTGAGGTCCGGTGTGGTCTTAATTATTTGTTATAAAATAACACCAAGGGCTCCTTTAGAGAGTACACCTTGGAGATTCCGGTTTCTCTCATTTTATCGTTCTACATGGTATCAGAGGGAACCTAATACCGACCCCCTATCCCTCCCATCTATTTTTTTTATCCCGTTTAGGGTTTCTGATAATTTCCCCGGTGGGGGGCGGCGGCTCTACCAAAGGTCATCGAGCCCTAAAACAGCCACCGCCCCTGGCCGGCCTCTGCGGATTCCCGGTTCAACCCGGCCACGCCTCCCTCCATCTCCGACGGATCTCACCCCCTGCCAACGCCTGCTTCCCGGCGCCCCTCCCCGCAGCGCGCGTTGGCCCCTTCCTCCCGTCGCGATCCCGGTGGCTTCTCCCTCCCAGTGGTCTCCTCCTGCTGCACGTCGGATCTCCAGCGCCTCCTTCACTGCGCCGCTTCCCCGCGCGAAAGCCCTGCCCTCCCTGCGCGCGACTCCCGGCGCCCTCGTCCAGGCGCGCTCGGCCGGCACTCCGACTTTTCCCTCGGCGGCTCCCAACCCGCCTCCTTCCTCTGGCGTTGCTCCCTCCGGCGTCATCCCTGACGGATTTCCTCCTGACGCGAGAGGGTCCTCCCGCGGCGTTCCTCCGCTCCCGACCCAAACGCGGCGGACAGCGGATCTCCTCCCGGCGATGGCTTCCTTCCACGGCGTCTCCTCCCCGCTGCGCGCGCCGGCCCTGTCAACCCGCGCGACTCCTGTCCGGCCCCACTAGTGCGACATTCCTGGCGCTCCGTCAACCGGTCCGTCTATGTGGTTTCTTCTATTGCGTCCACGACATCATTCATCTATCATCATGAGGGGGAGTTGCGATCGTGAGGGGGCGCAACAGCCTTGAAACTTTATCTTTTTTACTGTTTTGTCTTGTTTTGTCGTCAAGTTGGGTATGTCCAGCTTGAGAGGGAGTGTTTGCAGTCTGTTGATTGTTTTGTCTTCATTGGTTTGGTTTGTTTTTTCTTTATGTGTTCAAGCTAGGTTCACCTAGCTTGAGGAGTGTTGGAGTCTGCATCCCACATCGGACTTGAGGTCCGGTGTGGTCTTAATTATTTGTTATAAAATAACCCCAAGGGCTCCTTTAGAGAGTACACATTGGGGGTTTCGGTTTCTCTCATTTTATTGTTCTACAAAAAGAAATAAAGCTCAAGCATCTTAAATCCCGATTGCACTCTATCCATAATCAACCCCGGCAAAGCCCCTATCCAAAACCCTGGCCATCATACCCAGTAATTTTTCTCAGTTATTCACAGCCATTACCAACCTTCTCCTCGAATGAACCAAACCCCTTTAACAGTGCTGCCTTTTTACCAAAACCAAAACAATACCCATAGACAGCCAGAGATCCCTTAAAAGGAAAGATGCTCGGGTATGAAAGACCTCCTTCGCCTCCACCAAGGGATTATAATAGGTCACCACCACCTTCTCCACCTCCAAATACGACTTCTTTTCCAGCACAACATATGATGATGAACCCTATTAGTGAGTTCCTTCTTCAACAAGCCCATCAAAGATCAAAAAAGAGGGGTTTACCTTTAAAGCCCGACATATCCTTAAGAGTCCAAATTTCCAATTCAAAAGACGAAGATATGTCTATTCTTGGACACATGACGAAAGAAAAGAATGGAGTTGATACAATCTATATGACTGATTCAATCGATGGTCCGAAGGTGAATGAACCGGATGAAATTCCTCCTAAGGAATATTTTGCCAACAAACCAATAGGTGATCCCCATATTACATTCTCTATTGACCACATCCCACCATCAAAATAGAGAAATGAGATATTTGAAATGCATGCATGGTGTACTGCTAAATTACTCCAACCTGAGGCAATTGTCACTTCGGTCATCACCAAATTTGTTACACGACTCCATGGTCAACTTCGACCATGGTGGATCTCTATTGAGGAGTATCGACAACTTCAAGTAAAAGATCCACCTGCGATTGGTGAACTGATCATGATTATTCACAGAGTTTCTTGGAAATTGAGATCATCACACCTGACAGATTAGGGAAGAATATCACGCAATGAAATGTTGCTCATTCTAATGGAAAGATCTTCGAAGATGTTATGATCAAATGTCCAAGAGGTGCTATGCTTTGGGGGGCATTGATGAGGTTAATCTTAAACAAGCATATTTAAACTCTTTGCCAAATCCGCTTGGTGCAAAGACAGTGGCTCTTCTTAAAGTCAAGCAGATGCAGTTTAGAGATGTAATGCTTGGTGAATTATTCATGCATTCTCTCGGAGATTTGGATGAACTCTGTAACCAGCAGAAATTTCTTCTGACGGATTAAGTAAGACAACAAACTTTTTGGACATGCTTGTGATCGACCAGAGTTGAAAATCAAATGTAGAAAAGAACCTTCATGTACCGGTTGTGTCGGAGTTAAGCCTTCATTTAGTGTTAATCGATCCTTAGAAACCCTTCATGACACTCGCACCACGACATTTGGCAACAATTTAGAAATTGTTCAAAATATTTTATTACAATTGGGAATCACGCTGCAACCTAACCTTGTGATTTGTGAAGGTGGATAATTTCAAAAAGTGTTTGGGGTTGTGACTTGTGACTTGTGACAGGGGAGGTGCTCCGCAATCGGAGACCATAGCATGTGAAGGACTGAATGTTGCACCGTAATAACATATATTAAGCTGAGATGTATTTGTCTAGTAAATATCTCAGATATCATATTCCATGATTTCAAGAGTTTAAAAGGGATATAAGACCGCGATTTTCAATTGGAGAACGCGAGATACGACACAACACTTTCAGAGAGATATTGTTGATAAGGGAATTCATGAGAAGGTTGTTGTGAAGAAAATTCTTGAAGATTTGGATTTAAACAAGGAGCTGAAGTTGAAGAGAAACACCCACAATGGCATGGTGTTTTGAATATTCTTTCTATATTCATTATGGGCGACCAATGTGTCAGCTTTCTTTGTGAATTTATCTTGAAACAGTAAGCGGATAGATAGAAAGAGGGAGTGGACATTGGTATCGGTAGTTTTAGATCCATGGCATTGTCATCACGATGGTGTATTAGTTATTTCCTTGGTACATTAACACATCATTCGTATATGCTCCTTGGATGTAGTCCATTCCAGGTGAACCAAGTAAAATCATTGTGTCGCTGCAATTACTTTTCGCATTTGGATGTTGTGGATGTTTGATTGATATTGATAGGTTCAAGTTGTTCTTGCCAATATGAAGACAAGATCCATACGACCATAACAGAATTGGACACCCTAATTCACCCCCTTTTAGAGTGTTTTGAGCCTTGTGGTTGCAACAGGACATGACAAGCTAAGCAGTCCGTTAATCCAAATGATCAATGGTATTTCCAAAATCTAAGCCAACCATCGGGCTGGCATCTGCTGCAACCACTGAACTTCAGAGTTTCGGTGGACCAGGTGTTGTTTAGGAATCTAAACATTACTACATAACGTCATAGAATTATATTTCACAGAAAACCATTCATACAAGTATGAGGTGTAGCCGATTGAAAAAACAAATAGTCATGCATGGTCATTTGGATGAACCAGCCATATTAGTGACAATTACTCAAATTCCGTTAAAGACAGATGCACAAGAAGGAGAAATTCATCCATAAATAAGATATATAAACGCCAAAGAAATAAAAATATGGAAAAACGAATATGATTGATTAGCGGATAATAACGCCAGCATGAGCAACCTGAAAGGGCTTCTCGGAGTTGGGCTGCACTTGCTGGGGACTCGAAGAGGGCAATTCTTCGGACTTGCCGCCGGCCCAGACGAGGATGCCTTTGACATCCCGTCTCGGACCGCCGACTCTCCATAGATATAAGCCCACGCGCCCCTGGAGCACCCGAAGATTAGATGGGTTGGGATGGAACCTGTTGTGTAGTGGACCTGAATACAAGCGAGCTCTTATTGAGTAAGCAGTCATGGAAATGAAGGATTCTAAGATCGCTGAGAAGAGGATGGTGTCCGGTCTCGTGGTAGATGCTGGGGATCGGATCTCTCAAATGATATGGCGTCAAAAAGAAAGGAAATACGGGGGTTTTTTTTTTTTTTTTTTCTTTCCTGTCGAACGGATCACGAAATCTTTCTTTGTTGAGTGACGATGCTCATGCAACTAACTTCCCTCGTATTGGAATTTGGAGAATAGGAAATTGACATCGAAATCATATTTTGCTACAAATTTGTTTCATGTCATAAAGGATGCATAATCTACAAGTGGTTTTTTTCCCCTTAAGCCAGAGTTCCCAAAACTTGTATTCTCTTTGAGTGGTGTGGGAGTGGCGGTGGTTGAAGTGACCCATTGCATGGTCGAAGAGATATTTGGGGGTGGGTCATCAATGATTGCAAAGTTATATGTTGATTGTGAAATCACATATTGTTGAATATTTACAGTGGATGTTTCTATAGAACAAACCGGAAAGTTTTAGTGAAATGTTTTAGAATAAGTATTAACCATAAGATTTGTGTTGTTAATTTTATTAAATGAAAGATGTTTCACTTAGATTTTTCTACTATAAATTTGTAAATGAAGTTTCCGGTGGAAGTTTACAATCATGGTACGTATTCTTTCCAAGTTCACAGTCTTAACACAAATGACATGTTTGCGGTGAAAAGTCGCACCACCCTGAGATTTTAATATTTGATTTCATTTAAATAAGTCAATGTGTTCGATACCTTGCACCACACACAACACCAAACTAAAACGAAACTGTGATATATTTAGATAAAAATATAAATATCAAGTATGATCGTTAAAACTTAGTAGTTGAATTGGCAGGAATGGAAGAGAGTAATCGTTTTATAAAATACACGTATAAAGAAAATAAATGTTACTCTTGATATGAATGAAATTCAATTGGTTTACCTAAATGACTAATAATATCATTTATTGTTTATATTTTTTTTTTTCTAAAATTGTCTTTTTACGCAACATGCATTTCTATTTCAAGAAACACATGATAAATGATGATAAATTTTGTTTTATATTAACAATTGGTTGACCAAAATTTAGTTCGTAAAATGATATGAAATAAGAATAATAACAATTGATATTTGAAAATGTCATTTTCCGATACAAATGATTTTTCATTATATGTTATGATTTTATTCGAAAAAAGATTTTATAAATTTTAGAATTTAAATTTGGAAAGATGTAAATCATTTTTGGATTTAGAATAACAATATTAGTTTAAGATGAAATTTTTGGTTTT